>CM034233.1:57972106-58632106 GCA_019916065.1 Vitellaria paradoxa
ATAAAAGCCTAGGTTCAATGGCAAACGACACAGACAAGGAACTGCCAATCAGAATCAACAAGGATATATTATCCCTATTATGATTTTTAAAGTCTCACAAGACCATGATTCCCAAATCAAATAACTACATGAAAATAACCATGAAATTTAAATATTTAAGTAGGTAATATAATGTTTCAAACTAAAATCACCATGATATATGCTTGGAAACATAGCGGATATTGTGAGCCCCCCGGATATAATCCTAATGTTCTAAAATTTCTAAAAAGTAAGGAAGCCGCATGGAAACTTAATTTTTACCCAATTTCATTTCTCCTTCTCCAATAAATTTGTACAAAAAATTAGAAATCAGGAATGTACAACAAGACGGTAGAAGCACAAAATACAAGGAGACCCTCCCTAGGAAATTTACATTAAAAAGAAAAAGAAAATAAAAAAATAGAAATTGAGAATGTAAAGGAACATGGTGGAGGCACAACATATAAGGTGACAAGATGAAAATAACAACAATAACTTTTGAGGTTTTTTCTTTTTAGGTTTTCAATCTTGCAATATACACAGATATAACTATTATTTATTTGGTGATTATGGTGGATTGCCTAAATTATTGGTCTCCTTTTTTTTTTTTAAAACCCCTGTCAAATACAATGTTAACATACAATTGATGATTTTATGGACCAAAGGTGCAGAAAATGAGATTTCCATTCTATCCTTTATATTATGTAAGACATTTTGCTACATTTTTAAGCTTGGCCACCTTGATACAATTTTTATATATATTACAAAGTAAAATTAAATAATAAAATTTCAATACGTCTATTAAATTCTACATTCGCGTCCATCAGTCACCATATCATACTATTTAGGCAGAATTTATGTATTTAAGCAAGTAATATACTATTTCAAAAATTTATCATATACAAATAATCTAAATAGAAAACACACACACAGATATCTTAGAAGTTAAACAAAGTAATCAAATGCTAAATCTCAGCAAGAGGGATGCTCATTTTTTGGATGAAAATGATCAGGCAATAGTCAGCAACACAATTTTCTCTTTTATTTATTTATTTTTTGTTGACTCAGGTGTCTGAGCCAGCTCACATATACGTCAACTAATCCCCGGGCTTAATTAGCAACACAATTGTTATCATGCAGCTGCTCTTCAATTTCATCAGGGATTCAATGAACCAATTATACGTTTTCTTTCATAACATAGAGAAGACAAGTTCCCCTGCCTCAAATTCGACAATTCATCCACCAAACCAGCTTCAGAAATAAGGTATCTGCAAAGGACCTATCACTCAAGAAGGCAAGAAATGCTTGCTCATCAAGTCTCCATTCTAACAATATGCCAATGATTACAAAAATTCTGTTCTCTAGTTGGTTCTTTGTAAGGCTATATCCTCAATCAAATCAAAGGTAATAATGTCATTTCGAGAGAAGTTGGCAACATTGTTTGCACTTTTAGCACCTCCAATTCAATCAAAATCAGTCTCTTTATTCGCCCATTAGCCAGTTATAGATGGCTAAACCATTTAAGATGATTCTCTCTCTCTCTCTCTCTCTCTCTCTCTCTCTCTCTTTTTCCCTCTCTCTCTCTCAACTGACATCACTTTTAATTTCCCTGACTACATTGTTTCATATTTAGCTCCCCCCCTCCCAATATTAACATGCATCTAACAGTAAGAACCCCAAAATAAATTTTTGAAAACAAAGTCTACTCATTCAAAATGAGTGGGGAGAAGAAGCAATGTACCATGCCAAAAACCACACATCTTTAGATTGGAATGGATATCTAATATTTCTCGAATCCCAATATTAGCCAACATGTCAATGAGGGCAAGAAAGCAGCAATTTCGCAATTCCTCTGAATAAATCACATCTTCTGTGTTCCTTGAAAATTCACCAAACAAAGCTTATAAATAAATGGAGACACCTCTCCAAGCAACATTCCATATTGTCACTTCCATAGACAAATTCAAGTAATCCTTCTTCTCTATGGTCTACTACTCGAGTACTAAAAAATTTCAAGGTAATTTTCTATCAGAGTATGGACAGAGAAACCAAACACAAACCTCAACACATCTATTGGAATCAATAACCATTAGTTGCTCAAGATCCTCAGTTAGAAACACAATACAGAAATGTGAGACATATGATTTTTAGAACATCCTCCCATTGTCAAATCGTATGAAGGGAGACATAAAAAAGAATGTGGATGAAAGTGAACAAATTATAAAACCCAACTTCAATTACAACAGAAGAATGTTTGAACCACCAATGCACAACTCAAATACAAAATAAAAACACCAAATACCCTGATTAAGAACTACGGAACCAGTTTACCTTTGGAACAATTGAAACAGCCAAACGTTATAAACCCAATAAACAAAAGCCAAATCCCCAAAACCCATTTAAAAAAAGAAAAAATCTGCAGTAGGGGAAAGAGAGAGTAACCAAACCAGGCCGTGACGTTCGCCGGCTTGGAAAGAGAGCCTCTGCTGGTTCATGGACTGGGTGTAGAGCTGGGACAGCGAGTTGGCGGCGCCACTGAAGGAGGCGTACATGGAACGGTCCACCTCATCGAGCCGTGAGGCGTCAGACTTGCGCTTCTTCACCATAGATGGAATTGGGTCGAACTCCCAATGACCTAAAAATTGTTACTTTCGATCGAGCGAGAGAAAGCTGATTCGGTATCAATGGGGAAGATGGGCTGGCTTTTGTAGTCGAAAAGAAAAGGGAATGCACTATCACCGGCTGGTTTTTGTAGTCGAAAAGGAAAGGGAATGGACTATCATATGGTCAATGTGAATAGGTGAGACACCTGTCAAGCCACGTGGCGTTTCATTCCACTATTTAAACCAACCTTCTTTCTCTTTTTTTTTTAATTACCAACAAAAAAAACCTTCTTTCTTTTCCTTTTTCTTTCTCTTTTTTTTTAATAAACTAGAAAAATGCACGTATATTATACGCGTATCTTTATTTTTTTATATATCTAAATTTAAAAAATAAGTTAACAATAAAAAAATAAAAATATTATTTTAAAAAAATAAAACCTAGATTAGAATCTTTATATTTTTTTTCATATTAAATGTCTTGATGAAAAACCCAACATCAAAAAGTTATATAGTTTAATTGTTTTGTTATAAAATCCATTGAGGTTTATTTTCATAAATTTATTATTCGATATAGGCATTATATATATATATATATATATTGGTGCATATATATATTTATAATATATAAATTAAAAATTAATGAAAGTGTTGAAAATTGATTATAGAATATAGAAGATTTTGAGTTGAGAGTTAGAGTAAGATTATTCAAAAATTTGAGTGGTTGATATGCTAAAAATAATTTTCAGTAGATACAAAAAAAAATATGGGTGAATTGAAAAATAATGAACCAAAAAAATCCATTGAAATCCTAAATAATCGTACTCAAAATATGCGAAGGATAATTTTAGTAGATGTACCAATATATACGCATATTACAAACATTTAAATATATTGTATGTCATAGTATATATTATTTTAATTTTTAATACAAATTTATATTAATAATTATTTAAGAAAAATAAGCTAAAAAATAAATACGTAAATAAAAAATAATTTCAATATAAAAGAATTTTATCTAATAAAAATAAATATAATATCTTATTAATGAAAAAGTCAACAAAATTGAAATATGAAATTTTGTAATGCTTTGAAAATTTTTTTATTATTATTGTACAATAATATTTTCACATTAAACAAAAATAAAATAAAATTTTAAAAAATTACCTGATATAATTAAATAAACAAATTAAAAAAAATCCAAAAGGGGCTTTCGTTGGAATTTAATATACAAAAATTTACATTTTAACAATAATGAAAAAATGTAATAAAATCTAAAAAATTATATAAACAATCATATTAAAGAATTACAATAAAACTTAAAAAAATCTTACCTTATATTTTTAAAAAACAAATTGAAAAATATAGTAAAGAATAAACTTTTCCTAAAATCTAATATACAAAAGAATTAAAATTTTATTAGTAATGAAAAATATAATAAAATTTAAAAACCTAATATTAACAATCACATTAAAAATAGAATAAAATCTAAAAAAAGTCAAACCTAATATATTTTAATGAACGAATTAAAAAATAAGTTAAAAATAAATGCATAAACAAAAAATAATTTTTATATAAAGGACTATTATCTAATAAAAATAAATAAAGAAAACTCATTCATATTCTTAATGACCCCAAAAATTAATAAATTATATTATACTCTATGCTCTCCATCCCTCTTAACTATGGAAATTATAGATAAAAGCCATTGTAATAAAATTCTAACAAATTTTTCTGAATGTTAATACTATTTTATATATTTTTTAAGCTTACTATGTGTATTAAAATTTCATGTAAATTTGTATTATATTTTAAATAAGAATATATTATCTAATCTAATGCATTTCAAATATTTGATAATATGAACCCGTGGCTCATTAAAAATTAATATATTGAAGCTTAAAATATATAAGGTTTGACTTTTTTTGATAATATATTTTAATATCAAAAAATATTTTATTTATACATTTTATTTATTGTATCAGTTTTGGTTTCTTTTTTAATTGTCTTTTTTCTCAACATAAAAATGGAAAATGTATTTAAAAGTGCAATTTTATTTCCTATAATTAAATTTATCTAAAGAAATATTTAATTTTATTGAATATATTTTTTAAATTATTTTATAATTTATTATTATTAATAATAATTAATTTTAATAAGATACATAAATGAAGTATGTGAGTTAAGAATAAATTATCATTGAATAAAATTTAGTTTAATTTAATAAAATATTTCAATGAAATATATTTTAATAATATATATTTCAATATTAATAACATATTGAATCAATTATCGCGATAAAAAAAAAAAACAAACATTAGTAATATATTAAAGCTTCAATCCCCGTGGATGAATAGATGAAGGGATGAATCATAAAAAAAAAAAAAAAGAAAAGATTAATTGTATAAAAAAAATTAAAATAAAATAAAAAGAAAAAGTCTCACTTGTGATTATGCCCAACCAACCGAGAGACTCCAGAATATAAGCATGCCCATTAATACCTAATCAAAACAAAAAACGAAGACACGCCTATTAATGAAAATCCAAAACCTAGAAAGAAAAATCTAAAAAAAATGCATAGAAAAAATTTCAGAGAAAAAGACATGAAAAATAATCACTGACTCTGATACTAGAAGCAAAAATAATTCCCAATTAAATGAAACTAAGAAAAAATACCTATATGTACTTTTGTTTGGAACACTCTAAAAATACATATATGTCTAAATGAATGAACCAATCAAACATGAACCAAACTTTGATCATGAGCTAAATCTATCTAACAATTAATTGCACCACTCAGAATGATTCAACCTTGGACGAGCAATTTATTAGATGAAAAATCGAGAACAACAGAGATGGAATAAGAAATTGGGATTTTTTTTCTTTCTTTTTGATGACATAACCAATATAAACCCAAACTAATTCATCGTAAAGAATTCTAGTGGAGTTGGGTTGTAGAGTTAGATTAGAATTTACTTAAACTGAAAAAAAAAAAAAAAAAAGATAATGCACCAACATGAAGAATTCTAGTAGAATTGTGTTATAAAGTTAGAATAGAATTAGAATAATGAAAGGACAGAATTGAGTTAAACTAAAAAAATAGAGATAAAGTAGTCAAAAAAATTTTTCAAACATTGAGATCTTTTTTTCTTTCTTTTTTTGATGGTATAACCAATATAAACCCAAACTAATTCATCATAAACATTATAAAGAATTCAAGTGGAGTTAGGTTATAGAGTTGGATTAGAATTTAGTTAAATTGAAAAAAAAAAAGATAATACACTATCACGAAGAATTTTAGTAGAGTTGGATTATAAAGTTGGAATAGAATTAGAATAATGAAGGAATAGAATTGAGTTAAATTAAAAAAATAAGGGTAAAGTAGTCAAAATTTTTTTTTCAAACATTGGGATTTTTTAAAGTAGTATAGATTATTGCTGATATAAAGATTTTTTTTTTTGCCTTACTGTTATTCTAATATAAAATATAAAAAATAGTGTCGGTTAAAAATATTTGACAAAGTGCTATTAATGGAAATACACTTTTATAATGCGTTTTCATCAAGTCCAAAATGCATTTTTATCCTGCATTTTTCTATGTATTGTTAATGCTAAGAAAACGCATTATCATTTTTTTACCCAAAATGCATTTTGATAGAAGTATATTTGTCGAAATAACGGAGTATAAAAATGCGTTTTAAAGTTTTGTTGAAAACACTTCATCATGATGTGTTTCTACGTTTTATATCTTTTAAACTCCCCCACAAATAAGAGTGTAAATAAGTCAGGCCCGACCTAACCCCCCCTTAACCGAGGTCGACCCGACCCACAAGTGACCCGCCCTAGCCGCCTTTTTCTTTTCCAGGTTTGGTCGAGGTCACCAGTCCCCGCCCCAGTTGACCCATTCTATTTTTAATATTTTTTTATTTTAAATAAAATACAAATAAAATTTAAACAAACACATTAAATAATTATTGATAAAAACTAAAATTTATTAAATAACAAGCAATTACATAATTAACATTAAATTCAAAATTACAAATGTAGAATTATAAAAAAAATGTAGTGTAATAAATAGGTGCATTAGTTCACGTCTTATATATTCTAACTAGGTTGGCACCTGTAAAAGTGACTATCGTTTGCAAATATTACTTTATCTATATGTCATTATCATTCATTACTAGATCCACTAGTGCGTTCTTCTCTTTCACCCAAATATATTGCATCAGAGTCAAGGGTAAGTTGCTTTTTTTTTCGGTATCTTCTTGCTGTTTGTTTTTGGTGAGATACTAATCTCATAAACACGTTAAAGCCTCTTGTCGGAGGCCAATCAACTCCTGAATTGATTGATAATGCGCCCACTTGCGCTAAATGTTTACTTATATGCTATGGTAGAAATAAAAAATATGAGGATATTATGGGCTAAATCTAAAAGGACTGGAAACTTAAACTGTTATCTCTTCCACCAGTCTAAAAGATTAAAGTCATCTTCATATTCTATCGGAGGTATACCCATATAACGTTGCAAGTCAAATGAAGTTGAACTGCTACTCGTTGATAAATCTGTCCGTTGAGACTTTATTCTTCTCCAAAGGGAGGTATTGCCAAAGTCGTGGTGACAAGATATCGTTGTGGTAGTGATTGTCTGGGCAGTTGTACGATTAATATCATATCAACCGACTACAACTTGCATTTGCTCTTTAACATTATTTAATTGTTCATAAGCACTTTCAAGGCCATATATCGTCTCTAATAATTGAAAAAAAAAGATCTTCTTTATATCTAGGATTTAAAATAGTGGCAATACCAAAATGTGTAGGAAGTGGGTTAAAATATTTATCAAAATTTTCCTTTATTATAACAACTATAACAGTGTAAATTCTTGGACAATATATTTTTGAAAATTTCATCAATTATCCCCAATTGATAAACAATAGTAGAAGAGGTAGGACAATATATTTTTCCTTTATCAAAATTTTCCTTTATTGTAACAACCATAGCATATAATATTCTTGGACAATATAGTTTTTGAAACTTTCGTCAATTATCCCTAATTGATAAACAACAGTAGAAGAGGTAGGATAATAAATCCCACAAAACATTTCATCCGCGTGGAATTTTAATAAAAAATCCCATACTTTTGAAGAGGCACGCTATTGGCCGTGCTGCGATGATGATGCATTGACATCACCACTTGTGCTAGCAGGTATTGGTATTGGCGGTGATGTAAATTGTTCCATTTGCTCTCGAGAGGGAAAAGATATTAAGTCCTCCCCTCTAAATCAAAAAAATGAGAGTCTCTAAGATCCATTTGGAAAAAATAATTTGGTGGAAAAATTAAAGTATGTAAATTAAAAAAATTGTATATATGCAAATTAAAAAAAATTAAATACTAACTTGGAATAATTTAAATCTCTAAAACACTTGATCTTTAAATCTTAACTTCAAAATTGACAGAATTGTATGCACTTGAACACAATTGAAGAACACACTTGAGAGTTACTAGCTTGGTAGTATAGAAATTGAGAGACAATTGGAGTTTTTGAAGTGTTGGATGAAATAGGTTAATAGTATTTATAATGGAAGCTTAAGGGTTTTGTTATAATTTTTAAGGGGAGGTTTTGTAATTATTATTTTTTTTAATCGTTAGTTGCCCTAACGGCTCATTGGCACACTATCCAGCCAATTGAAAAAAAAAAAAAAAAAACACTGCAATGGTCAAAAAGGAAAAAAAATAAACTTCCCCCAACGGTCATTGACAGAGGCAAGGGAAAGGGAGGGGCGTACAGGTGTCGAGCCGGGAGTGAGGCAGGGTGGGTTGGCAGGCCGAAGTTGGCCGACCCAAGCTCAGACCTGGGGAGTAGGGTGTAGGTCAGTGTGGATTATACGGACGAACGAGGTAGGGCGGGCCAGGCCAAAATGCAGGTCGGGTTGGGTTTCATGCCGACCTGTCTCTTTTCCATCCCTACTCACAGATTTGGAGGTTGTTATTTGAAATGAAAAACACACACGCGCACACACTCTATCTCAATGAACGAGCTCTTATCCTCACCATCACTGCCATCTCTAGGTCTATATATATATATATATATATATATGTATGCACGTATAATAATATATACATTATAACTTTCATTTTGAAATACGATTATTGGGATTACTACTTTAACATTTTTCTGTTTATGTTTATTTTTCTGATTTGGAAATATTTTTTAAGTTTTGATATTTTGCATTTGGGGCTGTAATCTATACTAATATATTAAAATGTGAAGGAGTAAGGTGACAATAACACGTGACCTGGCGTCGCAGATTACTTTTTTTTGTGGTATGTGTTTTATTTTATTTTGTATTTCTAACCATTATTAGGAATATTTTTTATTATTTTATATTTTACGTATACTTATTTATATATTATAAAATTAAATATATCATAAAAATTATATTAAAATGAAAACATCTTGTTAATTTATATTATACATTAATATGAGAGGGATTAATTTATACAAAAGTGACACGTGATTTTACTATAAATTGACACATGTTTTTGAGCTTTTTTTTATGTTTTAGTTTTTTTTGTTTATATACTAATTTTATTTTTATATTAGAAATTTCAGTGGTTATTTGCAATTTGACACGTATTTTATTTTTCTTTTACATTTTGTTTTTTTTTTTTGGAGAATCGACACGCATTATATTTTTCATTTTTTATAAGTTTATAATTGTTCATTTTACTATTGTTAGTGGTATTTGAAAAAATTGGTGGTCAGAACGTGTGGCATTTTTTTATTTTTGAGTTTTACTTTTTGTTTGGACTATCGACATATATCATACTTTTTTTTGTAAGTTTATAGTTGATTATTTTGTTATAAATTAGATTTTTAATTTTTTAAATATTTAAACATTACATATTTGTTACATTAAGTATTATTTTACATTTTATTTGCATTTATTATATATATATATATTATAATTAAATATATTTCAAAAACTCACAACAATGCGTGGCTCATTCTACTAGTTTTATTAAAACTAGCAGAATGTTGCTCTTTGTTGCAGATTGTTAATATTTTGTAATATATTTAAATTATAATGTATAAAAAATAGGTACATACAAAAATTAATATAATATTTAATGCAAAAATATTTAAGTACCAGAAAAGGGATATGCATTAACTATTCAATCAATGGTAAAATGATTTATTAAAGACTTTTAAAAAAAAATTTAACATGTATAGATCCTCAACACAATAAATAAATAAATGAGGCACATAGAAAACCACAAATAGATTCTCTGATTTTTAACGTAAAAATAACATTTAATGTTTGAATACAGAAAAAATATTTTTTCAAATACCCCTAATAACATTAAAATAATCCACTATATTTATAAAAAAAATAGTAAAAGCTCAACACATACGTTGATCCTTCAAACAAAAAAGAAAACATAACAAAATAAAAAAAAAAATAGAATATGTGTTAAACTGTGAACAATCTCAAAAATTTTTAATATAAAAATTACATTTGATGTTTAAATACTAAAAAATTCAAATACTCTTAACAATAACAAAATATTTGATGTAACACAAAAATATGTTGAAAAAAACAAAAAATATATATCACCAACAAACAATAGCCACATGTCACTATCTCCTAACTCCTCACGGTTTAATATATGGGTCTAGGAATGCCAGAGGAGAACCATAAGTTTATTAAAAATAATTTGGAGTGAAGATTTTGTAAGGAAAAAGAGAGAGAGAGAGAGAGGGAGAAAGAGAGAGAGAACAATAAAAGAAATATGTATTCTCTAATATATGTCCTTATATGAATAGATTGAAAATAATATAATAAAATAAAATACATTCATCAACATATTAATTTTTAATTTAATTTAATTTATTTTTAAATTTTATGCATTTTCCTTTTATTTTTTATTATAACCCAAACAAGAGAATAAAATTTAAATCTTTATCAATTTTTTCTTTGGCAGAACTTTAATCTAAACATAGCATTAGAGAATCTAAATTTAGGCTTTCAATCTTCATAAAAAAATTATGTTTTCCAAATATCAAAGTTGTTGATTGGGTAAAGAGATAGAAGAAAAAAAATGGTATACACATTGGGGGAGAGAGAGAAATTTGATTTTATCTAAATGGATTAAAAATAATAAATAAAAGATATCCTTTGTTTTTAATTTAATTTCTTAAATTTTATGCCTTTTCCTTTTCCAATTTCTATCACAACTCAACTAAAAGAATGAACTTTTGAATGTCTATCATTTCATTTTTTTCTTAACAAAAAAAAAAAAAAAAAATAATAATAATAATAATAATAAGTAGATACATAAATTTTAACCTATCATAAATTGTCATGTGCGTTATAAAAATTTAAATAAACAATAAATTTGAAAAATCAAATAATGTCATGCGTTTCATAAGATTTCACTAAAATTACATGTGTGGACAAATTACACGCTGCTATATATGAAAGAGTAATGCAATCTGAAGATGACAATATTTGGTCAATTAAATTGAGTCACTTTTTAGTAAGACTCACAAATGTTGATAATTAATATTTCTTCTTATTTATCTCTTAGAAAATATATTTAAAAAGAGATAATGAAGAAATAGAGAGTTATCATTGCTCTTTAACTATGTTTGATTCGGAGCAACGAATGATAGGATATAAGTAATATTGTGGATAATATATTGTAATAACCCCAAAATTTAAAATTTTCAATATTTATATTATTTGTTATATTATAAAAAAATTAATTTTTGTACAAATATTATTTTAATATATATATATATATAAGTTATAAAATCTAATGGTCAAAAGTGACCATGTGTACACCTTAGTTAGCTTGAAAATGTCGTGAGAAGCAAAGCAAAAAATAAAAAAAAAATTGAAACTTCCAGGAAGTTTCACTTTGCTTGGCCACCAAGCATGTGACTTTATATAGATGTGTGAATGGATGTGTGTGTGTGTTATGTGCGAGGAGAGTGAACCGAGAGAGAAGAGAAAATGAAGAAAGAGAAAATAAAGAGGAGAGAGAAAGAGGAGAAAAAAATGAGGATTTAGGTTCAAGAATAACGGGGTTTTGATATTTTTGACATTGTGATCATCATGGCGGTGTCAGATCGTGGTAATTCGGCCTAAAATGAGAGATACGAAAAAGTAACATTTTAAAGTGTTGGGGTTTCTTCATTTTTCTCTAAATTTGAGGTAGGGATTTAATGCATTTTATTTATACATATGTGATATGAAAATATTTTGATAAATTGTTATGTGATTATTTTGTATGAATGTAATTAAATTTAGACTACATTGGGTAAATTTTGTCCAAACCAAATCACCAAAATATCACTACCAAAAGAAAAGGAGTTCACTGGAACTAGAAAGAATTGTAGAAGAGAATATGCCAAAGCATATTCCATGAAAGTTTCGAAATTTTTCCTTTAGCCCCAAAAATTTTTATGTAATTACGATTTGACCCCAAATTTTTTTTACAAAATTACAGTTTTACCCCTAAATCACTAAAAATTTCAATTTGAGCCCAAACTTATTGAAAAATTACAAATTTGCCCCAAAATTTTGGGTAATTATGTAGTGACCCCCAAAGTTTGGAATAAATACGAAGTGGCCCCAGGGCTTTTTGGACTTGTAACGCCCCGAGTTTCAAACTTCGTGGAGTGAGGGAAAGAGTCATACGTAACGTGTACCAAAATATCCATTAGCCTAAGCAGATCCACACAACCACCTTGGGCAAACGTCCATAATATATAATAATAATTTTTTTAATAAACTAAAGGTGATTAATAAAACCTAAGCTTTGGTGTAACAAGACAACAGTGCTCCAACTACAACTTCAATAAATAATAGGGAGTTAGGCCTCAAAGCCTTTACAATCATATCAAATAAATCCCCAAATTAAGAATATTATAGTTCTGAATAATATTACAGTAACGAAAAGTAACTCTAATAATAGCCCACCAAATTCTCAAATTCATGACCTGCAAAAGAATCTGTAGGACGTGAGCACTAATCCACGTGTGCCCACGATACATAATAAATAACATATATGATATGCATACAACAACCAGATTACCAATAATTTCATATCAATAACTCATAAACTCCAAGTTATTGCGTATCTCACATTAAAACATATATCAACATACATCTTAAAAATGATCCAAATATTAATCTTTCATTTATCTCTTTGCCATCACATCACAATCATCACAGTCATGGGACAGATACTATACAATATCGTCGTTTATGGGTCCAGACCCAATTGCCATGAGTAGCCACATAATTATCATCGTTGTAGGCTACTAACCTACTAGCATGAATACCAACCCCTGCGTAGTTAAGGTTTTTCAACCCAAGGGTAATCTCTGTACCCTTCCTATTTTTCAATATCTACAGCCCCGCAATCACAATATCGTTCACATTTCCTTTATCTCCATTATTATCATATCAATAAAACAGCTCATTAGAATCAATCAACAACATCACATCATCACTTTCATAATCATTCTCCGTTAATAAAATAAATCACTCAAACATTCCAAAATTGAGCATTCTCAATTACACATTTTCCATACATTTAACTATAAATACAAACTGCAACTTTAAGGGCAAAATCGTAATTTTCATAACTTTAGGGGCAAAATCGTAATTTCAAAAAAACCTGGAGCCACACTTCGTATTTATTCAAAACTTTGAGGGTCACCATGAAATTACCCAAAACTTGGGGGCCAATTCGTAATTTTTCAATAATTTTGGGGTCAAATGAAATGTTTTTAAAACTTTGGGGTCAAATCATAATTATATAAAATTATTGGGGCTAGAGGGAAATTTTGAAAACTTTATGGAAGTATGCTTTGGCATATTCTCTTCTACAATTCTTTCTAGTTCCCGTGAGCTCCATTTTGGCACTAATATTTTGGTGTTTTAGTTTGGACAGAATTCACACAATGTAGTCTAAATTTAATTACATTCATACAAAATGATCACATAAAAATTTATCAAAATATTTTTATATCACATATATGTAAATAAAATGTATTAAATCCCTACCTCAGATCCAAAGAAAAGTAAAGAATTCCAAAACTTAAAACTTCTTCGTTCCTTTGTATCTCCCATTTTAGGCCGAATTACCAGATCTGACACCGCCATGATGATCACAACGTCAAAAATACCAAAATTCTATTATTCCTGAACTTAAATCCTCACTTTCTCTCTTCTTTTTTTTTTCCATTTTTTTCTCTCTCGGTTCACTTCTCCAAGCACACAACCACACACACACACACAAACACCACACACACCCATTCACACATATATATAAATATCACATGCTTGGTGGCCAAGCAAAGTAAAACTTCCAGGAAGTTTAATGTTCATTGTATAACAAATAATCTGACTAAGTATAACCAGATTAATCAACACTTTGAGTTTCACAATTTATCACCTATATAAATTTTAGCTCCCACTCATCATATCAAATATTCAATCATCTACAAATGCCACGAGTACACAAATCAATCTCCAGTATTCATTATTATTTCCCTTAATAATCTCCTTAACTTGCTACAATTTCTAATATATGTATATATATATATTTTGTGCCATCAAGATGCACCACAATCTCGGATGATAAAACTCCCGAACCTCTACTCCTTGAAGTCCATACCTATCAAGTACAATCACTTTGTTCTTGTATCCTTAACTATCCATTTATGACTACACTTTTGTACTCAACGCTTTAGCTAGAAAAATTGGCAGTACTGCATTTTCTAATAAAACTAGTCCCATACCTGGGAACCCAATAACTCATTGTCCATATTAACAATACCATTCTTGAATAACTTGCACCTCTAAAATTTTATTATTCTATTATATAATTCTCGTCCCCAAGAACTTCAAAATCATAAATATTCTCTTAAAAACTTTACTGAAAGCAACTCTAGTACAACCAAACTTCTTGTCCTCTTACTTAAAGTATCAGCCATTATATTTGCCTCACCCGAGTAACACTGAAGAAGTTAAGATCATAATATTTCTAGTACTCCATCCAACTACATTTCCTCAGAGTCAAATCACATTGTATATGCTAAGACATAGGTTGACTGAAGCTGTAATAACCTGAATTTTTTTTCTTAATTAAATTGCTTAAGTGTGGTGGTGATACTTGTTATAGTAAAAATCTAGAAAATTGAGGATTTGGAAAAAATTTTTGGAATTGGTTGGAAAGATTTTCGGATTTAATTTCACCCTATGTGGGAGTTAATGTAGAATTTCTAAATTTTTATCCAAACACTCCCTAGCCCAATTACTTATTTGGTTCAAACCAAGCCCATTAACCCATTGGTCAACCCTTTTTTTTGACTCACCTCAACTCACTTCAACTCACTTTATCACTCAATGAGTTGACTCATGAATAGTTGCTCTAAATTATTTCCCGACAACTTCATTTTCCATCTTCCATACACTCTCACCATCTTTCAAAATTATTTGACCTAATTAGACAAAGAGAAGACCCTACATTGATGACCTTAAAGCATCTTTTTCAAATTTTTAGCAAACAAGATTTAAAGCATTTTGTTTGAAAACTAGCATGATTTAAAGCATTTTGTTAATTTGTCAAAAAGCTAGCATGATTCCTGGATCATGCCACCATCTTCACCCATCCTCCAACACCTATCTTAAATTATGTGGCTAGATAGTTAAAAAGGCTAAGCTAGATTATTTGTATTATACTACCTAATGCATAATGCTACTTTAGTGGTTTTCAAGTCTAGGTAAGCTTGTTTTTCTCTACCGACACTTTCTCTACACTCCCTATAAACTGTGTGTCTTCAAAGAGAAGAAAATAAGAGAGAAATAATAATAAATTATTAATTAGTGAGGCTGAAGATTTGGTGTTGCTTGGAGGAAGAAGAAAGGCTTGAAATTTTCCAATTTGGGTGGTGTTCAAAGCTAACTCATTTTTCCTTCTCAGACTTGGTCATTAATATCTTCATTGAGGTAAGATGATGAACCTCCTAAAATATATTTGATGCATTTTCTGGTTTGAAATATGAAACTTGATTGTGATAAAAATAAATACCCGTATATTGGGGGTAGGGAAGCCAAAATTTTGACTGATGTAACTCAGCATGCTGACAGCTCTCTATTTGTAACTTCTTATGTGCTTCTGACCCTTAAAACGGTGAAATTAGGCTTCGGTTAAAACATAAAAGTTGTAGCCCTTTCAGTTTTCTTTCAACCCAAAAAGAATT
Source organism: Vitellaria paradoxa (assembly GCA_019916065.1). NCBI lineage: Eukaryota > Viridiplantae > Streptophyta > Magnoliopsida > Ericales > Sapotaceae > Vitellaria > Vitellaria paradoxa. Next base: position 57,988,007 of record CM034233.1, read on the forward strand.
GCATCAATCCGAATTGTGAGTCAAAAGTTATGCCCAAAATACTGAGCACTTGTAAAACTGTATTTTCTGATCAAACTGAATTCAAAGCTGTTTTTGTACCTTTAGACCTTAGAATTTTAAAAAGTGTAAAACATGAAAGTTGTAGGTCTTGAAGTCTAGTTTCTACAGATATAAAGTTTATAGATATTGGAGTCTTGCTCTATTTTATATGAATTTTCTTTCAAGCTGCAATTCTGTTTAGCTTTAATTGATGCTTGTTTGGATTTGTTTAGAATATTATTTAAAGATTTATTTAAATTTCAAATTTCCTTCTGTTAGTTATTGTCATGTTAATAATTTCTATTGATATAAATTATTTTAAACTAGATATTACGTATTATTTGACACTCTAATATTGATGATAATTGACTTAGATAATCAGTTTCATCATGATAGTTAGATGACTTATTCAAACTAAAATGCTAGTATTTGATAAAATGCCCAAAAGAAACAATGGACTTGTTCTTTTCTCATTTGGTATTTCTTAAATGAATTTGATTTATTTTTAGGCATTGTTTTGTCAACCTAACAAGTTATATAACTATATTTTTATGATTAAGTGAATTTAATGAAACTCAGTTAATACCTTCCTAAACATTGGAATATTCTGTGGACATTTGGGGATATCTTGAAGCCAAAAACCTATGATAAGGGTTTGGTTATAAATAAGATAATGATTGGAAATTTATTTAGATTATTTTGAATAAAATAAAACTTATCAATTTTGCTAAAAATTAAATATAAGTCAAAGAGCTATTTATTTTTCTTTATATTCCATAAAATAATAAAATAAAATGTAAAAGAAGTAAGAACCAAGATTTGCAGCCAATGAGGTTCGAACTTGCGACTTTAAATCATAATTAGGGTCGCCCACCCACTAAGTTACCAACCTCGGCCTAATTAATATACCATTAGAAATAATTTTATTCTTATCAAATTGGGTACGGTAAACTTGTCAAAACAATTAACTAAATACTAATTCGTATTCTAATTTTTTTTTTACTTGCTACTTGTTAATTTACATGTAGTACCTACCTTTGTGATAATGATATTGGTGACTATGTTAAATCTTTGATTTATTGAGAATTACTATTAAATTATGGATTTAGATAAAGTGCTTAAAAATATACTGTATGTGACTGAATAATCTCACTTTTGATTTATCGCCCGAGAACATTGCTAGTTGTTATTAAAAATGTCTGATTTCCATACAAGGTACCCTTGGAATGTAAAAGGGTGAGAAGAAATTAAGGCACTCGATGCTAAAGTTTTTTTTGGCAATAAGGTGACGGGTGGGTAGAAATGGCCTTTTAGATGAAGATGTGAACATGCATTTTATTTGGGAGATGCTCCCTTCTGACCTGGCCAGTCAGGTAGCTAGTCGCGACGGCTAGGTTTTTTGTAGGTGACACCGTCGGTATGCATTGGATCTAAGTCCGTAAAGTCACTGGTTCCCAAGGCTGAGGGTAGAGGAGGATAGGATTATGATTATCTTAGGATGATTTAGATTAAACTCCTTTACAAAGTTTTACTGTGACTAGCAACCTCTTTTGTTATGTATGAATGATGCGTTGGAATTATTTAAATATATTTAATTCCTCTCAATAAATATTTTATAAATATATATATGAAATCTGTATCGATACGGGATTTGGTTTTGGTAATTTTGACATTGTGATCATTATGGCGGTGTCGGATCATGGCAATTCAGCCTAAAATGGGAGATATAAAGGAGCGAAGTTTTAAAGTTTTGGAATTTCTTCACTTTTTCTTTGGATCTGAGATAGGGATTTAATGCATTTTATTTACATATATGTGATATGAAAATATTTTGATAAATTTTATGTGATCATTTTGTATGAATGTAATTAAATTTAGACTACATTGTGTGAATTCTGTCCAAACCAAAACACCAAAATATTACTGCCAAAATGGAGCTCACGGGAACTAAAAAGAATTGTAGAAGAGAATATGCCAAAGCATACTCCATAAAAGTTTTCAAAATTTCCCTCTAGCCCCAATAATTTTATATAATTATGATTTGACCCCAAAAGTTTTAAAATTTTCATTTGACCCCAAATTTATTAAAAAATTGTGAATTGGCCCCCAAGTTTTGGGTAATTACATGGTGACCCCCAAAGTTTGGAATAAATACGAAGTGGCCCCAAGACTTTTTGAAATTACAATTTTGCCCTTGAAGGTGTAGTTTGATATTTATAGTTAATGCATGGAAAATGTGAAATTGAGAATGCTCAATTTTGAAATATTTGAGTGATTTACGTTATTAACAGAGATTGATTATGAAAGTGATGATGTGATGTTGTTGGTTGATTCTAATGAGCTGTTTTGTTGAGATGATAATAATGGAAATAAAGGAAATGTGAACGATGTTGTGATTGCGGGGCTGTAGATACTGAAAAATAAGAAGGGTACAGAGATTACCCTTGGATTGAAAACCCTAAACCTGCGCAGGGGTTGGTATTTATGCCAGTAGGTTAGTAACCTACAACGATGATAATTATTGGGCTACTCGTGGCCATCGGGCCTGGACCCATAAACGACGATATTGTATAGTATCTGCCCCATGATTGTGATGTGATGGTAAAGAGATAAATGAAAGAAAATGATTGGATTATTTTTGAGATTTATGTTGATGTGTGTTTTGACGTTGGGATGTATGACGATTTGCAATTCATGAGTTATTGATATGAAATTACTGCTAATATAATTTTGTGCATATCATATATATATTTATTACGCATCATGGGCACAAGTGGATCAGTGCTCACGTCCCTACATAATTCTTTTGCAGATCATAAACCTGAGACTTAAGTGGGCTATTGTTGGATTTACTTTTGTGTGACTGTGACATTACTCAGAACTGTAATATTATTAATTTGGGGGATTTATCAAATATGATTGAAAAGGGCTTTGAGGCCTAAATTTCCATTATATTTAAAAGTGTAGATGGAGCACTGTTGTCCGGTTACGCTGAGTTTCAGTTGTTATTAATTACGTTTAGCGTAACCATAAAATTATTATTATGTATTATGGATGTTTGCTCCAAGATAGTGGTGTGACTCTAATTAGCGTAATGGATATTTTAGTACATGTCGTGTATGATTCATCCACTCACTTCTCGGGTTTTGAAAAATTGAGGGTGTTACAAGTTGATACCAACTTGTAACGCCCAGAATTTCAAATCCCGTGGAGCAAGTGAAAGAGTTATACATAACATATGCTAAAATATCCATTACTCTAATTAGAGTCACACCACTACCTTGGAGCAAACATCCATAATATATAATAATAATTTTTGTGATTTCACTAAAAGTAATTAATAACAATTAAACCTCAGCGTAACCGGACAACAGTGCTCCAACTACAACTTCAACAAATAATAGGGAGTTAGGCCTCAAAACTTTTACAACCATATCAAATAAATCCCCAAATTAATAATATTATAGCTCTGAATAATATTACAGCAACGAAAAAGTAACTCTAATAATAGCCCACCAAATTCTCGGGTTCATGACCTGCAAAAGAATCTGTAGGGACGTGAGCACTAATCCACGTGTGCCCACGATGCATAATAAATAACATATATGATATGCACACAACAATCGAATTACCAATAATTTCATATCCATAACTCATAAACTCCAAGTCATTGTGTATCTCAACATCAAAACATATATCAACATACATCTCAAAAATGATCTAATTATTACTTTCATTTATCTCTTTTGCCATCACATCACAATCATCACAGTCATGGGGTAGATACTATAAAATATCATTGTTTACGGGTCCAGACCTGTTGGCCACGAGTAGCCCCATAATTATCATCGTTGTAGGTTACTAGCCTACTGGCATGAAAATATCAACCCCTGTGCAGGATTAGGGTTTTTCAACCCAAGGGTAATTTCTGTACCCTTCTTATTTTTCAGTATCTACAGCCCCGCAATCACAACATCGTTCACATTTCCTTTATCTCCATTATTATCATCTCAACAAAACAGCTCATTAGAATCAATCAACAACATCACATAATCACTTTCATAATCATTCTCTGTTAATAAAATAAATCACTTAAACATTTCAAAATTTACCATTCTCAATTACACATTTTCCATGCATTTAACTATAAATATCAAACTGCAACTTCAAGGACAAAATTGTAATTTTGCATAACTTTAGGGGCAAAATCGTAATTTCAAAAAGATTTAGGGCCACTTCGTATTTATTCTAAACTTTGGGGGCAACCATGTAATTACCCAAAACTTACGGACCAATTCGTAATTTTTCAATAAATTTGGGGTCAAACTGAAAATTTTAAAACTTTTGGGGTCAAATCATAATTATATAAAATTATTAGGGCTAAAGGGAAATTTTGGAAACTTTCATGGAATATGCTTTGGCATATTCTCTTCTATAATCATTCATAGTTCCAGTGAGCTAAATTTTTGGCCGTGATCTCTTAGTGTTTTGATTTGGACAGAATTTACACAATATAGTCTAAATTTAATTACATTGATACAGAATAATCACATAAAAATTTATAAAAATATTTTTACATCACATATATGTAAATATAAAGAATTAAATCCCTACCTCAGATCTGAAGAAATTCCAAAACTTTAAAGTTTCACTCTTTCGTATTTCCCATCTAAGGCCGAATTACCATGATCCGGCATTACCATGATGATCATAATGTGGAAAATACAAAAACCCCGTTATTCCTAAACTTAAATTCTCGTTTTCCCCCCTATTTCTCTCTCCTTTCTTTCTCTTTCTTTATTTTCTTTTCTCTCATTTCTCGGTCTTCTCCTCCCAACACACAGCATATAGCGCGCGCGCACACACACAAACATACACACACTTATATATAAGTTCCACATACTTGGTGGCCAAGGCAATGGAGCTTCCAGGAGGCTTCGACCAATTTTTTTTTTTTCCGGTTTGGTGCCCACGTTTCTTTACTATTATATGTATATGTATATATATATATATATATATATATGTACAATGTAATATATATGTACATAAGTATTACCAACTGTAAACTTTTTTTTTTAATTTTTTTTAATATATATTAAAATTTTAAAATTTTTGGGTTATTATATTTTCCCCTCCTTATAAAAATTTCGTCCTCGAAATTTAAGGTAATCAGTACCAGCATCACTCTATGAAAACAATTACGGATATTTTCTCTGTATTTGAAACTCAAACTCCCAAGTAGACTTTTGAGTCTCATAATACTTCTAATGTGAACATGGTTATTAAATTCCACTTATAAATAATACTTAGTTCATTTCACAAATTGATAAATCTTAACAAATAAAAGATATAAATGTCCACGCTTCTGCTGCGCTCATTTGGACTCTATAACTAATTCAATGGCTCCTTAAACAATTTATAATAACAATCCACTATCAAATCTCTTAGTAACACTGAACCTTAACCTTTATCTATATCACACTATCATGATATACCTATCTGAATTTTCACAATATTATACTTGATCATCTCCTAAGTCAAAATCTTACATGACATGTAACGCCTCGAGTTTCAAACCTCGTGGAATAAAGGAAAGAATCATACACATCGTGTGCAAAAATATCCGTTACCTTAATTAGAGTTGCACCACCACCTTGGAGCAAACATCTATACTATATAATAATAATAATAATAATAATTTTGTTAATAATTAAAAGTAATTGATAACAACAAAACCTCGGTGCAACCGAGCAACAGTGCTCCAGCCATCACCTCAATTAATAGTAGAGATCTAGGCCTCAAAGCCTTTACAATCGTATCAAACAAATCCCTAAATTATATTATAGTTCTGAGTAATGTTACAGCGACGAAGAGTAACTCCAATAATAGTCCACCTAGGTCTTAGGTTCATGACCTGCAAAAGAATCTGTAGGGACATAAGCACTAATCCACTTGTGCCCACGATACATAATAACAATATATATGATATGCACACAAAATCAGATTAGCAATAATTTCATATCAATAACTCACGAATTTCAAATCGTTGTGCATCCCAACATCAAAACATATATCAAAATACATCCCAAAAATGATTCAATTGTTATCTTTCATTCATCTCTTTGCCATCACATCACAATCATGGGGTAGATACTATACAATATCGTCGTTTACGGGTCCAGACCCGATGGCCACGAGTAGCCCCATAATTATCATCGTTATAGGCTACTAATCTACTGGCATGAATACCAACCCTTGCGTAGGTTTAGGGTTTTTCAACCCAAGGGTAATCTTTGTACCCTTCCTATTTTTCAGTATCTAAAGCCCCGTAATCACAACATCGTTCACATTTCCTTTATTTCCATTATTATCATCTCAACAAAATAGCTCATTAGAATCAATTAACAACATCACATCATTACTTTCATAATCATTCTCTGTTAATAAAATAAATCACTCAAACATTTCAAAATTTACCATTCTCAATTACACATTTTCCATGCATTTAACTATAAATATCAAACTGCAACTTCAAGGGCAAAATTGTAATTTCAAAAAGATTTTGGGCCACTTTGTATTAATTCCAAACTTTGGGGGCCACCATGTAATTACCCAAAACTTGGGGACCAATTCGTAATTTTTCAATAAATTTGGGGTCAAACTGAAAATTTTAAAACTTTTGGAGTCAAATCATAATTATATAAAATTATTGGGGCTAAAGGGTATTGAATTTTGGCAAGTTGTCTTAATTGTTACATGTTGAGAATAGCAACTGTAGGTTTTGTTTATTTGAAATAAAGTTTGGGGTCAAGTGGTATTTGGTCGGGTAGTTACGGTAAATCCTCCAAAGGTTTTAGTTGTATTAGTTGAGTACGGCTGAGGTTGTATTTGATATCCAAGTTTTGTGAATTTGGTGGGTGACTACTACTACTATATTTAAGATACCTCTCAGCTAATAGAATTATTGATTTGGTTGATCTAGGAAAGATTAGAAATTTGGAGGGGTAAAGTTATTAAACACATTTCATAAGTCGAGGTGTAGGTGGATCGAAGCCTTATGTTGGTTATTCTTACCCATGGAAGGGTTACTCTAGATATTGTGGTGGGTTGTGAGAAAATTTTAGGCTAATGCATAATGGTCAAATGATGATGTAAATTGAGATAGTTGAAATCACATAAGAGGGATAACCTGTACTTGATTTAAAATTAATTGAAATAGTGTTGCATTGAAGTCTTGAGGGTGTTGATGAAATCATATAAAAGTTTAAAGTGTATTTAAAATACAAGAATTCCAAAGTTGTTAGTACATACAATGTGATTTGACTCTAAGGAAATGTAGTTGAATGAAGTACTAGAAATATTATGATTCTTCAATTTTACTTGGGTGAGGCAAATATAATGGCTGATACTTTAAGTAAGAGGACAAGAAGTTTGGTTGTACTAGAGTTGCTTTCAGTAAAGTTTTTAAGAGAATGTTGTGATTTTGAGGTTCTTTGGGATGAGAATTATAATAATAGAATGATAAATTTTTAGAGGTGAAAGTTATTCAAGAATGGTATTGTTAATATGGACAAGGGGTTATTGGGTTTCAGGTGTGAGACTAGTTTTAAAAAAAAAATGCATTATTGTTAATATTCACTAGAGTGTTGAGTATAAAAGTGTAATCATAAATGGATAATTAAGATTCAAGAACAAAGTGATTGTACTTGATGAGTATGGACTTCGAGGAGTAAAAGTTTGGGAGTTTTATCATTCAAGGTTTTGATACATCTTGATGGCACTGAAAAAAAATATAATGAACTGAAATTTTCAATATTGATGGAATGAAAGGAAATGCAGAGTGATGTTTGTGGATTTTTGGAGGCGTTTTCAGGAGATATTTTCCACTTACCGCCTGAAAGGAAGGAAAGAAGATTCTAAAATATATATTGGAACTTGTACCAAGTTAAAAAAAATTAAATTAAGATTTAAGATTATAAAGATTACTTTGTATGTACATATATAATTGCTTTGCATATATATATATACACACATATGAAGAAACGTGGGCACCAAACCGGAAAAAAAAAAATTGGTTGAAGCCTCGTGGAAGCTTCATTGCCTTGGCCACCAAGTATGTGGAACTTATATATAAGTGTGTGTGTGTGTGTGTGTGCGCGCTATATGCTGTGTGTTGGGAGGAGAAGACCGAGAAATGAGAGAAAAGAAAATAAAGAAAGAGAAAGAAATGAGAGAGAAAGAGGGGGGAAAACGAGAATTTAAGTTTAGGAATAACGGGGTTTTGGTATTTTCCACATTGTGATCATCATGGTAATGCCAGATCATGATAATTAAGCCTAAGATAGGAAATACGAAAGAGCGAAATTTTAAAGTTTTGGGATTTCTTCAGATCTGAGGTAGGGATTCAATGCTTTACATTTACATATATGTGATGTAAAAATATTTTGATAAATTTTTATGTAATTATTCTGTATCAATGTAATTAAATTTAGACTACATTGTGTAAATTCTGTCTAAATCAAAACACCAAGAGATCACGGCCAAAAATTTAGCTCACTGGAACTATGAATGATTATAGAAGAGAATATATATATATATATGTATATATATTGGAAATTGTAACAAGTTAAGAAGATTATTAAGAGAATTACAATAAATACTAGAGACTGATTTGTGTACTCGTGGCATTGGCAGATGATTGAATATTTGATATGATGAGTGGGAGCTAAAATTTATATAGGTGATAAATTGTGAAACACAAAATGTTTATTAATCCGGTTATACTTAGTCAGATTATTTGTTATACAATGAACATTAAGGCTTCATATAAGTAATAGAAAGCAAAATAAATTAGAACATTTTGAAGAATATTCGAAAGTCTTGACCAAGAATTTGAAGATTTTTTTGAAGATATTAATTATACCAGACATATCATACCTATTGAGCTTTGAGATAATTAATTTGGATTTATACCATTAATTGATTAGATGTTCTGATATGATCAATTAAAGTGCGATGATGCTTAGATTTAACTTGAGTATAATTGGAATTAAGAATTATATGCCGAACATACAAACAAGTGGACGGTTGTGGTAATGGGGTTTGTGATTTAATTTAGTCCAAAAGTGTATTATATAATGTCATAGGGACTATGGTTCTATATGAGAAATTGTAAAAATTGGTTTCTATTATTTGATTGGTACATCTATTTTAGTTGAAAGGATCATTGGTATTTTCAAAAAGTGATTTAATGCCTGAATATCACCAATTGAGGGTGAGGCAGGAGGACATTCCTAAAACGACATTCAGGACTCGGTATAATCATTATAAGTTCTGGTAATGCTATCTGGATTGACTTATGTTCCAGCCGTATTTATAGATTTAATGAATAAGGTGTTTTGAGATTACCTAAACAAGCTTGTAGCTGTTGACGATGTGCTAGTGTATCCTAAATGAGATAAGAAACATGAAAGACATTTGAAAACAGTATTATAAACCTTAAACGATTATCAATGGTATGCTAATTTAAGTAAGTGTGAATTCTGGCTTAAGGAGGTAAAATTTCTTGGACTTGTGATTTCGAAGGAGTAGCAGTGGATCTGTCTAAGGTTGAGGCTGCTTTACAATGGTCAAGACCAAAAAAATAAAAATAAAAATAAAAATTAGGGGTGTTTGACCTTGAATATAGGAATGAAGATGAACAGGGGGTTTAATGATTATCTAAACAAGTTGAAGAGATCTGTATATTCTTAAGTTACTTGTATGTTGAATTTTGATTAATTAAGGATTTTTTGCAGAAGTTTGGAATGAAGTTAATGTGATATGTATATGTGTGTAAAATGGTAATGAGAAAGATTGTATTTAATGGTGGATCGGTGAATTTCATGTGTTTGATAATAGATTATGTTGAAACTTAAATTGATAGTGGTGCATATTGGGTAAGAGAAATATTAATTTACCAACTAGTTTGTGGTGCATAAAGGCAAATACGAGAATATCAAGCTAGGTGAAGAAGATGACTCCTAGTTGAAAGAATTTCATGGGTTGGAAGTCAGAAGCTAATAAGGGAGTCCAGTTGCAATTATGTTTTTGATTTACTGTAAATTGCTAATTTGTGAAATGATTTGAGTATTATTTAACAAGTTGATTTCTAATAATCCAGTTCGCGTTAGAAGCATCATGGTATTAAAGAGTCTATTTTGGAGTATTAGTTTAAGACTTGGGTAATATGTCTGCAATTGTTTTCCAAGAGTTATGTTTGAGCTGATTGTCTCGAATTTTGAGAACAAAATTTTTTTAAGGAGGGGAGAATGTAAAAACCCCAAAATTTAAAATTTTCAATATTCATATTATTTTGTTATATTATAAAAAAAATAATTAATTTTTGTACAAATATTATTTTAATATATATATATAAGCTATAAAATCTAATGGTCAAAAGTGACAATGTGTACACCTTGGTTAGCTTGAAAATGTTGTGAGAAGCAAAGCCAAAAAAAAAAAAAAAAAAATTGAAACTTCCAGGAAGTTTCACTTTGCTTGGCCACCAAGCATGTGACTTTATATATATGTGTGAATGGGTGTGTGTGTGTGTGTGTGTTATGTGCTAGGAGAGTGAACTGAGAGAGAAGAGAAAATGTAGAGAGAGAAAATAAAGAGGAGAGAGAAAGAGGAGAAAAAAATGAGGATTTAGGTTTAGGAATAACGGGGTTTTGATATTTTTGACATTGTGATCATCATGGCAGTGTCAGATCGTGGTAATTCGGCCTAAAATGAGAGATACGAAGAAGTGAAATTTTAAAGTGTTGGGGTTTCTTCATTTTTCTCCAAATTTGAGGTAGGGATTTAATGCATTTTATTTGCATATATGTGATATGAAAATATTTTGATAAATTATTATGTGATTATTTTGTATGAATGTAATGAAATTTAAACTACATTAGGTGAATTCTGTGCAAACCAAACCACCAAAATATCACTACCAAAAGAAAAAGAGTTCGCTAGAACTAGAAAGAATTATAGAAGAGAATATGCCAAAACATATTCCATGAAAGTTTCGAAAATTTTCCTTTAGCCCCAATAGTTTTTATGTAATTACAATTTGACCCCAAAAGTTTTACAAAATTATAGTTTTACCCCTAAATCACTAACAATTTCAGTTTGACCCCAAACTTATTGAAAAATTGAAAATTGGCCCCAAAGTTTTGGGTAATTACGTAGTGACCCCCAAAGTTTGGAATAAATACGAAGTGACCCCAGGACTTTTTGAAAATTACGATTTTGCCCCTAAAGTTATGTAAAATTACAATTTTGCTTTTAAAGTTGCAGTTTGACAATTTATAGTTATGTGCATGGAAAATGTGTAATTGAGAATGCTCAATTTTGGAATGTTTGAGTGATTTATTTTATTAATAGAGAATGATTATGAAAGTGATGATGTGATGTTGTTGATTGATTCTAACGAGCTGTTTTATTAAGATGATAATAATAGAGATAAAGGAAATGTGAACGATGTTGTGATTGCGGGGCTATAGATACCGAAAAATAGGAAGGGTACAAAGATTACCCTTGGGTTGCAAAATCCTAAACCTGCGCAGGGGTTGGTATTCATGCCAGTAGGTTAGTAGCCTACAACGATGATAATTATTGGGCTACTCGTGGCCATCGGGTCTGAACCCGTGAATGACGATATTGTATAGTATCTGCCCCATGATTGTGATGATTGTGATGTGATGGCAAAGAAATGAATGAAAGATAACAACTGAATCATTCTTGAGATGTATGTTGATGTTTGTGTTGATGTTGCGATGCGAAACAATTTGGAATTTATGAGTTATTGATATGAAACTATTGGTAATCCGAGTGTTGTGTGCATATCATATACGTTATTTATTATGCATTGTGGGCACACGTGGATTACTGCTCACGTCCTTACATATTCTTTTGCAGGTCATGAATCTGAGAATTTGGTGGGCCATTGTTGGATTTACTTTTGCATTGCTGTGACATTACTCAGAACTGTTATATTATTAATTTTGGGGATTTATCAGATATGATTGAAAAAGGCTTTGAGGCCTAAATTTCTATTATATTTAAAAGTGTAGATGGAGTACTGTTGTCCAATTACGTTAAGGTTCAGTTGTTATTAATTATGTTTAGCGTAATCATAAAATTATTATTATATATTATGGATGTTTGCTCCAAGGTAGTGGTGTGACTCTAATTAGGGTAATGGATATTTTAGCACATGTCGTGTATGATTCTTCCACTCACTTCCCAGGTTTTAAAAAATTAGGGGTGTTACATATATAAAATTGGATATAATATAGGATTATTTTTTTATGTGGAATTACTTTTTTTTTTTTGTGTTTGGTTGATGTGATATGAAGTGGGATAAAAGATGTGATTTGATATAAGTTATAATAGGAAATAATTTTAAACTATTAGATTTTGATGGGAAACAAATTCAAGGGTGAGGGATATGTAATACCACCACCCCCATGGTATTATTTATCCCCCATTATAGGAGATAAATAGTATAGTCCAAAGTTTCAATACTGTAAATCAAACACAGGACTAAAGTCAACTTAGTTAAAAATAGTCCAATCCCCTAAAACTATCTGACAAACAAACACAGTCTTTGATTATATCTTGAAAATTAAATAAAAAGAGATAATTATAATGAAGAGTTTTAAGGTATCACGACTTTTTCTATTTTCTCCTATAAATACAAGTAGTTAGGTGACATTTATACACACAAATCAAGCACAAGAGAGTTCTGCCAGATTAAGCTTTCAAAATCCCGAAGAATTGTTGAAGATTTGAAAAGAAAAAAAAAGAATCAGATGATTAATTTTCTTTAATTTGAATTTCAGATACTGTAATCGAATTTTTCATAAATTAATAAAAATCAATTTGTAATTATAATTTTTATGTGTTTATTTTCTAAATATGAAATTTGTGTGTACAAATTTCTAATATGCCTGGTGGGACAATCTATGTCTCTCATCTTCTTTCTTCATCAAATCAAACTCTTGATGACTCCCAAGAATGACTGTTTGAAGATTTCACACCTAAATGCTAAAGACTCCAAATTTGCTGTTGGCAACATTAGTTTGAGTTCTACTACTCAAAGCATTGGCCTAAACACACGAAGCAAGGCAAAAATTATAACTAAAACACTAAAGTAAGTCTCGTTGCTGCCAAAATCTACACTTATTTTTAGCTCAAGTTTACTGAAAACAACACCCACATCCTCAAGTCTTCCTGGGGGCAAAAAGAATGTTACTACAAGACCAAATGAAGATGTTTACAATTTTGAAGAAAGCTCTGTCACATCCATCTATGTTTTAAGGGTTTGATTCAAGTGTCAAAATTTAATCTAGCCAAAAGAAAATTAGTGATGCTAGCAGTTTTAACTCTTCTAAAAAGCCTCCTCGGTCTAAGTTCAAGGGCCTGTTTGGTGTAACAAAAAGTGGGCAAAAAGTACAAAAAAAAAGTAAAAAGATGTGACATAAAGGTGATATGTGAAAATTTTTGATTGGAGGAAAGTACAAAAATTAGTTAAAGTTGGTGACTTTTGGTGGATTTTGTTTCCACCAAACAGGGCCCAAGTCACATGATGACTTCATTAGTCCTCAAAGTTTAATAACTATGACTGTAATGATGATGACTGCAGCATCATTAGATGAGCAAGTCAACTTTCTATCAAAAAATGTGGAGAATTTGTGCAAAGCGTTGCAAGAATGTGACTCTTAATTGTATCAATAATAAATAAATTGAACAACATGGGATAATCAAGCCAAACTCTTATTCTTCAAAAGCCATAATATGTGACTGAATCATCCAATAGGAAAAAAAAAAAAAAAAAGAAAACTCCAAAAAGCTTGTTGGTCTTCACTAAATGTTTTATCCTTGTTAATTAGTTGAAAGAGTTCATTTTGGACACTCTAAAAAACAAATATGGGGAAACCTCAAAATCTTCTCTCACATACGCCAAGCTTTACACCTGTCGGATTGATAAACTGAAGATGCTTACTAGTTATCAACCCCTAAAGTTCTAGCAATTCGACAGTAAAGGAAATTTGAAACAACATGTTCTCACTTTGTGGAAACTTGTAGAAACATTGGAACTAGCAGAGATCTTTTGGTCAAATAGTTTATTTAAACTCTTAAAGGTAATGTATTTAACTGGTAATGTGATTTTGAGCCTGACACAATTGACAGTGGGATCAACTAAAGTAAGAATTTCTCAACCCATTCTACAGTACCTACTGTATCGTAAGTATGATTAAGCCCACCAACTTTCATGAACAAAAAGAAGAGTCTGTCATTGTCTTCATCAACAAATAGAAAAAAACTAAGCATTAACCGTTAAGTATAGTTATCTGAATCTTTTGTGATTGAAATATACATTCAAAGTATGCACTGGGGGCTCTGCTACATTCTTCGAGATATTAAGCCTAAAACTTCTGAAGAATTAGCAACCTGTGCCCATAACATGGAACTCAACGTTACAGCAAGTAGTAATCAAGGCTGGCAATTTAAGAGTTTTGGAAAAGAGAAAAAAAATTAGAAAATAAAGGCAAATGGGGCAAGATTTTCTTTAAAGCTAGTAAGACAGAATCCGAGTTTATCTCTACTCAACTAGCAAAAATCTCTGCGACCAAAATTCTGAGCAAGCCAAAGAAGAAGGAAACGGCGAAAGATGAATTCAACCAAAGAAGTGAATACAAAAGCCTTATATTGAAAGAGATACAAGCGAAGGAATACTCATTCCCTGACTCTGAATTCCCTTAAATGTTTGAAGATCTTCTAAATTTAAAGATCATCAAACTCTAAGAGATAAAGCAACTCGAGGAAGCACATAAAGTGAATGATCCGAATTATTATGAGTATCATCGGTTAGTTAGTCATCCCACTCAATGATTTTCACATTATATAAAAAAAATCATATAATTGGCTAATCAAGAAAAGATCCTTCTAGAGGAAGAGAAGGAGGTGGCAGCAATCAATTAAACTGCAATTATGATTGGATCTGTTGATCCTACATATGAAACTTCTATTTACAATGCAACAAAGTTTGAAGTTTAATTTAGAATGTTTAATCCAATGAAAATAGTCATGTATTGTTAACTTACTTCTTCTACACAACCATTGATAATTAAGAACGACGCAAATGAGATAATAATTGATTCAGCCATGGAAGGATAGATCATTGTTACTCATAAAAAGAAGAACAAATCAAAGCCACACCACACTCAAACAATCTGTTATACGCAAATTTTACAAAGTCTAACAAAAAGAAACGATCGAGTAAGAAAAAAAAAGCCCTGAAAGTAATATCAACTACACTGGTTGAAGCTTTTGTTCAACCACCACGATGTACTTCCATTACTTTATCAGAGTTTATTCCAACTTCTTCGCAAAATGTTGATTAATTTGATTTTGAAACTTTATAGAGCCAATTGAAGAAGAAGTTGAATCATCTTCAACACCCAAGCAAACTTCAGATGAACCCAAATTCGAAACTTGTGGTGATACTTGTGTTAGTAGTGTGAAGAATTTGACTTTTTAGATGAAGTTCTTCTATTTGGTTTAACACCACACAACTGTCTTATTTTTATCTCTTCCTATAAATGTAAGAAAATGTTAAATTGAATGCTTATTGGTGATGGATTAGCAATCAACTTTTTACCTTTTCACATGATGAATAATTGATGAACTTTCTATCACATAGTCATTTGATGATCTAAAGTTTTAACTAAAGGGGAGAAAGGGCAATTGGAGTAATCCTTCTCGACTTGCTCATCGATAACATGACATCAATTGCATTATTACACGTCCTTGATGCCAAATTTTCATACAATATGTTGTCGGGTCAACCTTAGATCCATGAAAATATTGTTCCTTCTACTCTCTATCAGTGTTTCAAGTATTGTTGTGATGGTGAAATAAAAAAAGATTGTAGCTAATGATAAGCCATTCACTGAAGTTAACTTGCACTTTATAAATACAAAGTTCTATTTAGAACATATCATGGTGGAATAATTACAATTGGCTACTATTGCATTGTCCAATAAAATTCAAAAGAGTAGCAATCTCTAAGATGACAATAGTAGCATGATTGCTAATTAAAAGAAAGAAATTAGCCTCTATAAATGTTACTCTGGTACTTAGATATGCACCAATGGCTCGAAGAGTTGATAATTAAGTCTTGAACAGATTAACTCTTTCCATCACCAATATTAACTGAATAAAAGTGGTTACACCAATGAAATGATTTTTTCGACCAGCACAAAGTCCTGATGTAGAGCATGATGATATACTTTTAACATGCATAAAAAAGGACTTTGATCTAAATGCTTATAAACTTCTCACAAAATATTTCAAAGGTTCCAGATACTTCATTCTATAATTTTCTTCGAGAAAAGATTTGAATTTGAAAATTCTAGATTGAACAAATCATTTCTATCCTAATTTGTCACATCAGGATACAACATAATTGTTCCTAACAATGAAGATATCATCGATTATACCAAAATAATAATAATTGTGATTCCAACAATCGATGTGGATAATGAATGATCAGCATGGAATTGCTTAAAACTAACATCAAAAAGAACATATTGTACCATAAAAAAGTAATTCTGAAATGTTTACTTTAATTGACACAAAGACTTTTGTCAATGACAAATAAGGGATTTCCATTTTAAACAAGAACTAGAAGGTAGGTTCATGTAAACCTATTCATCAAGATCATCATGTAGAAATACATTGTCCATGACCAATTGATGAATAATCTAATTATGGGCAGCAAAAACAAATCAAAACGTTAAGGCCCTGTTTAGTAACGTTTCTGTTTTCTGTTTTTTTTTTTTTCAAAATTTGAAAACTGGGAACAAAAAAGAGTTTGATAAAACTATTTTCTTTTTTTGATTGCTAAAAAAAAAAAAAGAAAACTTATTACCAAAATAGGACCAAAAATAATAACAAAGAAAAAGTATTTTCTTGCTGTTTTTTTATTTGTAAATAGGTTTAAAATAAAAGCTGAAGGAGTAAACACAATTTAGTCCTTAGTCATTTGTGGGTTTCTCTTCCGCTATTAGGTTAGGCTCGTTCTCTTTCTCATTTTTCTTATTTTTCTCTCTCTTCCAAACCACCTTTTTCATCTTCTTCCTCTTTATCTCTCCCTTTCCTCGAACCCAGCGCTATTTTTCGTCACTTTGCTTCCTCCTCCTCCTCTTCTTCTTCTTCTTCTTCTTCTTCTCTTGTGTGTTGATGATCTGATCTTCGTAGATCCAAGTTCCCGATCTGGGTTTGCCCTTTTTCTTTTTGGGGTTCTTTATTTTTTTCTTTTATTGTCAGATCTGGTATCACCCAAGCTCCCATTGTCCAACCACGATGGAAATTTTAATTTGTCCTAATTTTTGCCCCAAATTTCTCCATATCTATGTTAACCCTACCTTTTTTTTTTTGGTTTGTGGGAATAGAGCTATTTTTATTTTCATTTTCATTTCATTTTTTTTTTTTTTTGGTGAAGGATGTGCTCTCTCTGTCATTCTCCTTCTAGTGACATTTTAATTTTGGTGGTTTTATTTTCACATTTCTTTTTACAGACCTAATTTTTTATTTTCTATTCTAATTTGTTTTTCAACTATTTGCTAAAACTCTTGAGCAAGACTTCACAGCTGAGTGTTTTTTAGAGTAGTGCTTCAAAATTATGGTTGATGATGAAAGTTATGTTAAATTATTTTTTTTTCTTTTAATTTTGCTAAGATTGCATTGGTTTGGATATATTTTATTAGTAAAAGTTCTAAGTTTTTCTTTTTTTCTTTTAATTTTTGAACCCATAGTTATAGTACCATTAGGAGATGCAAGTGATCAAAGTATATTTGTGCACTCTTTTACTTGCACATGGATGAAAAGAATTTTCAGAAAATAATATTTTTAGATCGCGTGATGGGAATCATGGGATATTAACCTAGGTATGGAGTCTGAGGGGCCTAGGGTTTTTTATTGGGTCTATTTCTAAAGTCTTTCTTCTTTATTTTAGTTTTTCTTTTTCCACTGTTAACTTTAAAAACCTTTGTTTATAGTGTATTAACTATATACTCCATTGAACCTGTCTTGTATTTTAGTTTAAGGATCGAATTGTTATATCCTGGTTTTAAGATTTTGCAATCCTAATTAGTTAATAAGTGTTGAATTTTCAGATTTAATAGGCTCTTATGATGTCCATTTTGGTTGAATTGTTGTGGAACTTATAAGACTTTGATGTTCAAGATAATTATAATGGCGAGTAACGTAGGTAATGTTGAGGAAGATGATGTAGTAGTACTTGATGGTGAGGGAAATGATAACAAAAAACCAACCCATGGACAAAAAAGAATGAAAAGATTTTTGTAGTTAGCTTGATGGATGAAGAGACAAAGAAGGGAAATAGGCAAATATGGACGTTCACCAAATAAGTTTGGACCTATACGAGGGAGCAAATAGTGGCTAAAACTACTTATGTTTACACTAATGATCAGTTGGGTAACAAGTACAACCAACTAAGGATCTTGTTCAATAAATTTCAATAACTTCTGAAACAAACTAGTGTTGGATGGGACTATACTACAAATATTGTTACAGCTCTAAATGAGGTTTGGGAGAGACTTTTCAAGGTAGCTTTAATTTTTTTTTTAATTATTATTCTTCCTTCCATGTATTATGTTATATGAACTTCTTATTCTTCTTCCGTTCCAGTATTTAATTATATAAAAATTTTATTACACCTCATTTTCAGTATTAAGTTATATGAAATTGTTATTATTCTTTTTTTCTCATTATTACGTTATATAAATTTTATTCTAATGAATTTAATACTATTTCTTTAAAATGTCATATAGGTAAATAAATTTGCCAAAAGATTCAAAAAAACATGGACTTCTTTACCATTAGGAGTTGATGTGTATTTTTTGGGTCACATCTGCAACCAGTCAATATGTCCACCCTTTTACCAAGGCACCCTCCTCCTCATTCTCTACTGATAGGTAGTACAAATGACCACTTTAGTAAACCTAAATTGGAGATTAATGAGGATAATGAGAACCTCACAAAGAAAATGCGTTGAAAAAAAAGTTATGGTGCCTCATTGACTGCCGCTTTACAAATCATAACTGAGTCTAATGCAAGAAAGATGCAATTAATAGAAATGAAAATGTCAAAAGGGAGTATCGTTGCAGATGTGAAGAGGCCTAATAAGAAACATATGCATATCAAAGAATATTTAGCCGTATTGAATAATGAACGATATTAGTGCAGTGAGAATGCAAAAGTTATGAAAAATGATACGTGAGGACGTCATTTGGTGGGAATATTTTTAGAGATTCTCGATGACAAAAAGATGGATTGGATTATGATGATGTAGGTTGTTTGTGCTGTTAAGTTTGAAAACTTTTATGTTTTTTTATTACGAAGATTGATCGATTGTATTTGTTGTTACGTTTATTATATTTGAGTGTTATGTTTAGATTGTAATGTTTGGATTTGTCGTGTTTTTATAACAAAAGAATAGAATGTTGTGACTTATTTGTTAACACAAATTTATGTAATTTAATTGATTATAGACCAATTAATAATGAACATTGAAGATCCCAAAAATCTTTTCGATAATTATTCAGATGATGACAACAATGATTTTGTTGTAGCAGCGGTGATCGCTAACTTTATTGGAAAAAATATAACGAGCAAACCATTTAGAACTTTAGCGTTAAAAGGGCATAATTATGTTATGGAATTAATTAACAGGCATGAGGATCGGTGTTATGACTAGTTTAGAATGCTGTCACATATTTTTATTACCTTTTATGAAGCAATAAGAACGTATGGATTATTAGACCACTCTCGATAATTGATACTTCAGGAGCAAGTTGGTATTTTTTTGCTTATTATATCAAATAATGAAAGGTTCTGTGTAGTAACCGAGAGATTTTAGCATTCTGGGCAAACAATTTACACAATGATGGTTATGATTCCATTCCTCAAACAGGTATGAATGATGACATGGATTTTGAGCCACTACACTCTTTGTGAACATCCTAAAGAAGAACAGAAGCCTCGGCGACCTTTTTGATGAACACTATAATGAATTTCATCAGCCCGCATGTGAGAGACCAAAATTTATTAGTTAAACATTAGCACCCACCTAAAACTTCCAATTTTTTTTTTTTATTTTATGTTTGGTTACTTGACTATCTAGTGAAAACATGGACTGCATGCTTTATAATTATTAAGATAAAAATATAATTTTTATAAATGAGTAGATATAAAAAGTAAAAAAAAAATATATGTCAAAATGTAATTTTTACATAAATAAGGACCAAAATAATGAGGTAGAAATGTAATTTTTTAGATGAATTGCATAAAAAAATATGTTTTTTAGGGTGTTCAGTAACTTAAGTTAGAAATAAAAAAAGAAAAATAAAAATTATGAAACATAAACTGTGTTTACCAAACGGATTTTTTGTTTTCTAAAAAATAACCAAACACAATTTTTATTCATTTCAAAAAAATAGAAGGCAACAAAAAACAAAAAAACAAAAGATGGCAATAGAAAAAAAATAGAAAAATGACAACATTGTCAAATGGGCCCTAACCATGCAAAATATAGAAATAAAGGTCTCATGATAATCTAAGTCTTCAACTTGTGTAGTTCTTAGAATCTAACCTAGCCATGCATCATTTAATAGACCTGTCAGTATGAAGTTTGGTTTTGTAGACCCAGCAACAATCAACATGTTTCTTGCCTAAGGGAAGGTTTTCTAAGCTCTAAGTGTGGTTACCTTCAAGTGTTTGTAATCCAAAGGCTATAGTATCACGCCGATGTACATGGTGGATGACCTTTGAATATGAGGTCGATCAACAAAATTGGTAATAATAGCTAGAAAATGAAGATGATTAGAAGAAAATTTATTACAAAAAAAAAAAAAGAAGAAAGAAGATAAACAATACTTGAACGTGAAGAAGCAAATCAAACATGGGTGGACTTGACAATGGTGGGGCAAACATAATCGTAAAGGTAGGTTGCTGGCTGTGAATCACTATGCCTGGGCTTGTTAATGGGTCAGATTTGGTCGAGTTCTGACCTGGAGGTCTGACTTGGACCAGATCCAATATATTAGACTAGATTGGCCTAATTCAATTCATGACCCAATGGGTCTAGATTTATTGGGTTTAAGGACTAATGGATTTGGATTTGGTCGATATGTCAGATTCATTATTTTTAACGATAAAATATTTAAAAATAAAAAACAAAAATTTACATATATATTAGTTGAGTATATATATACACTTTTTTTTAATAATGTTGGCATATCTCTTTTTTTTTTTTATTTATTAATCATCTATATAGTTACTAGTTTGTCTTGAGGCTAAGTCTTTAAGCACTCATTCTGAAAGATGATAAAGACATGACAAACATATGGCCATGTATTCAGTCAAGCACCTCTCGCACAAGTTTTAATTTTCTTGTCAATTATATTTTATGCATCAATATATATATATATATATATATACACCATTATTGAACATACTCTCAAAGATTCGTGTTGTGCCTAATTTTAGAAACGTATTATCATAAGATTTTTTTTATTTATTCACAATAATGTACAATTTTTGAATACATATATATTTAATGAATATATATTTTTATTTTATAAGATGATGGTTAAAAAAAATATATTAGTTAAAATAGGTTGGATCCAAGTATATGAATCAGATCGGATCTGAATCTTGTAAGATCAGATCGATTACTTTTTGATCTGGATTGGATGTATTATTATTGAATCTGAAGGATCTAGTAGATCTAATCAAGACCTAGCCCATTAACAGGTCTAATTATGGCTATAAATAAAAAGAAACTTTTTCAAATTAATAAAGCCTATTTATGGTTTTAAACAAGCATAAAAATAATGGTACGAAACATTTCAACTGCAAAATTAAATTTTATCAAATATAATGTTACAATCTCATGAGCATATATAATATGGGCTATATTTGTCCTACATCAATAATATGAGATACCAGTGTGGTGCTTATATGCGTTGAGCTCCTTTTCCTTAATAATTAGCTTTTAGGGGGTGAATTCTCCTAAGCTATATAACAAGTGGTATCAGAACCTACACCATAACTTCCATTTGTTGCAGTGCAGAGGGTAACATTGACATCTCAATGTTCAACCAATATTATAGTGTAAAGCCTAGGGAGTGACGGCGGTATTGTGCTTGGGACCACTGTGCAAAGCCCGCCTATACATTTCTATTGGTATATTAATCCTATTGGCATATTTAGTATGGGATGTTGATGTAGTGCTTATATACTTTGGGTTTCCTCTCTTTAACAACTAGCTTTTAGAGGACTTCACCTAAGATGTATATAATATACAAAGTCCGAGAAAAATTAATGACAAAAGGAGTCTTTAAAATTGTTGTATGCAAATACTAATTTTGTTGTATACTAGAAGAGTCTCGCTTGTAACCCTGCAATAATTTAGTGCAAGCCAAATAATTCTTAAAGAAAATGCTTTTCAACATGCCTTAATGCCGAAAATAATAAATACAGGCTTTGTTGTATATTAGAGGAGTCTTGCTTGTAATCTTGCAATAAGCTGGGGCCAAATAACTTCATAAGAAAAGTGTCTGTCAATACGTTTGAAAATTTAATATAATCTTGTTTTTTACATGACAACATTCATCAACATCATATGCATTAGATTTATAAGCATTTCAAAATTAATGAATAAGGATCCATTTGTTTTAACGTAAAGTATTTTACCCATGTTTAAAAAAGTATAAAAAAATTATTTTCATAAAGTAATATTCTATACTAAAATAAATAGAGCATAAATTACAATGAGCTCACCCACTAAGCTGCCAACCTCGGCTTACATAAATTACAATGAGACGTTATAATTTTTATGGGTTTTCTGTTATTTAAAAGGCTTCAAAGATGGCAATAATTTGGGCAACTTGAAGCATCAAATTCACCATATTATCATGTTTAAAAAGTCGGATCTATTTCGAGTTGAGAAGTCATTGAATGCCTCGAAAGGAGATGGTGGGTACTTATTGCCCCAATACCTACATAAAAACCAGAAGGGGACTCCAATGAATTTGGTCATGTTTTGATGTATTACCTTGAAAAGAGAGAGATAAGGACTCTGAATGGACCATCGAAAAACTCCACATTCTACCATTTTCTTTAGACATAAACTTCACAATTTCTTTACATGTACTATTTTCAAACATAAAAAATAAGATGGAATAGTATAATTAACAAAAAGGAGTTTCTCTACCTTAAATGTTTGGTTCGGGGTTCCATTCACTCACACCCTCCCAACCATCTTCAATAATATACTATATATATACATATATATATATATATATATATATGTATATTCTCCTAAAGGCTTACCTTTAATTCATAGAACATATGTCTCAGTAACTTCAATGTACCCAAAAAAAAAAAATTATTCTTCACAACTTCAAAATTTGAAGAGCTTTTGGCCTTTACTTCCTTAAACGTATGTTAACTTTCATTGGTTGAACACGTTTAATTTCAAAACCTCTAGAGTGTTTTGACTATTTTTTCGTTTTCTTTTTTAACATTATGGGTGCGTTTGGAGTTATATAAAAGTGTATAAAATAAAATAAAATTATAAAAGTAAATGTCTCGTAATTCATGCAGTGAGTGAAGAATTTAAATTTTGTTATCTCGTAATTCGTATTTGTAGAGATTTGTAAGATTTTATTTTATTTTGTAGAGCTCCAAATGGAGCCTATAAAATGTGATGCATTATTGTTATTTTTTAAAATATAAGCAGCATACAAATTTAAATATCTTGATAAAAAAACTAAGAATATGTATATATAGAGACAACTTTTTTAACAAATACAATTCCGCGCTCAAATTTGTTGTGGAAAAATGAAAAAAAAAATTAATTGTGATTCTCTTATTTTATTTTGGTTATTAATGAAGGATAAAAAGTATTTTCTAAATAAGAAATTAAATTTAAAATTATCTTATAAAAAATACATTTTACTTTCTTTTACCTTCAAACATAATCAAATAAGAAAATGTATACGGATTAGGTGTTTTCTTATCATTTTGCTTTTGCCTTTTTTTTTTTAACAAATTCTAAAAGTTAATTTTTTAGACTGAAAATTATATTTAAATAAACTAAAAATTAAGGTGGCATCTGGTTTATTTTTCTATTTTCTGTTTTCATTTTGTGTTTTAAAAATTTCAAAATAAAGAAACATAAAATGTTCTATTTTCGTTATTTTGAAATTTTCTTATTTTGGATTAAAAATACTCAAAACGATTTTTTAGTCATTTTTTATTTTATGTGTAAGCTCAATTTTATTTTTAAAAATAAATTTTGAAAAAACAAGTAACCAAATATGTTTTGAGTTTTTTTCTTATTTTCAAAAGTATAAAATGGAAAATGAGTTCAAAACAGAAAATAGAAAATAAAAACAGAAAACAGAAAATAAAAAAACAAACCAAATGAACCCTAAAATTTTAAATAAACAAACTTTTATTACACCTTAAATATACAAAATTCCACTATGCTGTACTTGTACTTGGTGCAGAAATTAATTGCATTTAATATAGAATTAGTTGTATCATATTTAAAATTTAAGTTTTCAATATATTAAAATAAAATTTTCAATTAAAAATTTACTTTCTATAATTTATTCTTATATTTTTAATTTTCTTTTACCTCAATGAATCATTAATATAAATACACCTAAATGTCTAAAATAATTAAATAATATTTACTTTTAATATAATTTTTTAATAAATATAATAATTTTTTCTATGTACGAAAAACCAGTGAACGGTGGCCCAATCACAACATAAATACCAAAAAAAGTTCTTAAAATCTTCAAAAGTTATCACATTTTTAACTAAAAAAAGAAAAAGTTTCGCTTTTTTTAGATTTCAAGGAAAGTTAAACTTTTTAAAAAATATGTCAAACTTTGTTCCAACAAACTATTCCGTTGAAATGAATTTTGATAGATTTTTTAAAAAATTAGATTAACATTTGCAAGAAAAATTTCATAAAACTCTATAAATTTTTAAAATTTTTTACTAAAATATTATCATGTATCACTTTTATACAATTTTTAACGATTTGTATCAAATTAAATACAAATATTCAACTATCACGTTAAAATAACTTTTTACACTTCAAATTAAAAAAAATTACTTTGTATTAATTTTTTATAATTCAAACAGCCTTACGGTCCATGGAACAATGAAGTCTAAAGTTAATTTTTAACTTCAAGTACTTGAAGTTGAATCTCAACTATTAATTGATGATTGATCATTCAATTTAAAAATATATTTATCAACTTCATATTAATAAATGGTTGATATTTAAGGGGTGTTTGGTAGATAAAAAGTGAAGGTAAAAGTATAATAGAAGTGGAAAGATGTGACATAAAGGTGATAGGTAAAAATTTTTGATTGAAAAAAAATATAAAAATTAATTAAAATTGATAAATTTTAGTAAAATTTAATGTAGCCAAACAGGCCCTTAATTTCAGGAATCTCAAATTGAAAGCAGCTTTAGGCCAACTATCCCTCACATATATGGGAAAATGTCACAGCCTAGCCGTCTCTTATTCCTCTCTTTAATTAATTTGACAAGTCGATAATCAAACGATTACTTTTCCCACGAAGACTAGTAAAAAAAAAATAAAAAATAAAAAAAAGGCAGAAATAAAAACTCTCTTTTGTCACTATGTATTCTTTTTCTCTGTCCTTTTCTCTGTTCCGCTCTTTCTTTCCTCGCATCACGCAGAATAGAATGGACAAATTTCAGCACATAGACGCAGGCCGCCCACCCTTTTGGTCTACGTCTCTCTTTAATGGCGAAAAACAAGCGCTCCTCACGCTCCATATCTAAATCGTCTCTCTGCTCATACAATTTACACACACACATATATATCTGCAGGGGATTTCCTGCATTGGACCTTCGCAGCAAGGAATCGGAGGCTGTTGCTTGCCTCCTCCCTCGTCGACTCTCCGTTTGTGAGTATCTTAACTGTCGGATTTTCGTTTCCTGGATCCGCGTTTTCGTCGTCACCGTCGCGCATTGATTTTTTTCTTTCTTCTTTTTGTTGTTCTTGTTTGTTATTTTTACTGACTTTTGTGGATTTGAGTCGAGTAATTCTGTTGGTCCTGCTCAGGGAACATCTGATTTGGATCTTCGCATCGCGGGAGCAGAGTTTGTCTACGTCTTCGATTCTCTCTGATTGTGAATTTCGTAAGGTTCGAGTACTGTCTTAAATTTTCTGGATCCGCGTTTGCATCCAGGACACTGATTTTTGTGCATAGTTTTACTTTTTACTGATTTTTTTTTTCTTTTTTCCTTCCTTTTTTTTTGGTTACATTTTGTTCTTTTGAATGAGAGGTGCCGTTGGAAGTTCATCCAGGACACTGATTTTTGTGCATAGTTTTACTTTTTACTGATTTTTTTTTTCTTTTTGGTTACATTTTGTTCTTTTGAATGAGAGGTGCCGTTGGAGGTTGTTCTGGCTACTGGATCTGCTTAGGGAGTAGCAGAATTTTGCTTGAATTCTTTATTAGGCATTTGATCTGCTTGGTAGAATTTTCTGTTTTGGTGACTTCGTGGGTGGAATTATTGAGTCAAGGGCATGCGTTGGTGTAGTTATAAATTTTAAAAAATGGAGAAGTCGAATAGAAAATTAATAGTTTTATTTTATTTTATTTCTTTATTTATTTATTTTAAATAAAGCACTAATGGGAACCAGTCATGGTGAACTGCAGTTCTAGTCAAAAAAGGTGCTCGAAACCAAAGTGAATATTGTTGCAGTCAATTTTTCTTTCTTTCATGAAACCCCTAGAGAAATCAAACCCGTGGGACGTGGAAACATCATATTTTTGTAGACAAAAAAGCTTCTTTTTTAATCTATATTGATTATATTAAGGGTGTTGTCGCCCCGTATTCAAGATCTATTTCATGATTTCAAAACACAATTATGATGAGAACCCATCTATTCATTGCGACTAACAATCGTGGGCCCCACATAAATTAATGGTTGATATTCGTTAGTCACAAAAATCGCTATTGGCATTAGCATTAATCAACTACTAATTCAATAGGTACTCTGTAGAACTGAGGGCCAATATTATCTCCTTTGATCTAAAAAAATTTGTTTTCTTGTCATGAAATGGACTGTTTAGAACGGCCACCATTGCACTTATCTTT
The DNA here is from genome assembly GCA_019916065.1 of Vitellaria paradoxa. Classification (NCBI taxonomy): domain Eukaryota; kingdom Viridiplantae; phylum Streptophyta; class Magnoliopsida; order Ericales; family Sapotaceae; genus Vitellaria; species Vitellaria paradoxa. The sequence continues at coordinate 58,015,332 of CM034233.1, forward strand.
ACTACAGTTTCTCTTGATCAAGCGAGAGATATTGCAGTATCTTCTAGTTTTTTTGTTACTAAATTGTTGGAACTTTTTAACGTATTTGAAATGGGTATTTTCTATAATATTTCAACTTGGATTGCATTGTTGGTTATCAGTTTTAAACTTTGAGGACAAAATAACTTGAATAGTACTCTAGAATTGAAATTTCTATTAATCGTTCTTAACCACAGCGTGGACAAAATTGGAGGAGAAACTTAGTAGTCAATTGGAAAAACTCTGTTCTAACTATATGAGGTCAACTATATGATCCTCTAGCAGTGTAACTTGAGATTGCAATAATAAGAATTTTTAGCGCAAGGAAGAAATCTTGTAAGATTGGCATTTCATGCCAATTATCCTTTGATAATGCACAAGGATAAGTTTGTTTTGGTTACTGTAGGGTATTTGCTATATTACAACATCCAAGCGATGAGAGAGACATGTTTGGAAAGTTTTGGTACATTGTATATATTTGATATTGTAAGTGAGAAGAATATTTGAATGATTTTATTGTATTGTGTGTAAATCTTTTAAAATCTTGTGTTGGGAGTATATAATAGTAATATGAGTAATAAAGTTGGCCATCTCTCTAGCAGCTTGAGCTTTTAGGTGTGGCAGTTGCTAGCAATTTAACATGGTAACAAAATAAGCAAAAGTCATGAGTTCAAATATCACTGCTAATTTGATAGCAATAGTTATATGTTTAGTCCATTGAAGAAATTAAGTCTAGCATGTATTACACCACTTGGGGAATTTATATTTGCTCCTAACCAAATTATCTAATTTCAAAATAGGATCGTTGAAATGAAAAAAACCCACCTCTGGAGGCATTCCTATCTTTCAAACTTTTCCAAATGAGAAAGAGCATCTTGCTTTGAAGTGATGTATTGTCACCAGAAGCCTTGGCATATTGCACTTCCATTTCAATGTTGTCCATCTCATTTGGATGAACCACCATCTCATACAAGGGTTAAAATTTTGTTGCAGTAGGCTGTTTTGATTAGCAAAACATGGAAATATTTCAAAAAGAAAAACAAAATAAGAAAATGCATAAATATAGTTTAGAGTATAAAGTAAAATCTATTTAAATATATGAAAGTCTAAAAAGAAATTAATCAAAGAACTTATTATTTAATATACCATGCAGTATTTTGGCGTGTAATAATTTGCTTGGATGGAAAATTTGAAACATGTATCCAAAAAAGGGATTATTAGAATTATTATTCCACTAATATTTTACTTTTGGTATGTTAGAAAGCAGGAATATTTCAAAATTTTGATGGAAAAAAAACAATATTTTATTCCTCCAACCCATATAAAAGTGCAAACAGATGATCCATGGGCTCCAGTTCCCAATCCTAAATATGCTTGATAAGAGCAAGATCCCAAAGTCTGTCTGCACTAGAAATGAGATAAGCTGCCACTGAAGCATTCTTGTTGGCTGCAATACAATATATATTATGAACGCGAGCAACAAAGGAACAACGTAACACCAAATGTTGCGCCAAAACTGAGTTCTATGTCTTTTCCATGGTGCACATTCTTCACACTTCAAGAATTCAGAGTTCACCATGAATTCTTAATATCTCTGCATTTCCTTTAGACATTTCAATACTTGACACACTAGTATATTCAACAACAAAACATGGTTAGCATTCTGTTGAAAAATTTAAATATCTAAAGATTGTTTGCAGTCATGCAAATGAAACTAGAAGTTGTTCACTATTGAAATTTGGTGTTTTTTTTTTTTTGGGGGGAGACGTGTTAAATTTTTTTTTTTTGAAATGTAACTAGACAATAAAGAAACATGGTTAGTAGGTTAAAATTTAAATTGACAGGCTGTGAATTTATGACCACTGTACAACCTTGCCAGTTGTGATATAAAAGATATAACAAGGAGTTGCTAAGTCTTGACTTCTGAGGCATATAACTAACTTATGTAGACATCGAAGTGCTTGTGTAAAAAAGGCAAACTGTTTTGATAACCTTTAGAAACTACGAGACCTTAAATTACCTTGATGCCTTGCAAGGTTGTTAAAATCGGGATCATATTGTGGATCATTGAATAGTTTACACTTTATAGGATCAAATCGAGGATCTTACCTAACAAAGAAAAAATGCACAAGAGTTTTATATGAATATATAATTTACCAAATGACATAAAAGGTAGAAGTTTTATAAAAGAATAATGCACTTTGTGAGTATAAACATATATGACAGTATGTTCAAACTAAAAGTTTTGCATTCATTCTGAGAGAGAAAGAGGGAGGGAGGGAGGGGGAGAGAGAGAAAGAGAGAGAGAGAGAGAGAGAGAGAGAGAGAGAGAGAGAATGAGAATTTTTTGGAAAGGAAGAAATTAGAGATATGGTGAAGATAAGTAGAATTTTTTTGGAAAGGAAGAAATTAGCGATATGGTGAAGATAAGTTTCATAATAAAATATTTTACACACTATACTAGTAGTAGTTAAAAAAAGAGGTAGAAGGATAATGGAAAAAGAAAAAAGAAAGCATAGAATATGTTAAATGAAAGCAAAGAAGATGTTAAATGAGAGTTTTTTAGTTCAATGATTGAATGATAAAAAATTGATAAGAATAAGAAAAAGAATATAAAGACCAAAACATGAAAAACAAAATTAAGCTATTTGATTAAATAGAGAAATGAAATGAGAAAAATGTAATGTTTTTCTATGCGAGGAGAGAGAAAAATAGTGTAATGGTATTTATTTTAGAAAGTATAGTGGATCAAAATTAGAGATACAGATATTTGAATTGCATTTATATTCTGTTAGACATCCAGAATGTTACAGTGCATAAATAGCTATTGTTTCAATTGTTTTTGGTTCAATATGACTCATTGTAATTGATGTTGACATAGTGTAAAGTAGGTACATGTACTACTAATATAAAAATAATGAGAACCCAACATATCAAGAGAAAATATAAAATTTGGATTGGATAGGATCGGAATCAGGATTAAACAATCCCATAAGATCCTACCTCCAAGGGATTTTTTTATAGGATTTGGATAGATTTGGCTAAAATGGATTGTAAATTCGTAGGATCGTAAGTTTTTGTTCGGGATTTTAACAATTATGAAATCTCATTAATAGTTGATATTGACCAACCGTGCAGCAAAGTTCAATGGAGATATTTGGTTTGATATTAGCATTTCCATCAATAATACGTATCCACTTGAATTAAAATATATGGAATGTATTGTTTTCTATTAGATGTTGGATGGCTGTATTATTTACTTTTGTGTTTATGGCTTCAACTCATTTAATGACTAATATTGCTTCTTACTAATACTCTAATGTTGTTGTTCAACTTAGTTTTTCTGTGGGCATTAGAACTTCTAGTTCGTTCTTCCTTGTCTTGTACTTGTCTTTTACTTGAGAATAGATTAATATTTTATTTTCTTCTAATTTTATTTTATTTTTTTCCCTGTAAAGGAGAGAAGTTTTGGCTTCTATCATCCAAGCATAATATTTCCTTTGGTGAAGAGCAAACAGCAGAGATTTTAGCGATAAATTGGAAACATTAGATGAAAATGCATCTGGCTAGCAAGGCAGACCAGAAAGCTGCTGTTGATACGGCAGCATGGATGTTTAACATTGTGACATCTGTAGGAATTATTATCGTTAATAAGGCCTTAATGGCTACTTATGGTTTCAGCTTTGGTAAGTTCCCTAGGACCAAAATATCTCAAATATATACATATATGTAGTTTTAAAATTCTCTCCCATTCTTTTGCTTGTTAAAATATTACTTTCTTTGACCCGTGCCTCCCTGAGATGTTACAATCAGTTGTTTTATGAAATATAGATGTTCGTCTTATTTGTAATCAAATATCAAATAAAAAAGGACAAGAGATCGAATCACAGCATTTCTTTTTTAGTGTGGACTTCCGTTTTAAATCTTTTAGAGGCCAGTTGAATGAGCTAGTTGCTATGTTTTGGCATGACTTGGGGTTCAATCTTGCTTGATATTGTGTCGTTCACTTTTGTATTCTTTTTCCAATCTTCTTCTCACTGTGTTGTGAAGTTAGAAACTAAAGAAATGGGAGGATAGTACGTATCCCTTTTACAACAGTGTTAATATTTTTTCGCAAATCTCCCTCTACCATTCTGAATTTTTTCTTGCTAATTTATCCAAGTTAGGCTGGAGTATATCCATAATTATACAAAACTTGACGTTATTGTCCTTTTTCCAAGTAATAATTTATATTGCCTTTCTTCTCACGAAAAATTGTTATGGTCTCTTTTCAATGTTTTCATTATGTTAAGATGAACTACTGAAGACTCGTTATCTTCATGGCATTTCTAGACAGATTTTGAATTGAAGCTAAACTTCTGTTCTGTAATAAAATCCAGAAGAGTGATGAATCAACCGCATATGTCAAAACTTTAGAAGTAGTTGGATAAGTATCCCTTCCCCCCTTCCTCCTAAGATTGGAAACTTGTATCTTAGCCTCCGTATGGTTTGAGTTCTTGGGTTTTAGACCTTGAGCTTGGGAGTAGAATCTAATGAGATGGGTTAGTAATTGTTATTGTTTCCATTTTATTTTTCCAAAAATCCAGAAGAGTGATGAATAAACCACATATGTCAAAACTTTAGAAGTAGTTGGATTCCCTTCCCCCTTCCTTTTAAGATTGGAAACTTGTATCTTAGCCTCTGTATGGTTTGAGTTCTTGGGTTTCAGACCTTGAGCTTGGGAGTAGAAGCTAATGAGATGAGTTAGTAATTGTTATCGTTTCCATTTTATTTTTCCAAAAATCCAGAAGAGTGATGAATAAACTGCATATGTCAAAACTTTAGAAGTAGTTGGATAAGTATCCCTTTCCCCTTCCTCCTAAGATCGGAAACCTCTATCTTGGCCTCTGTATGGTTTGAGTTCTTGGGTTTCAGACCCTGAGCTTGAGAGTAGAAGCTAATGAGATGGGTTAGTAATTGTTATCGTTTCCATTTTATGTTTCCAAAAATCTAGAAGAGTGATGGATAAACCACATGTATCAAAACTTTAGAAGTAGTTGGATAGGTATCCCTTGCCCCTTCCTTTTAAGATTGGAAACCTATATCTTAGCCTCTATATGGTTTGAGTTCTTGGGTTTCAGACACTGAGCTTGAGAATAGAAGCTAACGAGATGGGTTTGTAATCATTAGCATTTCCATTTTATTTTTCCAAAAATCTAGAAGAGTGATGTATCAACCACATATGTCAAAACTTTAGAAGTAGTTGGATAAGTATTCCTTCCCCCTTCCTCTTTAAGATTGGAAATCTCTATCTTGACCTCTGTATGGTTTGAGTTCTTGGGTTTCAGACACTGAGCTTGAGAATAGAAGCTAACGAGATGGGTTTGTAATCATTAGCATTTCCATTTTATTTTTCCAAAAATCTAGAAGAGTGATGAATCAACCACATATGTCAAAACTTTAGAAGTAGTTGGATAAGTATTCCTTCCCCCTTCCTCCTAAGATTGGAAGCCTCTATCTTAACCTCTGTATGGTTTGAGTTCTTGGGTTTCAGACCCTGAGCTTGAGAGTAGAAGCTAATGAGATGGGTTAGTAATCATTAGGGGTCGTTTGATAACGCTGTCGTTTTTCTGTTTACGTTTTTATGTTTATGCTTCCTATTTTTTGTTTTTGTTTTTTTTTTAAATAAAATTGAAACTATGTTTGGAAATACAATTTCGTTTACGATTATTAATTTTTTATTTTCATAAAATATTTAATTTTATTAGTTTTTAAAAATTAATTGAATTTAATAAATATATTTCATATTAATTTGATTTAATTTAATTATATTATTTATTAAAAACCAAACCAAACCAAACCAAGCCTTTTGGTTTGGTTTTTAATAAATAATATAATTAAATTAAATCAAATTAATATGAAATATATTTATTAAATTCAATTAATTTTTAAAAAACTAATAAAATTAAATATTTTATGAAAATAAAAAATTAATAATCGTAAACGAAATTGTATTTCCAAACATAGTTTCAATTTTATTTCAAAAAAAAAACAATTGAATAAAATATAAAGCTAATCTAGTAAATATAAAATATATTACCTTTAAAAAAATATATATATTAATTATAGTTTAATTATATTATTTACTAAAAATAATTGAGTAAAATATATTTCATAATAATTTAAATTTATTTACAATATTTATTAAAAATAATTTAATAAAATATATTTCATATTAATAAATCAATTAAATTAAATTAATATATTTTAATTTATTTTAATAATATATATTTCCTATTAATTAAATTAGCCAATTTAATTTAATTATTTGTTAGAATTAAATTAATAATATATTACATATTAAACCAAACCAAACCTTTTACCACGAGATGGGGTCGGCTATATGGATTTGTCGACGCCAATTAGATCTGTTTAGAGCCATGTCCTCCGATAGATCTAGGTAGGTCAGGTTATGTTTAATAGTTTCTTTCCAATTTCTCTTGGGTCTTCTTCTACCTCTCCTACTCCTGACAATTTCCATAATTTCACACCTTCTAACATGTGCTTCCGCTGGACGCCTTCTAACATGGCCAAACCATCTTAATCGATTTTCTCTCATTTTATCTTCAATCGGTGCTATTCCTACTTTGTCCCTAATCTCCTCGTTCTTAATCCTATCTTTCCTTGTAATCCCGCACGTCCACCTTAGCATCCTCATCTCCGCAACTGCCATTTTCTGACCATGATTATGCTTTACTGCTCAACACTTTAATCCATATAGCAGCTCTAGTCTAACCGCCACCTTATAATACTTTTCTTTCACCTTGAGGGGGACTTTTCGGTCGCACAAAACCCCTGACGCATTCCTCCATTTGATCCACCCGACTTGAATCCTGTGACTTACATCAGTATCTATCCCTCCATCTTGTTGCACCACAGATCCAAGGTATCTAAATTTATCTTTCTCTACAATCTTTTGTGTGCCTAAACTTACTTTTATACTACCCGTTATCCTACTTTGACTAAACTTATATTCCATATATTCCGTCTTGTATCGGCTTAGCCTAAACCCTTTTGTCTCTAACGTTTCCCGCCACAATTGTAGCTTAGCATTCACTCATTCTCTCGTCTCATCTACTAAAACAATATCATCTGCAAATAGCATACACCACGGCACCTCATCCTAAATATGTCTTGTAATCTCATCCATAACTAAAGCAAACAAGTACAGGCTTAACGCTAAGCCTTGATGTAAATCAATCGTGATAGGAAACTCGTTGGTCTCTCCACCAGTCGTCCGTATAGATGTTATGACTCTATCATACATGTCCTTTATCGCCTCAACATATGCGACACACGCTCCTTTCTTTTCCAATACTCTCCATAGAATCTCTCTAGGAACCCGGTCATATGCCTTCTCTAAATCAATGAACACCATATGTAAATCTTTTTGACCTTCTCTATACTGTTCCATTAACCTCCTCAAGAGAAAGATAGCCTCCATAGTTGATCTTCCAGGCATGAAACCAAATTGATTCTCTGAAACGTTTGTTGTCCTTCTTAGTCGTCTCTCAATAACTCTCTCCCATAATTTTATCGTATGGCTCATCAATTTAATCTCGCGGTAGTTCGCACAGTTCTGAATATCTCATTTGTTCTTGTATATGGGTATAAGGATACTTTTTCTCCATGCATCAGGCATCTTCTTGCTCTTTAGCACTACATTAAAAAGTTTTGTCAACCAACTTATGCCATTCTCTCCTAAGCACCTCTAAACCTCAATAGCGATACCATCTGGCCCAACCGCTTTCCCATTCTTCATCCTTTTTAATACTTCTTTTACTTCTTCCTTACTGATTCTCCTATAGAATATAAGATTTAATTCTTCCCTAAAAGTGGTAAACTGCCCCAATTGTATGTCACTACTATTGCTTTTGTTAAATAACTTGTAGAAGTAGCTCTTCCAATGCTCCTTTATCTCATCTTCCTTTACTAATACCTTTTCATCCTCATCCTTAATACATTTAACTTAGTTTAAATCCTTGATCCGTCTATCTCTGGATTTAGCAAGCTTGAATATCTCTCTTTCACCCTCCTTAGTGTCAAGTCGCCTATATAAATCCTCAAATGTCTTGGCCTTAGCCTCACTAACTGCCTTTTTGGTTTCTCTTCTAACTTCTCTATACCTCTCCAAGTTCGCTTTGTTTCGGTCGTTTTGCCAAGATTTAAAACACTATCTTTTAACTCTTATCTTATCTTGGACGGCCTCGTTCCACCACCATGCCTCTTTCTGTGCCGGAGCATTCCCTTTAGATTCTCCGAAGACTTCTTTCCGTACCCTCCTAATACACTTTGCTACCTTATCCTACATAATATTTGCACTCTCATTTACCATCCAAACGTCTTCCTCTAGTACTCTTTCCCTGAATGCTGGTTGGTTATGACCTTTCAAGTTCCATCATTTAGTTTTTGAGCATTTATACGACTTCTTTTTTCTAGTCCACCTTTGAAGCTGCATATCTATGACCAACAACCTATGTTGGGCAGTCAAGCTCTCCCCCGGTATAACTTTACAATATTTATAAGCTGCGCGGTCTCTTTTCCTAGTTAAGAAGAAGTCAATCTGTGTTCTTGAGGAGACACTCTTATAAGTCACCAAATATTCCTCTCTCTTCCTAAAAAAGGTGTTCGTCACTATGAGATCATAAGCCACTGCAAACTCCAAAATATCATTTCCTTCTTCATTTCTATTACCGTAACCATATCCCCCATTTACTCTTATGTATCTATCTACGTCGCATCCTATATGACCGTTCAAATCTCCTCCCATAAAGACCATCTCTCCTTAAGGTATCTCTAATAGCATTCCTTCCAAGTCTTTCCAAAACTTCTCCTTATGTACATCTTTCAAGCCCACCTGGGGGACATAAGCACTAATTACGTTTACTATCTCTTCTCCTAACACTAACTTAATTGCAATAATCCTATCTCTACAGCGTTTTACATTAACTATATCTTCCTTAGGTCTTTGCTTACTACTATGCCAACCCCATTTCTCGATCTATTAAGTCTCGTATACCATAACTTATACTCAGTCCTCTGAATCTCTTTAGCTTTCTGTTCCTCCCACTTCGTCTCTCGCAAGCAAACAATTGCGATTCTTCTCATTTCCATTGTATCTGCCACTTCCATAAGTTTCTCAGTTAAGCTTCCAATATTCCAAGTACCTAATCTCAGCCTTCTATTTTAGACTAGCTTCCTTGCCCCCCCACTCGTCCAGGAAAGTGTGAGGACCCTTGCCTATTTAACACTGCACCCGGGCGCCGTCCATGTAAAGATCGTTTCCTTCACGAGTACGTTCACCTACTCCGCCAAATACAGATACACCCCCATGGGCTTTGGCAATATTGTTAGGTAACATCGATGAAGCTACTGCAAAGGCTATGAACTTAGAAATGGAGAGCAATTTGAAGAAATGACCTTAAATCTTTGTGTACTGACCCCAATATTTGCGGGTTCTTTAATTTTCTTTCTTCCCCATAGAGGAAATAGGACAATTCGCAGCGGTCCTTGCTTATTTAATACTGTACTCAGACCATACAGCGCGTCACTAAGTAATGAACTCTTCCACGAAATCTCATTAGGTGTCAGAAAATCCATAAAAAAATTTGACAAAGTTTTACGCTGGCTGTCGACTACCTAACACAACTCTCCTCCTTTATCTGGGCTTGGGACCGGCTATGAAAAAAAACATAGGTGGAGTTAATAATATATTACATATTAATTTAATTAATTTAATTTAATTATACTATTTATTAAAAATAATTTTAGTTTAATAAAATATTTGAATAAAATAATTTATTTTATTATGATGTAACAAAAATAGACAAAATGTTTGCAAAAAAAAAATGAAAACAACTTTTTTTTTTGTTTACATTTTTCTATTTAAGTTTTCATTTTTTTGGAAACAAAAAAACGTAAACGGATTTGACAAATATGTTTCTGTTGTAAGTTTACAAAATTTTAAAAACATAAACAGAAAAATAGAAAAAAAAAAACGTTACCAAACAGGGCCCTAGCGTTTCCATTTTATTTTCCCAAAGTAAATTCAAACAGTAACTAATATCCAGGAACCTGCTCTATTGGAGTGAGAAGAGAGGAAGAGAGATGTACTCAGGACACCAAATGAACCATTGCTAGCTTGAAATTATTTTTTCCAAAAACCAATATAAATTGTATTTGGACTGTCTAAAAATAACTACTCTGATATGAGATTAATTTGAAGGAGCAACTAGTTGGCATTTTTGTTCCTACTGATTGTTAGAATTATATTATATTTTTGTCAGTTTCCCATCAACAAAGGAGACATTGTCATGTTGCAAATGTCCACTCTTTCAAGCTGAGATTATTTCTAAAGAACTTTATTATTAATGTTGAAAGTTACAATTTCATATAATAAATGATTATATTCAATTTCATATAAATGTAGGCATTCATCTTTTAGTTTTTTGTTTTTATCTGCTTCTTTGCCGATGAATAAGATTTTGATTTTGTATTGTGTTTAAAGTTGAGACAATTGTATCACCTCTATGGAATTGATGTTTCCTGACACTCTGTTTCCTTATTTTGTTACCCGCAGCTACAACTTTAACTGGCTTGCATTTTGCCACAACCACCTTGATGACTCTTGTACTTAGGGGCCTGGGATATATCCAGGCTTCCCATCTACCAGTGTCTGAGCTTCTGAAATTTGTTATATTTGCAAACTTTTCTATTGTTGGAATGAATGTGAGTTTGATGTGGAACTCTGTGGGATTCTATCAGGTCAGTTACGAAGGGCTACTGGACTTTTGTCCTTTGTCTGTCATCAAATGTCCATGGTTACAATCTGTTGTTTTTGGTATATTTGTCAGATTGCAAAGCTGAGTATGATCCCCGTGTCTTGTTTTCTGGAAGTTATCTTTGATAAGGTGCGATACTCAAAGGACACCAAGCTTAGCATAACATTAGTTCTCCTTGGTGTGGCCATCTGCACTGTTACTGATGTAAATGTAAATGCCAAAGGCGTTATTGCTGCCTTTGTGGCAGTTTGGAGCACTGCTCTTCAGCAGTATGTAAGTCATCTTTCACTATAACTATGATCTTATAGATTAGGACACAAAATACTAATTAGGTAATGGTAGCAACATGCTATGTTGTGGTCCTATTAGGGTGGATACAAGCATTTGCAAGATCAGGCTAGCCTTGGGGCAATATTACAAGCCTGTTTTGGATCTTGGCAGGTTTATATTTGGGTAGTTTAATTTTGGCTTATGTTGTATTCTTTGATATACAAATTTATATCAATCATATAAATATATACATTAGCTTGTTAGCCACCATCTTACCTAAGTACCTTTGCTTGCTCTGATACATGTTAGATCGTTAGCTATTGCCTCACCTAAAAGTTTAAATTATTAGATAGGGTAACATCTTTATTATTTATATTGACTTATTTTCTTAAAGCAATATACACTGGTAAGCTGCTTCATTCTGTCCTATTGCACAATTCAGTGTATTCAATTTCCCTTTTTCTGGTTTTTCAGATTGGGCAATTCTCTTAACGTGAAAATTGCTAGTTTTCTATTAGGAATACTGCTAACTATTTCTGTCTTTAACATCCATTTGTGAAGTTATAAATTGTCATCTAGCTCTCTCCCATTTATTGACTGGCACATCTAATTCGGGGATTTGTTACTCATCATGTATGCAGTATGTACATTTTCTTCAAAAGAAGTATTCGCTAGGATCTTTCAATCTATTAGGGCATACTGCGCCACTACAAGCTGCATCACTGCTGTTGTCAGGGCCCTTTGTGGACTATTGGTTGACAAATAAAAGGGTTGACGCCTATCCCTATACTCTTTCATCTTTGGTAAGTTTTTCCAGGTTGTACAAATTCAAGTTTGCATAATGAGGCATACGGTACCTGCTACACTCGTGTGTATCGCGTGGGGAGGTTTGAGGTGACAAATGCAGGATCACATGCATTCTAATTACACATTCTTCATTTTGTTACCTTGTCCTACACTTGTGTGCATGGCATGGGGAGGTTTGAGGTGACACATGAAGAATCACATGCATTCTAATTACACATTCTTCATTTCATTACCTTGTCTTTCTGGCTTTGCAGCATGTTCTTGTATATCATGCATAATATTTTCAGTCATTTCTACAAGATAAATTTCTATGCATGCCTACACCCATGATTATGTCTCAAATTTGATGCTTTCATCATTGATTTTGCTGTGGTACATTATACCTTCTTGTACAATTTTTATGTTGTGTATGATATTTATATAGTGTGTAGAGAATCTCGTCTTTTCCATTCTTTGTTAGAAACAGTAAAGGCATATAATGTGTAGCAGATCTTGTCTTTTCCATCCCTGGTTTCAAACAGCGAAGGTAGAGTCTTAATTTGCCGACTATTCTATGTCACTTATAGGGCCTTCCCTCTTGTAGACCATCTGGAGTGCTTTAAATTGAAAGTAAAGCCTCTTAGATAGCCTTCTTAAGGGTTATAGGCATAGTTAATTGCTACTACCCCACATACCACGTTTTGGTACACATGTTCCGGAACGTAGTACACTAATGTTCCAATACACTAAATTTAACGTCCCGAAAAGATTATACTTATATTATTTTTTTTAGAAGAGACTATTGAAAATAGTGAATTGATAACAAATTATATGACAATAAGTAATAAATTTAAGCTTTTATAAAAAGGTAATGAGTAAAGTTTCATATCAAACAAAAAAATGCTCGTCTTATGAATATCTATATTATTTTATTTTCTTAAGCAATTTTTATTTTTATTTTTAAAATAAGTCACCTTTTTATACTAAAACATTTTAATAATATAACAGCTCGATGAGAATTCTACCTCCTTTTGTACTGCATTTTAGAGTACTAGCATACTGTGTTCTTGTTTTCGTTCCACATATAAGGATTTCTAATCACCCTGATAATAGGATGAAGGATGAATACCTAAGAAGCACACACACTACCAAGAATGTGTTGTATCTGTGTTGGTTGACAATTGACAATTAACTCTCAGTCACACGCTTTTGACACGTGTTAGATGGTTGTCTAATCTGGTCCAATTGTTTTTTATGTGTTTAGAATTAGACACTTGAGGATGCAGGTATTCATCAATTAGACACATATTAAACACATTATAATGTTGGCGAAAAAAACTGTTAATGAATGTAAATGTAATTAAATGTAGTATTTAATATAGGAAGTGTATCTAGTCACTGCAGAAAAGGAGGTGCATGTACTTCCATATATCTTTACATGTGTCAAGATGAGTATATATGTTAGTGATAATGGGCTTCATAAAATTCCACAACAAACTAACAAGATAAGCACCTTCTTGAACCCAAGCATCATACTTAGGATCAGCTTCAAGGGGTCTAGATTTTGTTAAATGCTTTTGCTTTCCATACCCCGTTAAACGCAATTTTAATGGTTTTAGACCATTGAATGTAATCCATTCCATTCAACTTCCTTGTGGTTAACTGTGGAGGCATGGGAATTGAGCCACTAATAAGTTTTTGTTCAACGGACATCTCAGAGGCCATTTAGGAACTGACTATAGTAAACTGCAGTACCCCTTTGGAGCAGAACAGTGGAGCTGAAACAACAGTGGCTTCTAGAACAGAACTGGAACACCAATGCTGAAGCAGAGATTGAAGGAGAGAGATGAGTTGTTCTAGCAATGAGAGAGGAGCACTGGTAGACTCGCTGGAGGAGGACAACACCACCACTGGAACAGCAGGTTCCAATGAGCTAACACGTGCCTACACGTGCCGGTGAGACTCCTGCAGGTGGGCTTCACACGCCAATGGGAAGACGCACGTGGGGGCGCATGGACGACTATTCCGGTGACGGGACTCTGACGACAGTGGTCATCTAAGACTGACGATCTTCTTGGTCGTTTTAAATCTTCGAAACAGTGAGTGATTCGAAGATGGGTAGGATTCTTGTTGATCGACCAAGGCTTCGAAGAATAGATGAAGCCCTGCACCGTTTTAATGAAGAACCGGGACTTTTAACGAAGAACCGGGACTTTGGATGGAACTAGGCGTAGAATTTTTTAACTTGCTCTGATACCACGTAAGACAAGTGAATTGAGAGGAATTATACCAGAGACTTGATTTTGGTGTGTAAATTTATATACACAAAATAATGACCGTACACATTACCCTAGTGTCTCTTTGGATCACAAGTGACTAGATACACTTCCCATATTAACTATTACATTTAATTGCATTTACGTACATTAACAAAAACAATTAAAATTAAATAATAAGTCAAAAATAACATGGAATTATATAATTTATCAAAAAAAAAAAAAAAAGAAAAAACATGAATTCATATCTATTAATCATTTCTCTGTTATTTTTTTTTTTTAATTGTAGGAACTTTAAAAGTCAAAACTTTCAGTTTGTGTAAATATATATTTAAATAAAACATAAATGTATTTATAAAATAAAGATAAATATATTATCAATAATAAATAAATAGTTGTTTGTCGTGTGTGTATAAAAATATATGTATATATCTATTCTCAAACTTGTCCCCGCTGTGTTGTAACTTTGAAATTAGCGTGTTGGGATATCCATATCTGTTCTTTTTAAATGGATGGTAGGATTCCTGCTCGATTCGTTTAGGTGGTGGATGCGTCTTTCATTTGCTTGCATACATGCACATGTTGGTTATTTGTTTACTTGTGTTGATGATCTGGAATACTGTTTTTGCAGCTGTTCATAGTCCTATCATGCACCATTGCCATTGGGACCAACCTTAGCCAATTCATTTGCATTGGCAGATTCACAGCAGTGTCCTTCCAAGTGCTTGGCCATATGAAGACCGTTCTTGTCCTGATCTTAGGATTCATTTTCTTTGGGAAAGAAGGTCTTAATCTACAAGTCGTCTTAGGAATGATAATTGCTGTAGCGGGAATGATTTGGTATAGCAACGCCTCTACAAAGCCCGGAGGGAAAGAGCGTCAGAGCCTTTCTTCACCGAACAGCAAAATTCAAAAGCAAAATGGATTATTAGAATCCGATGAGCTCGATGAGAAGGTCTAAGCATATACATCAAATTTAGCAAAAAAGTTCTGTCATCTTGCTGAGGAGTCTCTTTACATGTAAAAGGTCAGATTCATTGTCTTTAAAGGTAAACTGAAAATTCTCAACTTGTTCCCCCCTTCCCTCCTTTTCATAGCCTGTTAGTTCTTGAATTTATTCAAAAAATGTATACCACTTAGCAGAGTACAGTTTATTGATAAATTTCTGCCATTTCACAAGTTTCTTTTACAGTAATTTGTTTCAAGACATTTGTCTTGCTTCTTTTATCCTTTTCATTTCTTGTGGATACGCTTGCTGGTAGGATTGCACAAAAAGTATTTGAAAGAACCGATAATTAACCATTCTAATCACTGGTTGATTCAATTCTATCATTTACTTCTCGGTCTAAAAATTTTCAACTCTATCTCATCAGTTCGTTAGTGTATTTCCGTGCCCAACCCCACCTGGTTAAAATTGGGTTGATTAGTTTTATAGCATGACCGGTTTGATTCTGAGTCCAATTTTTTTTTGGACATGATAAAAATCGGATTAGTTCTAGGTCTAGTGTGAACCCGAATCGAGCAGACCAATGCACACCTACTTGCTGGCACTGCTCACGGGCATCTGTTGTGACTTGTGAAATTCAACTCCACGCTGTAAATGCCAATGCGTGCCTGAAATCGGAACTTTGCGATAGATTCTCTGTAGTAATTTACTTTGTGGTCCCGATCAAAGCTAAGCATGAAACATTAGGTAAGGCAGAGACTATAGTGATGCATCTGAATCTCATTTACACAGAGAGAGAGAGAGAGTGAAGCATTCACGAAAGCAGTGAATTTGTGGTATAAATGCGGATATTCATGGTGTATTCATTACCAGCAGCCCCACGTGGCTGTGCATAGTTGTGCTCACCAGTTAAGGCGCCCTAGGTGTGTGGGCCTTTTTTCTTCCCGAAATGGGAAGGTCTATTCATGTGTTTTGAACTAATGAATTAATAGTCTTTGCTTCACATGCTCAAGCTTTTTAGTAAAATTGCACCGTGCAGGTATCTAAATTATTCGTTCATAAATGCCCTTGGTTTACATGCTCTCACTCTCTCTCTCTCTCTCTCCCCCCCCCCCTCTTTTTTTTTTTTTTGGGGCAGGATTTCCCCAGTAACGGAACTTTGGATCATTGTTTTATTGGCTATCCTTTAAAGAGTAAAAATTGGGAACCCTTACCCGTTACTCCAAGCTCATTATCATTCTCTAAAATAGACAGAATAGTGAAAAATAATTTTATGTCAGTATCTCTTTGTATTTTATATTTTTAAAGAATTTTTAGAGTGGTTCTTCAAATGTAAAGAGTTCTTCAAATGTAGAGAGCTAGTTAATATATATCCTCTCTTAAAAAAAAACCAAAATAAAATATTTGAAGAAGTCCATGTAGAGAGCTTTTGAATAAAGAATATTTAAAATTAATTTTTATTCTAAAATATTCTTAAAAGAAGTTGATGTGGATGTACTTTAAGATTTGGAAATGTGCACTTGTGTTTTTTTTTTTTTTTTGGGGGAGGGGAGGGCTCGAACTCGAGCCGAGTGAACGGGCGGGGATGATCTCAACTAACCGGGTTAAAGCCACGCTTTGAAAATGTGCACTTGAGTGAAGTTTCATTACAATTCATTGTAATCTATTTTGCAAATACTTGAGAGATCAATTTTTTTTTTTTCTTTCCCTGAGTTTTGGGACTTTTTCTATCAAAATTTGTCTTTTTCTTTTTAATTTTTAATTGATTTTAGGCATGTTGTTTACTAATAAAAAGATGTTTTCAAGTAGGCATGTCTTTTCCTATTTTGACGTTTCTTTGTGTTTTTATGTTTACTTTTTTTTGTTTTTATTTTTTATTTTTTGTTTTTATGGATGTGCATAATATGTTTAAAATTTAGCAAAAGTAAAAATAAATAAACAAATAAATAAGGCAGGAAAAAAGAGCTAGTTTCTCTAACAAGCTAGTTGCCAAACGGAACCGTTTTCAATAGCGGCTGCATCTTTTGCCTTTGCTTCTTCTGGGTGCAACCTGCGGTTTCTCAAAGGGAGTATATTTCACTTACATCCCTTGGGGTTTGGGATTTTCCCCTAAACCCACAAACTTTCAAAAATAGGTACTTAAGACCCCTTCTCGTTAGTCTTTGTTTATGATCCTTAAATAGGGTTGGTGTAAGTAAGATAGAAATAAATCTCAGAAACCTAACATCGTACTGGTTTTCTGAGAAGTTTGAAAATCACTTCCACGTGTTTGGGAATCACTCCAAGACAAATGAATTGGTTTTGGTTTTTTTTTTTTTTTTCCTCACTGGCATTAAACAACTGTTGGCTTTAAATAGCCCATTACAAATAACTAAAGGTGTTTTTAGAGTGAGAAAATGTGAGATAAAATTAAAATAAAGTAAGATAATTTGTGAATTCGTAATTCGTGTAATGAGATAAAAAATGAATAATTTTTAAAAATTTTTAAGAACTTTCAGAATTTTTTAGCGATTTTTAGTAAACCAAATGCATCCTAATTGAACAAAATAACTAACAAAACCAAAGCAAAATCCAACATAAACCACGAACTAACAAACAACAAAAATTCAGGAAAACAATCCCACTTGGAAAACCCATGCGTAGCAAAACCCACTAGCAAGATAACTGCTCCCTCTTCATAGTCATAGTGCCACACGATAGAAAACCCACTAATCTAATGTTCAATGGCAGCAGAAAGTGGGAAATTACTGAAAAGAAATAAACAATAAGCCACGTAAGTCAGCTGGTCCAAATGTGCAGGCCTAGGCTTGCATCAAGGGCTTAATGCTTTTTTCCCACTGTATAGGGCACGTTTGGAGTCCAACCCAAAAAAAAAAAAAATACAAAATTCTATAAATATTTACAAACATGAATTACGAGATTATAAAATTTAAATTCTCTACTCACTGCACAAAACACGAGATATTAACTTTTACAATTTTATACAATTCCAAACACCCCAGTATACAATATATAAAAATAAATAATCTCTCTCTCTCTCTCCTTCCCTTTCGTCCACAACTTCCTTTATTTTTAACTTTTTCCCCTTTTCTTTTCCTTTCTTCTCCTTTTCTCTTTCTTTCCCTCCTCCTCCTTTTGTTTACTCAAATTATATTTGACATGTCTAGGTAACTAAAATGTTAAATTTTTTTAGATAAAAAAGTATTT
The DNA here is from genome assembly GCA_019916065.1 of Vitellaria paradoxa. NCBI lineage: Eukaryota > Viridiplantae > Streptophyta > Magnoliopsida > Ericales > Sapotaceae > Vitellaria > Vitellaria paradoxa. Next base: position 58,033,655 of record CM034233.1, read on the forward strand.
AAGAGTTCATAAAAAGATGTGCTTGATATTAATTTTAAATACACAAATAAAAGTTATAAAATCTTGGCCACCAAAAATGGATATATTTATATAATTAACTAAATTAATTTAATTGGCATAAATAACAATTATTTAATTTTGAAACAACTATGCGGGTTTTTTTTTCTCTGATGTGGGAATATAATTTTCTAATAAATAACATATTTATTTTATTCTTTTTTTTAAGAAGATGATAAAAAATGATGATGCATATATATATATATATACACACATATATATGAATTCAGTGTGCTTAAATATTAGGGAAAAAATAATTGTATTTCTAGCGCGTAGAAATAGTCTCTTAAGTGGCAACGAAAAAAAATATGGGTGATCTTACTATATATAGATTAATTCATGAATCGTTGTGAACTTATATACATAATTAATTTTATATTTCTTTGGTAATTAAATATTCAAATAATTTTATTACTTATGTAGTACTATGTTTTTTCATGGTCCCCAATGCTAAAAATCGAGCATTAAATAAATTAAGAATGAAATAATAGATGTATCCATAATTATAATACATGAGACCTATACTGTATATACTTCAATAAAAATTTAAAATATTTTAGGAACAATCAAATTCTACAATATAAAAGGTTAAATATGATGATTAAATATGGTGAATACATGCAACTTTTTTTTATCCATATAAAATATATATATATATATATATATATTTTGTTTGTCTTCTTTTAGAACAAAACTACAAGTTCGTTTTTTATATTTTTTTAGGAAAATTATTTTTATTTTATTATATTTTCACAAAAATTAGACTAATAAAGGAAAATAATATTGTTGATTTTTCTAAACAAAATAAAAAATTTACCCTTTGGTTTTGAAATTTTAAGAGTAATTATGAATAGATATTCAATAAAATTAGAAAATAGTAATATGAATTAATTAGCATCATATGCTTTCTTTGCAATTTCTGGAAAAGGAAGGGTACATTTATCATTTAACAAAGTCAATTTGGTCAACTGACGAAACTTTGCTAACGGAGTTTACGGCGGGGATGTTTGTGCGGATAGAAAAATCTTAAGCGGATGCAAGTGCCTATTTTAAAAAAATTGTAGGTGTTAAGTGTTAAATTCCTAAACCCCAGGGGTGTAAATGAAATTAACCTTCTCATGCACATATGTTGAGAGAGAAAGATTCAAGTATGGCAAAACCTTCCCATTAACATCAGAAATTACATGTGATGTACGTCTAACCAAAAACACACACTCGAATTGGACCACAATATGTGTGTGACCAATGAAAGAATTAGTTATTACAATTTAAATTATTATATAAATCTATTTATCTAATTATAAAAGATTATATTAAGTGGGAAATTTTTATTTTTTTATTTTTTTTCCTTTTAAGGATGTGTAGGGAGTTTGTTTGATGTGTAGAACATTGAAATTTTTGGTTAACCATTTAAAACTAGTTGTGTTATATATACAGGGATAGGCTTGGTAATAAGTCGGATTTGGTCCAGATTTGACCAAGACCAGATCCAATAATATTATATTAAATCCGTCCAATTAAATATGCGATCCACGAATTTAGATTCATTGGATTAGAGAATTAATAGAACTAGATCTGGATGATCCGCTAGACTAATTATTTTTTAAAATAAAATATTTAAAAATAAAAATAAAAAATTTTATAGAATAAAATCAATCATTTTAACTATTTTACTTTACTATATGCTTATATGTATATATATGAAGTATATATGAAAGGTTATACTGCTTAATTTACAAATTAATTATGAGAGATTGCTTATCTCATTTACTTTTAATATAGTTATATTGTAATTAAATAAAAATAATTTTTCTAAATATAATAATTAAAAGAAAAATTTATTTACGTTAAAAAATTTATTTTTAACTATATATATATATATATGGAACATGTGTTGGTCACATGCGTCACATTTCTCAATGTACCTTTATTTGTAATTTACATCCTTTTTAATTTTTTTATTAAAAATTGAAGATAAATAGTTAATGAAAACTAAATTATACATATAAAGTTGATTTGTTAATCCGCTAAGCATCAGCGTTTATGATTACACAGGGATAGTGCGGAAATAGAAATCTCGAAGGTAATGTTTGGAAAATGAATTCATAAGGAGAAAGAAAAAATAATGAAAAATTATAAAAATGTAAAAAAGAAGGGAAAAAGTTAGATGTATTTTATTTTTTTATTGAATTAGAAAAATAAGATTAAAATAAATAGATATATATTATTAAAAGGTTTAACTTTTACTTCATAAAATATATAAAAATTGCGTAAATTAGTAATTTTATTTTTCGTTCTTTTTTCTTTTCAAGGTGTGTTCCAAACAAACTAGAAATGTTTAAAATTATGATATTTAATCTTACCTTAATTGCCCAATACTCATACATTTAATTTTAGGTCAAATGTCTAATCCTAATTAAATGACTTTTATGACTAACCATATTCAGACTATAATTTTATTCCGACTACTCGTTTTATCTTAATCTTAGTAGCAATTTAATTCGATTACTCATTTATCCATATCTTAGTAAGAAGGATTTGATAATAATAAAATCCGAAACGAGTATGAGATGGTTTAGAATTTTGACTATTCCAATCTTTCCCACCTCAAGTAATCATAAAATATCTTAAATATTCTTTTTATACACAAATAATACCCATGACTATAAATTAATAAATAAATACTATTAATAATACATCAATATTATGGTTTATATTCATAAAATTCGTATTATGTTTTGGGTTTTAAGAAAATTATTTATATTTTTGAGGTATTAACTGATTTTAATTCATTTAACTAAGTGAGATGGATATAGAATAAAAGAATCCAATCTGCCATACGTATAAAAGATTTTTTTTTTTTTTTACCAAGATTAATGTCTGATTTAATTAAACTCACCCAATTATCATTTCTAATTGTATATAAATACACAGTATCTCAAGATGCATGTAACTAACAATGAGAACATTCGGGTATAATTTAGACATCGGTACTAATGAAGTTTAAGGGGGCAATGCCATAAGTAAAGTATATTTAGCATTTTTCAAGTTTGAAGATACCATTCCGTAGAATGTTGGTAAGAATAAAAGGATTTAACCTCGAGAGATTCACTCCCTAGGTCACGTTGGTAAGAATGTTGGTAAGAATAAGATGAAGTGTTTGGCCTCTTTTCAATTCCAAATGATTCATTCTCAATTTCTCCTTAAAGCGCATTTAGTATGGGATTACAAATTAAGGGAATAAACGTTAAGAGAGTAATTAATTTTCATGAGGTAATTGTTAAGAAGGTTAAGTTTGAATTTTAATTATTTTTGATTATTTAGTAATGAATGTTAGCTTTTAACCTCTTAAATATATCTTGTTTGGTATGAGAATCATGTCCAAAAATATTTCTCAAATCTTTTGATAAGCTCAAATACAAATCTAGGGTGAAGATGGGCCTAGGCGTAAAGCCATTGTTTTTTTTTTTTGCTAAGGTACTCATCGAGCTAAAATTTACTTACCCATTGATGAATATTTCTCAGTATTTTTGGAAATCCTAGAATGTGAACTTGTGCAAAAAAAGGACTCATGGCAAAAATGGTCATTTCTTGTCCAAGTTTCAATGAAGTTGAAATTTTTTTACCTAATAAGAAGCATGCCGAGGAAATTTTTTGAGGTATATGGGAAGTCCAAAACATGAATATGAGCAAAAATAGGAAAATGGATAAAATATTCATTTTTTTATCCAAATTCAAACGTATTAAAACTTTCTTAACTAATAAGAAACATATCGTGGAATATTTATAAGAATGTCGGGAAACCTAAAATGTGAAGTTGGATTGAAAATAGGTCAATGAATAAAACAATTATTTTCCAATTTTATCGGGCCGATTTGTTTAATTGATAAAAACAATGTTGAGGAATTAATATTTCTTAAGTTTTTGGGAAAGCCAAAACATGAATTTGGGCTGAAAACAGGCTCAAGAGTAAAATAGTTATTTTTTTTACCCAAATTTAATTGATACATTAGTTATTTATTTAACTAATAAATTAATGAACAATTTTGAAACTTTTTGGAGGCCTAGAATGTGAATCTAGGCACTAAAAATGGGCGATTAGTAATGAAATAACAAATTTTAACTCAAGTTTGAATCAAACAAAAATTTTTTAGTTGATAGTAGGAAACTTGTCAGAAATACTCTTATCCTTCTAGGAATGTGAATTTGGGTAAAAAATAGGGCAAAGGGTAAAATGATTTTTTTTTAGCCCCAAGTTTAGATTAGGCAAAATTTCAAATAGTTGACAAGAAACATGCCAATGCACATTTTTGTGACTTTTGGGAAGTCTATAATGTGAAATTGGACATAAAAATGAGCATACAAATAAAATTTAATTTATTGGCCTAACTTCGAAATCTATCTGAAATTTGCTTAATTGATAAGAAATTTTACAAGTAATATTTATTATCTTTTAAAAAATTAAAAATACAAATCTAGGCTAAAAATGCTTTAAGGATAAAACACTAAACTTTTTAAAGTGGGTTACTTTCATAAATTCGAGAGAAAGGTTATCACACAAGAAAATTATAAAATAATTGAATATCTATAATTCCTTTACTCCAATAATTTTTTCACAAAAATTAACCTTTAACTCGAAAAGTGTATCAAACATAATTAAAAAAAATTATGACAATAACATTTCAACCTTTTAATTTTGTACTAAATTTTCCTCTTAGTAAATCAATTTTTGCATTTACTACGGCGTGTGTCTTCCTAATAAATTCAAAGTTATATTAGGAGGATGATCACAAGTTAGGTGACATTTATTTTTTATTTTTATTTTTTATTTTAAGATTCATGTTTTAAAAATACTAAAAACACATTTAATTTGTTATTTTCCATTTTCTATATTTTGAGACTATCTTTATTTTAGGTCAAAAATGAAAAAAATACTCAGAATGAATTTTGATTATTTTACATTTTATGTATAAACTTATTATCTATTTTCTAAAATGTGGTTAAATTTATTTTAAATTATTTTTATTATTTTCAACAATGTAAGATAAAAATAAGCCTAAAATAGGTATATCAAGCAGAGCATTAACAATTACTTGATGTTTATGTTTTAACCTTTTTGTCTTCTTCCTGTTCATCGTCTGTTCCTGTGAGCTGTTGACAGGCTGGGCTTTATTGGTGTGATTCATTTAATTCGCAATAGGCGTGGCCTGGCCTCCTCAATCGAGCTGCACTTACTAACATCTCAAATGTAGGCCCATGAGTGGTCCAACCAACTCTCTCTCTCTCTCTCTCTCTCTCTCTCGTATTCACAAGAAAATAATTCGGTAGGGTCACCAACCCTCTCCTCCCTTCTCTTGTCATCTCTTTTCTTTCTCGTGCAGCATTGATTTTCATTCTCATCTCTCTTTTGTACTTGCTCGACTTTCATACAAAGAAGACCAAAAAAAGGTGCATGCATGCATGGCTTCTCTCTCTCTCTCTCTCTCTCTCTCTCTGTGTCTTTCTCTCTCTCAATGTGTGACACCAATCCCAAGTTAAATTATTGCCTAATCTTCGGTAATGTTAATCATTTATCATTTTGTATTATGCCTTTCTCCTCTCTTATTCTGCGCATTCCCGATCCCTCTTTATTATCTTCTCCCTCTCCTCTTAACAAAACCCCCCAATTTCTGCACCTTTTGTAATCCAACGACTCATTTAGTGGAGCCCACAAAACTCCCCCTATATTATTATAAGCCTATCATAAAGAGACTTTTGCATGCAAATCACCTTCTAAACGAAGATTTATCAGAGAAGTATAACCCCCCCTTTTTTTTTTTGGCTTTACAATATTAGCACTCCTCGGTCCTCGTTCCAATGGGAGAATCATGATAGCTAGCGGAAATAAAAAAAATGTAATGAATGAGACAAAAAAAAATTACTCAAAAAAAAATAATAATAGTAAATAAAAATTATATTAAAAAAATAAGCGATTAAAAAATAATAGCCTCAATATAATATTTTTTTAGTACCTAATCGATTAAAATATTTAAACATATATAGACCAAATTAGAGTATTTATAGTTTAGACAAGTAAAGACAAATTGAAATAATACGGTTAAAAGATAATTTTAGTGAGTGTAATACTGAAAAATATATATAATTATTTAAAAAAAATGAATAGAGGCCATTGCTTTTATTTTGTCATTGCAATCTCTGCTTCTGGTTGTGACGGTTAAGTTTTAAGGTTTTCTCCAGATGTACATCAAAAAATAAAAATGGCAATGTTAGTTGTCTTTGACTAATATTCACAATTTATCTGAGATGGGTCTCTAAAAATAAGCAATAAAAATTGGATATTCGCAACCGGTCGGCTCATAGTTACTTAGGATGAAGTGTGTTACGGTACATTGGGCTATTAAGGGGTAAGCTTAGTCGAAGTGTATTTCGAGTCCTAGTTGATTTAAGAATGTGGTGTATATAGCCCCGAAAGGGGTAGTCGAGTTAGTTCGGATGGCGAGCTAAAAGGATTGGAATCAATAGGTCCTGGGTTCGACTCCTCTTGGGGGTAGTCCTTCCTCTAATTGTGGATGGCCATCTAACAGCTTTCGGCTTGCTTAGGCTGGTTTACCTCCTCGTGGTTCTTTGCCGACTAGGGACACGGGACGGGTTTCACTCAGTGCGCACCCATGGGTAGCGGCTGCGGGCTTCTCCCCGACCCCAGAAGAATGTGGTGTATATATATATAAATATAATAGTGATATGTTTCGTGGGATGCACAGATTTGTCGTATTATATAGTTAAATTAAACGTACTATCATACTTAAATAGTTAAGTTGTAAAAATATATTTAAAAGTAATATATATTGTTGCTATACAAATTTAATCAAATAGTAAACGTAAAACAAATTAAAATATTGATATTATCAATAGTATCGATTTGATTAAATTCAAATTCTAATAAATAAAAAAAAAATTAAAAAAATTAAAGAGTAACAACACTTACTTATATAATTAAATAATTTTTATAGTTATTATCTCTACTCCACCTACTACAGTGTATATATATATATATATCAGTTATACATAAAAATTTACAAAATATATATCAATTACAGATAAAATAGTTATAATTAAGTATCACGTGTTAGAACCGTAACTTAAGTTAAGTTTTACGTGGTGCCACGACGTTGCGAGATTCTAATTTACGTGTGTGTTTGGAGTGATAAAAAATAAGAAGAAATAAGATAAAACGTGATTTTGGGTAAAGAATAACGTTTGGTATTTTTTTCTAAACTGAGTTTTTTAGAGATTAACAGTGCCAAAACTGTCAAAATGGTTTTTACAAATCCGTTCTAACGGATTCAAAAAAATTGCTACTCAATGTTCTGCACAATAGTTTTACTCCCTCTCTATAGTGGTAAACCGTTAGAACGGTTTTCTAAATCTATTTTAATAGATTAAAAAATCTCTAATACTGTTTTGGTGAGATAAACAGTGATAAACCGTTAGAACAGTTTTTTCAAATCCGTTCTAATGGATTTAAAAAAAATCCATGTAAATAAGTGACAATGGTACTCGTTTGAAAAATTTTGACTCGAATAATATAATTGTCAAATAAAATTTTCGCACTCGATTAATCCCCTTCCGAATTTTCTATATTTTTAGCGAAATATTGAACTTTTTTAAAATTAGTAAAAGGGAAAATGTGTAAAAGTGCGATAGAGAATTTTAGTGATTTATAGAGATTGTTGGAGTTTTATTATATTTCATTTTATTTGTTGGCACTCCAAACAGTACCATAGATATAATATAATATGATTTATATGCATATATAAATATATATTATTTAAAATAATTTTAATATTAGTTAAAAATAAAAAATAAAGTAATATAATATTTTTCATAATTGATAGTAATATAATTTTAATAAATAGTTTAAATTTAAAAATTTTAAATAAGCAAATTAATATTCTAATAAATAAATAAATAAATTAAGAACCTATTCTCTATTTCTCTTTAATTTATGTACATATTAATTTCTTTTTCTTTTTTTTGGGTTGAAGTATTTATTTTTAAAGATTCCAATCACAAATAAATCACGATTTGAGCAAGGGTGAAAATAGGGTCAATTGCCCCTACTAATTTAAAAAAAAAAAGAAATTAGTTATACATATTTATCTTTACTTGCCCCCACCTATAACTAACTCCTCTCACCTTCAAGTTTCAACAGATTTATTTGAGAATTTTTACATAAATTTATTATTAAAATCTTAAAAAATTCTTAATTTTCTCAAAAGATATCTTTAGTTTTTTTTAGATTTGTCTTATTTTTTTAGATTTGTCTTATTAAATATTCTCAAATCTTTTGAGTATTGCCTTGCTTCACCCATTGTTTTCTCTCTCTCTCTCTCTCTCTCTCTCTCTTCTTTTTTTTTTTTTTTTTAATCTTCGCTACTGGACTTGAGGGTCGTATTTCCATAGAAGGGTGACTCGTCCAAATATTTATAGGCCGGCTTCCCATAGCATCTTTCTAAAAATATTTTTGTTTTCATTGTGCGTGCAAAACATGAAATTGCACGCATTATCACTCTACATGTGAACCTATAACAACATTGGCTGCATTTGGTCCTCCAATAAATAAAATAAATCATTATAAATTTCCAACAACCTCTAATTTTTCCGTCATTAGTAATTTTAAAAATGTCAATATTTTACTTAAAAAAAAATTGAAAAAAAGTTAATCGAATGCGTAAATTTTTTTTACAATCATATTATTCAGGTCAAAAGTTTTCAAACGAGTATGATTGTTACTATTTTATGTGAATTTTTTTGAATCCGTGGGAATAGATTTGGAAAACTGTTCCCAAAATTTGCTATTATTTAGATAAAAAAAAAGACATCAAAATTAACTTCAAATAACATTTTATCTCAATTTATCTTATTTTTTACGGCATCAAACGAACCCTCATACCTTCATTTAATTTTGATACACCTAAATATAAATACAAATAAATATGATTATAAATTTAAATACAGCTTGTTAACACAAATTATCACTTCTAACTACACCAATCACAAGCTATATTGTTATTTAACATTTTCTAATTTTAATCAAAGCAAACGACAAATACTAACAAAATATTTAAATGAACACAATTTTTCAATAATTGACAACCTAAAAAAAGTCTTGCCTTCTTTTGGAGGGAGGGAGGTCTCTTTCACATACTTCAACCTTAAAAAAAAAAAGAAAAGATAAAAAAGATAAAAATTTATATTTTTAGAGAATAAATTATTAAAATATCCAACTTTTATTTATATTAATATATATTTTATACATATATTTAGATTAAATAAGGGGGTGTTTGATTGATAAAAATGGAATAAAAAGTATAATAAAAATAGAAAAATGTGACATAAAGGTAAAATATGAAAATTTTTGATTGGAGAAAAATACGAAAAGTAGTTAAAGTTAGTGAATTTTGATAACTTTTGATTGTACCAAACATGGCTTAAGTTCAAAAATTATAGCTTTTAAATATAAACTCAATCAACTTAACAAATGTTTTTCTCTTTCTATTTTATATTTACATTATTAGAATAAATTTTATTGAAACCACAATTATTAGTATCACGATTCACGAGGAGACACAATATTACACATTAATAATTTTTGTGAGGTTAATATAGTTTATTTGAAGTATAAAATGGTATTTTTAGGGGGTGTTTGGTTGAAAAAATGTGGTAAAAAATATAATAAAAGTAGAAAGATGTGACATAAAGGTGAAATATAAAAAATTTTGATTGGAGAAAAGTATAAAAAGTAGTTAAAATTAGTAAGTTTTGATAGTACTTAACAGGGTCTAATAGTTTAAATGGCGATCTAGTAATCAACAAGCCTTTTGGTCTAATAACAATTTTTTTCATTTTTAGTAATTTTTTGTTTGAAATTTTGAAAATCGTTAAAAAATATTAAAAATTTTTAAAAATAATTCATTTTTTTAATCCGTTTGAATTGACAAAAAATTCTAAAAAATAATAAAAAATACTAAAAAATTCTAAAAATTATTCATTATCTTACTATATAAATTACAAATTTATAATTTAGCTTATTTTTATCACTTTAAATATATCTTTATTTTGTTACATAAATTATAAACTCATAATTTTTATTAAATTTTATAATTTTTTATCGCCCTAAACACCTGTTAAGACAGGCGTGTGCCAGTTGGCATTCTCAATTTATATCACAATCAATAATTGCGGGCGCGTGCCTTTGCACGTGTGGTGTTGTTTAAAAGTCTTCATTTTCTTCACCTTTTGCTACTACCACTGCTTCTAACTAACATGCGCATCTAAGTGATAAAAACCAAAGGCCCAGTGAGAGGAAGAGAGGGGGGGGATGTTTAGTGGGGAACAGTGATATTGCTATCGCAACAGTGACAGGTAGGGAACCTTGTCGGTGAAGGAACGGTCAAAGTGATCGATAGGGGGTACGTCCTATTGAACGTGTGTGGTTGAGCCACGTCACCATCATGGACATGTGCACGTGTCGATTGCAGGTGGTGGGTCCCCCATGTCATCACTACTCACCCCCCTCTCCAAAATTTCAGTGCCCATTTACTAGAAAACGGATAGGAGATCAACGAAGTGGGGCACTTCGAAAATTGCACAATTTGTGTAGGCCCCTTTTGTTATATTTGTATTTTTAGAGAGATAAACTGTGACAGTGACAGACTGACAGTCATGTGAAGCTCTTGGAAAACAGAGGTTTCGTTTGGAATTTTTTAAAATAAAATAAAATTTTATAAATTTTTATAAATATAAATTATGAGAAAGTAAAATTTAAATTATTCACTCATTGCACGAATTACAAGATATTTATTTTTACAATTTTATACTATTTTATACAATTTCAAACACACCCAATATTAATGGTATCTTAGTTCTGGTTATTTTGAGTTTGTGCTCTTGATTATTATAAATTTTAAGAGCTGAGTTTGAGCTGTTTGGTCACACTAAAATTCACCAAAAGTCATCAATTTTAACTAATTTTTATACTTTTCTTCAATCAAAAATTTTCACATATCACCTTTATGTCATATCTTTTTACTTTTATTAAACTTTTTTCTCTATTTTTTGCCTACCAAACATGCCTTTTATTTGCGTCTGACAAACAATTTTTTATACTCTATTTTATTTTTATTAATTAAAATTACATAATTATTCATCTAATTTTTCACATATATTTGACGTACTTATAATGTTATAAAAGTCTTAATACAAAAAAACTTAATTTAAGGCATAACCATAATGTTGTAAATATCTTTATTTTACAGTAGAACTTATTATTTTTTAAATATATAAAAAATGAAATTTATTAACTTTTTTTTAATATTTTATTAAGTGGGTGGGTAATTATAATTTAAATTTTAAAAAAAAATTCACTTGTACATATAAATTACCCTTACTGTGATAAACGACAATTAGAAAACTAAATTTACAAGTAGTCTTATTTCATGTTTCTAGGCTTATATAAGAAAAAAATATTTTGAAAGACTCAAATAAATTTTATTTTTATTAATCATATAAAAATAAATTTTAATTTATTTTAAATTAATTAAATAAGAAAATGACTTATTTCATTTCAATTTGTAACAAAATTTTGTCATTTTATTTTTCATCTTGATGTCTATTTATTTATTTTCGCCAATCTTCCATAAACTATTTACTTTAAAATATACCACACTTACAATTTATTTCAATATTATTTTTAAAATATATTACTAGATTATAAGAATTAAAAAGATTGTATAAAACCTAATTAAATGACTCGAGAATAATTTCTAGAGTTAAAATGTAAAAGTTTATAAACAAATGAAATGAAAGAAATTAACTTTTTATTTAACTAAATTATGGAATAAAATAATATAAATTTCACTTTTATATGATTGTTAAAGAATATGAATATAAATAAAATTTATTTTAATTTTTAAAAATAATTTTTTTCTATTCTCTTATAGGTCTAATGGTGCATTCAAATTTGTAGATTTTTTTTATGGATAACAATTCAAATTAGAAATAATAGTTAGTAAAACAGGATAATTTTGTGATTTTAATTGATAAAAAAAAGTTAACTAGAGTGTAAAAAGTTATTTGTGAGGTGTAAATGTCACGCCCCGGATTTTCATAACCGAATGCCCAGGGGTGACTTGGAATTTATTTGTTAGGTATAAAAATAAGATGATAAAAACACGCTGTCACACCCCAGAGTTTTCCTCCAGATTGGGGTTGACCCGTAAAAAAAATTTAAGATAGTCAAAATCTCATGTTTATCTCAAACAATATTTATAAGTCATTGGACTGAACCATTTGATGGGATTTTAACTACAGGGCTCAAAATAAAGATAGAGAAAAATATTACAGAGCCATCTAAGTGTCCCAATCACGCTATTAACATTACATACCAAATAAAAGCAAATTAGGTCTATGCTTAATAATTACAATCATCCAACAATTATTACAGACCAAAAATAAAGTCCTCCAGCTCTGTGCAGGAAAGAAGAAAAAATAGATAACTCTTCTGATGGAATATTTAAGAGAATTTAATCTCTTTCCAGCTCATCTTCTGTATCCCTGTGCTTAATATCCTCAATGAAGATATTAATGACCAAGTCTAAGAAGGAAAAATGAGTTAGCTTTGAACACCACCCAAATTGAAAAATTTCAAGCCTTTCTTCTTCCTCCAAGCAACACCAAATCTTCAGCCTCACTAATGAATAATTTATTTTTATTTCTCTCTTCTTTCTTCTCTTGGAAGACACACAATTTATAGGGAGTGTAGAGAAAATTATTAGTGGAGAAAAAATCAACTAAGGTAAGATCATGCCTATACAATTGGTAGCATGATCCAAGAATCATGCTTACTTTTTGACTATCTAACCATATCATTTAAGAAAAGCATTGGGGAAGATGTATGGAGGTGGCATGATCCGGGAATCATGCTAACTTTTTGACAAATTTAAACAATCATGCTAGCTTTTTGACAATTTAACCAAATGCTTTAAATCATGCTAGCTTTCAAACAAAATGCTTTAAATCTTGTTTGCTAAATAATTTGAAAAAGATGCTTTAAGGTCATCAATGTGGGTCTTCTCTTTGTCCAATTAGTCAAATAATTTTGAAAGATGGTGAGAGTGTATGGAAGATAGAAATGAAGTTGTCGGGAAATAATTTATAGCAACTATTCATGAGTCAATTCATTGAGTGATAAAGTGAGTTGAAATGAGTTGAGGTGAGTCAAAGAAAATGGTTAACCTATGGGTTAATGGTCTTGGTTTGAACCAAATAAGTAATTGGGCTAAGAAGTGTTTGGATAAAAATTTTAGAAATCTACATTAAACTCCCACATAGGGTGAAATTAAATCCGAAAATTTTCCAACTAATTTTTATCATTCCAAAAATTTTCAAATGCTCAATTTTCTAGATTTTTACTATAATAAATATCACTACCACACTTAAATAATTTAATTAAGAAAAAAAAATTCAGGTTATTACAGTAAATAAGCTCTCTTAATTTAAAAATAGACTGTAAAATAATTTTAATTTTGTATGTTAATATCTTATTTTGGCTCAAACACAATTAATACAATATATTTTTTGGCTCAACACTTTTGACTATGCACCAAAACTTTTTATGTTACAATCAGTTCAAGAAAATAATGCTAATACATATATTTTTGTCTCAGAAAAATTTAAACGATGAACAAAACTTCCTAAACTTTAAATATTATTTCTTAATTGTTATATTTATAAAAGATATATAATATTATTTAAAATTATAAAATTAAAATAGTCTACACTTTATATGCACAGTATAACTTGTTTGGGGGCGTTTGGTAGCACAATTTTTAGCATTTTTTAGTAAAAATTGCTAGTTGTAATTTTTTGTGTGTGTGGTGAAGCAAGTTATAATTTTTACTAACTTTTTACAACTTTTGTGTGTTTGGTAAAATTTTTGACAATATTTAATAATTTTTAGTAATTTTTGAGTGTTTGGTAAAATTTTTATCAATTTTTAACAACTTTTGTGTGTTTAGATAAATTTTTAGTAACTTTTGAGTATAACAACTTACTGTGACAAAGTAAAAAGTGGCAAAAGTTGAGATTTTACCAAACGTTCACTTTGTAACTTTTGGTAGATTTTTGCACATTTTTATGTTGCCAAACGGGACCTTTGTATTTGTTTCATGGGTATTTTAGTCATTTTATAGGACTAACTTATTAAGAAAAACAAAGGATGTTGGTGCATAAAAGTCAAATCACAGCCTAAAATTCGATGCCGGAAGTGGACATCGATTTCGCTATTATTCTCGTGATAACGTAATCTGAGTTAATTAAAATTTAACAGTCTAAAAATATTCACGTATTTTTTAAATAAAAAATTTATGAATATACTTTGACTGTAAAATTGATGTCAGTGTCCCTCTTATCTAAAATTTATAGAAGATAGGTACACAAAGCCAAAATATCAAGAGATTTAGGTAAAAATTACCCAAATATTAAATAGAGAGCTATATGTTTCTCAATTTAAAAATAAAAATAATTAATTTATAAAAATTAAAACATACACATACACATATATTAATTAAAAATAATTAATATATTAAAAAATTAAAATAATACATTTTAAAAAAATAATATTTTAAAGTAATAGATATATAACATTGTAAAATTAAAAATTAATTAATTAATTTTATTAGATTATAAATTAATTGTAAAGATTTAATTTATTTTATTAGATTTATTAGATAATTTATTGTATTTGATAAACTAAATAACTAATTAGATAATCAAATTTCCTTTCATTATCAAAAACATAAATTCAATATAAAAAAATAGATGATAAAAATAATTTATTACATTTTATGATTAAATTAATTTATTGTACTATAGTAATTAGATAATTTATTATGTTTGATAACTATTAAATTTTTTAATAATATTATGATCAATTACCATATATATGTTTGGGTGTATATATGCATATGAAATATTTATATAAATATATGATGTTTAGCAAGAATGAATACCTTTTCTTTTGGTTTCAAATTATTTTTATCAAATAAAACCCTATTATTATTTGTTTTCAAAATCAATTTCTAAATAGATTAACTAAATGCATCTTTCATTTTGAAAACATATGTTGAAATCAATGGCAACAAATTATAGGAGTGTAATTGGATTAAATCGAACATTAGGATATTTGAATTAGGCTTATTAAGACTTGGTTTGAGAATCATTAGGCAGTTTGTTTTTAGTTTTCTTTTGTCACACCCTTAACTTAATTGTCCGTGACGAATGATATAAGAATATGAGAACTAATTAAAATAAACAAAAATTTGTTCCAAATTGATGTCATAATATAATAACAATCAGAGCATCTAATATCGTTTCTCATTCTTATATAACATAATAGAAACAACAACATAATAAGAAAAGTTAACATCACACCCCGGGGACAAGATTTAAGGCTTATACAGCCATAATAACATAATTATAATACAATCTCAAATTTAAATAAGTTTAGGACCCACACCTCGATCACATAAATAAAAATACAATAATTTTAAAGAATAAGATAAAATATAGAACTAAGTCAAATCTATCAATCTCAACTTAACTCCGAGTGACTACTCCCTGGCTTCATCGGACCACCTAAAATATGGATGGGATGGGTAAACTTGCCCAGTAGGTAAGACGTGCTAGTGAGCATGAGTGAATAGTAATCAATTATAAAATTTTTTTGAACCAATCAATAACACACAATACAAAGGTAATAACACTAGAGAATAAGAAGAAAATCCTCTCACAGGGAGAAAAATCTCTATTACAAATCCCACTATCAATGGGCTACATAATACTACTTGAATTCATTATGACTCGCTCGCACAAATTCTTTCGCTAATCTTTCTCGACTTGCTCGACTAACCCTACAAGTGGACTTTCTGTCTAGTGCAGAAAGTAAAGAAAAAATACAAAGAAAAATAAGAGAAAGACCTATAAGTTCACAAGAGAAAAATTCTCTTTATCACAAGACTCTATAATATGCCTTTTTTGTTCCACATTGTACATTAAGCTTAGGCACATATGTATAAACTTACAAAAATCCTATTCTAATTAGGACTTAAATATATAAACAGGCTTCCTAAATGAAAACAGAATCTTCTATAAAATAATTCGCTCGAACCATCACGCTCTCATTGGCCAGGCTATGAGGTCTATTGGAATCTGTTCTGGGGCCAAAATCAATATAGGTGAACCTTTGCGCATCTTACATGCTCTCAGCGCCAATGTGGCACAACTGCGCGCTCTTTGTGTGCTGTCTGTGATGCGTACTAAAATTTTCCATGTGTTTCCTAATCCGTGCAGTCTTCTTCTTCACTTCTAGTTAAACTTTGATTGCAATATTGTGGTTGTGGCCTTTTGGAAACTTGACAATTTGAGAAATCTTCAATTTAGAAAACGTGCAAATCTTCTTCTCTATTCAACTTAGGAAACATTCAAATCTGCCATATTTAATTTAAGATTTTGTATAAATTTGTCATTATAAAACCTTACAATCTCTCCCTTGACAATTCCATATCAAAATTTAAATTAAATTTCAAAATATATCTGTAACACTCGAACAAACACATTAAGGCATCATATGGGAAAAAAATTTAAAATAACATCATTCATAGCATATATTTAAGTTTATTTTCCAAATTTATAAGACTACAAGATATTCACAAAATAAAATTACAGAATTTAAAATTTTCTACTCCCCCTTTTTGATATAAATTAACAAGCTCTCAAAATAATAAAGGAAAAAAAAATGGATCAAAAATCGTCAACGCTTTCCCTCCAAACCTTTCTAAAAAATTCTTATAGGGCCAATTTTGTGCACAAAAAAAATCTAAATAAAATAAACATGTAAAAAGAATGATATGGAAGTTCATTAAATAGATTAAAGAAATTTTAATTCACTTATGTCCAAATATGTAAATCAATTCTTCAATCTTTATAAATTTAAATGAACAAAAATTTGTCTTTCTAAATAAATCTCCAAGTCTATGTCATGAGATGAATTAAGTCATAAAAATGAAAAAAAAAAAAAGATTGTGCGCGTGTGAAATTATGACTAATCAAACACATATCCTCTCCCTCAAACAAATCAAAAGATCAAGAGATTACATTTAATGTGCCAAATGAATTGAGAACCCATTGTCTTCTTCGTCTTCTTTTTTTTTTTTTTTTTTTCCTTTTACATATTATATATCCATTTCTTGGCAACTTTCACACGTTTATGGGTAGGTAACTTTTCCCTTAACAATCAACGAGTCATTAAGGGGGCTTCTCACTGGCCCCACTAGCAGCCCTTTCCAGGATAGTCCTCTTATATATATATATATATATCATAAAGGCTTATCAACATTTTTTAAAACACATCAAATAGTAATTCAAAATCTACGAAGAAAAAGCTATATGCAAGATTGGTCAAGTGTTAAAAGAAGTACATTAAAATTATGGTAAAGTTCACTAAAACATTTCTTTTCAATTTAGATGGAAATACAAATTTTTATTTCATAACAAATTTATTTGATTGAATAATTGCTGCACATGTAAGGATATAGAGGTTATAAAATATCTTCAAAGCAAATAATGAACTCTTATTTATTTTATTTTTGGAAAATTAGGGATGTACACAAATATCCAAACACTTCCTAAGAGATTCAAAATGAAAGTCGTTTAAGAGTTTAGAAAAAAGATTAAATTTTCGAATCCAACTGCCCTAATTTTTGGAAAAGTGGTCTTGGCAATATTTTTCTCACATCTTTGCTTTTTATTAAAATTTGAATTCCTTTTCTTTAAAAAGTTTTCATATTTTGGTTTTGAAAAATTCAAGTTCTTTGACTTTTGAAATAGACATGGATTTTTGAAAGGTTTTTCAATAAAACTAATAAAAGCTTGAAACCAATTTGTCACAGGAACTCTAGGATTTTGATTTTTGGAAAAATTTTTCATACAGTTTATAGGAAAGTTATAGAGTTTATGACATTTAGAGCGAATATGTCCTTTAATACCGCAATGGTGACACACAGGTACAAAGAGTTGAGGTTTAGAAAATTGTGTACCTTTCATCTTTGGAGGAGGGAATGGTTATGTTATAAACTTTGGAGGACTCCTCTTTGGTGGTGTTGCATATTTTAGGACGGTCTTTGAAGCTTCTGTATGCTTTGGGGCAATCTTTGGGGGTTCTAATGAGGATGTGGATGTTGTAGGTGTGGTCTTCTCGCTAGTGTATCCTAGGCCAAATTTATCTCCATTTGGCATCTGTTTGTTCCAAATTTCTTCAAACACAGTCAAACTGGAATTCATCTTCTCAAGAATCTTACTATCATTCTTTATTTTTACTTTTAGTTCTTTATTCCTTGCTTGAAGTTCCCTTATAGATTTCTCATTTTCTTCAAGCTTTTTGTCATTCTCTTCCAACTTTTTATTCTTCTCGTCAAGCTTTACTTTCATCTTTTCTACACTCTAAGATTGAGGATTTTTATCAGATTTTAAAGAAGATAACTTACTTGTGAGGTTTTCATTTTCAATCTTCAAAAACATCTTTCTCATTCTTCAGCTTATTATTTCTTTAATGTTGAGCTTTTCTTTGCTTTCTCAACCTATAGTAGTTTTTGACAAGTTCTTTGCAGGCTTCGTGAATGTCATCAAATTCTTCATTAGAGTCATTTTTCTCATGATATGATATCTAAGTGTCACTTAGGATTTTAAAAGGTGGCTTCATTGATTCGAATTTAATCTCACTCAAGATCGTAAAGTGACTTGTTCTGATACCAATTGAAAATTTTTTGAGCCAATCAATCACACACAATGTAAAAATAATAACACCAAAGAATAACGAGGAAATCCTCTCTGTAATGACTCGAATTTTTCATTTAATTTAGTTATTATATATATATATATATATATTTATTTATTCAGTGAATTTGTTTCGTTATTTAAATTTAATAATTTATAATTTTGGTATTTAATTTTAAGTTGTATTTAAAAATATTAATTTTGGGTTTTATTTAAAAAGATTTTAAATTTTAGGAAGAATGTGTAATTTTCCTAAACCTATGGGGAATAGGAAAGTAATTAGTTGGTTAGAGTTAAAATCCTGTTATTATAAATATAAAAACTTGTATTTATTTTAATATATTAAAAACCCTAGAGAGAGTTCGAGAGAGAGAGGAGAAGAAAGGGATTGGCGGCTCACTTTTTTCTTCAATTGCCGAGATTTCTTCTGTTGCAGCAAACCAGGTAAGGGGAACGAGCCTTGTAATATTTAGCGTGCATATGTATATATATGCTTGGTTATATATATTTATAGGTTTGCATGAGTGATTGCTCTTGACTTTGACGGTCTGCACGGTTAGCGTAGGAGGGAATTGATTTATATAAATGCTCCTAAAGTATTAAATTGATCCAGGGGGGTTACTTTAATGTACAATGATGGCTGCGGCGATTTGTATATATACATATATATATATATATTTATATTTTTAAAGTCTCAACTGAATGGATTGGAATGTGTGTATATATGTATTTATATGAATTAATGGTTACGTGTGAGTAATTGAATGTTAAATATATATGTATATATATATATATATATATATATATGGACATTGGACGGTACAGGAGTATTAACTTGGGTTGTTTCACATTAAATTATTTAATTAATTACACATATACATATAAATAATTATCATAAAATAACTTTTACGATTGATGTTAATTGGGTGTAATGATTACACTAGGCAACAGATTGCTATAGAATGTATACTAGCCTTTAGTTCATAAATAATAATAATAATAATTATTATTATTTTTACTAAACCAACTAATTGGTCTGGTCGTTTGATAGAGTATTATGCTTGAGTGAAAAATTGTGTTACCTATACTAATATATATATCTTGTCCAGAACGTGAATTGACTTTGGTTCATAGTGACTGTTTAATGAATCATTTATTTTATTTATTAAGTTCTTTTAATGTGATTAAATGGCATATTTGTTGGATTATTTTGCTTTTTTTTAATTTGTTTAGAAATTTTGCACTATCTAATGCGCCGATGGATTGAGGATTTATAAGGTTCAAAACCTTCGTTAAAAAGAATTTATTTAATGTGAAATTAAAAAGGAAAATTTAATAATATGTTTTATTTTGATTGAGAGGTACTGAAAATATCGGGTATATGTACCCAAGGGTTGAGAGTCCCAAAACCAGCGCGGGGGTGGTAATCGAGTCCAGTAGGCTAGTAACCTACGAACGATGCAGATGCCTAAGGGTGGCATATTATATTCCTAAGGTTTCAGCCTAGAAAGCAGACACCGAAAGATGGTTTATATTGGTTGGGTCCTGTTTTAACGGGACAACCAAGCAGACATCAATGAATGATGTATATTGGTTGGGTCTTGTTTCTACGAGACAACCAAGCAGCAGTACCTTGAACTTAAATTATTTTTTTTTCTTTGATGTGTTGAGTGGTGCTGAAACACAATTAAATTGTAACAAAGATAAATTAATAAATTGAGTTTAAGTTCTTGCTTGAAATTGCTACTTGTGCATAATTGTTTCACTTAGTAGCGTGCTAGGGCATATTGCATTTATATTATTATTATTAGGGTTCCAAGCACACGTGGTATTAGTGCTCATCTCCTTACAGTTTGTGATGCAGGTAATAAATTTGAGTCATGTGCTGGACCGACTCAATAAGGAAGTTAGATTTTATTTATTTATTTATTTTATTTAATTACATTAGGAATTTTAGAGAATTATTTTTTTGTGGATTTTAATAAACCTCTATTTGTGAGGTAACAGTTAATTGTTTATTTTTGTGGAAATTGGTTGGATTAGTTTTGGAGCTTTGTTGCCTAGTTAGTTTTGACAAAGGCATTTATTTAAATTTAAAGTTTAGTTTTATTTATTTTATTTTCTTTGCTCCATAGTGTGTGTATATATGGCTCTGATGTGGGACAGGAAAATTTATTAAATGGTGTAATGTGTGTTCTCTTGTTCACATACTCGGGTGGTGAAACCCGGGGCGTGACAACTTGGTATCAGAGCCTAGGCTTAGAATACCTAGGGACGGTGGGTCTTTTATTTTTCTAAGTACTATATGCTTATATGCTAGTTTATTTTGTTGTGATACGTGAATTTGATATTTTTTTGGACTTAGATTGTTCAGGAGGTGTTAACCTTAGTATATTTTTTGTGAATCTTTAGAGAATGCCGCCACGTGTAGCTCTAGGTGCTAGAGGTAGAGGCAAGGGCCATGGCCGTGGTCATGGTAGGGGTCGAGGTCGAGGGATTCAGGCTGGGCAGGGCCACGAGGCTCCAGTTGATGATGTTCCCGTTGCTGCGGGAGTGTCACAAGAGCAGGGGTCATATGTTAGGGTTGGAGCAGAGGTTCCATTAGGGGTGCCTCACGTGGCTGAGGTGCAATCCGAAGCACCAAATGTGCCGCAGCTAGGAATGGTGGACCCACAGATATGGATGCAACAAATGGCTGCAATGTTTGTTGGAGGAATGCAAGCGAGTCAGCCTACAGCTCCGTTTGAGAAGTTTAGAAGAATGAAACCTCCTACTTACTCTGGCACAACAGACACTGAAGAGGTTGAGAAGTTTTTGCATGAGAATGAGAAAATATTTGAAGTAATGCAATTAAATGAAGACAGACCAGAGTTTTGCTTACTGCCTTTCAGTTGGAGGGTGCTGCAGCGGATTGGTGGAGTACTGTGAAGGGATCTCGTGGGGCGTCTGCACTTACTTGGGAGGATTTTAAGGAGCGTTTCAGAGACTACTTCTTCCTTCAGTCTTTGAGAGATGCCAAGCTTGATGAGTTTCTAAATCTGACTCAAGGGCCAATGACTGTGCTGGGGTATGGGCGTAAATTCACCTCATTGGCCAAATATGCTAAGGAGTTGGTGTCCACTGAACGCACCAAGTGTAGACGGTTTGAGAATGGATTGAGGCCTGCTGTCAGAGATCGGATAGTGCCTTTGGGGCTTAATGAATATGAGACCTTGGTTGATCGAGCAATGGCAGTGGAGAAGAATTTGGCAGATACCAGGGCACAGATAAAGCTAGGCAAGGAAAGACTCAGCACCAGGAGAACAGACCCACCAAAAGGTAGAGAGAGAATTTACATGGGGCACAGTCTCAGCAATTTCAGCAGGGGAGTATGGTCCCAAGTAAGTCAGCGGCAACTGGAGTTTCTGCACAGAGTCCTATTTTTTATCATAATTGCAGACAGCCTGGGCATCGTCAGTTTAATTGTCCTTACAAAAGTGTGTCAGGTGTATCTGAAAATAGGGCCGAGGTAAACACTTGTTACATGTGTGGCCTACCAGGTCATGTGCAGAGGCGTTGTCCGCAGAGGCAAGGTAATGGAAGTATTATGAGACCTCCACAGCCAGCTCAGTCAGTACGGAGTAGCAGGCCAGCAGGGTCACAATCAGTGCAGACTCATTTTCAGAGGGGTACTCAGAGTGGGCCACCGCAGTATCAGATGGGTGTTCCAAGTGGTGTTCAGTAGCATCAAGGAGTTCAGGGTGGATCCCAGCAGGGACAAAAGGGGGTAGACTACAAACGACACCAGTTCAGGGACGAGTTTTCACTGTGGCCCAGAATGATGGACGTGCAGAGCCTATAGTGACGAGAGGTACCTTTCTCATTTGTGCTACTAAATCCACAGTCCTTGTAGACACAGGAGCATCTCATTCATTTATTGCTGCATCATTTATTTCTACATTGAATTTATCTGTGGACGAGTTAATTCCACTATTGCACGTTGAAACATCGATAGGAGGTCATTCTGTGTTGAATCGAGTTTGTAAGAATTGTGAGATCACTATTAGGGATGAGACTTTAGGATGGGAGCACTTGTCAGTTTTTGACCTGATTGTGATAAACATGGGAAGCTTTGATGTGATTCTTGGCATGAACTGGTTGTCAGTCTTTCGGGCGATGATAGATTGTGCTAAGAGTCGGGTGACCTTGTTTACTATGGAGGGAGATCGAATACGATTTTCAGGTGATCGTTGTAACCCTCAGCTCTTGCCTTTCCTCGATGGGCAGGGACGAGTAGAGTTGTGCAGTTTGTTTGCTTGTATGGCTTTGGAGGACGAGGATGGTGTCAAGATTGAGTTGCCACGAGTCGTTTGTGAATTTTCAAAAGTGTTTTCAGAAGTATCTGGATTACCATCTAAATGGGAGGTTGAATTTGGGATTGATCTGATTCATGGCACAGAACCAATTTCTATAGCCCCGTATAGATTGGCACCTGCAGAGTTGGTGGAGTTAAGATCCCAGATAGAGGAGTTGAGCTCTAAGGGATTTATCCACCCTAGCACTTCACCTTGGGGTGCACCAGCACTATTTGCAGCTAAAAAGGATGGAACTCTCAGGATGTGTATAGATTACCGAAGGTTGAACCGGGTCATGATTAAGAATCGGTATCCTTTACCGAGGATTGATGATCTGTTCGACCAAATGAAGGTTCAGTTATTTTCTCAAAGATTGATTTGAGATCTGGTTACCACCAGTTGAGGGTGAAGCAAGATGACATTTCTAAGACGGCATTCAGGACTCAATATGGGCACTACGAGTTCTTGGTGATGCCATTTGGGCTGACCAATGCTCCTGCCGTGTTCATGGATTTGATGAACCGGGTGTTCAGCAGATATTTGGACAAGTTTGTTGTCGTGTTTATTGATGACATTCTAGTTTATTCCCAGTCAGAGGAGGAACATGAGGAGCATTTGAGAATGGTACTTCAGACTTTGAGAGACCACCAGCTCTATGCTAAATTGAGCAAGTGTGAGTTTTGGCTCAAAGAGGTGAAATTTCTTAGGCATGTTATTTCTGGGGAAAGAGTTGCAGTTGATCCGTCCAAGGTTGAGGCAGTTATGGATTGGCAAAGACCGAAGACAGTTTTTGAGATTCGGAGTTTTCTGGGTTTGGCAGGGTATTATCGAAGATTTGTCTGTGATTTCTCGAGGTTAGCGGGGCCGATGACTAGGCTGACTCGAAAAGGGGTCAAGTTTATTTGGGATGAGAAGTGTGAACAGTTTTTTCAGGACTTAAATATATAAATTGACTTCCTAAACGGAAACAAAATCTTCCCTAAAGTAATTCACTCGAACCATCGCGCTTCCATCGACCAAGCTACGAGGTCTACTAGAATCCATTCTGGGGCCAAAAATCAATATGGGCGAACCCTTGCGTATTTTGTGGGCTCCCAGTGCCAATGTGGCGCAGCCGCGAGCTCTTTGCATGTTGCCTGAGATGCATACTTGAATTTTTCGTGTGTTTCCTAATCTATACAATCTTTTTCCTCACTTCTATCTGGACTTCGATTGCAATATTGTGGTTGTGGTCTTTTGGAAACTTGCTAATTTGAAAAATCTTCAATTTAAGAAATATGCAAATCTTCTTCTCTCTTCAATTTAGGAAACATTTAGATCTGCTATATTTAATTTAAGATTTTATATAGATTTGTCATTATAAAACCTTACAAAATATTTAATATAATTCATAATAATCTTCACAAAATATAATATAATAATGCAAGTATAATGCAATGTAATGACCAATGCATTATCTAATCTCCATCTACCCCTAACCTTATCCTAGAACGGGTGACGCTTAGTAAATCACGCGGGTTACCATTCGCACCGTTTAACGCTCACGGCTAATGGTAATCTCAATATATATAATCACAGGTGAGGAACTATGTTATACTAATGAGTAGAATACAAGTCTAAGCTCCACTTATCTCAGATCTGAAGAGAAAGAAGAAATTAGAACATTTGGGTTTTAACTCCCAACTTTCGATGTCAATTTCTCTTACCTTGAGCAAAACCAAGGAAAATGAACACCATCTCAATATTCACGATATCGAATATTATCCTGATCCATCAGTCTTCCTCCCTGGAGCACACTTTCTTTCTCTACTCTCTCTCTCTCTCTCTCACTTTCTCTCTCTCTCTCATTCTAGAATGGCCGAGACCAACGGGAATGAAAGAAAAGAAAAAAAGGAAAGGGAGAAATGAAAGAAAAAATGTTGGGCCCTTTGGTCCAGTTGTCCAACGCAAAATCACTTTAGGCCAAACTCAGTCCATGAAAAATAAAAAAAAAAAAACTCGATTAAACAAATTCAATCTCAGTCTAAATATTTATCAGTCCAAAATAATACATAAATGGTTAAAAATAAATACCAAATGTTACATTTTTCGTATTAAATTTGATTTTTTTTTCTTCTTTTATTTGGTAGCTTTTAGGCTATTTATGGAGGCTGTGACCAAAATATCAAGTGCTTATATCACTTATATTAGGATTTTATTTTCCATATAAAAGTTTTAGACATTCCTCGCTATATGTTCACCAAAAGTCAAGGTTATCACAATCTTTCATTTCTAACATTTCATATTAGGATCAAAAATCAATCACACTAGCCGACTCACCAACATTATAACCAAAGTTATCCATGCGGTGCAGTGTTTTTGAGTCTGGAAAGTCATATGTATATGTGGACTTGGATTCTATGTGTTATAATAATAAAAGTTTTTTTTTTTTTTTAAAGTTTATTTCATTAACTAAAAGAAATGTACACGAACCTATTTTTAAAGAATGAACATTTATTTATTTTTTTAAAGAAAATTCAAACAAACATCATAACACAAACTTAACCTGTTTGGCTTATCAAATTTTATCAAAATTCACTAATTTTTAACTATTTTTTATAATTTCTTCCAATTAAATATTAACACCTATCACCTTTATGTTATATATTTTTATTTTTATTGTACTTTTTGATCAAATTTTGACCAATCAAACAGGCGCTAATGCAAATTAACCAAAGTCTAACTCAAATTCATTAACAAAAGCATCAATTTCGGGTTCATATCGGACGAAAATGAACTTCATCTTGATCGGTTCTAAAATTTTTGAACTTAAAATCACAACAATTGAGTCATAGAATTAACCAAACTAATCCAATTGCATCACTGGAGTTTTTGACGAATTCTATTAATTTTTTAGGCAGGAATACAAAGAAAAGGTTGACCGGTCCTCCAAAGTTCACACGTGGAAGTATCTTTTATTTTCCAACCACATGCGACAAAATTGTACTTCAATCGCAAAAGTACTGGCCGGCTTGGTTTAAGATTGAGAAAAAACAAAAAAAAAAAAAAAAAATCTGTGGAAATCAATCATTCCACGTCGTGTTTTCCAAATTTAAAATGCCGGTAAATCTATTTTAAAATTAATTTTAAAAACAAAAATTGTGTTTGATAAAATAATTTGAAAACATAAATTATGTTAATTATCAAATATAATAAATTATTTTTTATCATCTAATTTTTATAAATAATTTATTTTTGATAATTAAAATAAAATTCTATTATCTAATTAGTTATATAATTTATCAAATAGAATAAATTATCAAATTAATATAATAAAATAAATTAATTGTTTTATAATTAATATATTATTAATACAATAAATTAATTACTTTTTAATGTTATTATGTTATATTAATTACTTTAATATACGAAATTTAAAATGTACTATTTTACTTTTAATTTATTAATTATTTATAATTATATGCGTTATTTTGTTTTTTAATTTTATTATGTTACATATCTATTGTACTTTGCTGTATTAATTATTTGAATATATATTGTTTCATTTGAAAAAAAAAATCACTTTATTTTCAAAACTAACGAAAACCTTTAATAGTTATTTTCATTTTGTATGGTATTTTCGAGAATTAGTTTCCAAACTTGTAGCTAAAAAACAACTAAACAAATCAGATTTTGGGTTGTGAAATTGGAAAATTAGTTTTAAAATTATAAACCAAAAGAGGTTGAATAGGTGCATTTTGACCTTAACACTCATCAAAAAGAAAAGTAATATGGTTGATTTGATAAATTATATTTAGATATGTAAAATAAGTCGATCTAATCCTGATAAATCTAGAAGTTGGGTCGACTCTGCTCGATTTGTCGTTAACTCTGATTGTCCCTATAAAAATTGTGTCGAGACAAGATTAAGTATATTAGACTTTATCTTTAACCTATTAATTGGATATATTTTTTAATATTTTTAAAAATATTTTTTATAAATTTTAAAATAAAATAGTTATAACTTAAATTTAAA
Organism: Vitellaria paradoxa; assembly: GCA_019916065.1. Classification (NCBI taxonomy): domain Eukaryota; kingdom Viridiplantae; phylum Streptophyta; class Magnoliopsida; order Ericales; family Sapotaceae; genus Vitellaria; species Vitellaria paradoxa. The sequence continues at coordinate 58,060,952 of CM034233.1, forward strand.
ATAAAATAATTAACCAATTAATTTTAGAAAATAAATAAATTCCACTAATAATTATTATAGATTCATAGGCATTAGCCAATCTCGAATTGAGAAATTAATTAAGTTCTCACATTTAAAAATACAAAAATACTAATATTTGTTATTTATTTTGGAATAATATAAATAAGTAATTAAAAATAATAATACAAACAAAATTAAATTTATCAAAAGTCATGTTGGTTCGACTTAGGGTCAAGCCACGTGTTGGGATGAAGGTGTTTCAATTCCGGACCTTAAGGCGTAGAGATGAGTTACAGTTAGATGATATTGATTTGGGAGACATAATATATCAATACTGTGTCAATTTCGTAACTTATATTCGTAACTGTTAATTTTTAATTTAATAATTTAAATATATTTATATTTATTTTATATAAAAATAATATAAATATATTTAAACAATTAAATTTTAACCCAACAGCTACTAATTCACTGCCATGAAACTGTTAGCCTCCCCCTATCCAAATGTGAAGACACAAATGTAGATAAAATAATAGGTCAAAACCAAATCAAATTAAAATCGAGTCAGGATGAAGTCACTCTCTTTATGGTCAGTTTGGAATAAAAAAAAATAAAATAAATTGGAATAAAATATGATTTAAAATTAATTTTAAGGTCCTTTTTTTTTTAATAATAACAAATTACGATATCAATTTTTTAAATTTGTTCCCATAGTTTCAAAAAAATTCACATAAAATAGCAACATGGTATTCGTTTAAAAGTTTTCGACACGAAAAATATGATTGTAAAAAAAATTTACACATTCGGTTAACCTACTTCTAAATTTTTTATTTTTTAATAAAATATTGAAACTTTTTAAAATTAATAATGATAGAAAAATTAAGGGCCTATTTAGTCACACTAAATTTCACTAAAACTCACTAATTTTAATTAATTTTTATATTTTTTTCAATCAAAATTTTTTACTTATTATTTTTATGTCATACCTATTTACTTTTATTATATTTTTTTCTTTATTTTTAGGCAACTAAACACTCTCTAAAAATATAAGAATTGTTAGATCTTTACAGTGATTTATAACCTTTGTTAAAGATGGCAAACGGTGCCCATATGAACTCTGACATTTCTATCCAATGTCTGCCCGTAAAAATTATATCAGTTTTAGGGTGCGTTTGGAGTTCCAAAAAAAATCAAAAAAAATCAATGGATGGGATTGATGTGATGTAAAAATGATAAGTGGTAAAATATGATTGGAGGAATTTGAAAACTTTTGAAGTTTTTTAAAATTTTTTGGTTTTTTTTGAAGCCTCAAACGAGACCTTAATTTATTTATGTATTTTCAATCTAAAAAAGAGGTAGATGAATCTGCAAATTAGATTTTAATTCAACTTGACGTCACGTCGCAGAGAGATATCGCCCTCCTCTTTAGTTTATACTGCCTAATCGTGCTAGAGATTTACTGCTAGATAGAAGGCAATAGATGCTTCAGGCGTAGAGTCACTAATATACGCTCAGGATTTACTGACAATAGGCTGTGAGGTAAGTACTATACAGCTATAGCAGTGCAGTATAATAGTTCAGAAGGAATCCTATCCCGCAAGCGACTTCTAGCGCGTGGCTGCACTTAAATTATGTTTAATGTGATAAAAAATGAGATAAGATCATGTTTGGCACACTAAAATTAATTAAAATTTATCTACTTTAACTAATTTTTTATATTTTTTTAATTAAATTTCACCACATATCATATTTATATCAAATTTTTATACATTTATAGTACTTTTTGCTTATCTTTTTTTCAATCAAATAAGTCCTAAGCTATAAGTTCGTAATTCGTGCAGTGAGATAAAATGAATAATTTTAAAAATATTTAATAATTTTAAAAAATTTTTAACAAACTAAATACAACCAAAATTTGATTGGTCGTGTTTCACATTAGGTTACATAAGTCGGATGCCGAAGTAAAACCATTATTTTTTAAAAAACAAACCAGCGTCAACATTTTAAAGGGGTGTTTGGTTTATCAAAATTAATCAAAATTTTTTAATTTTTATTAATTTTTTGTATTTTTTAATCAAATTTTATCACATATCATTTTTACATCAAATTTTTATACTTTTATTGTATTTTTTTTTTTATCATTCAAACACCGCCAAAGTGTCCATTAAAAAGATTTTATGCATATATATTTTAAATATATTTTGTGTATAATAATACTGAATATAGAATATATTTTTAATATTTTTATTTATAAGTGTTGTACAACTATATTATTTTGTACAATAATTTTATACATAATTTTTATACTTTGAGTATTAAGAAAGCTCAAAATGTCTTAAATGAATACTTCGATCAATACTAATGTGATTGGATGGTGATGATTGTCTAGATCATATTACAGGTAAGCTATGCTTTTTCTGTTCGAATATCTGAAAAAGCTATTGATCAAGCGAGTACAATCAAATTCCCATCTGACGATCAAGTTAGATTATCTAAAAGAAATAAAAGTAAGAAATAACAATAGTGCAGAGTTTCAATATGATTTTTGGTGTCTAACAATTTCCTTTCATATGATCAAGTTTATATGAGCTTGGATATTAACCCACGTTTGTTAACTTGAGTTGTAAGGGTGGAAACGAATCATTTTTTTTTTTTTTTTTTTTTTTGTTGGAGTTATTTGAGCCTGACAAGAAAAAAGTTTAACTTGAGCTTAGCTTGTGGCCAAATAAACTTAAATCAAGTTTGATTTGTGATTCGTTTAGAATCGAGTTCGATTTTAAAAAAATTTAGCTCGAAAGTTAGTGAGTTGATTATATAAAATAATAAAAACAAATATTTACAATATTTTTATTATATTTTTATAATATTTTATTTATTATATTTTAAAAAAATTCACGTTATTTTAATTTAATTGTACTATTCGCACGTTAATTTCAAGTTAAAATTTTTTTTAATCAAATCAAGTTTAAACCCATGTAAAAGTTTGAGTTGATCTTAGCTTAATTTGAGTTTGAATTTAAGTCCATTATAAATAATTTGAATCGAACACAAATAAGTTAAAATTTAACACATTTTCTGGGATTGGGGAGAAACCCGCAGCCGCTATCTATGGGTGCGCATTGGGTGAAGTCTGCCCCGTGGCCCTAGCCGGCAAAGAACCATGAGGAAGTAAATCAGTCTAAGCAAGCCCTGGCTGACCAGCTCGGCTGAGAAAGCTATTACATGACCTTTCACAATTAAAAGAAGGACTGTCCCCAAGAAGAGTCGAACTCAAGACTTATTAGTCCCAAGTTTTTCAGTCCGTCATCCGAACCAACTCGACTATCCTTTTCGTGGCAAGAGATCGGAAATGATGCTGAATCGTGAACAGAGATGTAAAGCATAAGGCATTTCTCTCCTCGCCACGTTCGCCATGGTAGACGGATTGAAGTTGTGGAAGTATGGATGCTCGCCATGTGTTCAGAATACGGATGCTCCTCATATGCTCAAATGATACCTTCTAGTATTTATAATAATTTATTATATTTTAATTATTATAACGTTTCCCGTACTTTTTAAATATTAAATAAAAAATAAATTTACTCTCAATTTAAGAAATTCAACTAGAATTCGTCCTATCACTTCGTGAATTTAAAGATTGAAACTGGATGCATCACAGCCCAAGCAGAGGAACGTGCGACTAGGTTAACACGCGTTCCTACGAAGATAAAGCTCCTATCTGATACTATCAAAATTACTAAAATTTATTAATCTTAATAATTTTTGATGCTTTTCTTCAATTAAAATTTTTCACATTTTACCTTTACCTTACATTTCTTTATTTTTATTGTACATTTTATTTCATTTTTTGTCAATCAAACACCTCCAAATTAAGAAGTGTGGGGCTCCGTTTAGTTTGTAAACAAACAACAAAAAATTCTATAAATTTCTATTAACTTTATATCACATCAACTTTTTTCTTTCACTGCACGCATTATGAATTTTTAATTTATCTCACTTTTTATCACTCAAAGCACTCCTGAGTATTTTATACCTGAGTATTTTATAATATCAAACGCACCTTTCTTGAATATGTAGTTATACTTAAATGAAAAATACCCGATGAAAATTAAAGGAAAATTATAAAAGAAATAAAATATATGAAGCATTTCAGAAGTTTCATTTGTCTCAACAGAAAACTTGTTTACCTGTATTTAATATAAATTTTAATTCACGTCTTCATTATCATTAAAAAAAAAATCAACGAAAGACGTGATAATGATAAGTAAACTAATTTTAGTTAACTTCTAATATAAGGAAAAACTAAATTTTGAAAATTAGAATACACAAACTAACAGTCATTATTATTACCACAAAGTTTTTAGCTTTTGATAAAGAAATACCCAAGCATTTGAACTTAAAATTTTTAGAACATCTCCAAACAATTAATCAATCAAAAAGATAAAAATAAGATTGATAACGGAGAAATACTTGCTAATTATAAAGAAAAGCTTTGGGTTTAATTTTGAAAATCACCCAAACGGTTTCCACTATAAAATTAAGTCATAAGATTTGATTAGAAAAAACTCTAGATTTAATTTCGAAAACTACCTAAACAGTTTCAACCATAAAATTAAATTACAGGATTTGACTAAACTCTCTATGACTCATCGCACGAATTTACTCAAACTCTTATTTGACTCCTTGATACACCTAAATCAAGTGGAAAGACTTTCCGACTCCTTAGAAAATTTGCTTTCGAATTTTCCAAAACTTTAAAACTCAAAGATGAGTAAAACAAGAAGACATACTTTAAACTCTCTAGCTAGAAAATTACTCTCTCCTAAAATCTATAATATACAATCTCTCAATTAGTTGTATTTTTACATTGAGTACAGATGCATGTATATAAGCTCTGCAAACCTAGATAGAATAGGAAACTCGATCTTTCTTGTGCATGTAAACTTCTTTAACAAGTTTCCTTCTTATTCAAGTTTCCTTCTTCTTCAAGTTTCCCTCCTAGTTAACTAGGCAACTCAACAATCTTGAAAACTCTGTAAATTTCTTCATTAAGTCTGGAATTCTATTCCACATTGAATTGGGAAACAAATTCCATTGCAAATTTAATTCTAATTTTGTTTGGATTGCCACATATGATTGTTATAATCCCTCCCTTGTAATTCCATAACAACACTTAAAATTAAATTTTAATTTGAGAACTGCAACACTTAAACAAATGCATAAAAATACCATATGACAATTTAGTTAATAGAAACATTAATAACACAGCCAAACCATATATATGCAGTTTCCAAGTATGAAAGTCATACAAATTATAGGCCAGTCAAAGTAACAAATTCAAAGTCACAAACAAGTCACAAATGTTACAAAGCTGCAATGATCTAATACTCCCATTTTTTGTTAGGAAATTGATAGTACACAAAAATAAGGGAAGAAAAACAATAAATAGTCATAAATCAAACTAATAAAAGCTCTCACCACCACCCTACAAACCTCTTTGAAAAAAAAAATCATCTGGGTATTTTTGTGCCGAAACAATTTCAAAACAAAAAAAAAAAAAAATGAAGGATAGCAAAATTTCACAATAAATTTATCAAAGAAATTTTAATTCTCCTATATTCAAACATGTTAATCAATCATTCAAGTATTTTAGTTTAAAATTGAATCAAAGTCTATCTTCCCAAATGAAAAATTTAAGATTGTATCATGAGATAAATCAAGCTATAAAATCGAACAAATACTTATATTCGAATGAAGATATGACCAATTAAGCATATATTCTTCTTCTTAAACAAATCATAAGATAAAGATATTAAACTTGAAGCACCAAATGAATTGTGATTAATTTTTTGATTTGATTTGATTTTTTATTTTTTCTTGATTTTATCAACACAAATTATCATTTGTATTCAGCTAAATATTTTTTTTTCTTTATAAATATTTCTTTTGAGGTCTCGGTGCTTTTAACACACATTATGGGTAAGTAGCCTTTTCTTCTATATCATATTTTCCTAGTGGGTAGTTATTTTAATAATCGATATGTCAATAGGATGGTTTCACTCTTGTTCATTAGTAGCCCTTTCCAAGATAGGATATATTATTTCTTTGGATTGCTCATCAACTTTTTTTAAATGTGCCAAGTATTAATCCAAAATCTATAAACAAGTAGATGGGAAGATACAGACATAATTAGTTAAGAGTTCAAAAAAGCACATTAAAATTATAGCAGCATTCATCAAAACACTTCTTCTTAATTCATAAGAGTTTAAGGATTTTTATCTAATTTAATTTACAGACTAAATGTTTGGCGTAAATGTAAGAAGATAGAAGTTATAAAATTTCTGATTAACAAACTATCAAATTTTATCTTTCTTAATTTTTATAAAAAACAATTAAGAATGTGCACAAATACCCAAAAACATCCTAAGGGATTCAAAGCAAAGATGGTCCAAGGGTCTAGTAAAAAATCGGCAAGTTGATTTTCAATTTGCTTATATGACAATAGAATAAGGAAAAAATATCATTAAGTACTCAAAAACTATTCCTCCTTACTCCTAAAACCCCTTTTAAAAAAAATAAAAAACCAAGCCAAAATAATATACAAGAAAAAACCAGTTAACCAATTAAACAAGAGGCACAACCTAGTTTATGAAAAACTACATCTTCTATTTAATGAGACATACCCCCTCAAATTTATTAGGGGTATAAGTGACATTCAAATATTTTTTCCTAACCTAAATAACCCTTACTTTTTGAAAAAAAAAATTATGAACTTTAGGGACTTTAGGTTTAGATCCTGGGTCTTCAAAAATTTTTCTTTTTGTTATTCCTTATTGGCCTATTAAACTGAAGTCTAGAATCATGAAAAGTATTATCGGAATTCTTTGTGTCAAAATAGGAGAGGGGCAAACTTGTGTACCTTTCACCTTAGGTGGAGTGAATGAATTCATCATATTCTTTGTAATGCTCCTTTTTGGTGGATTGAAGACATGTCGGGATTTCTTTGTAGGAGGTCTTTTCAAAAGGATGGTGACTTGGGGGACTACTTTTATGGGCTTTCTTCTTTTGTGTAGCCTAACCCGAATTTGCCACCATATCTCATTTGCTTACTCCAATCTCATTAATGACTTGAGAACCAACATTCATCTTTTCAAGGGTACCTTTGTTTATTTTAGCCTTGGATTCAAGGTACTGGTTTTTGATAAGAGATCTTTATTCTCCCTTTTCTCTTTCTTCAAGCGTAGTCTTTAATTTTTCAATAAGTTGACTTAATGATTTTTTTTTCAAACTCAAGCTAAGACAACTTATTTGTAAATTCTTCATTTTTAATCTTTACGGTATCTCTTTCTTTGTTCAGCATTCTGTTATTTGAGTTAAGCTTTTCTTTAGACTTCTTGATTTTATAAGATTTTTCAAACAATTGGGTGTAAGCTTCTTGAAGATCATCAATTTCATCATCTGATTTTTCATTTTTAGTTGATATAGTTAACTCTATATCACTGAGGGTGCCAATCTTTGTACCTGAATAAGAACCGTGTGAGACCATAAAAGCATTAAAATTACTTATGTCCTCAGAGAAGTCCAAATCGTAGTCAAGAGTGTCATTCATCACTTTGACTTACTTTTTCATCTTTTTGTTTGCACACTCCTGGGTGATATGTCCATAACCCTACATTCAATGCACTTGATTCCTTGGATCCTTCTTTTTCGATTTTCAGATGTTTTTTGCCTTCTATGGGTTGATCCAGGGTTTCGAATACAAAAAGATCACACTCTTTGAATAGATAAATGAACTTGCTCTAATACTAATTGAAAATTTTGAAACATATCCAAACAATTAATCAATCAAAAATTAACACAAGATTGATAGTAGAAAAGCCCTTATCAATTGGCAAGGAAAAACTTTGAGTGAGATTTTGGAGACCACCTAAACGGTTTCTATTATAAAATTAGGTAACAAAACTTGACTGAACTTTTTACGACCTCTCGCATGAATACGTTTAAACTTTTGCTTGACTCCTTGATGTACTTAGACCAAGTGGAACTCCTTAGAAAGTTTGCCTTCGAATCCTCCAATACTTATAAAACTCAAAGATGAGTAAAATAAGGAGAAAGACTTTAAACTCTATAGAAAATAACTCTTTCCTAAAATCTCTAGAAAATAACTAGCAAGGAAAAACTCTGAGTGCGATTTTTCGGAGACCATCCAAATTGTTTCTACTATAAAATTAGGTTACAAGATTTGACCGAACTCTTTACAACTGCTTGCATGAATATGTTTAAACCTTTGCTTGACTCCTTGATGTACCTAGTTAAAGTGGAAGGACTTTTCGACTCCTCAAAAAGTTTACCTTATAATCCTCCAATACTTATAAAACTTAAGGATGAGTAAAATAAAGAGAGAGATTTTAAACTCTCTAGAAAATAACTCTCCCCTAAAATCTATAATATACCCTTTCTCTCTCTCTATCAGTTTGTATTTTTATGTCAAGTACAGACGCAAATATATAGACTTTACAAACCTAGATGGAATAGGAAATTAGGTCTTTATTGTGCATGTGGACTTCTTGATCAAGTTTCCTTCTTCCTCAATTCTTCTTCTCCTTTAAGCTTCCTTTTTTTTTTTTTTTTAAGTTTCCTTCTTGATTAATTAGGCAACTTAGTAATTTTCGAAACTTTGAGGATTACTTCATTAAGTTTGGAATCCTAATCCACATTGAATTAGGAAACAAATTCCATTGCAAATTGAATTCTAATTTTGTTTGAATTTGCCACTTTTAGATGATACAGGACTTTTAATGGTTGTACATTACTTTTGTTGAAAGATAAAGTTTTTTCGGAAAAAAATAAACATTTAATTTTTTAGTTTTACGTAAATTGAGATTTAAAAAGTCAATTTTACTCTTTTCATGCATAAAAACCAATGGTACCTTAGAGAATATATTTGCAATTTTAAAAAGGTATATTTCACATTTTGCACAGAAACCAAAAAATTTAAAATTTTATTTTGCATCCAAATTGACCCTTATCATGAGTGAATCAAACAAATTTATTAACTATTTGATCAAAATCATAATGTCCATAATTTTATTGAATATTAAATTTCATTTTTTTTTCTTTTTGATTCTTTTAATATTTATTTTAAAGTACATGGATATACAAGTGTCATGGCCTTCAAATTTGATAGTAATCTATTTGGCCCATTTTGAATGCTGTCATTTTTTTTTCAATTTAATCGTTTATATTTTTTTTATTTTTATTCTCTGTTTTTTTTAAATGAAAACTGAAACTGCATTTAGAAAAGTAATTTTGTTTATAATAATTAAATATTTCGATAAATTTTTTAGTTCTTTAAAAATTAATTGAATTTAATAAAATATATTTCATTTTAATTTAATTGATTAATAGATTAATTAATTATTAATAAAAATATATGATTAGTTTAAAGAATAAATGATATAATTAAATTATATTTCATATTAATTTGATTATCTAAACTATATTATTTATTAAAAATAATTTAATAAAATATATTTCATATAATTTAATTAATAATTAATTATTCAACAGATTGCCATGTCTACTCCTATGCAACCTCCGAAAGATGCACGAATAAGGACATCAAACCCTTATCGCTGCACATCTGGGGATGTTCCTGGTAGAGTTACACGATCAGCTGTGGGTTGAGGTTCGAGATGAGATCCGGGCTAAGGTTTAGGTCAAGGTTTGAGCCTTGGCTCGAGCTGAGGTTCTCGATTGAGGTTTATGCAGAGAAGGACTTGTGGATGGAGAGAATGAAGGAAGAACTGTAGGCTGAGTTCCGTGGCTTTAGACCTCCCACACAAGTAGATTTTTATTTTTTTGACAATTAGATGGCTACTAATTTTTAAGCTATTGAATGCAGAATACTGATGATGTAAGCGGGGTACGCCAGCCTCCAGCACCTGCAGACGATCATGAGTAGGTATCATTATTTTTTTTGTGCATATATATGCTCATTCATTTAATATCTATTAACGTTTAAAATAATTAATCTAGGAGTTGAACATAGGTGTCTTGGACATAGAATTAAAATGCAGAGTCAAACTTAAAGTGCAGTCTAGGAGTTGAACATAGAGTCACGTTGACTTGCTCGGAACGGCCTCGAGTAGTTTCTAATTGAAACATAAAACTTAGTTTTCTCCATGTCAGAGTCAACCGCTCAAACTATGCATACGACCTCCAATGACCATGGAACTTGACGTGTAGCTAGGCTTAGGCATGAGTGACTTGTACAAATGAACCGTGCGAAAATCTGAGTATCAGATTGCTTGGAATAGTCTCACGTAGTTTCTAGCTGAAACTTGAAACTTATCACTTCCCAAGTAGGAGTCAACTCCTCAAATCAAGCATACAACTTATTGTCAATATAACTTGACATGTCGCGAGTCCTAGGAATGAGTGACTTCTACAAACGAACCGCGTGCAAATTGAGCATTGGATTGCTCAAAATAGCCTTGGGTAATTTCTTGTTAAAACTTGAAACTTAAGATTTCTCAAATAAGAGTCAACCACTCAAATTAAGCATACAACTTCTGATGTCTACCGAATTTAACGTGTAGCGAGACCTAGACACGAGTGACTCCTAAAAACAAACTATGCAGAAATCAAAGCATCAAATTGCTCAGAATGACCTCGAATAGTTTCTAGTTAAAACTTGAAACTTAGGATTTCCTGTCAAATTGCTCAGCTAATTGCTCAAACCAGGCATACGACTTCCAATGTCAACGAAACTTCATGTGTAGTGAGGCCTAAGCACGTGTGACTTGTAGAAATGAACTACGTAAAAAGTCAAGCAACAAATTACTCAAATGGTCTGGGGTAGTTTCTATTTTAATTTCTCTAAGAGGAATTAACTGCCCAAATCGAGTATACGTCTCTAATGTCCATGAAACTAGACATGTTACGAAGCCTAGGCATGGATGACTTGTAGAAATAAACTGCGTGGAAATCTGAATCTTAGATTGCTAGAAATGGCCGCAAGTAATTTCTAGTTGAAACTTAAAATTTAAGATTTTCCAAGTAAGAGTCAATTACTTAAACCGAGCACATGGCCTCCGATGTTCACTAAACTTAATGTGTAGCAAGACTTAGGCACAAGTTATTTATATAAATAAACGCACATCAATTCGAGTATCGGATTGTTCAAAATAGCCCCGGGTAGTTTCTAGTTGATACTTGAAACTTAGGATTTACCAAGTAAGAGTTAACTGCTCAAATCCAGCATATGGCTTTCAATGTCCACGGAACTTGACGTGTAGCGAGGCCTAGGCACGATGACTTATAGAAACAAACTGTGCATACATACGAAAGTTAGATTTGCTCAGAATGATCCTGGATAATCTCTAGTTGAAACCTTAAAATTTAAGATTTCTGAAGTAGGAGCCAAATACTTAAACCAAGCGTATGGCATTCGATATCAACGAACATGACATAGAGCGAGGCCTAGGCACGTGTAACTTGTAGAAATGAATCGATTGAAAATTCAATCATCAGATTGCTCGAAATGGCAGTGGGTAGTTTCTATTTGAAACTTGAAATTTAGTATTTCTCATGTGTGAGTCAGCTGCTCAAATCGAGCATACAGCCTTCGATATCCATAAAACTTGACCTGCAACTAAATCACAAGTGACTTGTAGAAATGAACTGTGTAGAAATCCAAGCTTCAGATTGCTCGAAATGACCCCAGATAATTTCTAGTTGAAACTTATGATTTTTCTCAAGTAGGAGTCAACTGGTGTCACACATCGGATTTATGACCTGAGGAGTGAGTGAAATACATACATAATATGAATAGAATAGCCATTCCCCGATCAAAGCATTACAACACCCCTGGAGGAACATCCACACAAGATAACTATAAAACATAATATAAACGAAGCCTTGGTTATTGCTAGGTTATAAAGCTCCAACAATCCCATAACCTTAATAAGTAAAGGTAGGCCTTATGGCCTTTACAATCCAATCGAATAATCTCTACTTTCAAATTTAATATTATAGACCCAAATAAGATTTAAAACTTAAACAAATGAAAAATGAAATATCCGCAACACCAAATGTACTTCTAATCCCACCAAGTGCCCACCTAATTGTTAGGATCTGCCCCTACAACAGAATCTGTAGGAATGCGAGCATTTATCCACTTGTACTCACGAAGCATCATAAAAGCATATATAATATGTAAAGCCATGATATGAAACTAACAGTTATAAATTCAACAAATCTCATCAAAATCAAGCTAAAGTAAAACTCAAATCCTCTTATGCAAACACATTATAATATTATCAAATTAAACCTTATATAAATAGGTGTCATATTTCGTCAGGTTAAATATCTTTTTCCTACTCAATTATTTCTACCTAATCATCTTAACATAATCATCCTTATCCATATCCCATTCTTATTTTAGTTACGGGGTGGGCACAATTAACGTCGTCGTTATAGGCTATGATTAGCCTTATTTACACGTCGTCGTTAAAGACCATAATAGCTAGGCCACGATTAACCTTATTTACACATTGTCGTTAAGGACTATGACAGTTAGGCCACGATTAGCCTTATTGAACGTCATGTTGTAGGCTACTAACCTACTAGCATGAATACCAACTCCTGCGCAGATTTTGGGTCTTTCACCCCTAAGGTAATCTTAGTACCATTCCTATTTTCATATACCCACCAACCTCATCTCTCATTGCCATTCACATTTCTTCTTTTATACTTATCAATCTCATCAATATGATTATTTTAACATCACTATATCATTTAACTATATAATAACTAATATTATCATCTTATTCAATCATTTAACAAACAATATCATTATAATAACTAATATATAGATCCAAGTTCAATAGAAGCTCACAATAATCATATTACCATCTTATCATAACCTATTCTCATTTCATTTAGCATTTTCAATTTATTGTAACTCAAGCTTCATTGAATTTGCATTGACAACCTTGTTATAACACTATATAGAAAAAAAAAAACCTTAACCAAGAATAATACATCTTAACTAAGAATTACTTAGAAACTTAATAACTTGTTCTATAATCAATCTTTACACCTATAAATCTTACTTGAGTGATTGAACATGTTTAAACATGAAATACTCACTAAAAAAAGCAATATAAGCTGGAAAAATCAAAGTTTCAAGTTTCTGGGGAATCTCGGGCACCCCACTGATAGGGCTAGGCGCCCCCACTCGTCTTCCAGGCTCGGCCAAAGCACCTCGGGTGCCCCTTGATGCCCGAAATGGTGCTTTGTTTCAATTCATGCTCTAGCTTACGTATTTGGGTCTCAAACTCCACCAAATCAAACGTATAACCCAAAACCTTGTTTCCTTGAGTTGTTTAGGGACTAAAAGACTCTAGAAAGTAAAACAAAACTAGTTTTTTTTTTTAATCCATTCATTTCATCACAATACAAGTTTTGGTTACAACCTATACATATATATACACCTATACATCTCTTATGCAAATCCATCACCAAGACTTCCAAATTCAAAGTAAATTTTATGGAAATGTTTGCTAGCTCAAATACTTCTCATATATGTAAAAATGAGGTTATAAATCCCTACCTCAAGCTTGAACAAAGTGGATCAAGAGAGGTGATGAACTCTCGGTTTTGGCTCTCAACTTTGGCTCGATTGATCTTCTCACCATTTGATCCAAACAACAAACAAAATATATGGAAATGTTCCTTGAGAACTCAATTTCAATCTTGTGAAATTAATTTGCATTTGGTTAGAGTTTGAGCAAGTTGCCAATCACTCAAATTTCCTTGGTTCCACTCTCCTCTCTCGGTTCTCTTCCAACACCCCAAAAATCTCTCTCTCTCCCCTCTCATATATACATATATACAAGCTTGGCTTAATCTCCAAGCATTCTAAAGGAGCCTATCATCTTCCCCTATCCTACAAAACTGACATTAGGTTAACCCCTTGGCTGAACAAACTAGAACAACACTATACCATTAACTTACTGCACAGGCAGGGCAGCCTAATGGACACTCCGAGCGCCTGCCCTAGACCTGAGGCACCCCTCTGCATACTCCCAGGTTAAAATGTTGACTTTTAAGTTATTTTGCCTATTTCTTCCAAAATTCACAACCCTAAGTCATCTCTAATGACTAATAATACTTAAATAACATATTATCATACTTAAAACATGTTAAAAATCATCAATTTATACTAATATGAAAATCTGGGACATTACAACTAGTCAAACCAACCACAGGACTTTCGATTTTCACAAAACTTGACATATAGCAAGGCCTAGGTATGAGTTACTTATAGAAATGAACTGCGCACGAATTTGATTATCAGATTGGTCGGAATGGCCTTGAGTAGTTTCTACTTGAAATTTGATTAAATTTGAAATTTTAAAAATTGAATTTATTTATGAATTACTTTCAAATTCAATAAATTTTGCATCAGTAATTAATTTAATTACTTCAAAATTAATTTTAGGTTTGATCAATGCAGTTTGGACCTTCTACCTCTTTTTGAAGACCACTTGTTTTAATTTTTCTTTATAATAATTAAATATTTTTATATACTTCACTTGTTTATGTATAATTCTTTTTTTATTTAAATAATATTTTTACTAATTTGTGTTATATAATTGAATTATGTTATGTGTTGTATGTGTATAACAAGTTATTGTATGTGCACAGGTTTTGTTTTGAAATTCAAAAAATTTGCATGTTTTTTCTTTTAAAAAAGAAAAAAAACACAGATGATCACTATGAGGTGATCGCCAAAACCTCATTGGGCAATTGAAGTGGGTAAAGGAGAATAGATAACTGCTATGAGGTGGTTGTATTTTAATTGGGTGCTAATTTTGGACGACCATTTTTAACAATTGCAATATTGAATGATCACTTGAAATGACCGTATGATGTAGTTTGTGACCCATTCATGGAGGCAGTCGATAAGTAGTCATCTAAAGTATAGGTGACTGTATTAGAACTTTAGATGACCACCTTTGGTAATCGAGCATTTTTTTTTTATTCTAAGTAATGATTCAATCTTCCAATCAATCGGAATAAAATTGTAATATCATAAATATATTAAATATAATTTATAAGTAAATATTAAAATAATAAAAGTTAACTAAAATTTAAAATTTATTAAATATTTCTTTTAATATTATTTATTTATTTACTTACTTTAATGGAACCTTATCATTTAAAACCACCCCACCAAAAAAAAAAAAACAAATAGAGTGATGCATTACATAAGCACTTATATATAGCGGTTTTACAAGTATATGACTTTAACTTAAAAAAATATTACTTTAGTTTATAAAGATATAGAAATAATAGAATAGTAACTTCGATTTGCTAGAATAGTTAATCTGGTAGGTTCAAACCAATCGTAAATGGTGCATATTTAGGGATTTTTGTTAGTTTAATTATTCTTTAGTAATGAGCCGAATCATTTTTCTTTTTTGTTTTTTTAGATCAGTGCACAAATTTACTAATCTTTTAGATCAATGCACAAAATTAACTAATTTACAGCTTCAATCAAAGTTTTAAAACATTGCCCTTTACATCTGTTATTGGAAGTTCTCAAATGATGCCTTTACTCAATGATGAATTTTATGTAAAAGAAAAAAGGGGGGGGGGGGGGGAGAAAAGGGAACAAAGAAAGAAAGACAAGCACTACAAAACAAAATAGTAAGGCTTCATGTGGTAAAGTTACATGACAACAAATTAGGGTCAGTTTATTTTGTTTTGTAGTATGACTGCAACAGCTTTAATCCTTGAATTATTGTATTTCTTTTCAGTCCTTCTAGGGCACGGTTTGGACACTAAATTTAATCCAAAAATTTTTTAAATTTATAAGAGATTTTAACTTTTCCTCTTACTCCGGAGGCAGAGATGGATATGACACAGTATTTATAATTACCTCAATTATTTTTTTTTTTTGAAAAAAATTAGTTGTGTATATTTTCTAATAATGTGTTTATCAATTTTTTTTATACCACTACCCCAATTTATTTTACTTGTACTTACTCATATCCAACTGATTTCAACACGTTTATTTGAGAATTTTAACAAATATTTATTATTAAAATCTTGAAAATTTTTTTATCTTTTTCATTTATACAAGTTCAGTTTTTTTTTTTTTCAATCATTTATCATTTATCCAACTCTATATATTTTTTAGATAGATCTTATCATAGGTTTTTTTTTTTATCATTTATTTTTTTAATCTAATTTCAGCTTTTTTTTTTTACCATTTATCATTTATCCAAGTTTAGATTTTTTTTTTTTGACATGCCTAGTATTTGATAATTTTTTTTATCATTTATCATTTATCCAACTCTATATATTTTTAGATCGACCTTATCATAGGTTTTTTTGTATTATTTATTTTTATATCTAATTTCACCTTTTTTTTTTTCGGTAGTATGACTGCAACAGCTTTAATACTTAAATTATTGTATTTCATTTCGGTCCTAGGGCGTGGTTTGGGCACCAAATTTTATCAAGAAATTTTAAAAATCTCTTAAAGATTTTAACTTTTTCTTTAGAAGAAGATGGGAAATCTCTAAAAAATTTTAACTTTTTCTTTTATTCTAGAGGCGGGGATAGATATGACAGAGTATTTACAATTACTTCACTTATTCTTTTGAAAAAAATTAGTTGTGTGTATTTTCTAATATTGTGCTTATCATTTTTTTTATGCCACTACGCCAATTTATTTTTACTTGTACCTACTCATGTCTAACTTTGATTTTAACGCATTTATTTGAGGATTTTAACAAATATTTATTATTAAAATATTGAAATATTGTTTTGATAAGTAAGAAAATCTTGAAATTTTTTTTATTTTTTCATTTATCTAATTTCAGCTTTTTTTTTTTTAAAAGTCATTTATCATTTATCTAGCTCTATATATTTTTTGGATAGATCTTAGCATAGGTTTCTTTCATCATTTATTTTTTTATCTAATTTTAGTTTTTTTTTTTTTAAAAACCACTTATCATTTATCCAACTTTTGATTTTTTTTTCGACATGCCTTGTATTTGATTTTTTTTTCTTTTATCATTTGTCATTTATCCAACTCTATATATTTTTTACATAGACCTTATCATAGGTTTTTTTTGTATTATTTATTTTTTTATCTAATTTTAGCTATTTTTTTTTTACCACTTATCATTTATCTAACTTTAGATTTTTTTGACATGCCTTATATTTGGTTTTTTTAATCCAATTTTAGCTTTTTTTAGATAGTCTTTATTTATTTTTTGGATACGCTTTAATAAATATTCTATATTAGGTCTCAAAAGTTTTAGGTTTGACGCTACCTCATCCATTACCTTTTCTATATTTTCTATCTACCCCACTGCTCACCGCACGAATTACGATGTCACAATCTTTATCAACTTTTACTAATTTTTTCTCACTCTAAACACATCCTAAATGTAAATTTATTTACTTAGACAAATTTTATTTCACAAAAGAATGAGTGTATCCTATACTAGGCCTATCGTTTTAAATTCCATGACATGGTCATCTCGTGTTGCTAATTTTCTGGCAAATAAAAAATTTAAATTGCTTATGTGTTTGGAGTAACAAAAAGTGAAATAAAAGGAGAGAAAGCAAGATGAATTGTGTGTTCGTAATTTGTACAGTGAAATAAAAATGAATAACTTTTAAAAAATTTCAGCGTATTTCATCATTTTTTAGAGTTATTTGTCACTTCAAACGGATTACTAAAAAGTTTCTTAATTAAAAAAAAAAAAAAAACAAACTCCAAATTTCACGAAAAGTTCCCAAGTTGTTTTCCATAAGTGAGAGAGCGAATAATTTTGTTCGAATTCATCTAGTAATCTATCTAAAATTTTAATTTTGAATTGTGTTAATATTCATATTTAATAACTAATTGTTTAGGTGAGTCATTTTTCTTTTCTTTTTCTTTTTCTTTTTTACATTGCTTGAAAATGATAATACCATATTAGACTCACAACAACAAAGTATGCGTTAATGGCAATTATAATTGCCACTACAAACAACTTTTAATGACATTTCTTAAATTAATGACATTTTAAAGAAATGAAAAGGATGTCCATGTCATGATAGGGGTTAGAGGCACTTAAAAATTGTCATTCCAGTAAGATATCTTGACTTATTTTACGACACTTTAGATGTTAAAGTATACATTATTTTTTACACTTCCAAATGTTATTAGCGGCATTTTGAAATGCAATTATAGACTATTTTAAAAAGTGTTATTAAATGATCCTTAAATGGCACTCTAAGTGCCACAAATAAATATTTTTTATGGTATTAATAAATGACATTAGAATCTAATTATTATAAAAGAAATAACCTAATTATTATTTAAGTATTTTTATTTATGTTTATTAATTTAATTTAATTTTTATTTGTGTTTTTTTAATAAAATAAGTAAATTTTATAATTATATTGAATTTATAAATAAGTGGGTTCCATTTAGGAACTCATGAATTCATTCACATCATTTAAAGTCATATACCACAACTTAGTGGCTTTATATGCCAAACAAATAAAAAATAAAAAAAAGTAAAGTTGCAATGTTTTGCAACGTGGGACACAAAAAGATAGAAAGAGTTCCACAATTACTAAATAAATAATGCTATATCTTAGTGAAGTGCCATTAAATAATTAGATTTTATTTAGAATTTAATGACATTTTTTAAAAGTGTCTTAACTTTTGTTTAACTAAGAGTAACATTCTTTACTAAAGTATCACTAAACCATTATAATCTATTTGTTATTCAACGACATTTCTTAAAAATTATATAGGTAAAGGAGGACATTCTCTCATAAAGTGTTATGAAATTATTGCAATTTATTTGGATTCAATGGCATTTCTTCAAAAATGCCACAACTACTAAATAAATAGTCACGTTTTTTTAATAAACTGTCATTAAATCATTATAATTTATTTGTTATTCAATGACACTACTTAAAAATACCACAATTCATAGGTGTCATTAAATCACTCCAATTTACATATGGGGGCTCTGAAGTTGGTTTTAAAATTCAGCCTCTAAAATTGAATCGCATCCATTCAATAATTATAAAGTTGATCTGACGGTCCAATTTAAAAATGATAACTTTTAGGGTTTTAAGGGTAAATTAATAAATAAGTCAGAGAGAGAAAACACCCTAAAAAAAGTGTTCAAGTCTGGCACTGTCTTTGCTGTCGTCACTGGCGTGTTGTTGTTGTTGCCTTTTTCGTCATCTTCGGCAATCCCTTTGATTTCGGTGAGAATTGTCCAAAAGTTTCTTTTTCTCCTTCTTCCTCCTCCTTCTCTTTCTTCTTCTTCTTCACCATTTTGAAACTCACAGAGATGAGATGAAAATGGTTTTGGTAAGAGTGTTTAATTACGTTGTAACGACTCGCATCCATATAGTACAATATTGTCCGCTTTGGGCTTGGTAAGCTGTTTCCCAGGAGGTCACTTATCCTAGTACTGCCTCTACTAGAGTACGCTTAACCCTGGAGTTACCATTGAACTCAGTGCCCTCACGGCTTTAAAACGCGTTATACTATATTGATATCGAATATTACATATATGCCATTTCCTTCCACGACCCAGGCGATGTGGGAAGGAAGATATTACTTCTCTACTTTACCTCTAGCTTCACTCTCTCGTAGGCAGAGTCCTTCACGGACAGGTCCTTCACAGTCCCTCACATACGTAGATTTAGTTGTAGATATAATTTGACAAGAACAGGGGTTAACTTGGTTGGTTTTGATTCTGATTTTGGAAGTTCTCAACTCTATTTAAACAAAGAATATTACATGAAAAATGAAAGGAATCTGTTGACCCTCAGAGTCCACTTTTTTTTGGTCTGTTTTAGTAATAGGAATAATTATTTAGAGTGTACATGGATGCCTTTCTTACTTGATGCGGGGAATTTCGTGAATCTCATATGCCAATCTAGAACACATAAAGAAATACAATAAAAAAGAAAATAATCTTTTGAAAATTATATTATTGATCAAAAGTTAGCAAATCTTTATGTTTACAATACTTAAATAAAAATTCTAACTAGAAAATAAGAAACTGAATAATATAAAATATGGAAACTAAATTATTTCTATCATTGAAATATTCTTAACTTGATATCTAATATAAATAAATTACTCTAGAAATATATTTAAAAAATAAATAAATATTCTAAATTGATTCTAATACCTATATATAATTTTTGACAAGTGTCTAGAACATGATAAGAAACTTCCATAATAGAATTTTATTACCATCTTCACACTGCATCATTCTCCCCCGTTGGAAATAATTCGTTCTTGAATTTGGACCTTCATACTCCATTGATTTTTTAGGATGGAGATATCATTAAATCATAGAAGGAAATAATTTTCTACCAAAATATAGTCTGAAATATTCAAAAATTTACTCATCGCATACTCGTCGAATCTTCATAAAATACATTTAAGAATGGATCATCGTAATAAGATGTCTTGATTAATTGTTTTCCTTGAGCACTTTCAATTTCAAGCATGTCTTTTTCAATTGAGAAAATCTTGCTTTACGACTCTTCCTTTTTTAAATTGGTCTTTATCATGAAATATATTTTTTTTGGTGACCCAATATCCAAATTCATAAAAGTAGAGATTCGCAATAGATCATCATTATACTTATCGTAAAACTGGGAGGTGAATTCCAATCCATTTGAGATTCAATTGAATCTTCAACCATTTGGGGTTGTTCGTAAAAAATTGTGTTTTTACTCCAATCAACAATTGAATCAGGAATCACTGTTGATCTGAATGAGAATTTCTCTTGTTGTAAATCTTCCTGAAACTGAGGATTGTTAATCTTCAATCCTGATTCCCACTGATATAATGGTTATTTGTTATGACCCTCGGGTTCCACCTTCTCTTAAACTGGTAATCAGCGAAAGGTATAGTGGTTCAATCCTCTAACGCCTCCTCCTTTGAAGGATGATTCATTGAACCACATTGGGGTTGATGCCCAATAGCTAAAATAGCTATCTGTTTAGAAAGTCCATCTAGTATTTTCTCGAACCGATCAAAGTGTTGCTCTATCTTTCAAAACCAATCCTCCGTGTTTGTATCACGTACAACATCATTACGATCATATATATCCTCAATATTAGCTGTTCGAATAGCATCTCCACGACTTCTCCCTACAGCTTCACTGCGTGCCATGATTAGCCTGATACTCTGATACCAACTGATGTAGGAAATTTCTTGAATCTTGTATGCCAATCCAAAACAAACAAAGAAACACAATGAAAAAAAAAAATTATTTCTGAAAATTATATTATTGATCAAAAGTTGCCAAATCTATACGTTTACAATGCTTAAATAGAAATCCTAACCAGAAAATAAGAAACTGAATAATATAAAAGATGGAAGCTAAATTATTCCCATTACTAGGATATTCTTAACTTGATACCTAATATAAATAAACTATTCTAGAAACATATTTGAAAAATAAATAAATATTCTAAATTGATTCTAGTAGTTATATATATTTTTGACAAATATCCAGAACAAGATAGGAAACTTTTATAATAGAATTTTATTACTATCTTCACACTGCGTCACTTCTTCAGTGTGGACAATCATTTCAGATGAAGAGGACAACACTAAGGTGTCAGTAACTATGGCATGACCATGAAACTGTCTTTTTTTTTGTGTTTTCTATTTCTGGCGCTAGCACTGGAGACGGCAAAAAATACTTAAATATGGATTGTCTTTGCCCCCTCTTTTTTTTTTTTTAAATATTTTCTCTCTTTAAGTTATAGTTATTTACTGATTTAGCTTGAAATCTTAAAAATTATCGTTTTTAAATTAGATCCTCAGATCAATTTCATAATTGATTCAACTTCAAGGGTTTGAAATTTAAAACCAACCCCCCAGATCCCCAATTTACTTATATGTTAATGATACTTTTTAAAAAATGCCATAAATATAGAATATCAAGTCATTTGTTCACAAAATGTTGTTAAATTAGTGTTACTAAATTTAATTTTTGTTGTAGTGACTATTCGTAGCATCATTCATTTGTACCGTGTGCATTAATAATTGTACATATGTGATTTTGATTAAAGCAAAATAGAATTTTTCCTTATAAAAAGGCATAACGGACAATTAATTCAAATGAAAAATAATGGACTGAAGACACAAATTAATCATACCGAAAGTTCCATTTTGCTTGACATTTGACTTGACCCGTCTTCATATGATTAAGCCAAATTTTCATAACAAGCCTAGCAAATTTCACACTTCTATTAAACATGCATAATATGCACATCTAGTTTTAGAATAATTAAATTAAGCTCAAACATTAGTTTCTAATTTAACAGAGTTTATATTAAGGATAAATTGCTTACTTTTTCTCAATATTTAGATAATTATATTATTATCCTTCAGCATTTAAAAATTATATTTATTTTCCTTATGTTGAAATACTATTAATATTAACCTATTTTGTTAAATCAACCGTCAAAACTCAATAAAAAATTTTAAAGTAACTAAAATTTACTAAAATTTTGGATAATTTTCTTATGTTATCTCTCTCTCTCTCTCTCTCTCTCTCTCTCTCTCTCTCTCTCATCAATTTTCTTTACATAAATTTTCAAAAACAAATAAAAATAAATAAAAACAAAAGATTTTTTGAGATTTTTGTAAAAAAAAAAAAGATGACAAACATGTGAAAAAAAGAAAGATAAAATAAAAAACACCTAAAATTTTAGTTACTTTGATATTTCTTGTTAATTTATAACAGTTGATTTAGTGGAGGGGGTCAACGTTAACAGCATTTCAAAATATAGGAGATTAGTATAATTTTTAAATACTAAGGGTGATAAGTGTAATTTTTAAATGTTAAGAGAAATTAGGTATAATTTACTCTTATATTAATTGTGGAAGCAAATCAGAACCTCATTTTACTTCAAGAAAAATTATTCAATTATTTGTACAATTCACTGTTCTCCTCCTTATTGATTCTCATGTGAAAAATAATAATTAACTGTTTTATGTGGATTTACTTGCAAATTATGACATAATTAAGAACATACATATGCTAAGTTCAAGTACAATAGATAATAGGAACACCTTCAATTATGCATGTGTTATCAAGAGCACTGGTACAACCAATTACATTAAAGGGTAATTGAGTCCACCATGACTAGTTGAGTACTTGCTGATCTTACATGATACTTACCAAGAATAATGATATAATTATATTATCACATGCATTGTGAGTGGCTGATTCACCATGCATTTAATATTAGGGATCTAAGTCATCTGACCATTTAAAAGAGGAAAAAAAAATTAGACATCAAATTGTTATTAACTTTTAAGATGCATATGACCAAAAAAGTGAAAAAATAAAAAAAAAAATTAATTAAAATTTATTCATTTTCTGATGATAAATTAACATTTACAATCACAAATAATCCAAATGCATTCCTTATATATATTCTTCACAAAATGTTTCCTGTAACCTCTTTATTACCTCAATTGCATCTACTTAAGTTGTGTTCTACATTTCTTCATTAAATATTTGAAAATTATCCATGATTGAATCAACGTCAAATTCTTAAGTACATGTAATTAAAAAGTTTGAAAGAATTTCATACTTGATCATATTTTCTTAATCTATTGTTAATTGTTGAAAATACACGTTTTGCTGTTGTAAAAATAAGAAGAGTTAATATAAGAAAAATCAATTTATTGATGATGTTCATAGCCTAGAAATGGATGATGCTATTTGTAACTCGAGGTTCAAAGTTGAACTAAGAATGAATACTATGTCATCTTCTGTACATTGACTATTCATTTCTCACAATTCATCTATCGTGGTGGCTAATAAATCTGTTCAATAATACTCTATGATAGTATTTCCAATTTGATAACGATGATCGCAACCTTTGATAACGGCGATCGCAACTTGTGTCATAATGACCACTTATATTAAAGATTTCTATCTCAAATTTCTCATAAAATAATTTCACTTTCTCAAATAAAAATTTCATACATTTTCTTTCAACTTCTAAAGTAGTGTTTTTATTGATGATATACAAGATGTATTGCATTTAAAATATCTTGAGAAAAGCACTGCAAATAACAAAGATTATATATCATTCTCATGATCTCTCACTTACTAAATATAAGATGAATGCAAACTCATAAGAAGTAGTAGTATCATAATTTTCATCTGTTCTTAACTAAAAATATAATTTCTTAGTTACTGACTCGTTTATCCCTTTAAAAAGTAAAAAAATTATATTTTTAAAATTGAATGATAAGATTAACTTCAAATTGATTGAACGATTGAGATTTAAATTTAGGTCCATCAATTTGAAAAATAACTTCAAGTCTCCAGATCCATTCTTTAGATCTCCAAACAAGCTCATACTAATTTGTAACTCAGTTTATAACCCATTAAAGGTCCGTTTGGTTTCCTGAAAAGTTCTGAAAATTTCAAAAATTTTTTAAAAGTTATTCACTTTTTATTTCACTGCACAATTTACGAACCCACAAATTATTTCATTTTATCTAAATTTATCTCACTTTTGCACCTTTAACACTATAAATGAAAAAACAAAGGATTTATAACTTCAAAAAAATATATGGCTTATGCAATATTGAACATGTCAATCTGAAACACATGACAAATAAAAATATATATATACATAATTTACGCAAGACATCAAATTAGAAAAATATGCAACTAATTAATTATGAACTTACTTAATATATGTTTAATCGTACGAAAAATATTAGACCTATGTTGGACAAGAATTCAACCTATTATATTCACTTGTAAAACCGAGCAACTCATTTATATTTAACCCTAATCTACATTGTGCATTGGGTTTGTGTTAATGTTAGAATTTGGCACCTTAATATTTCTATGACTTAGGTAAATATTATGATGGGTGCGTTTGGTTGTACAAAAAATGTGTAACTTTTAAGAATTTTTTAGTAACTGAAATTTTTGGCGCAATTGATATTAAAATGTCTAGAAACTTTTAAAAACGTTCGATTGTTAAGTTAAAAAAAAATAGGCAAAATTTTAGCAACTTTTATACACGGTTTGTTGGATAAAAAATTAGTATAAACGGATTAACTTTTGGCAAACTAGTATTTGGTAGATTTTAAAAAAAAGTTAGAAATTTTTTAAAAAATTTTAGAAAATTAGAGAAAGTTGAAGAAAATTAAAAAAATTAATAAAAAGTAGAGAAAGTTGGAGATTTTTTTGAGAAGAAAAAGTTGAAGAAAGTTAAAGAATTTTGGGGGCCGTTTGGTGCAACCAAAAAAAAAATATGATTTTGCACCTACAATTGACACATAAACTTTCACTTCATTTGGAAAGATATTCCTCTTGTAGATTTGATTTGATTTTATAATAAATAATTGATTTGATTTGATTTGATAAATAAAATTTTATATTTGGAACACATGTTAGAATTTAAAAATTGAATTGAATTGAATTAATTTAAGAGAAATATTAAATTTAACCTTATTAGTAAGTAAAAAAGATAAAATGTAATAATTATAATGTATGAGAATAACTTTATCTACATAGCTAGATAACTTAAGAAAATAATAAAATATAATCAAATTTTATTTTTTAGGTTAGATTTCAAAGAGTATAGAAATTTTAAAATTTAATTTATAAAATTAAATTAAATCTAACTCATAACATGTTATTTTGATTGCAAACATAATGAGAATTCTTACTAATGAAATCAATTTTCGTCAAATCAATTATTCCAAGCATAGTATCTGGATGTTTGATTAAAATTTATAGAAGTTCAAGAAAATTAAAAATGTGTTTGGTAAAAGAAATTAGAGAAAATTAATAAAAATTAATTTTTATTATAACATTTTTGGGTGGTTCAAATGACGTCTTGGTATTTTTTGGCCTACAAAACGGCCCCTTAATCTTACCAAGTGACCAGGAGTAAGTATTGGTCAGTAGAATTTGAAAATTATAATTTTTATGGCAGAACTTACTATTTTTAAAAAAATATTAATGGTAGCCAAATAAATGAAAAAAATGTACTAACCAATTATCAACCAAAAACCGATATAAATTTGGTAATGGTCGATTCGATTTTAAGGTTTATAAATTTAAATACATTTGTATAATTTAATTATAGGGAGTAATAATTTTTATATATTTAATGATTTGTTAATTTTCAATAGCCTATAAGATTTCAAAAGACAAAAGTCACAAAACCACTAATATGAGTAAATATTTAGGTTAATTATATATATGTATATTAGATATTAAATATATTTAATTTGGTTTGATTTATTTAGTTTTAAAATTTTAAAATTATAACCAAAATCGAAATTCGTTATTTTTACAAAAAAATAACCAATTTGATCGTTACTAAATAAATAACCAAACGAAACTTTTTAAATTTTGACTAAATTATGCACACTCTTACAAGTGATTCAAAAATAAAATATTAAGAAAAATTGAATACTCGATAAACCAACCAACCAATTGCTCAAAATTAACAAATCTATAATATTATTTAAATTTATAAAGAAAAACACAACCCCAATAAATCATAAAAACGATTTGATATAATAGTTCTCCAAAATTATTTGGGGGCTTCTTCTATATATAATAAATAAATGAATAAATAAATGAATGATAAGCACACTTTTTCATTAATTTTTTTATTTTACATTATTCTTTTTTATTAAAGTTACTGTAGAGTAAAAAAAGTAACTAAGGATGTAAATGGGTAAGACATCCGCCTAATTAACTAATCCTATTATCAAATCCATTTATTTTTTACTTATCATTATTGTACCCAATTCGTAAAACTCGTCTTAAACTTGCGAAATTTTTTTATATTCAATTGGTCAAATTACCTATTAAGTACTTGTTAAATACCCGATTTGAGATAAAAAAATAACAAAATTAGTAAGTACCAAAAATGTTAAATTTATTAAATTGAACAAATTCATTGGTCAAATGACCTTCGAGTTTCTTTTTTTTTTTGAAAGATAAAAGAAATATATTATAAATAGTAGAAATAAATATATAAAATACATATGTGCATACCCCTTGGAACAATATAATAAGAATCACAGTTCATAAATGACTTTCAAACCTAATATGGAATAATCTATAACATGTGAATATAAATATATATTATATACTAGGGTAAAAATATATATTATATACTGCGTCTAGTGATATACCACATTATATACTATGGGAAAAATGAGCGAAATTCCATAAATGACCTTGGTTTAAGAATTTCAAAAATTTTATTTTAAGAATAAAATTGTAAATATATAATATACAATATATTTTATTTTTTATTTTGTTCAACAGGTACTTAACGAGTACCCTATGAGTATTGAATATGGAATACCCTATAAGTATAAACGGGTATCGAGTATCGGATACCCTACAAGCAAATCCCAAACCCGTCCCAAATTCGCACGGATATTAATTTTCAATCTTGAACCCGTCCCAATCTTATTAAGTATTTCCCAATGGTTATGTTTGTTTTGAAAGATTGGATGATGGGGTATAAGTAATACCATGGGATAAAACAGGAGATTTGATATAACATGGAATTAATTTTTATGTGAGATTATTTTTTGGTGTTTGATTGGTGAAATATAAAATATGATAAAAAATATGATTTGACATGAAATATGATAAAAAATAATACTGGACCTTTAAATTTTAGCGGGAAACAAATCTAAAGGTGGAGTATAAGTAATACCATATTCCTCATGCTATTACTTATCCCCCATTTTGGGGTATTTGAAATCTAATCCGGAGTTGTAATGCTGCAAGTCAAAACTAGGATTAAAGTCAACTTGGTAAAAAATGATAGGTTTTTTATCCAATTTCTTTAATTTTACCCCCTGAACAAACATTACCAATGGAATTTTATCGAGGTTGATGGGGTCGAGTATTTTCGTATAACTGTTCAATTAACATTCCTGGAAGTAACAGTATCCTACCCTAAAAAATAACAATCTATTTTGCTATGAATTTTACTCAGTTTTATTTTTACAAACAAGTATTTTTTCCCAAATCATATAACATAAAACTGCCATGAACTTTGGATGAAAAATGGAAGATTAGAATCTCCCGTTAAAAACAGACAGCGATTGATCCATCCATTATTTAATTGCACGCCCGTGGAAACTTATTGACAGAGAGAGAGAGAGAAAGAGAGACAAACAGATTGTATTTGGAGAGAGAAATATCCTATTAATAAATTTGGAGAGAGAAAGAGAAAGAGAAACAGAGAAACAGAGATATGGACAATGGGGTCACATGGCATGTGAGCACAGCTGTGTCCACTCCCCTCTTCGTCCCCCATTGATATGTACCCTTCTTACCTTCCTTCCTCTATTCTTCTTGACTCTCTCTCTCTTTCTCTCTCTCTCTCATCTTCTTCTTCTCTCTCCCTATAACAGAGCTCTCTTTCTTCTTTCTAATGGTGGAACTGAGATTGAAGTCTAAAAACAATCCAAGTAGTTAAGTCTCTCTGGCTTTGAAGATGATAGCTTTTAATTGCTCCGCCTCAACCAACCTTCTGTTCTTCTCTCTCTTCCATCTCTTCTTCCTTATCTCTCTCTCTCTAAACCCTTCCTCTGAATCTTCTCTCGCGGGGCTCTACAGAGACTCACAACAGCTCTTGAACTTCAGAGCTTCTCTGCCCAGACCAAGCCCACTCCTGGACTGGGTTTCCGGCAGCCATCCTTGCAATTTCACCCGTGTTACATGCAAGAACTCTCGGGTTTCGGCCATAAACCTCAACTATGTTCAGCTCAACATTGATTTCTCTGTAGTCTCATCGTTTCTGATTAGTCTTCCGAATTTGGAGTCCCTATTGCTGAAGGGCTCGAAGCTCACCGGCTCGGTCTCTTCTGTGGCCAAAACACAATGTAGCGGCGTTTTGGATACCGTAGATCTGGCCGAAAACAGTCTCTCCGGACCTCTTTCCGAGCTGTCAAGCTTAGCGGCCTGCTCGAGATTGAGCTCTCTCAACCTCTCCAATAACTTATTCGACTTCACCCTCGGAGCCAAGGACTATTCCAACGGATTGCGCTTCAAGTTCAGAGTATTGGATCTATCGTACAACAAGATTGCCGGCCAGAACGTCGTTCCCTGGCTGCTCTCCGGCGGGTGCAGCGACCTCCGGCACTTATCCTTAAAAGGAAACAAAATCTCCGGCAGCGTTCCGGTGTTGGATTGCCAGAGCTTGGAGCACTTGGATCTTTCTGCGAACAATTTCACAAACGGGTTTCCTTCGTTCGGCGATTGTTCGTCTCTGCAACACCTCGATTTGTCGTCCAACAAGTTCTCCGGCGACGTCAGCACTTCTCTGTCCTCCTGCAAGAGTCTCTCCTTCTTGAACCTGACCACCAACAAGTTCGCCGGCGCCATACCGGCGCTTCCTGGCGGGACCATGCAGTTCTTGTATCTCTCCGACAACGATTTTCACGGCGAGATACCGGCACACCTTGGTAGGTCTCTGTGCTCGACCCTCGTGGAGTTGGACCTTTCGTTCAACAATTTGTCCGGTACTGTCCCTAAAAGCCTCACCTCGTGCTCTGTTTTGGAGTCACTTGACGTCTCCCACAACAACTTCTCTGGTGAGTTACCAATTGATAACCTTATCCAGATGGGGAGTTTGAAGAATATTTCATTAGCATTTAACAAATTTGCTGGTGCTTTGCCTGATTCCTTCTCAAAGTTGACAACTTTAGAGTCATTGGATGTGAGTTCGAACAGTCTTAATGGGTTCATTCCTAGGGGTATTTGTCGAGATCCTAGGAACAGCTTGAAAGTGTTGTACCTTCAGAACAATGAGTTCACCGGACCCATACCGGAGACTCTGAGTAATTGTTCTCAATTGGTTTCTCTTGATCTCAGCTTCAATTACCTCAATGGAACAATCCCTCCCAGCTTGGGGTCCCTCTCAAAGCTTCGCGATTTGATGATTTGGTTGAATCAGCTTCACGGGGAAATCCCACTAGAGCTGACTCATATCAAAACATTGGAGAATTTGATTCTAGATTTTAATGATTTGTCCGGGACAATCCCTGCTAGTTTGAGCAATTGCTCCAATTTGAATTGGATTTCGTTGTCTAATAACAAGTTGACTGGGGAGATTCCAGCCTCGCTTGGTCGATTGGCTAATTTGGCAATCCTCAAGCTCGGGAACAACTCGATCACTGGAGGCATTCCAGCAGAGCTCGGGGATTGTCGTAGCCTGATTTGGTTGGATCTCAATACCAACATGTTGAATGGGACTATCCCCCCTGCTCTTTTCAAGCAATCGGGCAGCATAGCAGTGGGGTTGCTCACGGGGAAGAGTTATATTTACATCAAGAATGATGGAAGCAAGCAATGCCATGGAGCTGGGAATTTGCTCGAGTTTGGAGGTATCAGACAGGAGCAGTTGAACAGGATTTCGACAAGGCATCCCTGTAACTTCACTAGAGTTTACAAGGGTATCACACAACCGAATTTCAATCACAATGGATCGATGATTTTGCTTGACCTTTCTTTCAATTCGTTGGAGGGTAGCATTCCAAAGGAGCTTGGATCCATGTACTATCTCTCTGTGTTGAATTTGGGGCACAATAATCTCTCTGGCTCCGTTCCTCAAGAGCTTGGTGGCTTGAAAACGCTTGCGATTCTTGATCTTTCATATAACAGGCTTAATGGGTCGATCCCGCAATCCTTGACTGGCCTTTCTTGGCTTGGTCAGGCCGATCTTTCAAACAACAATCTGTCTGGACAGATTCCTCAATCAGCTCCTTTTGACACGTTTCCTGATTATACATTCTTGAATAATTCCGGGCTCTGTGGGTACCCTCTTCCTGGTGGTTGTGGGACAGATTCTGGCACAAATTCAAACAGCCAGCATCAGAGGTCTAACAGGAAACAAGCCTCCCTTGTGGGAAGTGTGGCTATGGGGTTATTGTTCTCCCTCTTCTGTATCTTTGGTATGATTATAGTTGCGATCGAAGCCAAGAAGAGAAGGAAAAAGAAGGAAGCGGCCCTCGAAGCTTATATGGATGGACATTCCCATTCTGGTACTGCAAATTCCATCTGGAAGCTAACTGGCGCACGCGAAGCGTTGAGTATCAATCTTGCCACATTTGAGAAGCCTCTCCGGAAGCTCACTTTTGCAGACCTCCTTCAAGCAACAAATGGCTTCCACAACGACAGCCTTATAGGCTCTGGTGGCTTTGGTGATGTATACAAAGCCCAGTTGAAGGATGGAAGCATTGTAGCTATCAAGAAACTCATACACATCAGTGGACAGGGTGATCGAGAATTCACTGCTGAAATGGAAACCATAGGGAAAATCAAGCACCGGAACCTCGTCCCCCTCCTGGGCTACTGCAAGGTAGGAGAGGAGAGGCTCTTGGTTTATGAGTACATGAAATATGGAAGCCTCGAAGATGTTTTGCACGACCGGAAGAAAATAGGGATCAATCTAAATTGGTCTGCTAGGAGGAAAATCGCCATTGGGGCCGCTAGGGGATTAGCTTTCCTCCACCACAACTGCACTCCGCATATAATTCACAGAGATATGAAGTCGAGCAACGTGTTGCTGGATGAGAACTTGGAAGCGCGAGTCTCTGATTTTGGCATGGCGAGGCTGATGAACGCAATGGACACGCACTTGAGCGTCAGCACACTGGCAGGCACCCCTGGCTATGTCCCTCCCGAATACTATCAGAGCTTTAGATGTTCGACAAAAGGTGATGTTTACAGTTATGGTGTGGTTTTGCTCGAGTTGCTAACGGGGAAACAACCGACGGATTCATCAGATTTCGGAGACAACAACCTTGTGGGGTGGGTGAAGCAGCACGCCAAGCTGAAAATATCTGATGTTTTCGATCCCAAGCTAATGAAGGAGGACCCTAGTTTAGAAATTGAGCTTCTGCAACACTTGAAGGTTGCCAGCGCTTGCTTGGATGACCGGCCATGGAGACGCCCAAATATGATTCAAGTCATGGCCATGTTCAAGGAGATCCAAGCGGGGTCTGGGTTTGATTCCACCACATCCACCATTGCTGAGGAGTCTTAGAGGACGAGCGCGGCGAAAGAGAGAGGGTGAAGAAGAACTACCCCTAGAGAGGTAGCTGAAACTTTCTGGCAATTTTCCAGGTAAAAAAAAAATGAAGATTCTTTGAAGAAAGAAGTGGGGGGTTGATGAATCTGACGATGATGATGATCCCATTGAGCTCCCAAATTTTCCCTATCTTTGCCACTTCAAATGTTACAAACCAGCCTTTGTCTTTGTCTTCCCTTTAATGTATGTACCATTAGTCCCTTGAAAAATGTTGTTGTTATACATAAAAATGTTGTTTCAACCCGCTGTAACACTGTACATATATAGCTTGAGTTGTTTAATTCTGTTTTTGTTTCCTAATTAGTCTTTTTTTTTGTTTTCGAAAGAGAACATTGAATTCAGATCTAATCCTTTCCAGAAGCTGTTGGATCTTTTGGTGTTGTTATTATATCCAAAAACGAAATAGAATATAAAACAACATAAAGAATTATGTGGTTCGACTTAGAAACTTACGTAGGCAAAAACAATAGACACATTTTCTAATAAAGATGAATAGTGAATTCGTATAGCGCAATTCCTAATATAAAATGATTGTCAAAATTACATTAAGGGGTTGTTTGGTTTGTTAAATTTTTTCAAAAAATTTTATAAATCTCTGTTAACTTTATATCACATCAACTTTTTCTCTCACTGCACGCATTACGAACTATCTCCAAATTACAATTTATCTCACTTTTTCTTACTCCAAACAACCCCTAAACCTGATGCGAAATATCTTCAATTTATATATTTGAAGTCATGACAAAATGAGGCTCAAAAAAATCGATCAGCCCATTCGTTTCATTAATTAAGACTCAGCGAGAAATTTCAATCGAGTTACACAATTTTTGTTGGGTCGAATAATATGGATCAAAGCTCGAAAATAGTAAACGAGCCATAAACAACATGGCGTTCCTTTAGGCCTCATCTTGAGGATAGTTAATTTCGTCCTATATAATTTTTATATCAAATCTTTATTCTTCTATAATACTTTTTGGGCAACCAAAGACTCCCTTAATTAAATTTCACAATTTTTTTCCCCTTTCTTGCTGGAAGTGAAGAGCATACAATTTGGTAAACCAAGAAAAGGGAATGGGATGGTGTTTGAATGTGTTTTGGTAGGAAACAACGGGGGAATGTAATGTGAATAATGATGGAATTATCAAATTAATACATTTAAAAAGTCCCGTTTGGTAATATTTTTTTTTTTTTTGGTTTTTCTGTTTATGTTTTCAAAATTTTATAAATTGACAACAAAAACATGTTTGTTTCCAAAAAAAAATGAAAACGGAAACAAAAAAACAGAAACAGAAAAAAAGTGTTTTTACTCTTTTTTTTGTTGGAAATATTTTGTAAATTTTAAAACTTTGTCTATTTTTCTTACATTACATAAAAATAAATTATTTTATTCAAATATTTTATTAAAGTAAGTTATTTTAATAAATAATATAATTAAATTTAATAAATTAATTATGTAAATTAATATAAATTATTTTTAAAAAATAATAAAATTAAATTAAGCAATTTAATTTAATAATTAATTATTGCTAAATTATCTGAAATAAATTTCATAATTAATTTATTTAATTTAATAATTAAATTAATTTAAAAAAATAATTAATAATAAATAATTAAATTACATAAATTTTTAATTTAATTTAATAATTATTATTAAATAATTTTAAATAAATATCATAATTAAATTAAATTATTTATGATTTAATTAATTTAATTTATATAAAATATATTTTATTAAAATTATTTTAATAAATAATTAAATGAATTTAATTAATTTAAAAATAAATAATTTAATTTAATAATTAATCTAATTTAATTATTTATTTAATATGACATATATTTTATTAAATTATTTTTAATAAATAATATAATTAAATTATAATTAATATATTTTATATTTATTAAATTAGGTGATATAATATTTATATTTCATTCAATTATTTTTAATAAATAATATATTTTAAATTTATTGAATTAAATGATTTTAATACATAATTTACTGTATTAATTAATTAAATTAAATTAATATAAAATATATTTTATTAAGTTCTATTAATTTCTTAAAACTAATAAAATTAAATATTTTTTAAAATAAAAAATTAATAATTATAAACAAACTTGTATTACTAAATGCAGTTTCAATTTTCATTTAAAAAAAAATAAACGACAATAAAAAATAAAAAACAAAAAATGACAAAAGAGAAACAACAAAAAAAAAGGGCAATATTGTCAAATGGCCCTTTGGGTTTTGATTCAAGATAAGCACACGCTTGAATATTGCATCCAATGGTTAATGCGTACACTCATCTCCATGGATAGCTTTGTCATTTCGTTAGCGTTAACCATTCCAGGGAGAATGGGACAGACAATTCCCGATTATGGAGCAAGGAATCAGGACTCCCATTCCAGGATCTAAATAACAAACATCGGAATATCAGAAAAGTTCAGCGCCCATTTGGTAAGATTGTCCATTTTCAATTTTTGCGCTCAATTTCTAATTTCTATGTTCAGTTTTTAATTGTTATGTTTATTTTTATTTTTTTATACTAAAAAAATAAATAAAAACATAAAAACACATTTGATAACAATAACTGTTAGTTGATAATTATAACTGTTAATTAATTAAATTTAATCATTTTAATTATATTACTTAGTAAAATAATTTAATCCAATAAAAATAAAATACATCAAACATAATTTATTATAATTATTTTTCAAAAAAACTTTAATAAATATATTTCATGTTAATTAAATTAATTAATTTTATATTAATTATTTTAATTATATATTTTTTAAAATAATTTGATTCAATAAAAATAAAATATAATTATTGTCTATTGAAAATAATTTATATTAAATTATTTTATATTATCTTAATTAATTTAATATAATTAAATAATTAATTTAGTTTAAATTAATTAAAATGTACTAATTTTAATTATAATTTTACTAAAAATTATTTAATTCAATAAAAATAAAATGTATTAAATATAATTTATTATATTATTTATTGAAAATAATTTAATAAAATATTTTTATATTAATTTATCTAATTAAATTCAATTATAATTAATATAATTTAGTTAATTAATATACTTTACATATAATTTAATATATTAAATTAATTATTGATAAAATTAATTATTAATTAAATTATATTTAATATATTTTTATATAAATAAAAATAATTTATTATTAATTTAATATATTAATATATTGTATATATTAATTAAATATTATTATTTAATTTTATATATTAATTTAATATTTTTATATTAAATAATAATATATTTGATGATGATAGTAGATGAGTGGGAGGTTGTGGCGGCGGTGGGAGATGGTGATTGAATGTTGGTGGCGATCAACGGGCGATATTAATTTATGGTTGTAACTGATAATGGTTGTATAAGAAAATAAAAACTGAAACTTGAGAAAACACTTCTTCAATGTTTCCATAATTTTTGAAAATTTTGAAAACTGTTTTCATTTTTTTGAAAATTGAAAACTGAAACAAACTTGTCAAACGAGTTTTCATATTCAATTTTCAAAAAAAAAAAATAAAAACAAAAATAGAAATTAAACTAAAAATGAAATTATTGCCAAACGTGCCCTAATACTAACTGTTTTTTGGTAAAAAAGAAAATTAGACGCGTGGGTCAACCGGAGCACTGACCTGCAGAGTAAAGATCCAAGCTCTTCCCAACCCTCAGTAATTTGTTTCCAGAATGAAAGGGTCAAGTTCTAGCTTGATTCCAACTATATTGTTAATTTATAATTAATTTAAATTCAAAAACAGCCCGTTATTGTGATTGTAACATACATGGAATGAGATTTAAACCTCCTACATTTGTCACATCTCATTTACTATCATGAAAATAACCATTAAATTAATTCGAAATAAAATGTCACTGTAAAGTCAAATCTATTCCTCATTAATTTATTCATTTTGCACGCTCATTATTTTTTACGGAATTCACTCTCACTATCAAATCCCTCTAAACTTTTTTTTTTTTTTTTATAACCCAGAATCTAACCGATTTATTGTAGCCTTAACGAACTGCACGAGTAAACTGGGGGTTCGCATAATATTCTACAAACCACGCAAACCGATTAAGTCAAAGACTCATACTTTGTGTGAAAAATCCCTCTAAACTTATATTAACCTAAGTTCCAAAACTTCCACAACATTCCGTAACCTCGTCTTCTTTGCTATTCTTATTTATTTTGCAAGTAACGGAGAGAGAATTTTGTTTACGCGGTGGCATAGGAATAGTTTCACTATCTTTTCTAGTTGTTTTCATAAATGATGTTTTTATTTTATTTTTATTTTTTGAAACCTCAATAGCCATCTTTGATATAAACCTCGATTCTGAAAACATAACACAGTAACCAAATAAAATTAAGATCCTTTTGCTAGTGTAAATGTTTTGAGGCTTGCCAATTCAGTTTAAAGCTTACGAAATGAAACATGTTTATAGTACCAAAGCTTTAATTTGTTCCTACTACATAGGATAATAGAAATTAGAATCTTTCACATATATAAATATATATATATATATATATATATATATATATATATGTAACTCTAAATAATCCTTCACTCGCACATTCATTGATATCCACGTGTTAATAGACATTAGAAACAATAAAAACTTAAACAGCGCATCCGGGTTTAAATACTTAATGGGAGAATCCTGTGAGGCATAAAAATAGTTTGTCTGAACACAAGAGTGGTTCGTCGACTATAAAGTGCACCCCTGAACAGGGGATATATTCTGGTTAAATTGGAATTAAATAGTTTGATGAGCGGATTAAATAGTTTGTTAGTTACACTTCCACACGACTCCCGAAACTTACATCATCTAACATTTAATATTAGCCACTTTAAGTCATATCAAGATAAAGTAATAGTCAAATCAGCAGAAAGCACGACAGACACTCCATCTATAAATACCAAAAATCAAGATAATGGAGGGGCTCTTCTTTCGGCTCCTTTTTCTCTGATCCTCTTCTCTCTCGCTCTCTTTACTTACATGAGCTTATTATCTATACGTGAAACTGATTTAAACATCGGAGAGTGTCTTTGGTTGGGGACTAATTCCGACCGCTTCATTTTACTGTTTTCTTGTTTGTAGCTCGCTGAGAGGGGATATAAATGAATAGGAGAGAGAAAAAGTTTATGGAGAAGAAGGTAGAAAATAAGGCCGAACAAATCCTTATCACTAATGACGGGATTCATGGGAAAACGGTGTTGCATTATCCATGATAGTCGCAATCATATTCACGGGCTTTAATTAATTGTATGCAATATGCATGCAATTCAGAGAGAGAGAGAGAGAGAGAGAGAGAGAGAGGGTATGGAGGACATATTATGTGGCACTGAAAGCGCAATGGATGGGAGAAGCTCAAAATTCGTTGCGCAGACTAAAGTTTAAATATTAACAGTTAGAGTTTCGTCAAAATAAACTTGACAATAAATATTATAAAATAAATTAATAAATATTATTTGTCTCAATCGATCAATAAATATTGATTAAATTATGATTATTCATATTCACGCTTCAACTCTTGCATTGTATTTCAGTTTTCTGAACGTAGTGCAGTGCAGAGATATATATATATATATATATATGTGCGCGCGCGCGCGCGCGTGTGTAAACACATGGGCCACTTCACCACCAGGTCTTGTCCCCCCGGGGCCACCCTACACCGTCGCCTTCTAATTAAACTGCTGTCTTTTTCTTCAAATTTGACCGCCACCACCAATAATGGGCACACCGGTTGTGTTATAGGTTGGTGCTAATGAAATATAACAAGCCAACAACATATATATATATATATATATAGTATTTGAGAATTCAAATCACAGAACATGTAATTGAATTTTAATTAAAAACCAAATTTTAAATCCAACCACGATAGTGTTGAGGATTATTGGTGTATTTGGAATGATAAAAAATGAGATAAATTGTGAGTTTATAATTTATATAGTGAAATAAAAAATAAATAATTTTTAAAAATTTTTAAAAATCTATAACAAATTAAGTAGAGCCTATATGTATTTATCTGTTTCCATATATTTAATTTATATTATATAATTAAGATAAAAGTTTGTTACTTTGACTTCACTGATTGATTTTTTTTAATAAATTTTGATTTTCTTTTTATTTTTAGTTGCTTTTACACATATTTTCATTTTATTAAAAAATAATTGTAACAAAAATGAACAATAAAAAATATCTATAAATGAAAAGAACTAACTGTTTTTTTAAATAAATTGACATTTTTATAACTGAAGCTATTACATTATCTAATTATTACAATATTTTTTTAAATTGAAATATTATTCATATAAAGTAAAACTATTACAAATTGTTAATACACTTGTAAAATCATTATTTAATTATTTATATAACACTAATTTTTTTAGTTAAGAATAAATTTTAACTAATAACGACTTCATAAATTGCCATGAAATGTAATATTAAATAAATATTTATTTTTAGGTAAATTTTAATTATTTTAATATTTAATTTTTTTTATATATTATATTTAATATATTTATGATACTACGGTTGAATTTGGACTGAATATTCGCTAGTTTAACTATTGACCTTGATTCAGTTTTTTTTTTCTTTTCTTTTTTTTTTTTAACAATTGTTTAACTTTCAAAACGTTAGTGCAAAAAGCAATAATACTGGTTTTATTTTTATTTATTTATTTATTTATTTATCTTTTAATAATAACTCAATATAATGCCAAGCATCCTAATATCCCTTTTCTAGCACACACTAATAAGATTAGAATGGTAATTTTAATTGTAAACACGTGTTCATACGTTAACAATCCCACGTAGAGGTGTGTATAGGTCGGTTCAGTTTGAGTTTATACTTAATACAGAACTAAATTAATTTGTTTTAATTCTTGAAAATTAGATCCGAGACCAAACTGATTTTAGTTTGTAACTAAACTGAATCGAATAAAAAAATCAGATTGATTGGTTCAATTTTTGTGTTGACTTAAATCAGGTTAGATCAGTTCAATTTCAAATTGGGTCAGTTTTCTTATTTTCAGCTCCTCAACTTCTAAATAAATAATGAATTATATATTAATATAATATTATAAATATTATAATATACATAATATTATATATTATATTTTTTTGTTGGTTTTGAATTAAATTATTTTTGGTTCAGTTTCGATTTTAATTTGGCTCTTTTGTCTATTAATTCGAAAATCAAATCGAACTAAAAATATCAATTGTTAATTTTTTAACCTAGAAACAAATTGATTTTAATTTAAATCTGAACTAATTGAAGTTAAAATAATTAAATTAATTCAATTTTTGAGTTATTTAATTTCTTTTGCATGCCTCTAATCCCCTACATAGGGTGTGTTAAAAAGTAAGATAAAATAAAATAAAGTGGGATAAGTTGTAAGTTTATAATTTGTATAGTGAGATAAAAAATTAATAACTTTTATAAATTTTTAAAAAATTTTAAAAATTTTTAGAAATTACTAGTAAACTAAGCAGAGCTACAGTGGAGATAAATTTATTTATTTATTTTTGTTTTATACCTTAGATGAGGTTAAAATTCCAAGTAAGTCGTGGAAACGAGGGTTTGAACTCGCGAGTTTCGAGGGACCATGCGGAGGTCTCCCATTTACGAGGTAGACCGTACACTCCCTTCTCAAAAAATGTGTTTAGAGTTTAAAAAAAATAAAAAATTAATAGATTAGATTAATGTGATATAAAAATGATAAATGACAAAATGTGATTAGAGGGATTTAAAAATTTTTTAAATTTTTTAAAATTTTTTTATTTTTTTGTGACTCCAAACGAGCCCAAGATTTACCCGCTTTAAATATTCTGAGTTTTGTTCTTTATTGTAAAAATAATTCCAAAAATACTTCTAAAATTTTGCCATTGAAATACATGCATATACATACAAACAAATAGACCATGATCATAATGTTTGATAAAAATAAAATAATAGGCCTCACGTGACCAACATTTTTTTTTAAATCACGATTGCGCAAACTTTAAGACTAAAATTTAAAATTATGATAGTTAGTCTTGAGTTTGTTTTTATTAATTGTGTATGGTTAGAGGAGGTTTACTTAATTATTAATTTTAAGTATTAATTAAGATGCGTGTAAACTAACATAAATATTTTGAATTAGTGAAAAAAGAATAAAATGTTAATTTCTAAGATTAAGCTCATATCTTACAGATATAAGCATGGGAGAGATTCTCACATCTCAAGTTGCTTATACAATATTCAAGCTGATATGTACATCTAAACACGCTTCATCCTAATGCACTAGCTTAGATTGCACCACCTAAGGAAGAGGCCTTGGCCCCCTAGCTTAAGGTGCAGAGGTAGAGGCATTGACTGAAAAACCCTATATGGATGCAACCATGTCTAATCTAGCTATATTTTAAATTCAAAGTTAAAAAATTGGTATACTATTTTACATAATGTGCTAATATGTAGTGAAACTTATTCTAGGTGATGGTCACCTCTTGTACTAACGATTCTTCAGGAGTACATGAACTAAATGGACTTTATGGTCAAGGTTCAAATGACCTGGCAGCCTTACCTAATTGACCTCGACATACCCCAGCACAATCAAGACATATAGTGAACGAGGGTTCCCTTGATCTATTATAATGTTGTAGAGATGTACCTGCCTAACCAAGTGATACACCAGTTAGGGATGGTTTAGGATAAGCATGTAACTTGTAACATTCAAGTATCTTTACACTCACATGATTGCCGGGTCGTGTAGGAATAGATTAGGGTTTACAGCATTGGGAGCACATCGATGTATGGAACAACAACTGTGTTCAGCTAATCACTACAAAGCCATTTGTCGGTTGCATTGATCCTACTGGTTAATATATGTGGTAGTATCGGATCATTACTAGACATCCTATTGGGTCTCCTTGTAGTGTACCTCCAATTGGGTCTCAACTAGTGGCCCCTACAAAAGCAATTTCAATACTATATTACTGCTTTCAATACAATTTCATTTGTCATTTATATATAACTATAATATTGGATATTTTCAGGTAGAAACTGCAGTCACAAGCATTCGTTACCATTTTGATATGGATCCACCTACTCAGACGCATTTGAAGGAGCCCCCAATGCTAGTCTCAGACGACAAAACCATCCACTTAGTCAACGGAGCCTCCCACCCAACCACAATTAGAAGAGAGGCATAAGAATCCAGTACATACCAGAAAGATGCCTAGTTGTGACAGACACTAATGACTTTTGGATTTTTTTTTTTATATTTTTTATGCACTTGTGTCATTTATTTTGTTATGTAAAATAGAAACAAGTATATTATTTTCGGTTTATGTATGATCCAGTGGGTTGGTGTTTTATGGAAATAGCATTTTTTTTTTTTTTTTTGTTTTAGTTGTTTGTTTTTATTAAGTGTTGAACTGGTGGAATAGAACAAGTTGTTGAGATGTGTATGTGTTAGACAAGTTCCTTGGTTAGTATACTAAATAGAAACCGCATTATTACTTCGCGATTTTATTAATAATATTTTTCCAATTACATTGGGACGCATAGTATTCCTTTACACTCCATTTAGAATGATAGATTTGATGGAATTTGATTTTATTTGATAAAAATTCTCATCAATTCTTATGTTTGGAACTAAAATAAAATTTAATGAGTTATATTTCATTTATAGCTTAAATTTTAGGATTTTTATAGAATTTGAAATCCAATCCAAAATAATATAATTTGATGAGAATTCATTATTTGTTAAGTAATGTAAGTAAGTGGATAAATTTATTATCTTATATCATATTTATCATATTTTTTTTAATTTCTATTCATATGGTCAAACTTAGTATTTCACCCAAATCAAATCAATTCAATTCTTAAATTTAAAATGTGTTCCAAATACAAAATTCTATTCACCAAATCAAATCAAATAAATTCTTTATTTTAAAATGAAATCAATTCTAATAATGGAATGTTTCCAAACGGGGTGTTAAGTTTTCAGTATTATAACAGTGACACCAAAACAATTCGGAGTATAATTATGCAAAAAGCAGAGGCACGTTGACACCAGAGCGTTAACTTAAAATCAAATTATTGGCGTGACCCAATCAAATGGGCTGGGCTGTGATTGGACAAAGGGCCCACTTTTTTGACCTAGGCAAAGATTCCAAACTTCGGCCGCTCGAAACCCAAAATAAATTGTTCCTCCAAAGGAAGAGGTTTGGGTCACCGAGCAATGTTCCCTAATCTAAAAATTGTTATTTCTTAAATGATTATTTATTTATTTATTTATTTATTTATTTATTTATTTTCTAATTTTGCACCCAGTAGTCTAAAAAATCATGCTAAAACCCACTTGCAAGATTAGCTGCTTTGATTTTTTTTTGTTTTAAGAAATTACAAGTTACTAAAAATACAGAAATACATGTGTCTGTATGTATCTATATATTACCAATGGTTTACGTGCATATTTTTCCAAAGTTTTATTTTTAGAGGTAAAAATTAAATAGAAATAAATTGGTGGGTGTTTTATTATTATTAGGGTAAATTTCACTAACCTCTCCTGAGGTTTCTGACACCAACAGAAACCTCCCCTGAAGTTTCTGAAATAACACTAACCTCCCTTCCTTTACCAGATAAATTTCACTAACCTCCCCTGAAATTTTTGAATGTGTAAATTTTTTATACAATCATATTCTTTGTATCGAAAGTTTTCAAATGAGTATCATTATCGTTATTTTTTTGAATTCGTGGGAACGAATTTGAAAAATCGTTCTCACAGTTTGCTACTTTCTAAAAAAAAAAAAATGTCAAAATCAACCCAAAACTACATTTTATCTCAATTTATCCCATAATTTGCTACTTTTCAGAAAAAAAGACGCCAAAATCAACCCTAAACTATATTTTATCTCAATTTATCTTATTTTTTCTTACTCCAAACGGGACTTTTACCGGAAAAAATAGATCAGGGGAGGTTAGTGAAATTTATCTGGTAAAGGAAGGGAGGGCAGTGTCATTTCAGAAACCTCATGGGAGGTTTCTGTTGGTGTCAGAAACCTCAGGGGAGGTTAATGAAATTTACCCTTATTATTATTATTATTTTGATTCTTGACTTTTTTAATTTATTTCTGGAAATAATTAACAAACTAACAATGCGGTTGGATCCAGGGACATATGGTCCGACCCGACCCAGGTACACCTTCCTGCACTGGATTCTCTCGTTCTGATCCATCAATTTCAATTCCACTCTCAAAATGGCGACTGCCGCCGACCTTTCCTCCGTTCCTCTCTCTGCCTACAAAGCTGTGTGTTTTCATTTCCCACCTTACTCTTATATACGTATATTTATATGTATGTATTTTATATGTACGTCTTGAACTGTTTCTCGGGTGTCTGTCGGATGCGATTATTTTTGCTCAGGGTGTGTTTGATTTACGTAATTTTACTCAAAATTATAAAAAGTTATTAATTTTTTTCATTAAATTTCGTCACTTATTATTTTATATTAATTTTTTTTGTATTTTTTTATACTTTTTTAGTTTTTTTAACCATTCAAATCAAATAATTTGTCTGTTTATTTAGAAAATTAGCATATATATATATATATATATACACACACGTGTATATGGAGTTTCCTTTAGGTTTCGTGGTTGAGAGATATTAGATTTTTTTTATTTTTTAAATTGTCTTTTATAATTTTTTTTTGTTATGTTTAATACTTATTGGTATTTTATTTGTGTCTTTTAAATTTTTTTTAAAAAATTATTTAAAAATAAAAATATTTATGTGCAAATAAAATTATAATAGAGTATAATAGTCAAAATAATTGATTTTATTCTTACGTAAATTTTTTTTATTTTTAAATATTTTATTTTTAAAAATAATAGATCAATTCAGAATCAAATTCATTAGTCATTAAATTCAACGGATCTAGATCCATCAGACAATAAATTGAATTAAACGGATCTGGTGTAATCTTATTAGATTCGATCTGAAGCAGATCGCGACTAAATTTAACCTATTGACAGGTGTATTACAGTCTGGCCCAAAAACGCAGTTTGAAAGAAATTTGGGCTACGAGTAGGCATGTGATGTTTCTGACTCCGGAGCCCCCAAAGGATTGAGTCAATTGGAGAGTTGCAAGGTGTAAAGAAATCATGCTCCCGGTTGACACATTAGTACGTGATTTCAAATTATTTACTGATATAGGTGTATGTATATACAACATGTGTAAAGAATCTTGTAATTAATTAATTGTAAAGATGTCGTTAGTTTAATTACCCCAAAAAAAAAAAAAAATTGCCCCAAGAATTGTGCGTAAAATTTTAAAATAATTAATTAAAAAAATAAAAAAATATTCTACCCAAAAAAAAAAAAAATGTACATATCCAATAATTACGCACAAGATAGAATAATAATTAGTGTGCGAGCAAGGGGAGGGCTAAGTTTAGGCCCAGTTGGTGAGTAAAAAGCAGCTTGGCTTCTCTAGAAACGAGGGCTGAACGAGGGATTTCCCTCTTCCTCCTTAGT
The DNA here is from genome assembly GCA_019916065.1 of Vitellaria paradoxa. Taxonomy (NCBI): domain Eukaryota; kingdom Viridiplantae; phylum Streptophyta; class Magnoliopsida; order Ericales; family Sapotaceae; genus Vitellaria; species Vitellaria paradoxa. Next base: position 58,105,699 of record CM034233.1, read on the forward strand.
TCATTAGCTTTTATCACTTCAAACAACCACAAATGGTTGGTTTGGGCAACTGATGAGTGACCATGGGCCCGTTTGAAGTGTCAAAAAAAACTAAAAAAGATTAAAATAGTTTTTTTTTTGAAATTTAGAGTATAAAAAATTATTTTGAGATTACAGTTAGATATTTATATTTAATTTGATATAAAATTGTTAAAAATGACATAAAGTAATATGTGACAAAATTTTAACGAACGAAGAATCTTGAAAATTTTTAGAATTTTGTAAAACTTTATTGTGCAAATATCAATTTAACTTTTAAAAAGATCTGACAAAATCCGTATAGAACACACTATTTTCATTTGCTCCAAGGGATTTTAATAAATTTTTTAAAAAAGTTGAAACTTTTTTGAATTAAAAAAAATTAAAACCTTTCAAATTTTTAAAAAATTTTTAAACTTGATTGGTACTCCAAACGGCCCAAGTATATGGGATTTCAGTTTTTGCATGATTTAAAACGCATCGTGTGTGTGTGTGTAAACTTTATTCGAGGAGAAAATGTTCTTAAGGGGGTGTTTGGTGGTAAAATTTTAGCAAAAAATTATCAACTTTTGATTTTTGAGTGTTTGACAAATTACCAATTGTTGTCACTTTTCTACTCTATTACAGTAACTTCTCGACTCAAAAGTTAACAAAAGTTGTAAAAAATTATTAAAAGTTATTAAAAATTGTTAAAAATTGGAAAAAAATTTTACCAAATACTCAAAAGTTGTAAAAAAATTACTAAAAATTACTAATTATATCAAATTTTTCAAAAAATACTAAAAATTACTAAAAATTATGCCTCCAAACGTCCCTTAAGTTGCGATAAGACTGAGTTTGAAAAGAAAAAGTTTATATATATATATATTTAGTTTGCTATTAATTAACTATTAATAAAATTAACTTTTTTTTTTCTGTATTTGGAAAGAAAAAAAAAACCTCATTTTTTAGTAATTACCCTTTTAATTTTTTATTAATTTAACATTCTTACCTTATAAGATTTTAGAAAAAAAAATTTAAATGTATGATGATAAATTTAATCATTTAAAAAAAAAAGTAAAAACCTAGCAGCCGGTAGCTGAATTACTCGTTATTTATTTATTCATTTACATATATATATATATATATATATATATAGGAAATGGCAAAACAGGGAAGGTTTGAGTTTGGAATCATTGATGAGGGATGAGAAATGGAAGAGGAAGGTGCGCCTATTAATCCTACCCATCTAAAAAAAGGGAGGGGGGGGGGGGCAACCCGAAAAGCTTTCGATCCATTCAATTCTGTTGCAAAAAGTTTCAGGTCCTAAATGCGAATTCGATATTTTCCTACCAAACTATGGAGGTACCTGGTTCACCCATTGTCTCTCGTAAAGGGTACAACAACAATATATAACAGCACAAAAGTAATTTTCCTGGAGTCACTTAATGATCATCAACATGCATGGTCTGAGACTCCTATATTATATATATATATATACACACATATATATAATGCATTTGCTGATGTAGCACTCAAAACCATTGAAACCTCACTCAGGATCAAAATTATCAAATATGAACTCAAACAAAAATTTACATATACTATATATATATATATATAAATTCACTCATATATTATATATACATATATATAATACATATAAGCTATGGACTCGTAAACAAATTTACTAAAGTACAATATATAAGCTCAACTCGCTTACTACTTAAAGTCCAATGGTTTATGATGCTAGCTAGATATCCATACATACCAATATACCATAGATCATATATATATATATATATAGAGAGAGAGAGAGAGAGAGAGAGAGAGAGAGGGGGGGGGGTTTATGTAAGAGCATGATGTATCCTAGCATCAAATAAGTTCATTTAATTTGATTTGCTGAATTCAACACAAAGGCATGCATTGTTGTTCTCTTAACACACATGACAGACATTCACTAGCTGCAGCTAGCACCTGACACTTTTTATAAACTACCAGAAAAGTGAGGAATTAGGAGGCAATCGTGAGTCATCCTCGTCATGGGATGGGGAGTGCGCATGTCTCCCTTCGTAGGTAGTAATCACCATCCTCGGATCCTCTGCCAATCTCTCCACCCGCTTCTTTACCCGACAGTTATCTTGCGTACAACGATAGTAGCTCCTGCACGTGCATGGCATGCGTACCGGATTATCAGAATAAGGTACTAAATCAGAATGATTTTAAATTAAATATAGTGTGGCACTGCAATATTGTTTCTTATAAAACTTAAGGCTCCGTTTGGGAATCAGAGTTATCAGTTATTAATTTTTAAACTTTTTTTTTTTAAATGATCAAATTTACCCTGTTGCATATTAATTTTCTTTTAAATCTTTGACGACAAAAATATCAAATTAACAAAAAATTAAAAAAATAACTACTTAAAAAAGTAAATTTTTTTTTCCCTTCTCAAACACAGAAAAACTAATTTTTTTTTTATAGCTAGCAACTAACTAACTACAAAAAAAAAAAAAAAAAATGTTTACTTTTTTTACTTTGCAAACCAAGCTTTAATCAAAAACTGCACAACACGTGTGTTAAATTTTTACATAGGTACGCAGTAAATCTATATTACTTTGTCAAAAGGCACAAACTCCTTTTTTTTTTTTTGTATGAGAGGAATTAGATTATTTAGGAAGAGTCTCTCTTGCATTCCTATAGCTCTGTTGCTTTCCAAGATCCTCAAAACATAATTAGTATGGACTTCAGAACTGAACATGAAATTATATAACATTTGTTATGTTCATGTCTTTAAAAAAAAGTACTTTTTTATTTTTATTTTTTATATTTTTCCCTGACCCCAAAGAATCATCGACCAATCGCTCCCCAACTACAACTGATGGTACAACTGATAAATACTCTCTCTCTCTCTCTCTCTCTCTCTCTATATATATATATATATGTAGGTAAAAAAACAAACCGCTACTTGTCATTCAGGTCAAAAAGTAGGAATTTCAAGCATGCGAGCTTTGACAAAGCTTTACTCTTTCAGGCCACCCTATGTAGCTAGCACAAGACATGAAAGGTAATACAACATCCTCATAAAGGGAATATCCTATCAAAGAATGCCAATGTTTCGACTATTAGTGCTGTATAACCAGGAACATTATCCATAAAAAATTACCAAAAAAAAAAAAAAAAAGAAAGTTGTGACATTCTTGTTATCCCATCACTTCTAAAAAATATAATTCATCAAAACTATTTTTATTATTCAAATCTGATTTAACATTCTGAATAAAAATTTTGGTTTTGCAAATTGCTTTCAACCCTAGATGAATTTAGAACATTACTGTAAAACCATGAACTATGCTATTAGACATTACATTTCCATTATCCATATTGTAAGAATTCTCACAGAGAAGACAGTTAAGCTTTACATGATTTTGAATTTTCAGATGATCAGATCCATGGAATGGAGAGGGAGCATCATTTCAACCCACATAAATAAACAAGGGTCAAAATATTGGCTCCGTTTGTCACTTTTTAGTTTCATGTGACTTTTCTCTTATCCTTTGTTTTTATAATAGAAAAGGAACTCAGATATTGGTGAAAGAAAAGTTAAATAAAAATGAAAAAATGGTTTTCACCATTCTTCGTATCAAGTTCGAACCTTGGTCTTCTATTTTGTAACCTTACTCACGCCAAGAGATTTTATGCTTTTCACACACACACACACACACACAGACAGTTAAGAATATCTATTCCAATAATATATTTATTAAAAGAATTAATTTAAATGGATTGTATTCCCTTTTATTTTCGACAATAGTAAAATAGTCTATCTCGTCTTCAATTCTAAAACTGAGTTCCATAATCACAAAATATATTTAATAACTATTAGTTTAAAATTAATTATATAATAATAGTTACCTCAAATTATTGTTAAAGGGTTATACTAAAATTTAATAAGTAATTTTAAGTCTCAAACTGCTAAAAGAATTATCTTTAAATAAAAATTTTATGTGATCTTTTGTATGATTCTTAAATAGTTATATACTAAATTTAATAAGTAATTAATGTTTTATACGATTTTTTTCATCAAATTTTGTTTTATTTCTATTTTTTTATAATTTTTAAGTACATTGTTCGCATTTATAAGAAACCTTTGCAGTCCAAAATTTTTAAATACTTTTTAAGTCGAAAATATTAGTATATGAAAATTTTTAGACTTAATTTATTTTTTTCACCTTAAACTTTAAACTCTCAAATAGTTTAATACGAGTCCAGTTGCTTTAACACTAGTTATTTTCTTAATTAATAACTGAAATAGATTTGTAATAAAAGAAAATGAAAGGAAAAAAAAAACAATATGATGAAAATAAAAATTGAAAAACATTCTGCAACTTCAACTCATCATGTGAGAAAAACTTTTATGGCAGGTGGGCTCGGTTGAGCATATTGATTGTAAAAAGTTTGAGCTTGGTGAAGAAAGCATATGTGGCTCCTGAAAAGAGGCCCGACTCCTGCTAATCATTGTACAATAAAAGAACAACACTTTGATCTTTTTACTTCAAAAAAGACGAATCATATAAAGGAATCCCAATGGGATCCAGAAGTAAAAGTGATTTACTTGCGCGGCTGTGGTCTTGTAAATTCAAACAAAGGAACTGTTCATCTACCAAGTAAGGATGCAAGAACAAAGGCCAGAATTTTTAGGCTCTCTTATAAGACTAAATTTAGGTTTAAACAAAAAAATAATAATAAAAATAAAATGACACTGCAAATTATTCGTTTGGAATCTTGTATTTGTATTTTTTTTTCATGTTTATTTATTCATTTTTCGACTTTTTAAGTATTATTTGATATTAGATAGTTCATAATTTTAAAATATTTAGGTTATGAATATTTTTATATGATTAAAGGCATTCAAATTAAATTTGGATTGTTTTTCTATTTTTATTTTTTATTTGTCTTTTAACAATAAGTGCCAAAATTGAATTAAATATTAATGATAAAATATGTTAGTTGGTCTATCAAAAAATTTGAATATATTAAAATTATGAAAAAAATTCGAATTTTAAAGGGGGAGCCGATAGGCTAAACTATTTTGACAAAACCTCGGGTCCATCAAACCTATTTTTAAATGAATGGCTCGGTTATGATTCAAAGAATTGAAAATTGAGCAGTTCACTTTGACTTGTAATTTAATGGGTCCGTTAATCAAAATATTGAACATTCTATCTTTAGAAAAAAGACAACCACCTACAACGTTAGTTAAAAAAACTATTTTTTTATTAAAAATAATTAAAAAGTTACTTGGTTGTGCAGCTTTACTAAAAAGTCTCTTTACGCTTAGATGTATAACTTCTATTTGGAATAATAAAAAATTTTGAAAAATAGTAAAAAATACTGAAAATTTTAAAAATTATTTATTTTATATCTTATTGCACAAATTACGAACTTATAATTTATCTCACTTTATTTTATTTTATCTTATTTTTTGTCACTCCAAACATATTCATAGAGGTATTATTTACTGTAGTTGTGAATGTTATTAAGCATGAGAAAATAGGTTTGAGTTGACGAAATGAAGAAACTTTTTTTAAATTATTTAAGTAGTATTACCTTTTCAAGATATATATGAAATTTTATATTAATAAATTACTTTTTATAGAGCTATCAAATCAAATCAAATCAAATCAAATCAAAATTAATGATTTGGATTAACTTGATTTCCTTATTTAAATGGTTTGATTACGGTTTTAAAATCTTTTAAATTAATGATTTTTGGGTTCAATTTAAGTTTTGGCATGGAATCAAAGCAAATCAAACTTTGGGCACCCTCACTTGGAAGCAGTTACACTATTTCAACAGGATTGTCTTAATAATGTAAACAGTCTTAATAATGTAAACACTCTCCACATTGTAGAACAGTGATATCCCGTGGAAGTTTTCCCATGAAAAATCACTACTATGAGGACCATACATAGAGGGTTTGTTTGGAGTAAGAAAAAATGAGATAAATTGTGATTTAGGGAAAGTTCGTAATGCGTGCAGTGAGAGAAAAAAGTTGATGTGATATAAAGTTAACAGAGATTTATAGAGATTTTTTGAGATTTTCAACAAATTTTGCCAAACCAAACAAGCCGAGTGTGTTTGAAATTATATAAAAGTGTATAAAATAAAATAAAATTATAAAAGTAAAAGTCTTGTAATTCGTGCAATGAATGAAAAATTTAAATTTTATTGTCTCGTAATCCATGTTTATAAAAATTTGTAAAATTTTATTTTATTTTGTTTAACTCCAAACGGAGTCATAATAGATCTCATCTACCTTGCATGTGTGTTGATATTGTTATGTCCCCTATTTTGAATTTGATTCTCATGCATGGAGACTCTACATATATTATATATATAGATAGATTCCTCCTATCCAAAATTATGTCCCTAAGACTTATGATGGCATTATGTCTCACATAAGTACTTTATTGATTAGCTACTTACAATTCTGTTCTCCTTTATTTGTTTTTCTATATTTCTTTTTCCTTGAGTGGTTAATTACATATCTGTTGATCTTCTGTTCATCACCAGTCCTTAATTTTGATCTTAGTCTTTTAAGACCAATAATGAGTTCTTTTTTCCTTTGAATTATTTGTAACTTGATGATTTACTTGCACATTTTTTCTCCTTCACCATGGCCCCTAAAATCCAGTAGTAATGATAACAGAACAATAATGAGAGAGAGAGAGAGAGGGGGGGGGGAGAAAGAGAGAGAGAGAGGGGTACTTTGAGCTCAAATAATTCAATGTAGTAAAATTAAATAGTTGATATAAGATCCATATATATATATATATATAAATCAAAATGAAAATTAAGGAGAAATTAATTAATTACCTGGGATGCAGGGTGTTCTTTACCACTTTCTGGCCGTACTTCCTCCACTTGTAACCATCATCCAACACATCGACATCGCTTAATGTCTTGAAGCAAAATCTAGGTTCTCTTACCTTCCTCCTCCTCCCTTTGATCATCTTCTTCATCTTCATACCTGCTGAAACTCCAAGATGATCATCTCCCACTGTGCTTGACCTCTTATTACCACTCATGCAGCACTCCTTCACTTCTCCCCAGGCCCTGATTATATATGTATGTCATTAATTAATTTCAACCATGTCCATATATATATATATATATATCAAATATATACTATAATGATATATATGGGTACTTAAGGGGAATCCAGGGGAGGCAGTTAAACTGTTAAAGAACTTTCATGATTATTTGGAAAAAAAAAAAAAAAAAAAAGAACAAGAAAAAAAAAAAAAGGTAAAGAAGTTGTTACCAGAGATTTGAAGCTGATCTTTGCAAGGAGAGTTGCGGTAGTCCCAAATGATGAGAAGTGATAATGTCCTCTCTTTGCTTTGACGTTGCAGAAGAGAAGAGAATTCCAGTAGCGGGATTGGATGGTGTATCTACTGCCAGCGAGGGGGGTATGGTTGCTAGGGTTTTTAGAGATGGAAAGGTACTGGGTAATAAGGTCATGTTTGGAGGAAAAGGAAGAAAACCCATTTGTGAACTGGACATTATCACTTGATCATCATCATCCTCAAACAAACCCTGCTGGTTCAGCATCTCTCTCTCTCTCTCTCTCTGAGTCTCTGGTAGGTACAGAAGATGAAGTACTTTTAGGTCTATGTAGAAGGTCACAAACGAGGTAAATGCTTAGTTTCTCTTTGAACTATATATATAACCCTAGAACTTTATCTCTTGCCTATCTGAGGTTGATCTGTGGATGGATGTCTATAAGTATTCTAGGGTTGAAGATACACCATCAAACTTCTAGGCAATTAGAAAGCAAAAGATGTTAAAAGCATATACCCAACCCAAGTAACCGTGTGAGTGCCCGCAAGAGGAGGAATCACCACAAAGAGCTACTTTACCTTCTCCTCTCTCTATCTCACTCTCTCTATAAGACTCTTAAACACTTTGCACTTCAACAAAATGGGTATATGCAATAGTAGCGTTTGAGGTGATAAAAAATGATAAAATTTGATAAAAATTATGAATTTATAATTTATGAAAAAAATAAAAAATAAATAATTTTTAAAAAATTTAAATATTTTTTAATAATTTTCAAAATTCCAAACAGGATCGCACACTGAAAATGGAATACAATTCCAGAAAAAGGACTGCTCGTGAGTTGTTTTAAAGGTAATTTTTTCTGTCGGGACTAACATAACACTACTTTATTAAAATTTATAACAAAAAAAATATATATATACTAATACATAAAATGGAGAATCATTTTTGGTTTTTCATTTTTGTGTAGTTCTTTTATAATTTTTATTTCATTAATACCTTTAATTTTCTTATAATTTTCTTCTGATCATTTTTCTCAGCTTCTCTTTTTAATTCTTATAATTAATCGACAGAAATATAATAAAAACAATAATACAATTCGAATAGATAAAAAAAATCGAGGAAAAAATTGAGGAGAGGAAGAAAAAAAATTTTAGAGAAAAATGGACTATTAAACTGTAATCCACTGTAACAGCGTTGGATAGTTTCTAACTTTGAAATGAAGTCAATGGTTGCCGGTAATTAACGAGGTATGCCTACTTCCCAATTTGACCTCAACAAGGATGGAAAGCAAGGTCCCCCAAAGTCAAAAAAATAAACATCCAACAATAAGAATGTCGAAGTGCTCAGGTTAGGTGTCCCTTGTTTGTTTTGCTACACGATCTGATGTACCCAAAAAGTTATTCTATCAAAATATTTTTATAAGAAAACAGAATTCACATTATATATATATATATATATAACAGGTTGCATGAAAATTCTATGCACCTGTTTGTGACCTTGAAAGGATTCAAGAGCTGGAAAACAAGACAGTTGAGTGCGTCACAGTGGAACAAAAATTTGAAACAAATATATATATATTGAAGAAAAGTTCTGCGTATGCACATATCTATCATTTATCTTTTGTAGGGTTTTCTTGTATGTATATATGCACCAAAAACAAATATCAGGAGCAATGATGATATGAATCTTGAGTGCAAATCTATTCCTCTGCATCAGATGTGAAGGAGATATGATCATTATGATTGATGAAAGAGGGGCTATTTGACTTTTGCCAGAAAAGAAAAGAAAAAAGCTCCTTAGCTTTCCACTCTCCTTTTGCTAATTAGCTAGCTTTTCAATACTTTTTCCCTAACCCCATGTATATATATATTTATATATATATATATATATATGTACTCACCATTTCTCAAGTTCCAAACCAACCTATAATAATATTGTTATCATCTCTTCAATTACACACATTAATCTGTTGACATCAGTAGCTACTTTTTTTTTTTTTAAGACAAAAATGTGTATGTGGGCCATAGCCTTGTCATCTTGTTGATTTGCATGATGCCAACCATTGATAAGCATCTTTGATTTATCAATAATTTTGTCATTTAGATTTGTAAATGGGACAAATGAAGTTCATGTGACAGTGATTATTGGCCTCCCATAATGGTAAAAAGGAAGCTTGCTGTCACATTTTAACCATCTTTACTACTATATAGCCATTGGGTTTGCGGTTGGGCTGTCAATATTGGACTTTTAGTCTTAGTTGTAGTTTGGGAAGAAAAAAACAAAACGTTAAATTTTTTCAATTGACTATTGACTAATTACTAAAAAATTAATTTTTTAATAGTTAATTAGTTTTTTAATTTTTTATAAATTAACTTTTTAATAGTTAATTTTTTAATTTTTATTTATTAACATATTTTTCCATCATAGTTTAGACAAAAATTTAAAATATAAAAAGATAATTTTAGTATTTAAAAAAAAAGTTAAAAAGTTTAAAACTGAGAAGCTGCATTGCTTCCAAACGAAGCCTTAGCTCCAAAGACTAAAAAGTATTTAATTTTGAATAAATAAATAAAAATATAAAAATGGTTACTATACTCTCACTTAAAAGTAAAAATTACCCAAGAAATATTTAATTTCTAAAATTAAAAAGAAAATGAAGGAAACCATAATACATGAGAGAAAGGTTCAGAACTAGGATTTACAATCAATAAAAACAAAAATACAATTTTTAAATGAGAATAGATAAATATATATGTATAGTAATTATGATAGAAATATATATATTTTTTAGGTAAATGTTGACAAAACTATTAAGAGACAAATACAAATTCTAGGAGAATGAAAACAATTATCATCATCGGGTCTCATATAAGTCTTGTTGTTAATAATTTGGCTTACACTTATGGTTCATTTAGTTGGGTAAAAAGGTGAGAGGAACGAAAAAGAGAAGGTGAAGTTGGGAGCCAAAGGAAATTGAGTTTCTCCTTGTTTTTGGTTTGGGTAGAAAAGTAAATGAAAAGGAAGTTGGGAAAGAAAGAATAGATGTGTCCGACATATATTTTTTAATGCATTAAAAGAAGAGAGAGTGAGAGACAAAAAATAATAAAAAAAAAAATTAAAGGGGTCCCATCTCATTTTTAACATTTTTTTTATCAATTTCGAATCATAATATATAAATATATACATAATTTCCACTCTACTTTTTTCCATTTAACCAAATTACATAAAAGAAAATGCACTTCCTTTCTGTGAGGAGGAATAAAATGGTAGGAGATGGACTGACTTCCATAACCAAGGAAAAATTGGACCAAACATAAGATTAATAATGTGTAGAAAACTTCATATATAGTAATGAAATTTCTCATAAGATGATGTCATCCTTGGCAAGATTTTCCATGCCAATATAATTTTGCTTCAATTAGAATTTGCTTCATTAAGCATCATGCCTCTGTCTCTATTGATTGAAGTTTTTTCTTTTTCTTTTAAAGAAAGTATATATATATATATATATATATATATCTGTCATTATATGCGGCATATCATGTCATCAAAAGTCTAAATGCCTACCAAAAAGGACTTTCAGTTGCAAATTGGATTAATAAATCATTTCAAAACATGTTGAGTGCCTTTCCTTACCTAATGCAGATGTCTACCAAATGAAATTTGTCATCACCAACTTATAGAAAACCTCCTTTGTGGCACCAGACTCCTTTATTTAACTTTCATTCCAAATGAACTTTATCAGAAGTTGTCTTATTACATCCAAAAGAAAAACATTTGTTTGTGAAATCTAAGTACATTTCATTTTTTATTTTTATATTTATTTTTATCAATAAATAGTTTTATTTTTTAAATTGGCAAATTAGTAAATAAAATAATGATTTCAAACTTGTATTTTTAAACATTTAGCTAAAGTGTCAAAAGTATAGGTTTAAAAGTTTTTTAGAAAGTTTCCTAATGCAAAATTGAAGATATTTTAAGGAAACTTTCCTAATAGAATGATGAAGATATTTTAAGAAAAATTTCTTAATGTTCAAAGAGATTGGAAAGTTTGTTAAAAGATTGTGGAAGTAACAAGATTTTGGAAACTGTAAATTATACAATCTTATCTAAGATTAGATTGTTGGAGTGCTTTATAAATAGAAACCTTCTTCTAGGGTTTCTACAAGACAAATAACGTGAGACAAAAAGTTATTGCATTACTTTAAGAGTTTTCTTCATCTCTTAGCTAAACAACTTCACACTTTGGTATTCGTAATTTTCAAGGGTTTGAAGATTGGTCTTTCGCTAGTGAGGGTTCATCGTTGTGATAAAAGCAAAGCTTCAACACAAATGATCAAGAGGTGTTGATTAGGTAGCTTTATAATTGTAACTTTGTAACCCGACTTATATAGTAAAAGAAATTTGTGGTTTTTCCGATTTGAGTTTCCACGTTAAAATCCTTGTGTCACTTTATTTTTTCGCATTTATTTGCTTGGCTGATTGTTTGATACTAGTGCTTCAGGTATTTTTTTCAATTAGTATCTAGGCGGGTTCGTGTAGGATTTTCTAAAACACAAAGATAGGATCTTAGGTACTAATATCATGGAAGATGAAAAAATTACGTTTCTTGTTAAGAGATTGAAGTCACTCATTCAAAAGCGACAAGTAAGGAAGTCAAACCTTCTACAAAAGAATTCCTTCAACAAGCCTGAAAAGAGAGATAAAGCTTCCAACTCTAATAAAGACGGTGAAAGCAAACAAGTAGATTTGAAGAGTAAAGGAATTCGGTGCTTCAAGTGTAATGGTTGTGGACACATCTCTCGAGATTGTCCTAGTCAAGAGAAAATCAGAAATCGAAAAAAAAAAAGTTTCAATGTTACTTAGGATGATTTTGACGAGGAATCTATAAAAATAGAATCTAAAGATGATGACTCCTCTAGCAACTTCACAGCCTTCATAACCTTCTTAGATGAGAAAAACTTGCCAAGTATTATATACTGAATTGTATGAGGACATAGGAAAGTTTAAATCTTCTCAAAAAGATCCTGCTGACATTGGTGAGTTTTCAAATGTAAACTCAATTCATTCTTCTTTCTCTTATGATAATGATGAATATATTATTGATGAAGATGATAATACTGAATTAATTGAAATTAACTAAAAATTGCTAAAAGAAAATGGCAGGTTAGAAGTAACAATTCAAGTCTTGAAGAAAGAAAAAGAGACCCTTATTAGCAAGTGTGAAAGTCTTGTAGCTCAACACAGTGAAGTAGAAGATGCCTTACACGAGTTAGAAGATGAGTACAAGACTTTGAAAGACATTGACGTAGTACTCAAAGACAACTTAGAAGAAAAGGAGAAAGAGTGCGATAAAATTAAAAGTGAACTATTTGAACTCAAAGAAAATTTGAGCAAGCCTTTAAAAAATCAGCTGAAATCATGGATTCTCAACAAAGGGTTACAAATAAGTAGGGATTAGGATTTGTTGAAACAAATGATATAAAGGACAACAAAGCAAATATAACTCTAAATGCATTTGTGAAGGCTTCCACACAACTATCAGATTCTACAAATTAAGCCTCCACATTTGTTCCTCCTCAAAAGAAAGAATCTAAAACGAATCAAGTCCCATACCAACCAACAAAAGGTAAGTCTCATAGTATGTTCAAAAAATCACTCTTTGTGCTAGTTTGCCATCATTATGGAATGCGTGGTCATATTCGCCCTAACTATTTTAAATTACATGGCTTGCCTAGAGCTTATATTGACAAAAATAGAAGTTTGCATCCAAAATTGTCGAATAGATTTCAAATCTTTCAGGACTACCATCCCTCTTTTGACCTTGAATTTTTCTTCCTAAGGTCGGTGAGACATTTTTCAAAACAAAAGAAAATTTTCAAATTTGTCAAGAAAACCACAGCAACTAATAAAAAAGCATCTAAAGTTGAGAAACTAAAAATAAAAACTCGTGCAATTTGGGTTAGAAATGATGATTTGAATCCATGTAAAACCCTTAGGAATGAAAAAAGGGATAAATTTTTATAATAAATAATTGATAGTATGGTATAGGTTAAGGTGTGATTAATGTTTATTTTTTCTCAATCTGTGATTACCTGTGGCATAATTTTAGGAGTAATGATTTGTTTTTGGCTGCTTTATTTTTGTTTATTCTCTTTTGCCCCCATTCTTTTGTCTTTGTTAGTAATTTTTGCTGAAAAGTATATTCTCTCTATTTGGTACCATTTTCTTTGTCTCTCTAACACTTTAGGTTTGAATTCTGCCAAACTTCTTAAGATGTGTGTCATTGCTTAAATTTTTTTTTTTTTTAAAAGAGAAGTATTTTAGACCGAGGGGGAGTATAAAAAATTATTAAATTATCTTTTATCCATCATACACTTTTATCTAATTCACTCTTTGAATTTTTGAATAAATGGATTGAACTCTATAAATGTCAGTAACTTGCTTTACTTAATTTCTTTTCTTATAATACACATTGCGTGTTCTTTGTTATGCTTGTAATTCTTGTTAAAACACAAGATTGATTCTTACTTGGCACAATGTCACACTATTTCGTACCTATCGAATTGAATTCTTATTTTAGTCTATGTTATATATTGGGCTTGTAAGTAGAAACATGAAAAAGGCTACCAGTGAAACCATTGAGAAGCCCCTTAATGACATGTCAATTATCAAAATAATCGCCCGCTGGAAAAAAAAATGATTTAATGGAAAAGTTACCTACTCATAAACCTGTGAAAGCCGTCATGCACAATAGACTGTAAAAAAAAAGAAAAAAAAATAGGAGAGACATAAGTTGAAAAGGGTTGAATTTCTTTTATTATTATTATTTTTTTTTTTTTTGCCCAATTGCATCATATGGCCTTGAAGAGCTTTCTATCCTGACATTTATGATTTTAGTGTTCCATTGTATCTAGTTTGATGATTCTTACAATCACACGTGCACATAAAGTATCACTTGTATAGTCTTGAACATTATATATAGGGTTATATTAAGGGATTTTAAGTATTTCAAGTCCATGCCTTGGTGATTGTTCAAATTATTTATTTGTTTAATATCTAAGAATTCTAGTAAAATAATGTGTAAGAAGATCAAAATGTGATTTAATAACTTAATTGCTTTAACAATGTTAAATTACTTCTCAATTTTGTAATTCTTCAATTATTTCATTTTTTTAATTTTTCAATTTATTTTATTTTAATTTGGCACATCCTTAGTGAATGTTTGCAGGTATTTTAATCTTTGGTCGTTGGGTTTAGCTGAGATGTTGGCTGGGTAAACCTGCAAAGAAAGTTTAATTTTATGACAAAAAAGGGGAGAAGAGTTTGATTATATTATTTTAAACTTAGTGCTTTTCACAAGGTGTTTTGTTTAAGTAGTATGCAGGTTTATACAAGAACATTAATCAAAGAAAAATTCACAAGTTCACATATTGAGGGGAAGTTTTTCTTGATTAAGTTTAAATATTAGGAAATTTTGATTTTTTTTTTAGATTGTATATAAGAGCATTGTTTTGTCACAAAATTGCCAAAGGGGGAGACTATTAGTTTTATTTTTGTAATTGGAAAATTAGTGAACAAAACAATGATTTCAAACTTGTATTTTTAAGCATTTGGTTAAAGTGTCGAAAAGTGTAGGTTTGAAGGTTTTTTAGAAAATTTCCTGATGCGAAGTTAAAGATACTTTAAGAAAGCTTTCCTAATACAAAGACAAAGATATTTTAAGATATATTTCCTAATGTTTAAGGAGATTTGAAAGTTTCCTAAAAGATTTTGAAAGCAAGAAGATTTTGGAAGCAGCAAACTATACAATCCTATGTAGGATTGGATTGCTGGAGTGATTTATAAATAAAGACCTTCTCCTAAGGTTTTTACAAGACAAAAAACGCGAGACAAAAATTTACTATATTACTTCAAGAGTTATCTTCATCTCTTAGCTAAACAACTTCACACTTTGGTGTTTGTAATCTTTAAGTGTTTGAAGATTGGTCTTTCGCTAGTACGGGTTCATCGTTGTGATATGAGCAAACCTTCCACATGAGAGATCGGCGGGTGTCAATTGGGTAACTTTGTGGCTGTAAGTTTGTAACTTGATTTATATAGTGAAAGAAGTTTGTGATTTTTCCCAATTTGGGTTTCCACATTAAAATGCTTGTGCTACTTTATTTTTTCACATTTGTTTGTTTGGGTAATTGTTTGATACTAGTGCTTCTCTTATTTTTCAAATAAATATAAAGTATTTTTTAAAAAATTAATATTTTTCTAAAGTTGATGTTGCTTTTATTTTCACTCTTTAATGCTCGTCAAAAAGTTTTGCTTTTTGAAAATCTGCTACTTGATAGATCCTTTTACAAATGAATGCCTTTGTTGTGTCATTGTAGAAGATGCTATCGAACGCTGGCCCAGGTGGTAAAAGCAAGGTCGGGTAGGGCCGAGGTCTTGGTCGAGACTGACTCTATCAAATTCATGCCAATCCGGATCAAAGAGTTCCAAAGATGGGTGACGTTCCAGTGCAACCAATGGTGACTCTGAATAAGAGGTCTTATGTCGATATTGGTGTTAATGGTGTGGTTCTACCAACAAAATTATAGGGAGAATGGATGCAGTTGGGGACACCTAGTGTTCATCACCTTGGTAACTTTGAGGTAAGGGTCTTTTCACAATAGATGGCCGTAGCTATGGCCATGCTGGCAAGAAGAGTTTTGGCAGAGTAGTCTTCGTCTATGTTAGAGAGGTTTCAAGGGCTAATGCTTCCTACATATAAACGTGTAGCAAATGATTTTTTGACTGTTATGGGTGAATCTTTAAGGCGATGTAGACTATAGACATGGGACGAGGATTTCGCTTACTACGTTTCAATTAACTGATTAGACAATGGATTCGCAATATTCTATAAAGGATTCTAATAAGGTTGTCAAACTCACGCGGGATAGGTTTAAGGAGGTGTTGAAAGACTACTTTCTCCCAAAGTCCCTAAGGGACAGAAAGAGAGATGAGTTCATGGGTGGTTTACAGTAAAGGACATTCGTAACGTGTAAAGAACCAAAATTTTTGGCATTTTTTTATTTTGAATTTATAATATTTAAAATTTAGTTTTTTTTTTAACCCCATTCATATTATATATATATGATTTTGTATTAATTTATTTTTTTTTGTGTTTTATGTATTAATAATTGTGCATGGGTATATATGCATTTAGGTGTTAGTATCTCATTAGTAGGGAGGGGAGGCGTTGATCACTAGTAGAAAGAGAGAAAGACAAAGTTATTTATTGCTTTGAGAGGGAGGCTAAGAGTTGGCAAGTGGGTTTTGAATTTATGTGGGAGTTAGAGGAGAGATTATGGAAGTTTTTAATTATGAGGGGTGCATGCACCGACTAGCAGAGAAGGGGGACTATTAATTTATATATAAATACACTTACACAATTTACACCTTCAGTTACCTCTTCCACCGTATGCCTCTAGACACCTTCTTCATCTATCATTACTATTTTTTTCTTTTCTTTTTCCTTCTTGTGTGAGAAAAAAAAAAAAGAAAGAGAGAAAGAGAGAGAGAGAGAGTAGTGTTTACTATTTATCCATTGGAAGAAACAGCAAACATGATCACAAAGAAAATTTAGAGTGAAATCGATGGAGACTGTTCGTAGGGCCAACTTGAGTTGGTGTTTTATTTGGAGTTTTTATATACTTTGTCGACGTATATAATACGAGGTAGGTGTAATTGTGTTTATTTAATCTATATTTTTTTATCATGTCATGTATATGTATATGTGCAAGAGTTGAAATCATTTTCTATGAATTGATTTTTTTTTATTTTTTTGTTATGTGAAATTCTAGAACTTTCACACTGAAATGGGTATACTATTTTTCTAGAAAAATCATACTTGGAGATTGAATTAAATCTTGATATTTTTATCCGTGCAACTAGGCATATAGAGGAGTGTCTAGTAAAAATTTTATAATTTTTGAAATTAAAATGAATTTATTAAAAATAGTCAAACTTGACTATTTGGTTGGGATTTCTATGCTAGGATCAGCACACTGTTTTTATATGAAATTCATACTTAGAGGTCGAATTAATTTTTGATATTTTCATATATGGGAGTACATATCCAAACTAATATCCAATAAAATTTTCATATTTTTTTGAGTTAAAATTGATTTTATAAAAATTGTGAAATTTGACTATTTGTTTTAAAATGCTGTGCTGACAGAAGTTTGAGTTTTGGTATAAAAATGATACCTAAAGATTAAATTGATTTCTAAAAATTTTATATATAGAACTATACATGTTAGAGGTTCTACAGTAAAATTTTTATAATTTTTTGAGTAATAATTTATTTTATAAAAGTATTGAAACTTGGCTACTTGGTTTACGTTGCTGTACTGACAATAGTCAGATATTTGGTTTAGCCTTTTGAATTAGTATAAAATATTTTATTTTCTATTTTTCATGAATTATCAAAATTTATGTCTTGAATCATTCTTTGTCATAACATGCTTGATATAAAATTTTGTTTATCAACCTAGTTGTATATATATTCTTAAATATGGTTGCATGAGATTTATTTGATAAATTTTGTAACGAGAATTATATTGATAGATGGGCAACATGAAACTTAGGCTGAGGATAATTAACTTCATAAGACTTATTGATTTAAATGATGAACACAAAAAAAAAAAAAAAAAAAAAAAACAAATTAGGAAGAACTCTTGTATATGTTGTGCTGTTAAAGGAATTACTTGAGATTTGATTTTTGGGTTATTGGGGTCATTAAGGGTACTAGAAAGAGTGGGTTCTAGAGCCCAAGAATTGAAAGCCCCAAAACCTGCACAAGGTGGTTAGCATAACCAGAAGGTTAGAAACCTACGAAATGTATATACGGCTTATTCTAGCGTAGATTTAGTACCGGGACTACGGGACCGATTTACCAACTAAGGCAAATGAGTACATTTGGGACTGCGGGACCAATTGTATCCCATGACTGAGGTCTGGAGATGTGATGAGTACATCTAGGACTGCGGGACTAGTTGTATCCCACGGCTTAGGCCTAAGGATTTATTTTGGGTTTAGTTCTGAAGCCACAGACTAAACTTACAAAGTACCTGACCCATAGTATAATATTGATGTGGGGTGATATGAATGATGTGATATGATTTATTTTTAGCATGAGACTGCGGGATCATGACTGAGTAATTATATAATTTGAATGAAATGATTAAATATGGATATTTTGAAAATTATAAAATTTTAAATTTTATTCTTATTAATTAGTGTTAATAGCTTTACATGATTAAGAAATTATATTTTATAAACACTTTCTGAGCACACATGAAATTTAGTGGTCACCACCTACTACAGTTGGTAATGCAGGGGTTGATGCTCGTGATGAACCAGTGGGTTAGCTAGCCGTCTTGGGCTGTTATAGCTAGATGATTTGTTTTATTTTTCATTCCAACATTTAAATGTAATGAAGTATTGATTTAGGCCCATATTTGTGGCATGGTTTTTGTAGCCCATTTTTAGGACATTTTAAAGTTATTTTGAATACTCAAGAAATTGAATAATACTTACTTTAATTAGCTTCCGCTCTGATATGGTACATTTTTCATAGTTTGATATTTATTTTTGAGTTTTGTTCCCACGTCCCCGATCGTGGATTTTGAGGCGTGACATAGCGCTCAAGTACAAGTGTAAATTTTTGGCATTAGTGAAGTACGCCTTGGTATTGATAATGATGGTGCTCTATAAGTGTCAAAAATTTGAGTTAGTGTTGAGACTAATGATTTAGCTAGGGTAGGGTGGTGGCTTTGGGGTTATAAGGCTCTCCTTGACCTTGCCATGGTGGTTAAGAAGGATCTAAGCAATCTGATGATACAGACGGAAAGTAGGCAAGCTGGGGGTATAGTTTCGTAAGAGAAAAGTCACAATAAGAAGAGGCAATAGGATAATTCTTTTGGGTCCCAAACTCAGCAAAGTTGCAAGGTGGTTTAGAGTTGCTTCAAATGGTAATGACAGAAGTTCCTACTCAGAAGACTTACGTATGTTACTCTTATAGACAATTGGGGCATCAAAGTTGTAAGTCCACATTGAGGGGTGCACCAGTTGTGTTAGAGCTGAAGACATAGATGAGGTCGTGTTATACATACATAAGGCCATGTCTAGTCATTTTGCCTAAAAGGACAAAGGGGTTTAGACTCAGTAGTCAACATAAGGTAGTAAACTAGTGGAGTTGGTGTCTTTTCATATGTCGAATTAGGATGGGGTTTAGCCACTGCAGAATAATGTTTCTAATGGGTCCCAACAAGGACAAAAATGGGGTATGTTGTTTGTTTTAACACATAGGCCTATTTTTACTATGATGTAGCGGGAGGGAGCGACAAAGCATACGGTGGCTGGAGGTATAATTCTTGTTTAATGTTTTGTTCTTTCATTTATCATTGCATTGGTTTCTTTTAGAATTTATTTTGAGGGAGTTTCATAGTTTTGTGTGTGTGAGGGGGCGTTAGGGTTACGAGGTTGAGATGATTGTGATATATATATGATGTGATTGATGGATATGTTGATGATAATATAATAAGTTGATTGATGATGACATTGGCATTATGGTTATATTTTTACACTATCGTATTAAATGACAAGATGCATATTCACGATAGTATTATAATATGATATTTTTATATTTTATTTGTCCATAGTAAGCACATGCAGATATCGGGATTATTTTTTCACATATTTTATTGTAAATTTCAGGGTGAGGTTACCTGCTGAACCTACTGGTCGAGAGACTTAGGTTTCCTTAGTTTCTTTTTTTTTTCTAATCTTTTGATTACTTATTTATTTATTTTGGTGCCTCGAGTGTGAGGCCTAAATGTAAATGTTATTCTTGGGCCCTTATTTGGAAGGCTGGTTGTATATATTTTTTATACAATTATTTAATTGGGTTGTATTAGGTCAAGCTGGGCCCAATATATTATATTATATCTTGGACCATTGTGCTTAGTTAGAGGTTGAGACTTATAAATATTTATATTTTGGCTTTGTTTGTTTATCTTACTCCAAAGTGTTATATGACTTTAACTATAGCAGGATATTTATAATAGTATTGTATGTATGCATTTTAGCTTACATTTTGGAGTATGGGATTTAGAGTATGACATTTAAATAATCACAATATCAATATTTTATAAGGATAAATTAAAATTTTTTAAAATTAAAGTTCTTAATTAGAATCCAGTTTAATGTTTTTTTAGTTAATTTAATATATAATTTTAATCGGTTGAGTAGTTCAATTGGTTAAAACTCAAGCATTTCTCCAAGAAGATCTCGAGTTCAACCCCAACAGGGCTTCCGTTTAGGGATGGATCTATGCATGGATTTTTTTAATCACTCACGTGATTTGTGAATTATTAAGCAGTTCTAATGTATTTACCCACTACACACTCAAAGGATAGTGGCTATGAATTACCACTAATAATAATAATAATAATAATAATAATAATAATTTTATATACAATTTATTCGATTAAATATAAACAAAATTAACAAATTCATCTCACGTGAAAATTTTTATTATTACTAGTAATTATAATACTCACTAATAATTGTGTTGAATATTAAACTTGATTTAATTAATGCAAGTTTCAAGGAGTCATTTAAATGGTTATTAGGTTCATGAATCAACAAATGTGTCTAGTCTTGTGTCTTTCAGTTTTTTTGTTATGAACCTATCACTAAATGGAAAGTCCAAAAGTTTCCTTTGAGTAGTATAAATAGCTATGTATCATGGACTTAAGATGAGCCATGAAAATCAATCAATTCAAATAACAGAGTGTTTTTTTCCTTCTATTCTTATTTGTAAAATTATAAGTTTTTTTGCCCACCTACATCTAACAAAGTGGTATTAGAGCCAAATAAAAAATATATATAGCTAACGAAAGCATGACGCCCTTCTAAGTTCTACAGCTTAAGGGAAGCAACTACGACAATTGGAGTATCAAAATAAAGGCACTCCTTAGAGCACATGATGTGTGGGAGATCGTAGAAAAAGGATACAATGAACCACAAGATGATATATCTCTATCCCAAACCTAAAGGAATAGTTTAAAAGACTCAAGAAAGAGAGAAAAAAAGCTCTCTATCTTATCTACCAAGCATTAGATGTTGATGGTTTTGAGAAAATTTCAAGTGCAACCTCTACCAAGAAAGCGTGGGAAAGGCTCCAAACTTTTTTCAAAGGAGAAGAAAAGGTAAAGAAAGTTCATCTCCAAACTCTAAAAGGTGAGTTTGAGTCTTTGCATATGAAAGATGGTGAGTCTATCTCTGACTATTTCTCTAGAGTTCTTGTTGTTTCTAATTAATTAAAGAGAAACAGTGAAGAGCTAAAGGATGTACGGATTATGAAGAAAATACTCCACTCTTTGGATCCAAAGTTTGAGCACATCGTTGTAACAATTGAAGAAGCCAAAGACTTGGAAGTTATGACAATCGAACAATTTCAAGGATCGTTACAAGCCTATAAAGAAAAACACAAGAAGAAGCAAGGGATTGTAGAACAGCTCCTTAAGATGGAAGTTAATCCAAAGAAGAAAGAAAAAAGTTTCAACAATGAAAGACAATATGGAAGAGGTCATGGCCGAGGACGAGGTCGTGAATGTGGATAAGGTTGGAATTTCAACAACAATCACAGCTCCAATTTTGAAAAGGGACAAACGTCAACTAAAGGACGAGGAAGAGGTAACTTGAGATCTTACAAATTCCAAGTGAAGTGTTATAATTGTCAGAAGCTTGGACATTATGCTTCAGAATATAGAGTTTGAAGCATTAGAGTTGATGAGAAAGTCAATTATATGGAAAAAAAGAAAGAGAGAGATGGTAGTTTGTTATTGGCACGAAGTGCAAATAATGGAGGACAAGAAAATACATAGTACTTAGACACTGGTGCGAGCAACCACAAGTGCGGAAAACAGAAGTATGTTTATGGAATTAAATGAATCAATAAATGGCAATGTCTTTTTTAGAAATGACTCTAAAGTGCCGATAAAAGGAAAAGGTAACATCCTTATTCGCATAAAAGATAGAAGCCATCAATTTATTTCAAATGTCTACCATGTGCCCAATATGAAAAGTAACATTTTGAGTTTGGGTCAACTCTTAAAAAAAGGCTATGATATTCACGTGAAAAGATAGAAATAATTATTTCCTTATCTTCATTGATGATTTTTTAAGAAAAACTTGGGTGTACTTCTTAAAGCGGAAATCAGAGGTCTTTGGAATCTTCAAGAAATTCAAAGCTACTGTGCATAAAAAAAGTGGATGTGAGATTAAGGCCATGAGATTCGACCGAAAAAGAGAATTCACTTCCAAAGAATTTCAGGCATATTGTAAAAAAAATGGAATTCAATGACCTCTAATCATTCCGAGATCCCCTTAACAAAATGGAGTAATGGAAAGAAAAAATCAAACTTTTCATGACATGGTTCGAAGCATGCTCGAAAGTAAGAGAATGCCAAAAGAATGTTGGGATGAAGCTGTCGCAATTGCCATCTACTCATAAAACCAATCACCAACAAGAAGTGTGTGGGGAAAGACATTGCAAGAAGCATGGAATGGAAAAAAGCCTAGCATCTCTCATTTAAGAGTTTTTAGAAACATAGCTTATGTTCGCATGTCTGATGAGAAAAGATCCAAGCCTAATAACAAAAGCCAGAAATTTATTTTCATCAAATATGACTCAAATTCAAAAGACTATAAGCTGTACAATCCAAACAATGGAAAGATTATGATTAGCCAAGATGTAATATTTAATAAAGAAGGAGAATGGGATTTTGGCCCTAATGTAGAAGACTTTAATTTATCTCCTTACTTTGAAGAAGAAAATAAGGAGCAATAGAAAACAGAAAGAAATGAAGAACGCACAAGGAGTCTCCAAGACCTCTATGAGGAGATTGAGAGGCTTGATCATGCTACTCTTTTTTTGCCTCTTTGTCAATTATGAACCAACAAACTTCCAAGATGCTGCGTAAGAAAAAAAATAAAGAACTATGACGAATGAAGAAATCAAGGCTATTGAGAAGAATGACACATGGGAACTTGCTTCACTTTCTAAAGGGCACAAACCCATTGATGTTAAATTGGTATACAAGGTAAAAAAGAATGCTAATGGAGATATCGAAAGATATAAGGCGAGATTAGTTACAAAAGGATACAATCAAAGGGCCAAAATTGACTATAATGAAGTATTTGCTCTTGTTTCTCACTTAGAAACTGTCAGATTAATCATTTCTTTGGCTACTCAAAACAAATGGAAGATACATCAAATGGATGTGAAATTGGCTTTTCTGAATGGGGTCCTTGAAGAAGAAGTCTACATTCAACAACCATTGGGTTACCAGGTGAAAGGGCATGAAGACAAAGTTCTGAAGTTAAAAAAAAGGCACTCTACGGGCTAAAACAACCACCAAGGGCATGGAATAATTGTATAGACAAGTACTTTCAAGAAAATGGCTTTACCAAATGCCCTTATAAACATGCCTTCTACACTAAGATCAAAAATAGAGACATGTTGATCATGTGTCTATATGTTGATGATTTGATCTTCACTAAAAGCAACCCAAGCATGTTTAGATAATTCAAGAATGCAATGGCAAGAGAATTTGATATGACAGATATCGGGCCCATGGCATATTATCTTGGCATTAAAGAAAGGCAAAAAGATAATGTTATTTTCATCACTAAAAATGGGAGCGTATGGGTTGGTTCGGATCAATATGGAATTGTTACCTCATGCTTATTCTATATTTTCTCCTTGGTCAAGAAGGCTATGCAAATGAGATCCTCAAGAAGTTCAAGATGCATGATTGCAAGTTGATAAGCAGACCTATTGAATGCTTCATTAAGCTATCTAAGGATGAAAAGGGAGAAAGAGCAGATCCAAAATTTTTCAAGAGCTTAGTTGGGAAGTTGTGGTACCTAACATGCACAAGACCTTACATCCTCTATCCAATTGGATTAATCAATCGTTACCTAGAGAATCCATTAACTACTCATTTCAAGGTTGCAAAGAGAATCCTTTACTACTTAAAAGGTACAATTAATTTTGGCTTGCTATACTCATTTTCAAATGACTGTAAGCTTGTTGGATATAGTGATAGCGATTGGGGTGGAGATATAGATGATCAAAAGAGCACCACTGGTTTCGTGTTTTTCATGGGAGACACTGCTTTCATATGGATGTCGAAAAAACAACCAATTGTCACATTATCCACCTGTGAAGCCAAGTACGTAGCTGCCACTTCATGTGTCTACCATGTAGTTTGGCTTAGAAACTTACTTAAAGAATTAAGCGTAATACAAGAAGAGCCAACCAAGATTCTTGTCGACAACAAATCAGCAATAGCCTTAGCAAAGAATCTTGTTTTTCATGATCGAATCAAACATATAGATACTCGATATCATTACATCAGAGAGTGCATCACAAGAAAGGATGTACAAGTCGAGTATGTGAAGTCTCAATATCAAATTGCCGATATTTTCAACAAGCCACTTAAACAAGAGGATTTCATAAGATTGAGAAATTCATCTGGGCTAACAAGATCAAGGAAGGGTGTTGAATATTAAACTTGATTTAAGTAGGGCAGATTTTAAAGAGTCATTTCAATGGTTATTAGGTTCATAAATCAACAAATGTGTCTAGTCTTGTGTCTTTTGATTTTTTGTTATGAACCTATCACTAAATGTGAAGTCCAAAATTTTCTTTTAAGTAGTATAAATAGCTATGTAATCATGGACTTGAGATGAGCCAAGAAAATCAATCAATTCAAATAATAAAGTGTTTTCTTCCTTCTTTTCCTATTTGTGAGATTGTGAGTTTTTGCCCACCTACATCCAACAAATTGGACATTATCAATTAAATTATGGTTGTTCATCGGGAGGTGCTAAATGCATTATTTATTTTATTTCTATAATATTTTGAGAAATCAAAAAATAGGTTTAGCATTTCTCTTTTTCCTACAAAAATGTATACATTATATACACGTATGCATATAAATATTGGAAGAAGGATGTATACACACAAATTTTCAGGTCTAAAAGTTTAGATAGAAAATAGGTAACAAATTTTATCTAATTTAATTTCAAGGGAGTAAGTACAATATCTAGAATGTTCTGAATAAAATAAAATACTCTAATTCTTCTCCCAAATATTTAAACTTGCTCGAGGGTATATCACTTTGATCTCAAGATTTGTAAAGAGTTTGGTGATTTTGTTGGCTTGAGGGTATGACAGTGGGTTTGGTGATTTTGTTGGCTTGAGGGTATGACAGTGGGTTTGGTGATTTTGTAGAGTTTAACAGTTTGATCTCAAAATTTTGTAAGCTTAAAATTTCGACTTAGATCTTAACAGCTTTATTTTAAGATTTGTTGACTTTAATTTAATGACTTTAAATCTTTATCTTATGATTTTCCTTCATTGGAAAGGATTACTAAATTTCAATACTACAAAAATGCATAAACATCACAACTTTTAGGCGTGATGTTTCACTTTTTATCGCGGTCACAAAAGCGTGATTGATCCAAGTGAGATTGTAAGTCGCCTCTTTTCGATCACAGTTTACAACCATGATCATAAAAACTTACAATAATTACATACTAAAAGCGTGATCTTTTATGGTAAAAGCTGAGATGAAAAAAAATCTCGTGTAATTTTTTATGAATTTTGATCTTACTTTTTTTGAAAAATCGTGATCAAATATAGACAAATAATTACGCTGAAAAAATGAATTAATTTTAAAAATAATAAAAATCTACATGGCAGCCTACTATCATGCCATCGTAGGACCATTGGGCGCCTTGTCATTATAATAATCTTATATATTTGGTATTTTTTTATTTCTACTAAGAATTGAACTTGTGCCATTCTTGTGGAAGTTAATATAGTTGACCACTAGTCCAAGCTATCATTTACTTATACGTTTACATTAATATATATAAGCAAATTTTTATCACTTTTGGGGTTACTAAATGTAATAAAATTATATTCTTTTAATTTAATTATTTTAATTTTTTTATAATAATTTATTATGACTTTTGCTAATCAATTAGTAGCTAAAATTTGCACTTTTCTGATCAATTGGTCGGGAGAAAATGATAAAAAATTTATTTTTATTTAATTATTTTAACTATTTGCAATAATTTGAGATCATAACCAATATATAGAACCATGAGAATACTTAATAAATAATTTATATATATATACATCATATTTAATTAAAAATGATCTTAAATTTTTTTATTATTTTTATTTAATCTTTTTTATAGCACATATTTAATCATGACTCACTATTTATAATATATTTTTCTTCATTCTGTATTATATTTTTAAAAGTAATAGGTTGCGTTTAGTTTTAGTTTTAGTTTTAGAAAATTATTGTTCAAAACAAAATTCTCGAAAAAACCTATTTTAAAAATTGATTTATGATACAAAAAATATTTTTAATGATTATAGTCAAAATTAGTTCTAAAAAGACAAAAAATGAAAATTTTTATTATTTTTATTTGCAAAATTTTTATCACTTCCAAAAAAATATAAAATAATGTTACTTTCAATATAATTAATATTAAAGATACACTAAATATTTATTAGATATTAAATATTTAAAATTCAGCTGGTTATAAGTCATACAAATTATGAAAACTACTCCCATAAATTTACTAAAAAAATAATATTATACATTTAACGTTATTTAAATTTAATTTGGTAAATTTAATTTTAACATTAATTTAAAAATATTTTTGTTTATTAATCTATAATTGTAGTTTTTATAGCATATTCAATTAATTAAAATTAATAAATAAATGTTATAATAAAATTTATGAAATCTAATTTAAATCATATAAAGTGATAAACAAAATTGTTTGAGAGGGATATAAAGAAAAAAAATTATAATATTGTCTCTCATTTTTTTAATTATCTTGCTTTTTTTTTAAGATATGATTTTCTTCATTTTTTTTATCTCAGTTTTTTTTAAGAATGTTTTCACTGATCTTTTATCTGAGTTTTTTTTAGAGATAGTTTCCACTGATCTTTTATCTCGTTTTAATTCCACTGATCTTCTATCTCGTTTTAAATACAATCACGATTTTAATAAAAGTGAGATAAAAAGTATTAAAAGTAACTTTTTATCACAGTTTTTTAATTAGACTGAGATAAAAAGTTTAACTTACAAATTTTTATCACGTTTTTTCTAAAACCGTGATATTTATAAATTTTTTGGTGTGATCTTTATCAATTATTGTAATAGTATCTTCTTACCTTCCGATGAAAAAAAAGTAATCATAATTTCTAACCTATTTGATAATTATCTTTA
Source organism: Vitellaria paradoxa (assembly GCA_019916065.1). Taxonomy (NCBI): domain Eukaryota; kingdom Viridiplantae; phylum Streptophyta; class Magnoliopsida; order Ericales; family Sapotaceae; genus Vitellaria; species Vitellaria paradoxa. The sequence goes on from CM034233.1 coordinate 58,133,403, forward strand.
TTTCTCTATTTTTGTAAATGAATAAATATTAAGAGATAAAATTAATATTTATCAGCAGGTAGAAGTCAATATTTATTTAAGTAAGATATATTTAATTAAAAATAATATTTATTTTCTTGTAAACACATCATCACTTTAATACTGCAGATGACACGTAGGCTCTATTTAGAGTAAAAAAAAAGATAAATTGAGATAAAATATAGTTTTGGGTTAATTTTAGCGACTTTTTTTAATGAAAAGTAGTAAACCATGGGAACGATTTTCTAAATCTGTTCTCACGGATTCAAAAAAATTCACAAAAAATAGTAATAATGGTACCCGTTTGAAAGCTTTCGACACAAAGAATATGATTGTATAAAAAATTTACACATTCAATTAATCTACTTTTAAATTTTTTATTTTTTTAACGAAATATTAAAATTTTTTAAAATTCGTAACGACAAAAAAATTACAAGTAGAAGAGTTATTAGAAATTTATAAAAATTGTTTTTAATGTCAAATGGGGCCGCAGCATTGCAAGATTCACTTTTTAGAATTTATAATTGGTTAAAATTTTGAATGACTGCATAGCGGTGGCGTGTCACCAACGTATGCATGATGTCACGGCTGTATGGAGCAATAAGGAATAAAAATCTATAGCATCATCTACAAGAAATTCTCAATATTTAAAAAATTCTTTTTCATGTGTTGTTCAGAGTTGAGAGAGAAAGAGAGAGAAATGATGGGTGGGGTGTGTTAAGGTGAAAGAAAGTGTGGGCAGCGGCAATCATTTCTTTTTGTCTCTGTTATGTGTAGGGGGTCATCATGCATGCATGGCCCCCTGGCTTAACCCCATATCCCTTCTTTTGGCTCCCATCATGCACTCGGACATTTCTTTCAATATTTTCTCCCTTCCTTTCCCATCTCAACCCTCATTTTCTTCCTTGCCAAACATACTCACAGCTTTTAGCTCTTATTGGCTTCAGCTCATCATTAGCCCTATTCAACCCCCCCCCCCAAGCGTAATTACAGTGCTATCATAGTTTGTGCTTGCGCAATAAAAGTTAAAATTCAATGAATTAATAAAATTGATAAAAAAAAAACAAGAAAAACGAATGAAAATGAGGGACAGTTTTTTATTTTTTTTGATCAATTAGTTAGTAAGGGTGCGTTTGGCACATCAAATTTTGGTAAAAATCTCTAAAAATCTCTTTATATTTTTACACATTCTCACTTTCTCAAAATTCAAAAAAATTTAATACATTTCAAAAAAAAAAAGTCAATAACTAGAATTCGATTAATCAAATAATAAAAATTTTTCATCATTCTCATCATGAACTCTCAAATTATCGAATGACACTCTCTTTGATTATTTTTTATGAGATGGTAGAAATTGTTCCAATAGATTGTAAAAATCGTTCCAACAGATTTGGGCAGCTAAACAGTTTTTACAATTCGTTTAGATGGATTGTAGTGCAAATAAATATGATTGCTTAAAATTTTGAATCCGTTCAAACAGAAATCCAATCCGTCAGAATAGGAATCTTACTATTCATCTCCAAAAACGAGGTTTGAGATTTATGCACTAAACGTAAAAAATTTTCACAAATTATATTTTATCACATTTTATCTTACTTTTTATCAGTCTAAACTTATACTAAATATACTTTAAAAAAAAAAAGTGATTAAGTATATTCACACACGCGCGCGCGCGCGCGCGCACACATATATATATATATATATAAGTAGGCAAATGCATAGACCGCTAATTGCTTGCCTTAATGGCCAATCATACCTAATCCGAAAATAAGAGATACAAGTTCAATTCTCAATTACAGCAAACACAGTTTCCAAAATTTAAGGTTGTCACATGGCACCATGCAATTTTTAAAAATTTTATTTTATTTTTTAAAAACTTGATATTTCGAACAAATTGGTGCGCCCATAAAGTTTATTTTTAGTGATGATATAAAAATTTTGATGACCTCCAACTTTTGCGACTAATAATATTGGGTCGACAATACTTTTAGCGATAAAAATTAATATTTAACTACCAAATCTACTTTCTAAAAGTATGCTTTGTTGTAGCAACTGTTAATATATTCGGGCTTGATTTATATATATAAAAATATATATATGTTAACATAGTAAAAGACTAAAATTTTTTGAATGCAAATTTAATAAAAATAAATTTTTAAACTGAAAATTTAATTTTGATGAACTAACAATTTTAAACTTTAAATACATGAATTTTTAAACATTAATTCTAGTTGCACCTTGTGTGGAAACTAACTGTAACTGGTACAGAACCTATTAATTTGCACTCAATTACACTCAGGTCATATTTATTAAGTGGAAATAGAATAAAATTGAATGGAATGGAATGATATGTGAAAATGAAATGGAATAAAATGTTCATTTCATTTATTTTGTTTGGTTGCGAACATGAAAATTATAGGAATGAAATAAAATTAAAGTTTTCATAATTTAATTATACACTTTAAATACAATGAAATAAAATAAAATTTATTAATTTTTTAAAATCATAAAAACAAATTTTATTTTTAACGCAAATCTAAGGGAAAAAAAAGAATTTAGGGTTAAAATGATCATTTTACAGCTCAAGTTTGAATTGGGCAAAATTTTCTTAACTATAAAAAAATATGTCAATAAATATTTTTTAGTTTTTGAAAAACCTGGAATACAAATATGGGTAACAAAATGAGCTGAAAGATAAAACAACGCTCATTTTACGGTCTAAATTTAGATTAGATTAAATTTTGTTTAACTATCTGGATAAAAAAAATGGGTGCAGAAGTAAAGTAATTATTTTACAATTTGCGTTCAAATCGGGCAAAAACTTGTTTAGTTGTTAAAAAAAGACGTCAATGAATATTTTTTTTAACTTTTTTAAAAAGTCTAAAATATAAATTTAGGTAAAAAATAACTAAACCAAGGATAAAATGATAATTTACTACTCAAAGGGCAAAATTTACTTTAGTATTTAGAAACACATCAATGAATACATTTTAATCATTTAGAAAGTCTGAAATAAGAATTTAGACCCAAAAAAAAAAAAAAAAAAAAGAAACGACTAGGTTTAAAACTATAATTTTATGACTTAAGTTTAGATCTAGGTCGAAAATTAGATCCAGAGATAAAATAATCATTTTATAAATCAAGAGATTGAACGAAAGAAATTGTGGTCATAGAGTAATTGCTTTTTAATAATGTTTATTTTTAAAAACCTTTAATATATTTTTAGATAAAAATTATTTTTAAAATTTGTAAAAATAAGTAATTTAGTATTAAAATTAATATTCTGAAAAAAATTTGATATAAAATCTTAATTATTTTCTGATAAAATATAAATAAAATAATATAAATACATAAAATATGTAAAAAAATATAATTTTTAATATTTTGGACCTAACTCGACCTTACAAACTAAATCTCAAAGCCAAAAAGTTAAGATAGATCTAAATAAATTGGGTCTAAAATGTTCAATCTTATCATCTATTATATTATTCATATTATTACAATAAGGTAATAATAAGAATAATTGGTGAATTTTTTTTAATTTATCCCATTAATACTATCTGATCAGTTATAACTTAAAAGAAGTGTGTAATTAATTGTTGGAAGATATTTATGTAAATTGATCTTTATATTTTGTTTTTTTTCTTATATACCTCTTATTTTTTTAACTACGTTTGTTTGTTTGTTTTTTTTAAATGTTCATTAATTAATTACTATTTACTGAAACATTATTTATTATTTGATATAATTTTTTTATTTATTGACTTCTAAGTCAAATTTTTGACAATTCTAAAAAAATATTAAGGGTGCGTTTGACGCACCAAATTTTGGTGAAATATCTGAAAATCTCTGAAAATTTCTATATACTTTTACACATTCTCGCCTTCTCAAAATTTCAAAAAAGTTCAATACTTTTTAAAAAAAAAGTCGATAACTAGAATTCGATTAATTAAAAAGTAAAAAATTTTTTACTATTATTACCATGAACTCTCAAACTACCAAATGACATCCACTTTAACTATTTTTTGTGAGTTCGTAAAAACTGTTTCGACGGACTGTAGAAATCGTTCCGACAGATTCCCGTGGTCAACTTCCGTTCAAACGATTTCTACAATCCGTTTCGACGAATTGTAATGCAAAAAATCATGACTGCTTAAATTTTTAAATCCGTCCAAACGGAAATCCAATTCGTCAGAACGAAAATCTTACTATTCATTTCTAAAAAATACAGTCTAAGATGTATACATTAAACATAAAAAATTTCTCTAAACTATATTTTACCTCATTTTTTCTCACTTGTTACTGCTCTAAACTCACCCTAAAAACTTAAAACAAAATAATAAAAAATATTGCTCTCTCAGCATCCACTACGAGTTTACATAAATAATGCTTTGTAAAAAATGACAGAAAAGTCAAAATATATCCACTGGTAGCAACTAATAGAAAATCCTAAAAAAATTGTGTAATATTTCGCATGGTGTTTTCGTCCAATTCCCGAAATTCATGATTACACCACGCTACGGTCATTCTTTTTGTCCAGTGTTAGACTTAATATAGGATATGTTAGACTAGTGTTGGACTTAATATAGGATACGTTAAATTGCGGAATTAACAATGAGGTATAAATAATATTACATAATAATATATGCGACTAGATATAGTATAAAATTAATTTTCTTATATTGAATTATTTTATGGTATTTAATTAATAGAATATAAAGTGAGATAAAATATAATTTAATATAAAATATGACAAAAATAATTTTAATTTTTTTTTAGATTTTAGCAAAAAACTAATTTAAGGTGAGGGATATTATCACCTCCTGTGAGATAGTATATCTTCATTTTGGGTATATAAAATTTAATTTTAATATATAATACTATAAATCAAATACAAGACTAAAGTCAAATTGATAAAAAAAAAGGTAGGTTATATTTCTGGTTGTATTTCTAATCTCTCGTTTATATCATGTAAACAAACACACTCATAAATAGGTCATCCTCAGCTTTGGAGGAACTATTAAAGTCTCGTTTGGTAACAGTTATATTTAATGTTTTTCTATTTATATTTATAAATTTTTGAAAAATTAACAAAAATGTATTTGTTAAATCTCTTTTAGTTTTTTCTTATTTCAAAAAAAAAAGAAAACTAAAATAGAAAAATGTAAAGTGAAAATAAAAATATGTTTTTACTCTCCTTTTCTTTGTTATAAATATTTCGTCAATTTTAATATTTTGTCCATTTTTGTTGCATCATATTAAAATAAAAATTAAATACTTATTATTAATTGAATTATTTAATTCAATTTAAATAATTAAGTTAGTACGAATTTTATTTTATTAAATTTAATTAAATTTATTTAATTTTAGTAAAATAAAAATTAATTATTACAAATAAAATTACATTTTCAAATACAATTTTAGGAAAAAAATGACAACAACAAAAATAAAAAATATAAATCGACAAACATGAAAAAAAAAAAAAGCACCGTTAGAAGGGATTCTAGTGGTTACTTCAAATTTATTAGAATTGTGTCACGTATATATTTTAGTGTGACTCATAAAAAATAGAGAAACTATTCGATTAGCATAATAAATTATGGCCATTCAATTTTTTTTTTTTTTTTTTGTCTCTCACCTATATCTCTCTTCATAAATGAAATGTGAAGTGACATTTATTTAAAATTCGTCCTCTTGTTTCGGTTATGAAAGAAAATATAAAAAATCTCTGCTATGCGAGTCCACGATTTACCGCTGCATATGTTGAGAGACCGGTATATGTGGCACAAATCAAAAAAAATATGAAAAATCAAAAAATAAAAAAACTAAGGTAACATTTGATATACCTGTTTTCAACCCGTTTTTCATTTTATATTTTTAAAATAAGAAAAACAGTTCAAAACACATTTGGTTATTTATATTTTTAAAATCTGTTTTTGAATATAAAAAATAAGTTTACATATAAAATATAAAATGGAAAAAAGTCATTTTAAATGTTTTTAATTTCAAAACGAGGAAAATCTTAAAGTATGGAAAACAAAAAAAATGTCAAACTAAATAAATTTTCTGTTTTTGTTATATTGGGATATTCAAAACATAAAACACATAAAATAAAAAATAGAAATGTAAACCAAACGCCACCTAATATATTGATTCATATCTTTTATTTTATCATAGTTTTTAATGCATTTAGGTAAGGATAAAATATTTCTTTTTAATTATTTCCTCTATATTTTAATTATTTTATTTAATATTTATCTATTTTTCTTCACTTGCGTTCGTTTAGTCTGTGTTTTACTTGATAATTTGTCAAGTGACAAAGAATGCGATATAAATTTAATTTTATTTTGTTTAAATTTTGATAGAAAATGCAAGCAATTAATTACTTAAATTAAAAAATTAATATATTGATGAATATTTTTAGTTTTTATATTTTTAAATCTCTTCAAATAAGAATATATATTTGAAATTTGAAATTTTCTTTTATTTTCTTGCATCTCTCTTTTGTTTTTTTGGTTTTTTTTTTATTTTTCTCTTCTCTTACTAATTTTTTCTCCAAATGCATATGTGTGTGTATATATATATATATGTTTTGATATCAACCAGTGTCTTGCACAGACATATTTTACTAGTGTGTATATATGTATATATATATGTTGCATAACACAATTTCAATGCACATAAAGTGCATGCTCTAGTCCATGCAAAACAAGTTTTCCCGACACTACTCCTTTTCAGCCTTTTGGTGGCTGCATTTGCAATTTTTGTCGTACTCTAAATTGAAAAGAGCAGCCACCCAGTAATTGGTGCAAATCATTTATTTTGCTTAGTCTCACGGTAAAGCCCCACTCTAATGAGCCGTTCAAATCGCAGGGTCGTTCTCGCTCCAAAATATTGTTCAATGTTCACCCTACAACTGCAAAAAACTAGGCTAACGCCAACTTAGCGTTATGTTTCTTTGAGGACCACTCATACACATAAGCATGTATGAAGTGACTCGCCAACTTAAAATTTATTATATCGGGGTGAATCTAATTTTTTAAAGATATTCTTTACAACACTCCAGACAACGACGGCGATAACCACAACGACGATGACAACAAAAAAATCACAATAACAAATTCTTTGGTTGTGACCTTCCATCTACTATAAATCTTAGTGTTATATATATATACTCGAAGAAAAGAGAGTATATTAATTATGATTTTTGTTATGAGGCATAACCTATATTAAAGCAATGATTTAATGTTTAAGAACGAGGTTAATTAAAAAATTATATTTAGGCCCCGCTTGGATGCGGGAAAAGCCTCCCTCCAAAAATTATACCCGGTCATACGGGTGGGTCTCACCCCTTTGTCATGATTTGGCAACTAAACTTATCCTCCCTCTTCGTTTTCCCGAGTCTTCACTTTCCCTCCCCTCGCGGTCATCTCCCGAATAAAATTTGGGCACCCTCGACCCTATCCAAAATTTATTCAGCGGAATGGCTCTTTTTTTTTACGTTTTTAACTATTATTAACTTGATCAAAATAAATATAATACTAGTAAAAAAATAATAGATAGGCTAACAAGTCAAAATAAGAACAAATTGGTGCGCCCATAAAGTTTATTTTTAGTGATGATATAAAAATTTTGATGACCTCCAACTTTTGCGACTAATAATATTGGGTCGACAATACTTTTAGCGATAAAAATTAATATTTAACTACCAAATCTACTTTCTAAAAGTATGCTTTGTTGTAGCAACTGTTAATATATTCGGGCTTGATTTATATATATAAAAATATATATATGTTAACATAGTAAAAGACTAAAATTTTTTGAATGCAAATTTAATAAAAATAAATTTTTAAACTGAAAATTTAATTTTGATGAACTAACAATTTTAAACTTTAAATACATGAATTTTTAAACATTAATTCTAGTTGCACCTTGTGTGGAAACTAACTGTAACTGGTACAGAACCTATTAATTTGCACTCAATTACACTCAGGTTATATTTATTAAGTGGAAATAGAATAAAATTGAATGGAATGGAATGATATGTGAAAATGAAATGGAATAAAATGTTCATTTCATTTATTTTGTTTGGTTGCGAACATGAAAATTATAGGAATGAAATAAAATTAAAGTTTTCATAATTTAATTATACACTTTAAATACAATGAAATAAAATGAAATTTATTAATTTTTTAAAATCATAAAAACAAATTTTATTTTTAACGCAAATCTAAGGGAAAAAAAAGAATTTAGGGTTAAAATGATCATTTTACAGCTCAAGTTTGAATTGGGCAAAATTTTCTTAACTATAAAAAAATATATCAATAAATATTTTTTAGTTTTTGAAAAACCTGGAATACAAATATGGGTAACAAAATGAGCCGAAAGATAAAACAACGCTCATTTTACGGTCTAAATTTAGATTAGATTAAATTTTGTTTAACTATCTGGATAAAAAAAATGGGTGCAGAAGTAAAGTAATTATTTTACAATTTGCGTTCAAATCGGGCAAAAACTTGTTTAGTTGTTAAAAAGAAGACGTCAATGAATATTTTTTTTAACTTTTTTAAAAAGTCTAAAATATAAATTTAGGCAAAAAATAACTAAACCAAGGATAAAATGATAATTTACTACTCAAAGGGTAAATTTTACTTTAGTATTTAGAAACACATCAATGAATACATTTTAATCATTTAGAAAGTCTGAAATAAGAATTTAGACCTCAAAAAAAAAAAAAAGACTAGGTTTAAAACTATAATTTTACGACTTAAGTTAAGATCTAGGTCGAAAATTAGATCCAGGGATAAAATAGTCATTTTATAAATCAAGAGATTGAACGAAAGAAATTTGTGGCCACAGAGTAATTACTTTTTAATAATGTTTATTTTTAAAAACCTTTAATATATTTTTAGATAAAAATTATTTTTAAAATTTGTAAAAATAAGTAATTTAGTATTAAAATTAATATTCTGAAAAAATTTTGATATAAAATCTTAATTATTTTCTGATAAAATATAAATAAAATAATATAAATACATAAAATATGTAAAAAAATATAATTTTTAATATTTTGGACCTAACTCGACCTTACAAACTAAATCTCAAAGCCAAAAAGTTAAGATAGATCTAAATAAATTGGGTCTAAAATGTTCAATCTTATCATCTATTATATTATTCATATTATTACAATAAGGTAATAATAAGAATAATTGGTGAATTTTTTTTAATTTATCCCATTAATACTATCTGATCAGTTATAACTTAAAAGAAGTGTGTAATTAATTGTTGGAAGATATTTATGTAAATTGATCTTTATATTTTGTTTTTTTTCTTATATACCTTTTTTTTTTTAACTACGTTTGTTTGTTTGTTTTTTTTAAATGTTCATTAATTAATTACTATTTACTGAAACATTATTTATTATTTGATATAATTTTTTTATTTATTGACTTCTAAGTCAAATTTTTGACAATTCTAAAAAAATATTAAGGGTGCGTTTGACGCACCAAATTTTGGTGAAATATCTGAAAATCTCTGAAAATTTCTATATACTTTTACATATTCTCGCCTTCTCAAAATTTCAAAAAAGTTCAATACTTTTTAAAAAAAAAGTCGATAACTAGAATTCGATTAATTAAAAAGTAAAAAATTTTTTACTATTATTACCATGAACTCTCAAACTACCAAATGACATCCACTTTAACTATTTTTTGTGAGTTCGTAAAAACTGTTTCGACGGACTGTAGAAATCGTTCCGACAGATTCCCGTGGTCAACTTCCGTTCAAACGATTTCTACAATCCGTTTCGACGAATTGTAATGCAAAAAATCATGACTGCTTAAATTTTTAAATCTATCCAAACGAAAATCCAATTCGTCAGAACGAAAATCTTACTATTCATTTCTAAAAAATACAGTCTAAGATGTATACATTAAACACACAAAATTTCTCTAAACCATATTTTACCTCATTTTTTCTCACTTGTTACTGCTCTAAACTCACCCTAAAAACTTAAAACAAAATAATAAAAAATATTGCTCTCTCAGCATCCACTACGAGTTTACATAAATAATGCTTTGTAAAAAATGACAGAAAAGTCAAAATATATCCACTGGTAGCAACTAATAGAAAATCCTAAAAAAATTGTGTAATATTTCGCATGGTGTTTGCGTCCAATTCCCGAAATTCATGATTACACCACGCTACGGTCATTCTTTTTGTCCAGTGTTAGACTTAATATAGGATATGTTAGACTAGTGTTGGACTTAATATAGGATACGTTAAATTGACGGAATTAACAATGAGGTATAAATAATATTACATAATAATATATGCGACTAGATATAGTATAAAATTAATTTTCTTATATTGAATTATTTTATGGTATTTAATTAATAGAATATAAAGTGAGATAAAATATAATTTAATATGAAATATGACAAAAATAATTTTAATTTTTTTTTAGATTTTAGCAAAAAACTAATTTAAGGTGAGGGATAATATCACCTCCTGTCAGATAGTATATCTTCATTTTGGGTATATAAAATTTAATTTTAATATATAATACTATAAATCAAATACAAGACTAAAGTCAAATTGATAAAAAAAAAGGTAGGTTATATTTCTGGTTGTATTTCTAATCTCTCGTTTATATCATGTAAACAAACACACTCATAAATAGGTCATCCTCAGCTTTGGAGGAATTATTAAAGTCTCGTTTGGTAACAGTTATATTTAATGTTTTTCTATTTATATTTATAAATTTTTGAAAAATTAACAAAAATGTATTTGTTAAATCTCTTTTAGTTTTTTCTTATTTCAAAAAAAAAAAGAAAACTGAAATAGAAAAATGTAAAGTGAAAATAAAAATGTGTTTTTACTCTCCTTTTCTTTGTTATAAATATTTCGTCAATTTTAATATTTTGTTCATTTTTGTTGCATCATATTAAAATAAAAATTAAATACTTATTACTAATTAATTATTGCAAATAAAATTACATTTTCAAATACAATTTTAGAAAAAAAATGACAACAAAAAAAATAAAAAATATAAATCGACAAACATGAAAAAAAAAAAAAAGCACCGTTAGAAGGGATTCTAGTGGTTACTTCAAATTTATTAGAATTGTGTCACGTATATATTTTAGTGTGACTCATAAAAAATAGAGAAACTATTCGATTAGCATAATAAATTATGGCCATTCAATTTTTTTTTTTTTTTTGTCTCTCACCTATATCTCTCTTCATAAATGAAATGTGAAGTGACATTTATTTAAAATTCGTCCTCTTGTTTCGGTTATGAAAGAAAATATAAAAAATCTCTGCTATGCGAGTCCACGATTTACCGCTGCATATGTTGAGAGACCGGTATATGTAGCACAAATCAAAAAAAATATGAAAAATCAAAAAATAAAAAAACTAAGGTAACATTTGATATACCTGTTTTCAACCCGTTTTTCATTTTATATTTTTAAAATAAGAAAAACAGTTCAAAACACATTTGGTTATTTGTATTTTTAAAATCTGTTTTTGAATATAAAAAATAAGTTTACATATAAAATATAAAATGGAAAAAAGTCATTTTAAATGTTTTTAATTTCAAAACGAGGAAAATCTTAAAGTATGGAAAACAAAAAAAATGTCAAACTAAATAAATTTTCTGTTTTTGTTATTTTGGGATATTCAAAACATAAAACACATAAAATAAACAATAGAAATGTAAACCAAACGCCACCTAATATATTGATTCATATCTTTTATTTTATCATAGTTTTTAATGCATTTAGGTAAGGATAAAATATTTCTTTTTAATTATTTCCTCTATATTTTAATTATTTTATTTAATATTTATCTATTTTTCTTCACTTGCGTTCGTTTAGTCTGTGTTTTACTTGATAATTTGTCAAGTGACAAAGAATGCAATATAAATTTTATTTTATTTTGTTTAAATTTTGATAGAAAATGCAAGCAATTAATTACTTAAATTAAAAAATTAATATATTGATGAATATTTTTAGTTTTTATATTTTTAAATCTCTTCAAATAAGAATATATATTTGAAATTTGAAATTTTCTTTTATTTTCTTGCATCTCTCTTTTGTTTTTTTGGTTTTTTTTTTTTTCTCTTCTCTTACTAATTTTTTCTCCAAATGCATATGTGTGTATATATATATATATGTTTTGATATCAACCAGTGTCTTGCACAGACATATTTTACTAGTGTGTATATATGTATATATATATATGTTGCATAACACAATTTCAATGCACATAAAGTGCATGCTCTAGTCCATGCAAAACAATTTTTCCCGACACTACTCCTTTTCAGCCTTTTGGTGGCTGCATTTGCAATTTTTGTCGTACTCTAAATTGAAAAGAGCAGTCACCCAGTAATTGGTGCAAATCATTTATTTTGCTTAGTCTCACGGTAAAGCCCCACTCTAATGAGCCGTTCAAATCGCAGGGTCGTTCTCGCTCCAAAATATTGTTCAATGTTCACCCTACAACTGCAAAAAACTAGGCTAACGCCAACTTAGCGTTATGTTTCTTTGAGGACCACTCATACACATAAGCATGTATGAAGTGACTCGCCAACTTAAAATTTATTATATCGGGGTGAATCTAATTTTTTAAAGATATTCTTTACAACACTCCAGACAACGACGGCGATAACCACAACGACGATGACAAAAAAAAAAATCACAATAACAAATTCTTTGGTTGTGACCTTCCATCTACTATAAATCTTAGTGTTATATATATATACTCGAAGAAAACAGAGTATATTAATTATGATTTTTGTTATGAGGCATAACCTATATTAAATCAATGATTTAATGTTTAAGAACAAGGTTAATTAAAAAATTATATTTAGGCCCCGCTTGGATGCAAGAAAAGTCTCGCTCCAAAAATTATACCCGGTCATACGGGTGGGTCTCACCCCTTTGCCATGATTTGGCAACTAAACTTATCCCCCCTCTTCGTTTTCCCGAGTCTTCACTTTCCCTCCCCTCACGGTCATCTCCCGAATAAAATTTGGGCACCCTCGATCCTATCCAAAATTTATGCAGGGGAATGGCTCTTGTTTTTTACGTTTTTAGCTATCATTAACTTGATCAAAATAAATATAATACTAGTAAAAAATAATAGATAGGCTAACAAGTCAAAATAAAACCATTGGGCCTAGCTCAGTGGGTGACCTCCTGATCGTGGGGGGCCGAGGCAACAACCCGCAAGGGTTCGAGTCTCCGCTGGTGAAATCCAGTCTCGTTAAGTTATTCCAATGGCCACCCACCACAAGCGTAAGCTTGTGACTTAATCGGTTCGACGGGTTTGTGGGGTGTTCGTCGGCCCCCGGTTTACCGGTCGGCTACACGGTCCGTTGAGAACCGTAACAAATCGGCCGGGTTTCGGGTCACCAGAAAAAAAAAATAAGTCAAAATAAATATAATTAAAAATTAAATTAGATAATAACCAACCATTCAAAAGTACATATTTAAAAAAAAATTTGTTTAAATAAATTTATAAAAAATTAAATTTTCAATGAAATAAATAATATAACTTTAAATTGTCCAAAAATAATTAAATAGAGTGGGTTTTACAATTTAATATTTAATTTAATAAGTAACCAAGTTTGGGAAATCACAAGGGCAAAAGAGTCATTTGACTGCTTTTTCCATCATTCACACCTTCTTATTTATAAAACATTCAAACCAAGTCAAAAGTTATCTCCCTCCATAAACATTACATCAATGTGGGTCAATCCTCTAAAAATAATACCCTATCTAAAACTTATCTCCTATAATTTTAGCATCATCCAATCGAGCCCTTAATGATATAATTAGGACTTCTAAAAGCAAGAAGGCCCGGGCAAAGTCTTGACAATTTAAAATGATATTTAGTATTTTTGCTAATTTTTTTTAAATGCTATTCGCTACTGTAAGGACGTCAATTAAACACGAAATAAATTGGATTTGAAATTTATAGTAATAATTTAATAATATTTTTTAGAAATAATATTTGGTATGTGATGCTAACCAATCAAGTAGTCCGACATAATAATTTGAATAATAAAATCATCTTGGCTCTTGTATTGTGATTAATATTACTAAAATTTGTCAATTTCACCGTACTAAGAATATATCAATTGAAAAAAAAAAAAAAAACATTAAACCAACAAGAGACATGCGAGTTATTTGAGTGAATATGTTATTATTAGTGTAATTTTTACCTTAAAAAAAAAATTTTAAGCCTCTTACTATAGTCCGGCCATGGAGAAGAGGGACCTGTTTTCCTAGATGTGGCCACAGCACCAACATTGAAGTTATGTTTGGTACGCGGGAATGAGATAGAATAGAGTTGAATTTATTTTGAATTTTTTTATAAAAATATGTCTCAAATTATTTTTTTTTTATTTTGTTCTCAAATTATCAAATGAACCTATTACATTCTCGAACTATTCAATTTCATTTTATTTGGTCTGAACACTAATTCTATTCGTTAACTTTATCGGATTTAGACCAAATATAACGAATTTGGATAGTTCGAGAATATAATAGGTGCGATTGATAATTTGGGAATAAAATAAAAAAAGATGAATATTTTCATTAAACAAAAAAACTTTAGCTAAATTTAAGACTTATTTGTAATATTTATGATTTTTTTTTTCGCTTATCTTCAAAGTTTTTGTTTTTAATTTTTAATTTTTAGCTTTTTTTCCGTAATAAAAATAGAAACATATCTGGTAGCATAATTTTGTTTATGGTAATTAGTTTTATTTTAATAAAATATTTAACATTAGTTTTTTAAAAAATTTAACTAAATTTAATAAAATATATTTAAACTAGTTAATTTAACATTATATATTAATTTTTAATAATAATTAATTTTGATAAAGTATATTAATAAATAACATAATTTAATATAAATTAGTATTTTATTTATTAAAATTAATTCAATGTAATAAAAATATTTTAATAAAATAAAAAACTTTAAGAGCTAATTATTACTTATTAAAAATTTTTAATTAAATAAAATAAATTAGTTCAATAATAAACTATTATTTTAATATTAATATTAATTTAATAAGTAAATTATTTTAATATGTATCATTAATTTTAATTTTACTAAAATATGTTATTTTAATATGTAATTATTATTTATCAAAACATAATTATAATTTAATAAAATAAATTATTTTAATAATAAATTATTATTTTACTTATAATTAATTTAATTTCAATAAAAATAAATATTTTAATATGTAGTTGTTACTTTTTAAAAATAATTTAATTCAATAAAATAAATTATTTTAATCATAAATTGTTATTTTAATTTTAATAAAATAATCATTTTAAAAATAATTTATTAAAAATAATTTTAGTTTAATAAAATATTCCAATAAAGTAATTCATTTTAATATCATGCAAAAAAATGAATAAGGTGTTAAAATTAAAAAAATTTCTATAAGAGAAAGAGTTTTTTTTATAAAAATATCCTTTAAACTATCCATTTTCTTTATTTTATCCTTAAACTATCAAACGCACCTACCACATTCTTCAACTATCAAATTCCATTCTATTTAGTTTAAATCAATTAAAGTTAACGGATGGAGTTAGTGTTCGAATAAAATAAAATAGAATTGGATAGTTCGAGCGTGTAATTGGTGCATTTGATAGTTTAAAGACGAAATAGAAAAAGATGAATAGTTTGAGAGATATTTTCGTAAAAAACTCATTCATTTTTACTTTAACCTATTCTCACATTTGGTATCTAAAAATTAAGTTGGAATACTATCCTATGATATGAAATAATCATTCCATTATAATCAAAATTTCATCCAAAAATTAAAAAAATAAAAATAAAAAACAAGAAACTACTCCGTAATAAAAAAATTTTTCTCAATTATTCTCTTGGGTTATAAAATGACTATTTTATCCTTTGACTTTATTTTTGAACTAAATTCGAACTTGGGTTGTAAAATAATTGTTTTATCCCTAGGTTTATTTTCTTTTTTTTTTTTTTCAAAATTCATATTTTGAGCTTCCAAAAAGTTAAAAAATATTTATCAATGTATTTCTTAATAACTAATAAAATTTTTATCTCAATCTGAACTTAAATTAAAAATGACGATTTCACCCCTGGGTTAATTTTTGTCCAACTTCGCATTCCAAACTGCTCAAAAGGGTAAAAAAATACATTTGACATATTTCTTAATAGTTAAATAAATTTTAGCACGATTTGAATTCAGACTATAGAATGACCAGTGGTGAGGCCACATTCGTTGCCACTAGAATTTGAAAAGAAAAAAAAATTTCAAACCGCGCGACCTGTGAAAAAAAAAAAGAAAAGAAAAAAAAGGAATTGTTCTTCAAAACTCATACACTCATAACATATTATCGTGTTTTATACATGATATACTACTTACCTATATGTACAGTCGAAAGTGCTCACGCCTGAACATTCAACTTCCGAACTTTTATATCCTAAACTTGTGAAAAATTACAAGATTGTTTTTGGCATATAATATTTAACAAGCATAAATATTATTTTTGTAAAATTTTCTTTATTTTAATTATATGATGTATATTTTATAAAATTACAAATGCATTAATATTTTCTTTCATATACTTGTTAAAACTGATTTTTTAAGGAGTGAGCTAAAAGAGATAAAAGGTTGTAAAAGTAAAAAGTTAATAGTTATTTTTATAATGGATTTGTTTGGAATTCTATAAAACTCTATAAATCTTTATAAAATTTAAATTTTTTATTTACTACTTGAATTATAAAATTGTAATTTTTACAAATACACTAATTTTTACAACTCCAAACACTCCTAATATTTATTTCATGAATTTTTCACCTCTCTTGAAAAAATTTCCTGGATTTGCCACTAAAAATGACTATTTTGTCTCTGGGCCCATTTTTGAGCCAAATTAGTATTTTAGGCATCTCAAAAGATTAAAAAATATTTATTGATATATTTTTTAATAGTTAAGAAAAGTTTGACTCAATTCGAACTCGAATTATAAAATGACCGTTTTTCCCTTAGCATTTTTTTACTTAAATTCGCAATCCAAATATAAAGTTTATTTTCATAATTTTAAAAAAATTAATGTTAGCTAGTAATTTTTATTATATTTCATTATATTTAAAATACATAATCAAATTATAAAATTTTGAATATTTATTCTATTTACATTATTTTTTTGTTACTAACCAAATAAAAGAATGAAATACTCATTCCATTTCATTCTCACCTCATTTTCATTCTTACCTCTTGTTCATTTTCATTTTATTTCATTCTCACGTGTCGAATATAACCCGAAAGTTTTTTAACATCTCTCGCTAACCTCCTGGAGAACCCATCCTCATCACATCTTACCTCATCTCATTTCATCTGAAGAAAACCCAGCTTTTTTAATGACTGTAGTAAGCCATTGGTCTCTCTTCAGGCGCTTCAGTCAAGCCTGCATGAGATGGGATTGGATGGGGTGGCAGGGCAGGGCAGGGCATGGCATGGGCTGAAAGAACTTATTTGTATATGTGTGTGTGTGTACATATTTATATAATACATTCACATGGTATTTTAAACTTAGGTTTTCTCCAGGAAAATGAAGCATCACATCAACGAATCATTGTCGGTTTCAGGCGCGGGGGCAATTATGTCAACTTAGACTTTTGGTGAACTGATCATGAGCACAAAGGAACTGATGCACCCACACCCCCAACACGCAAACGCAAGGTTGGTGCTAAATAGTGGGTTCTTGTTTGCTTGTGAGCATTTAGCTTCCCCACAATTTCACTATTATTTCTAAGAAAATACAGTTCCATTATGAATTACAGTGCTACTACTAAATATTAACATAATTAGAGAGACAAACTTACAGCCATCACATGATAAGAAGGTGTTGAAAAGAGTTGAGTTATTCACGGGTAATTCGAGCTTAATTGAAAAAAATTTGATTCAAACTTAGAGTCCGTTTGGAAACCAGCAAATCATGTAGAAGCTATTTCACCCTCTTTTTAAAAGTACTGGATTACCCTTATATCATTTCCTCCCCAAAATTGGCTCTATGCTTGCATTGCGCAGCCGTGTGAAGCAAAAGTAATGAGGGTATAAATGTAAATATATAAATTTAGCTATAGGTAACTTAGGTTCCCAAACACAAAAAAACTTACTTTTTTTCTTGTTTACTAGAAAAAAACACTTGCTAATAGTTTTCAAACCATGCCTTAATTTGTAACAAAAATAAGTTCAAATCAAGCTTGGTTCGTGACTCTTTTATATTCAAGTTCAAGATAGAGCTCGAGTTCGGGATCGAGTCTAAATGAGTCAACTCGAGCTCGATTCTAGAAAAATTCAACTCAAAAATTCGCTGAGCCGCCTCAATAATATAATACATGTATTTAATAATATTTTTATTACATTTTTATAATATTTTACTTATTATATTTTAAAGTAAAACGACGTCGTTTTACTTTAATCGAGTAATTCATAAACCGATCTCGAGTCTAATTTTTCTTTATCAAGCTAAAGTTTAAGTCTATATAAAAATTCGAGCTGAGATCGACCTTGAACTCAATATGAATAGTTCGAGCGTAACTCGAATAAATTAAATCTTGATTCAGTTCGCTTCCACCTCTAATGATAAGTGACCGTCGTCACCAATTTATGGTAACAATCAATTGTCACATGATTAGTGGACAGCCAATTCATTCCTGTTTGGCTTACCAAACTTTACCAAAAGTTACTAAACTTTAACTACTTTTTGTACTTTCTTCCAATAAAATTTTAACACCTATCACCTTTATATCACATCTTTTCATTTTTATTGTATTTTTTAATCAAAATTTAACCAACCAAACCGGCCACGTTGAAATCTTTTACCTTCAAGACTCTAGGGTCAATCTACATCTTCACATCCCACAGCTACAAAACGCAATCTTAATAAATTCACTTAACCGACAAAACAACCACTTGCCAAAAAAGCCATCTGCTAGCACGCTGCATTTAGGCCCATTAGGCCGCCATTGATTATACCATCTGCTCATACGCTGGCTGCACTAATGTGCCGTCAACTAACAGTAGTTTTTTGTGGAAATTCCCCTATCCTACACTAATGGCATGACTGTTCCGGCCACCATCCTATGGCATTAATCATGTTCACGAACAATCACACGTCAAAACGCTATCACCGTCAATTTTGAAAACGATAACAACGTGAGGAAACAGATACTTGCAGATTTTCATGTGGATTTACAGATTTTCACAGCTTCATATTTCCACCATTATGCTGCTAGATCCAAACATGCCCTAATACCAAGTTAATTTTACTGCATAGATTAAACTAAAAGAAAATCCAAAGAACAGAAGTGTAAAGGGGCAAAATTGATTATCACGGCTTAAAAAAATAAAATGACTAAGCTGCCGCTCCTGCTGCTGTTAGTAATAATAATTATTGCAGGCTCATAACTCTGACCCCGTTTGACAACACACAAAAAAATATAAAAATTTATTAAAAGTTATAAGTTGAGCGTTAGGTGAAAACTCAACTTTTATCATTTTTTTACTCTGTTACAGTAATTTGTTACGTTCAAAGTTTTACCAAACATATAAAAAATTACTAAAATTTACTAAAAATTTTACCAAATATTAAAAAATTGCTAAAAAATACTAAATATTACCAAAAAATTTACCAAACACCCACAAGTTGCAAAAAATTACTAAAAATTGTAACATATTTTACCAAACATACCAAGATTTACAATTAACAAATTTTTACTAAAAATTACTAAAGAACATTAAAATTTATGCAACCAAACGGGACCTCTATAGTTTGTCTCGATGAGAAGCCATCATGTGGTGCTTCCTGTCAACAAAATTCTAGGTTACATCAGTGGATCTCAGTGTATCGTACCGGCTCAGTGCGAGTCCAAAAGCAATCTTTCACCTTGTTCATTTGAAACCCGCTAGCTAATAATAGCAAGAAAATCTGAGTTATTCTGGACTACAGATTTCTGGCGGAAAAAAAAATTTAAGAAAAATGAGGTAGAAAAGTTAAATTTATTAATTTTATTTTCTATTTTTATTTTATACGTTAAAAATCTCAAAAATAAAGAAAAATAAAATGCTCTATTTTTTTATTTAAAGATTTTTCTTTTTTTTTTGATTAAAAACTCTCAAAATAATTTTTTATTATTTTTTATTTTATGTGTAAACTCATTTTCTGTTTTTAAAACAGAACTTGAAAATACAAGTAGCTAAATAAGTTTTAAACTATTTTCCTTATTTTCAAAAGTACAAAATAAAAAATGAGTTCAAAACAAAAAATAAAAAATAAACCAAATGACATCTAAATTTTTGGGTTAAATTAAAAAAAAATGATATGATGATTAATAGATATTCTTTTAAAAAATAAATTTTACTTTATTAAGCATAATAAAATAGCACATACTAGTCAATTTATTTTTACTTCGCTTATTTTTTTTTTCTTTCAAAAATCAAAATTCGCTTTCTAAACGTAAGGCAAGAGTACTTTTAGATTAAAATTTTGATGAGAGAGAAGAAGATAAAAGGGAAAGTTAAAAATAAAAAGTGTTAAAAAAAAGAAAAATAATATATCAAATTTTAAATACATATTCTTATTTAAATGAATTAAAAATACAATAAAAAAAGACATTTATTAATCATTTGGTTTTTTTAATTGAATTATTTTTAATTTATAAAATCTTACATGTTTTTCAACGTAAATAAAAAAAAAATTCATATCCTTTTCCCTGTCCTTCAATAAAACTTTGATCCAAACACAGCCTAAAAGTGTTTGAACCAAGAATAACTGAAAATTTAGAGAGGCAAAAGATCAGGGTAAGAAAAATAGAAAAGTAAAAGGAAAAAAAATACCAAAATCCAAATGCATGATTTTACTTGAGTAAATTAAAAATATATAAAAAAATAAAAGGTATTTCTAAATAAATTAATTTTCTAATTTAATTATTTTTAATCACTCAAATTCTATGTTTTTTCCCTTTCCATTTTCACACAAACCAAACATGAGAAATAATTTTAGATTCATTTCCCTTCTATAGTTCCTTGACAAATCTTCAATCCAAACTCCTTTCCAATATTTCCCTAATATAGACTTCCTATGAATTTCACAAGACATTATTTTAATCAATTTTTCGCAGAGAGCCTCAGATTTTTTTTTTTTAATTTACTTTCCTCGAGATTCTGATCACATACGTATGTAAAAATAATTAAATAACTCCCTAGTCAGAGAAATGTGGGAAAAAAAAGGAAGATGGTACAGCTAAAATTCTTATTCTTTCTTTGAGTCAGTGTGTTGACGACGAGCAGGACGCCTCTCAGCAAGCACTCGCTTTGTACTCTCAAGAACACCGAAGAATATTGAACCGCCAATGCCGATCCACAGCACTCTTGGCCCAATTCCCTACAATCATGAACAAAAACCCATCCTAGTAAATTTCTTGCTACAAAATGCTATAATTTAAAAAAAAAAAAAAAAAAAGGAAATAAACAACTAAAATTACGGAAAATTCTAGGTTTGGTCCGTTCCATGAATCCTATGCTTGAGTGCGAAATCTAGTAGAAAAGGGAAGAGGCTAACATATTAGTGTTATGATAACTCCATGACATTAACGTTGGGACCGTTGAATTAAAATCCAACGGTCCAGATGCATTCACATTATTTTAATTCAAGAAAAAAAAAAAAAATGTGAATACATCTAGATCATTAAATCAGGGAGCTAACGTAGCATTACTATGTCAGTCCCCCAAATCCAATCTAGTATGTAGTAACTACATAAAGACGTACGTCTTATGTTTTATTTTCCTCGGTCAATGATTTGAGACTTTCATGCTTTTCGTTTTACTGGGTATCACACTCTCCCTCTCTCTACTCTTGGAAGAGTTTTGTTTCTACCAAAAGCAGAAATATAAAGAAATTTGACCAGCTTGATATTCTATTTGTAACTAGCAAAGGAATACACGAGGAACTTGTATACATAAATATATACCCCCAACAGAGCACGAGGTCCCACTTCATTGACAACAGTTTGAACACAATTTCTACCAAAAGCAGAAATATAAAGAAATTTGACCAGCTTGATATTCTGTTTGAAACTTGCAAAGGAATACACGAGGAACTTATATACATAAATATATATACCTTCAACAGAGCACGAGGTCCCTCTTCATTGACAACAGTTTGAACACAATCAACAATCCCTTTGTACTGGTTTGCTGATCCCTGTAGACGAAAAAGTTCTAACATATAAAACCTTGCCATGCACAAAGATAACCCAGAACTTAAAAACCACGCAAGTAGTTTGATTCGCCATACCTGAACCATTAACCTAGTCTTGATAACATCAAGAGGCGTAGTTATAGCCCCTGTAAGCGCACCTGCAAAGAAAACAGAACAAAAAAATATATATATATAGCTAATAAAATACTTTATATAAACAGAAGAATATCACATTTTTCTGATGTAACTAAAAGAATTCGAGATAGAAAAACAGGCATTTAGGTGTAGAATTACCGGCAAAAGCACCAATGACAGCATTCTCGGGGTCATTCAGATCTCTCTTTGCCTGACAGAAAGGCAAACGAAGATACAAATAAAATTACCAATGGTGCAAAGTTCCGAGAGTACAAGTAGAAGTCGAAGTGCTTATGCAGAGAAAAGCTGTGCACACGAGAAAGTGGCCTTTCACTTCATCAATTATTAATAACACAAGATAAACAATATGAATCTTGTCAATAATTAACTTAGGCCTTGCTTGGAAAACCAAATTGTACAAAAAGGTAGAAAAAAATATAATACGTTAATTATTTTTTGGCATTTAGAGAATAAATTCAAAATTTTTGATCAAAACCGTTCTAACGGGATTAAATAATCTGTTCGAACAAATTTTGTATGTTGCGTCATATTTTTGAACTATCAGAACCCATTCTAATGGGTCACTAGACCATGGTCGAACAGTTTTAATCAGAAAAATTGTTAAAAAGTTGACAAAAGTTTGTAAAAATTTGCAAAATTTTGTAAAAGTTGGTAAATTTTTGTTTTAAAATTTAGAGTTTTAAAATAAACACACGGAAAATGAGAATAACTAAAAAGTTTGTGAAAATTTGTAAAAAAAATTATAACTTTCTTGTAACTTTTGTAAAAGTGTCCCCCCAAACAGCCCCTTAGTTATGTATACTGGTGGTGCTTGGAAGTATAGGATTGTTGGAAAATTTCATTAAATCAAAGGAGAAAAGAAAAGATCGAGAAGGGAACTTTCCTTCACAGCACTAATTCTGAAACAATTAGAAATGGAGAGGATAGTTTGATTTGTTACCAGTCATTCACATTATACCCTATAAAGGCATGCCATGTCAACATCAACAGTAAGACCCAAGTCTGATAGAACTGAATGTGTTATGATGGGATTAGGCTCCCTTGCTCTAACCTTCATCACCAGGAACATCATTTAAAATGACTTATCACCATATGATTTTGAATTGAGAGAGAGAGAGAGAGAGAGAGAGCATTTAGTCAAGTTTTTCTTTTTGACAATATGTCATGGCTTACCCAAATTCAGCAAAATTTTATGCAGCCGCCTTTCTAGTCAAGTAAAGGAGAACATGTCATTAGTTTAATAATGTTTGACATACCGTTTACTTTTTTGAAATTATTATGGAATTTTGTGACCAAGGTCACAAGCTGACAAGATCAAAATCATATACATCTCTCCTCATCTAATTTTTTTTTTGGGTAATTTTCCTCATCTAATTATTCAAATTGCTCAAAAACAAACTCTGTTTTCTTGAAGCCGTCTGTCATGTGTTATGTCCTACTGCTACCCCTCAATTAAAAAAAGTATATTGATCTGTGAGATAGTTTTAACATTAATGTTTTGTATCATTCAATATATAGAAAGCCAGAGCAGAGCTATCAATTCACTACATTTAGTCCTCTTATTAATGCAAGATGCCTGAAGTGCATGAAGTAATTGAAGTGGAGTAATATATGTTTCTAAAAAAGAAATTTTTCTATAAGAAGAAATATTTAAAGGTATCTTTAGAGAACCCCCATTTAAACTAGTAAAATAAGAGTGAAGCTGAAAAACTAAAGAAAAATTTCTGAGCTCAGGAACAAGCACATTCTGGTTGAAATCAAAATTTGCCACAGCATGGACAGTCATTGAGAAGGCATCCCCACACGAGGTAATTCAAGTCCAAATTCGTAACTGAATGCAACTATATTGTCAGTTCAGTTAGTGAGTCACCACATGAATGGAACACAAATTGATCCAACACAAC
This sequence comes from Vitellaria paradoxa, assembly GCA_019916065.1. NCBI lineage: Eukaryota > Viridiplantae > Streptophyta > Magnoliopsida > Ericales > Sapotaceae > Vitellaria > Vitellaria paradoxa. The sequence continues at coordinate 58,157,746 of CM034233.1, forward strand.
CACCAGGAAGAAAATTCTGAATAATAAAATTTCCTGTGCTGTTATGTTCGGGAAGCAAACTCCATCAAAATTGTTCATTATACCAATGTAGTTCCCATATATATATAAAAAAAAAAAGACGAAAGGTATTTTACCGCTAGCTTGTAGCCTATCCGAAGCTGTTCATATATGCAGAATTGGATTGCGTCAAATGGCAAATCACGTAATAGAAATGATCCATAACCCTACAGCATGAAAATAAAAGGTCATGGGCCAATGACACATGCATCAACTCATGTACACAATTCTTTAATGACATGCAGTTTACATAAAATATTGTTGTATGACTAAAAAAGGAAAGCAACAAAATTCCAGAGCAATTCTCTTGTACCAGCAAAGTCCTACGCTAGAAAGAAGAAGCAAAATTTGGAAACTAAATTGGCAAAAAATGTTCAATGTTTGGTGCACCTGAATAAAATGATAGGAGAAAAAGATGTCATACTGAATAAAGGCCTCTGAAACCCTCTCTGGAAACAATGAGCCGAACAGCATCTGGAGCTGAAGCAAATTGCCTGGTCTGCATCCTTTGCTTAACCACCTGCAGAATGTCAGAACAAAAAGCATCAAACTACTACAAAGAAAATAACTGCAGAGAGAAGCTGAGAACATGTGATGCAAAAAATAAACTTATCTACCTCTGTTGGAACACGGATAAGGGAAGCAGCAATTCCTCCAATGGCACCTGCAGTCTACAAGACATTTGATACCATTTTGAGGAAAAAAGAGAAGGCTGGCCCATCATATGGGGCTCAGGAAAGTATTTTTAAAGCAAATAAAGAAGTTCAACAGTAAAACCAATGCTCCAAGAGACTGGGCAATTAGCAGTATCATACTGTACATATCAGGCCTTTTCCTTTGTTAGAATATTCTAACAAGTTCAAAGAAAAAGAGAAAAATACGGAGGAGAACTAATTTTCCTCTCCCATATATTGCATTTACAATAGTGGACTACAATGAATAAGGAAAACTACAATCCCACAAAATAAGGAAATCAAGAAACCTAATTAGCCTGGAATTACTCATAATTAGGAAAGTAATCTAGAATATTCTAACATCCTTCTTTCTTTTTCTTTTTAATTTTTGCGAAGCAGAAATGTAGTTAGACGAACAGAAGGTAAAGAGTGATCTCATTTGCTGTTAACACGCAACGGATGGGCAAGACAAGGATATCACTAAATAATTTGTTAAGATTTACGAAGTATAATTATAAAAGAGAAACATAAATTATAGAGAGGAAAAAGAGAGAATTGTATTTAAATTATGTATTACCTGGATGATATTAGAATATACAAAGAGTGCCTTTATATAAGCAACAAAAGCACAAAAAAATAAATAAATAATAAAAAAATAAAAAAGCTAAGAGATAGAAATCCCTAAATTAGGCACAAATCATAAAGTAGATCATGGAAGGGAACATGTTTAATATTTCCTTATTATCAAATGATTTTATTCTCTCTAACATATTTTATCACATTCCCTAGTAAGATGAGCTTGGATGGAACAAAACGGTAACAATCTTCAACCAACAAATGTGCTTCAAAATTCAAACTTCAAATACAGCAAACTGTCCAGAATAAAATCTCTTGAAGAAATAACAAGAGAAACTTAAGTACAGGGCAGGAACAAGGCTTCTACAACTAGTGTGAAGCATACAAAGAAATGCAAATCATCTGATTTGCCGACAAAGAATAAACCATAATGACTTATCATAATAGCATAACATAGGTCTATCAAATGTCAAACGTACTGAGTCTCAATCAACAACAAAGGGTGGCAAAATACTGAGTCTCAATTAACACACAGCATTTATTGCAACAAACGGGATTCAATCTGAAAGCACCAAAGAAATGAGGAAACAAAAAGATTATTTTTTTTTTCAAAGCATTTTTTTTCAAACGCTAAAGAGGCAGAGCCAAAAGGGAGGGGGGGGATTTCTGCAACTATACCACAGTAGTGTAGTAGCATTGTAGCTGACAACATAGCCAAGAGAGACAAAAAACAAAGTCAAAAAAATGACTGCAAACTCCTCCCATGTGAAACCATCCCCACTTTGTTTTTAACCCACGTGTTTGCCTCACAATGTAACTTTTTGACCAGGTAGAGAGGTGAGAGAGTCAGACAACTGGTAAGCTGTCCAAAACCACTATATGAGCAGCCCATGTTCGCAAAAAACAAGTGAAAATAAAAACAATAATAAATTGATAACCATCATGTGTCCAACAGAAGCAGAAGTGCCCATTATACTCTCCTTTCTCATGTGAGGAAGACAAGGTTCAAGAGAGAATGTCACCGCAGAAGCAAAGGAAAACAAAGAGGACTGGTCAAAGACCAAAATGGATAACTATTGGAGACAAGAAATGACTATGGACCTTCAAGAACAACTGCGGAACAGTGCGCAAACCACCAAAAAGGATATAGGACTTGCAGAAAGGTTGTTGGCGCTGCCGGAGTTCCACCAGAGATCAGATTCCGGCAGGAGACATTGGAAAGGTAACATCGGAGGGAGGCGAGATTGCTGCAGGGACAATAGAAAATTGTGAGGTCTAGAGATGGGTCTACTCACCTGGCAGTGATGAGCAAAGTTGTTGAAAGGCGATTGTTCCTGAACAAGAGAACGTGTCGGAAACTGGAACAAAGAGACCTAGGTGCTGCCACTGGCATAAATCGGTTCAGATCTTGCCGAAAACCACAGAGATGACTCTTTAGGTGTCTACCCAGATGCATAAAGCATGGGCTTTGATACTATGTTAGAATTTACAAGAATGATCATAAGGAGGAAACATAAACTATAAAGAGGAATAAGAGAATTATATTTAAATTATGTATTACTTGGATAATAATATTACAATATACAAAGAGGGCCTTTATATAGGCAAGGAAAGCACCAAAAATAAAGAAACGCAAAGAGCCAGAAATCCCTAGTTAGGGCACAAATCATAAATAAGATCATGGAAGGAAAAATTGAACTTGCTTCCTTATTATCAAATGATTTTATTCTCTCTAATATATTTTATCCTCTAATAGAGTTATAATCCTAGGCCCATTGAGTCCTGTAAGACTGGCTGCAAAATTAGCAGATTACTTTGAGGACGTCCCAATAAGAGAAGCAAGGATGGCAATTAAATTAGTAGAATAGATTTTACAGCCCAGGGAGACTCTAATCATTCTTTTTTTGTGTGCGTGTCTGTTCAGATAGACATTAGGCACCAATGTTTAACATATACTCCAAGATACACGCCTGCTATTTCAAGACACACCCTATTTTCACATTGTTTTCTCTCTTAATTCAATTAACAAATACTCCTCATATACTGTTGATCACACATACGCATGGCTCGGATATCGGTGGCCTTTCTGGTGCTGAAATAAGAGAATAAGTTCGAGATGACAAGAGTTGATTTGAAGATAATAAGGAAAACAGCATGATGTTATTACGATAAATCATGTCGGATTTATTTTAGACAATGCCTATGGACAACATCAAGAGGCTGATTGACAAAATGGCTTGACATCCAACAGCATTGTCTAACTTCATATTTATATTAATGACGTAAAATATGCACAACTAAAATACCATGCTAAATAATTACTAGAGATATTGATACTCTCCTCAAGCTGAAGCATATATAACAAATGTTTCAAGCTTGGCAAAATGACCTTTGCCCCCCTACCCCCAAGCTTTGGCAAACAAGTGAGCAAGCTATCTTTAGGTTCCACATAACCAGACTTGATCAAATCCATAACAATCATTTCTCTAACAAAGTGTAAAATAAATTTAATATGCTTAGGCTTCTCATGGAATGGCCACTTGATTATCACATAGTACCCTCTAGGCTACGAATAGTGAGCTCTCAACTCCTCCAACATATGCTTTGTAGAAAGTCTGAATTAAATCCATAAATTTTAGGAATCATAATTTTCTTTTATTTCAGTAATTTTTGTTTTAAATAAAGAGATACGGATTTGATTTTTTCCAAATCCTAATTTCTCAAATTTACCTTTTTTGTTTTATTCTCGATTCGAAGGGATTATTTTTAGGCTGATTTTTAGGAGTTTAAATTTAATAGATGTAGTCATTTTATCTATATAAAAGCCCTTGGGCTGTTACAAAAGATATATGAAAAAATAAGACAACAGAGTCTTCCTCTCTATTTTTCTTAATGGTATTAGAGCAGATTTCTTATATTTGCTTCTCCTTCGGCTCTTAATTCATTCCAAGAACCCTAGCCATCTCATCTCGTCAATGCTGACTCATTACTCTATCCTTAGTGTTGTCGACTTCGCAGTCGAAACCCTAAGCAATCGCAGCAACATCGACCTTCTTCTTCACAGTCAGTGTTCCTGCACTATTGCCTACCTTCAATCGTAGTCGGCATCAACATCTATTATTCATCATCGCCAGTGTCTCAGCCGACGAAGTCGATCACTTTCACCCATCAAAGCCCTCGTCGCGCTTGCTTTCGCTCGTAGTCAACTCTCATCACTGTAGACGAAGCCCTCTTCGCCAGCAGTTGAATCTTTCATGGTCAGAAGCTTTATCATTGATCCCCCTCTTCAATCCATTTTTATCCCATGGTAAAATACAGAATGGCCACATTCAAGGGGATACAATTTCCAGCAATCCAGAAACTTTGGTTTTACCAATTACTGGTCACAAGCTCTCCGATAAAACTACCTACAATGGTCACAATATGTGATGCTCTTTATCTGTGGCAAAGGAAAAGATGATTTATCTCAACGAAGTTACCAAGGCACCATCACTAGAAGACCTGAAATACAAGACGGGAAAACCAAGAACAACATGGTAATGTCTTGGTTACTCAATTCCATGACTAAAGAAATCAGTGAGGACTTTATGTTCTTCAAGACAGCCAAGGAGATTTAGAACACTGCCAAGGAGACATATTCCAACAACGAGAATACCTCTTAACTCTTTAAGATAAAAGGTCTCCTGAATGATCTAAGACAAGGAGAACTGACCGTCACCTAATATTTTAACACTCTGAATCGATACTGGCAGCAGTTGGATCTCTTTGACAATGAAAATTTTGGTTGTTCGGAATGCAATACTAAGTACAAGAAGATAGTTGAGGAAGAGAGGATCTTCAAATTCTTGTTTGGCCTTAATAAAAATTTAGGTGAAGTGAGAGGGCGAACACTTAGTATTAAACCCCTTCCTTCAATCTGAGAAGCCTTCTCTAAGGTTAGACAGGAAGAAAGCAAGAAGAAAGCAGGAAGAAAGTTATGATGGAGAATTAAGGACTACCAAACCCCAATGCAGAAGCTTCTGCCCTTGCTGCCCATGGGTCCAATAATCCTCGTGATGGAAACCAACAACGTAGAAATGGTAGACCTTCGTGAAAGCATTGTCAAAAACCTTAACACACAAAAACAATTGCTGGAAATTGCATGGAAAGCCTGCTGACTGGAAACCAAAGGCTGATAACCATAGGAATCAAGTTTCCAATGAAAGGCGTGATCTAATGACTTCTGGAGAAGAAAAGCAATCTACAAGTTTGTTGTTCAGCAAAGAACAGCTTGAACTACTCCAAAACTAATTAGCCAACAAAACCGCTCCACACCCGAGACTATAGGTGCAGCTACAATGGCACAACAAGGTAATTTTTCCACAGCTTTGAGCTCCCAACTGAAGAAAAACAACCCTCGGATTGTAGATTCTGGTGCATTAATTCTACTTTATTTCACACTTTTAATCCTTGTTCTGGAAATTATATGGTGTAGATTGATGATAGATCAATGTCAAAAGTGGCTGGAATAGGAACTGTCTTTGCTACTAAAAAATTGGTTCTAAAGTCGGTTCTTTTGGTTCCAAAGTTAATCTACAATTTATTGTCCATTAGCAAACTTACTGAGGATTTAAGGTGTATTACTCATTTTTTCCCAAATCAATGTGAATTTCACGACTTCGAATCGGGGAGGACAATTGGCAATGCTAAGGAATGTGAGGGGCTCTATCTTCTCGAGGGTCCTAGTAATCCTAAGGAACAAACTCATCATCCAAGTGTGTCTTTACCTGTTTTTTTCAAACATTTCCAATAAAAACAGCGCCATCATGTTGTGCCACTATAGATTAGGCCATCCCAATTTTCAGTATTTAAGAAAACTGTTTCCCATTTTGTTCAATAATGTAAATGCTAAATTTTTTGCAATGTGAAACTTGTCAATTATCCAAACATGTGAGAAACAGTTATCCAATCCAAGGTTACAAATAATACCATCCAGTTGCAATGATCCACAATGATATATGGAGACCATCTAGAATAAAAAATGTCTCAGGATCTAGGTTGTTTGTGTCTTTTATTGATGATCATACTAGGTTAACATGGGTATACCTAATGAAAGAAAAATCAGAAGCTGGGATTAGGTTTAAAGACTATCATTCGATGATTCAAACCCAATTTCAGGCAAAAAAGAAAGTCTTTAGAACTGATAATGCCAAAGATTATTTAACTCTATACTTGGGGAGTATCTTAGAAATCATGGAATAATACATCAAAATTCCTGTGTTGACACACCACAACAAAACGGGGGTGGCACAAAGGAAAAATATACATCTACTCGAAGTATCCAGATCAATTATGTTCACTACACATGTTCCCAATCAGTTCTGGGGTGAGGCTGTTCTTAGTGCCACATATCTCATCAATAGAATACCATCTAAGGTGCTGAACTTCCACACATTGTGTCAAACTCTCCTTCAATGTTATCCCACTACCCAAATTATTTAATCACTACCAGTAAAAGTGTTTGGTTGTATAGCTTTTGTCCATAACCATTCCCAAAACCAAAGCAAACTTGACCCGGAGAGCCATCAAATATATATTTCTTGGCTACTCTCCACCCAAAAAAAGTTACAGATGTTACTCACCCACAACCAAAAAATTCTATACCTCAATTGATTTAACATATTTTGAAAATCAAGCCTATTACCCGAAAAATCCCATTCAGGGGGAGAGCTCACAAGAATGCAATTTTTTGGCTAGGCACATTTGACCCTCCAGAACCTAAAGTCACCACAACCAAGTCTCACCCTAAGATACCTAAAACCAACACCCAAATGAGTCTACTTGAACTCAAACGCCAAAACTTTGTCCCTCGTGTACACACTCAACTTACAAATAATAATGAGTTACATGTTTATACAAGGAGGAACAGACCCCATGAGGAGGTGGAGAGTCCAATTCTTCCTTAGACAAGCCATAAGTCCTCTCCAATTTCAGATTGTCCACGTAACAATTCTCATGATGATTCAAATGGCACTACCAGTTATAATGATCTTGATATTCCCATTGCAACAAGAAAACGTGTTTGAGAATGCACTAAGCATCCAATTTGTAACTTTGGGTCATATAAGGGTCTATCTCCAGAACACAGGGCAGTTGCAACTAATCTATCCAATATTGAAATTCCCGAGAATATTCATGATGCACTAGGAAAATCAGAATGGAGAACCACCATTGGAAAGGAAATTAGGGCATTAAAGAAGAACGGCACCTGGGAACTAGCAAACTTGCTAAAGAGGAAATGCCCAGTTAGCTATAAGTGGAGATTTACGGTCAAACACAAACTAAATGGAAGTATAGATCACTACAAAGCACAGCTAATTGCTAAAGGATTCACCTAAACATTTGGCATAGACTACCAAGAAACGTTTGCTCCTCTAGCCAAGCTTAATACAATTCGTGTTCTCCTATCCTTAGCAGCAAATCAAGACTAGCCTCTCCATCAGCTAGATATCAAGAGTGCATTCCTCAATGATGATCTAGAAGATGAAGTGTACATGGAAATTCCTCCTGGCTTTGAGACAAAAACCCAACATAAACAAAGTTGAAAGCTTAGGAAGTGCTCGTATGGACTCAAACAATTCCTCAAGCATGGTTTGATAGGTTCACCAAGGTAGTAAAAAAAACATGGGTATTCTCAGGGGCATTCAGACTACAAGTTGTTCACCAAGTTCTCTGTGGATGGAAGAATTGCTACTCTCATTGTGTATGTTGACGACCTTATTGTAACTGGGGATTTTGCAAAGGAAATAGTCAATTTAAAGGAAGTTCTGGCCAAGGAATTTGAAATCAAAGACCTAGGAAATTTGAGATAATTTCTAGGTATGGAAATAGCTCACTCAAAGAAGGAATTGTGGTGTCTCGACGTAAATATGTTTTGGACTTACTCAAGGAAACAGGCATGCTCGAATGCAAACCTGCCGACACTCCCATGGACTCTAATTGTAAACTTGTCTCAAGGAAGATAGTCCTCTAGTTGACACAAGGAGATACCCATGTCTTGTTGGAAAACTCATTTAGCTATCACACACAAGACTTGAAATTGGTTTCACTGTAGGTATGGTCAGCCAATTCATGAACAAGCCTAATGAAGATTGAACAAGCCTAATGAAGATCATCTCGAAACTATATATAGAATCCTTCAGTATTTAAAAATGACTCCTGGAATGGATATGTTTTTCTGAAAAGGAACAAGTAAGGAAGTGAAGATCTTCGCAGATGCAGATTGGGCAAGTTTAGTTACTGATAGAAGATTAACAACCAACTATGCACCTATGTTTGGGGAAACCTTGTCACATTGCGTAATAAGAAACAATCAGTTGTCAATAGGAGTAATGCTGAGGCAGAATTTCGAGCTTTAGCTCAAGGCATATGTGAAGGAATATGGTTGGGAAGACTACTTAAGGAGTTAAAGATTCCAACCAATGAGACTATGAAGGTGTTTTTTGACAACCAAGCTACCATCAGTATTGCAAAAAATCCTATTCATCATGATCAGACTAAGCATGTGGAGTTAGATCGACACTTCACTAAAGAAAAGATTGAAGAAGGAATTTTGAACTTGATTCATACTTCTACACATCTTCAAGTTGCCGATATTCTCACGAAAGCTCCTCCAAGAGAGAAGTTTGAAGAACTAACATCCAAACTTGGAATGATTAACATCTATTCCCAGCTTGAGGGGGAGTGTAGAAAGTCTAAATTAAATCTATAAATTTTAGGAATCATAATTTTTTTTGTTTCAGTAATTTTTGTTTTAAATAAAGAGATAAGGATTTGATTTATTCCAGATCCTAATTTCTTAATCTACCTTTTCTGTTTCATTCTCGATTCTAAAGGATTATTTTTAGGCTAATTTTTTGGAGTTTTAAATTTAATAGATGTAGTCATTTTGAGTATACAAAAGCCCTTGGGCTGTAATAAAGATATATGAAAAATAAGACAACAGAGTTTTCCTATCTGTTTTTCTTCATGCTTTATCAAATTAACTCACAAGATGTGTTGGCTTTGAGAGTTGGTTTGAGTACAAAAACAACTTTCTGTTTTTTGTAGTTTATTTTTGGCTTATATTGGCTTTTTTTTAAAACCAAATTTTGATTTTTTTTTTTTTCCTTTTATAAGCTATAGTTTTTAGGCATGTTAATCGCACCAAAAAAGTCAAGTCCATTTGGGGAAAAGCCAAAAAAACTCAAAAAAGCAGCTTTTTTCATTGCCTCTTAAAGCGGGCATGATTTTTTCAATTCTTTTGCAAATTTTTTTTTTTTTAATGAATGCTATCAACACACCTAAAAACTACAGCTTATAAATAAAAATCTAAATTTGGTGGAAAAAAGCCATATAAGACAAAAATAAGCTACAAAAAGGCAAAAGTTGGTTTTGGTACCCAATCCAACCCTGAGTCATAACTTTTTATGACTCTACACTACACCTTGTCACAGTTGTTTGTTTCTTACTATTTCGAACATTCGGTAGAAAGAAGAGACAACGGAGCCAATACTAGCTAAAAACATCTAATTACCATTGGCATTAAGAATAAATACTAAAGGTGGCGATGAAATGGAAGCAAATGCAAAAGAAGTACTAGTCATATGATGAGTGGATCCGAAATCAAAGATCCAAGGTCAGAAAGATGCAGGAGCATAACTTAATTAATTAGTGTAATTTTTTCATGCTTACGAGTTCTTTTTAAAAATAAGGAGTCATGTGACTAGCATGTGAATTTTAATGAATTTGGATGGTTAGAATTTATTCTTTTATTTTAAAATGAAGCGTCAAGATTCCAGGGTTACTAAGAGTATTATAAATAGTCTCTTTTATTCTGCAAGATGGATTATTCATTGATTTTTGACAAATAGAAAAAGCTAAGTTTGCTTTTTGATCCCTAAGCTGAGTTTCCTATTACAATCATATTATTTTCGCTTCATTGTTTTTCTGTTAATTGCTGTATTATCTTCCTTGGCTGCATTAAGTGATATCATAGCCTTAAAACTATGATTAGACACAATGGTCGGTCGTGGTAGAGGTCGTGGGGGTGGAAGAAACCAAGTGCAACAAACAAAGATGGCTATGATGAGGCGTATGAATGAAGACTTGTTGCGAGTGGTACAAATGCTACAGCGCAGGGAACGAGCAGAAGCTCATATGGAGATTCCGGAAGGTAGTCTAGAGGATGACGATGAAGTTGAAGAGAAGAACCCCTTCTATTAGATCCAACACATAAAATCCGAATCGAAGTAGATTGAAAGAGATTAGTGCAATCCCTTGATTTGACTAGAGGCAGAATTAAAATTGAAATTGCTAATATTTTTTGAAAGATGCATGCGGAAGATTATTTGAATTGGGAAAATAGTTTTGAGACCTATATTGAGTGGAAACCCATGGCAAAAGAGAGAAAGGTGTTATTTGTGAAGCTTAAATCGAAGAATATTACACATCAATGGTGGAAGCGAGTTGAAGAGTAGCGATCTTGACAAGGTAAGCAAAAAATCTGCACATGGGAACATATGAAGGCAAAGATCCGAAAGCAATTTTTGTTTTGCATCTTTGCCAATTGATTATGCAATGGAGTTGTATGAGAAATTTCACTCCTTGAAATAAAGGAACGTGGCAGTAGAGGAGTATACGTTTGAGTTTAACAATCTCTCCATTCGGGTTGGTTTGAACGAGAGTAATGAACAAATGACTTCTCGTTATCTCGCAGCCTTGAACCAATCGATTAGGGATAAGATGGGAGTAGTTTGTATGCTCAACTTAGAAGATGCTCGACAAAATGTCTTAATAGCTGAAAAGGAGGTGTGGTGTTACGGTGCAAGAAGACCATTATCTAGACGTATGGATGGTACATCACAGCGAAATGCAGCTGTTATCTAAGGGTGTTGGGAGTGAACAAAATGTCTCAAAATTTGATCATAGAGTTGCTACAACCAACCAACCACATGATGGAATCAATTGGGTGGCCAATGGAGGTGAAAAAGGCAAGGCAATTGCAAGATTTGATGGAAGATATGTTGCTGGTGCAAACAACTCAAAGGTGGGAATACTTCGCGGGTTCATTGTTTTACTTGTGGAGAAAAATTACACACATCTTATGCATGCCCACAACAAAAAATCAATTTAGTAGAACCTGGGAAAGAGGAAGAAGATATGGAACCAGTTTATGATGAATATGATGATGGTGAAGAAGATGTTGAAGTTCTTCCAGTACAAGGTGAGTCCCTGGTCATATGAAGAGTGATGACAACTCCGAAAAATGAAGAAGATGAGGATTGAAGGAGACATAATATTTTCCATACACGTGTTCTTTTTTTTTTTTTTTTATGGTTAAGTTTGTAATGTTATTCTTGATAGAGGTAGCAATGAGAGCATCATTTCAAAGGAGGCTGTAGAAAACTTGAAATTACCAACTGAAAAGCATCCTAATCCTTATAAGGTTACTTGGTTCCAAAAGGGAAATGAGGTACTTGTTACTTCTTCTTGTTTATTGAAATTTACAATAGGAAATAATATTGATGACGAAGCCTGGTGTGATGTGATGCCTATGGATGTATGTCTTACTCTTTTGGAGAGGCCATGGTCGTATGATAAAAACATGGTCCATTATACAAAGGCAAATACATAGTCCTTCAAGAAAGGTAATAAAAAATCTCACTTTGCAACCTCCCAAGAAAGAAGTTACAAATTTTTCTAATGCTAGGAAGTTTAATGGTTTCTTGACCGCCCCAAATTTTGAAGTGGAGAGTAGAGAATTGGGGATTATCTATGCATTGAGTAGGCAGACTCTATTTTTGACAATGATGAGTTCACAAGTAATTGGGTTTGAAGAATTGAAAAATCAATATTAAAAAGACCCATTTTTCAGCTCTATTGTAGTTGAATTAAAAGCTTCAATAGGAAAAAACAAGCTGCCATACATGTTACACGATGAATATTTATTCAAGGGAAATCAATTGTGCATTCCTAAGGGATCCCTACGCGAGCAAATCATGAGGGAACTTCTTGGCAATGGTTCAGGAGGTCATTTTGAAAGGGACAAGACAATGGCTATGGTGGCTGATCGCTATTATCGGCCAAAGATGTATAAGGATGTGGTGAAGTTGGCTAGGAGGCATCCGATTTGTCAATTTGGCAAGGGGAGTTCCCAAAACACTGGTTTGTACACTCCTTTGCCCATTCCAAAAGCTCCTTGGGTACATATTAGCATGGATTTTATTTTGGGAATCTATTTTTGTTGTAGTGGACTGTTTTCCTAAAATGGCCCATTTTATTCCTTATTCAAGAACTGTCAATGCTACACATGTTGCTCAATTATTCTTCAGAGAAGTGGTGAGACTGCATGGTATTCCAACTTCAATTGTTTGTGATAGAGATGTCAAGTTTATGGGCATTTTTTGGAGGACACTAGGGAGAAAACTTTTGAATGAATCCAAGTATTCTAGCACTTCTCATCCACAAATAAGTATACAAGTGGAGGCAATCAACTGCAACTTGGGTAACTCGTCGAGATGTCTTGTTAGGAATTATGTGAAGACATAGGATTCTATTATATACCGCAAACTGAATTTGCCTATAATAATTTGGTGAAAGAACTACAAAGAAAGCTCTATTTGAGGCAGCTTGTGGACTTAAATCTCAACATGTCTTGAAGTTAGTTCCATTGCCACTAGAAGCACGGGTTAGTGATGATGGAGAAGCCTTTGTTGATCATATTCGAAAGGTTTATGAAGAAGTGAAGAATGCTCTCAGCAATGAAGATTATGCCACAAAAGCAGACCAACACCGTCGTGTGAAGAAGTTTGAAGAAGGAGATATGGTTTTGGTGCATTTGAGGCATGACAGGTTTCCTAAAGGAACTTATAACAAACTTATGGCAAGGAAGTTTGGTCCATGTAAGGTGTTGAACAAAATAAGTTCAAATGTTGATTTACTTGAACTGCCACCAGATTTGGATTTTAGCCCCATCTTTAATGTTTCTGATTTGTATTCCTTTGATGGGTTTGATGAACACACTAAAGATGTTGAAGAACAGGTTAAACAACCACCAAAGGTGAAGAACGATTTCATTGAAGATGTCCTTGATGTTAAAGAAGTTGTTTCCAGAAAAGGTAACAAATATAGGCAGTTCTTGGTGAAATGGTTGGGTAAACTGGCTATTGAGTCTAAGAACACATAGATTGCTGAACAAGAAATGAAGAAGATTGATCTTGAGATATATAAAGAGACCATCAAGGTTTTCTCGACCGAGTCAAGTTTTTCCTACCTATAGGGCTGATACGAGAGCATAACTTAATTAATTAGTATCTTTTTTTTTTTTTTTTTTTCATGTTTATAAGTTCTTTCTAAAAATACGTAAAGGGGTTATATGACTAGCATGTGACTTTTAATGAGTTTGGATAGTTAGAATTTGTGCTTTTATTTTAAGAAGAAGGGTCAGGATTCTAGGGTTACTAAGACTATTATAAATAATCTCTTTTATTCTACAAGAGAGATTATTCATTGGTTTTTGACAAATAGAAAAAGCGAGGTTTGCTTTTTTAGCCCTAGGCTGAGTTCCTATTGTAATCATATTACTTTCTCTCCATTTTTTTTTTTTTTGTTAGATGATGTATTTATCTTCCTTGGCTGCATTACAGAAGATATACTTGATTGACTCAACAAAAGTGAACCTACGGTTGAAAAGACAAATAAGGCATTAGGCTGCTTGAGAGATAGGAGTTTTTGCAATCAATCAGAAATGGATATCAAAGTGGAAAAGTATGGAGGTGATCCATGACTAGTGGAGCAACTGTTGCAGTATAATGAGGCTGAGGCTTAAAAATGACCCTCGAGTAGGTTTAGCTGCTAGTTTTGGACACTGATACATCCAATGTCCATTCTCATGACAAAAATTGCATTCTTTGAGAGCAACTCTACCACATCTGGGCTGAGAACTAAAACGAAGGCTATGCTTAGCTGGAATTACAAGTACTATCTGAGTTGGTACAAGTAACAGACCTTTTTCAATATAAGTCTTCAAACGAACTTCCTCAACTAATAGTTTAGTAAAAAAACAGCATTTACATATATAAGTTGGAAAAGATGAATGATAGACCCACGAAGGCCTTCAAATTCCTCTCTCAAAGCTGTAAGGAATTGCACAAAACATTGGTCTTCTCTATAAATGCAATAAATCTCATTGGTGCTTAATCCAGCTGGCTCAATAAGCACAAGTTTACCCAAATTTTAGTGATAACTAAATAGAAATCTTGTATACACTTGTCACCCTGTCGTGTGGTGTGAATATCATGATCAAGCTAATATCATTTAGCAAATTAGATTGAACAAACATGGTAGACAAATAATCCCCCATGGTTTGGCATTACCAAGTTTGGTCAAGTGAACTCTTATTGCTTGATCAACTAAGTTGTTGATCCAGTTAATTATCTTTGCATTATTCACTTCCTAGGTATCCAATGAAACTGCATAATTCTCGGCCTTAACTTCCTTCTCAAGTCCAGTTGCCCAACAAGAAACCTTCCATAACATACGCCCAATACAATCTGGCACTAATAGCTTGAAAAGAATTTGAACCCCGATTAGCCATATAAAATGATCAATAGAGTAAGTTACCCAAAAGATGCAGCAATTGGCAAACACATATTTCCGAGAATACAAAAGGAAACCGAGATTGCTGAACAAATGAAAATACGCTAACAGTCGATATTCTTCAAGACAAATACATAAGAGAATTCAGATGAAGTCAAATTAATTCACAGACTTCCAATACACTACGATGAAAAGAGGGAACAAAAGAAGACTACTAAACTAGTTGGGTGACTCGCCAAAGACTAGTGAGGCTGCCAGAAGAACTATAGGCGTCAAATGAACCACATGCCAACAAGGGCCAATGAAGGAGTAGCACGTGAGATCCCCATGCCAGCAATCTGACTGCAGCTGAGAGCATGTGATAGCAACTCCAGCAATGGCGCTTTGACGATGACACTCACCTAAGAGAGATAAGGGTATTGGTCGATTTAAATTGCTGAGACAATCCTTCGATTGCAAATAAATGAGAAGTTCTTCATCTACAAAGTCATTACGGAAAGGATTTTGCAAAAAGGAATTGTCATACCACTAATTGGACTTTTTCGGTGATGAGTAGACTGTAGTGAGGCTCTCTGGTGATGGAGAAGAACTGTGGTGACTCACTGGAACTCTTAGGGCTGGCATCACCATGTGGATGATGTCTAACCAAGATCAAACACAACACTGTTCTGATACCGTAATAGATTTATTCAACATGATCAATGAAAAAGAAAACACAAAAGATACAATAGAGAAGAAAAAGCATACACTGTCATCTGACAGGTAAGTCAACTTACAGAGAATAAGATATTGACACCCTTTATGCTAGCGAAACAAGACAAAAATATACTGACTAAACTACCCTTATTACAAATACTAATTACACTATTACTAATCTGCTCTATTACTCTAATAACCTCCAACAAAGATAAAATGCCCAGTAGTAGATTGTCTATCCAAAGGTGAACCAACCCAACCTTCTGTATGTCTCTCAACTGAAGTGTATTCATCACTTTGATACAATAACCATTTTCTAGATGTACAATAACCATTTTCTAGATGTGCCCTTCAAATATCACAGAATTCAATACTACAACCCAATAACTAGTACAAGGTGATGCTAGGAAATTATTGATCATACTCTTAGCAAATGAGATGTCTAGCCAAGTGACTATCAAATATTTTAAATTCCATAACAACCCCTAATATCTAGGATCATCTAATCATTATCCCGTGTGCAACAAGCTTAGAGTTTAGATGTATTAGATGTCTACTGATTTTGAACTATTGAGATAAAATAAGTCAATATAAATAATAAACATGTGCCTTACAGATTAAATTTTTAGGTGAGATGTTGGTTAACATTACAAAATAGTATCACAATAGACAAAGGTCCTAAAATCTCACCACCACCCAAAAAAAGTCAACAATTCCACTTGTTTGGCCCCTTCAAAAAGCGTCTGACCACACGTGAGGAGGCATCTTGAGAAAACATAAGTAAAATACAAATAATAAAGTAGTCCCCTCCCTAACAGCTTATGCTTCAGGTTTGATGATGGATAACACTCTTAGGAAGAACTAAACATAATTATTTTAGACAATAAATCATTGACATATTTCTCCATGCATGACCTAGCAACCTCACTACCCAACAAGTACTTCAATAGATCCAAATCCTTAGTATTAAACCTACTTAAGAGAAAAAACTTCAAGTCACGCCCTATATCATCACTAGTGACAATAGTATCATCCATGCTAGAAGCCATATCATGGCCCAAGAAGAAAAGCAATAAAACACTGAATGAATAATTCTGAAGCATGTTAACCCAAATTCTATAACTACATCACTGAACCAGCCAAACTATACTCAAGGAGATAGTTTCAGGTTATTTAATGACTTGAATGCACATACTAACTCAAGACTCTCAATGAAAAACAAACGAGGAAGGTTGTTAAGAAAAATCAATTATTTTACACCAAATTGTTAAGAAAAATAGGTCACAAACTACTAAACATGTCCCAAAGGGGCATCAGACATGTCGATTGGTGTTTGAAATTTTTTAAGTTCTAGATATAGATACACCAATGCAGAAGCCTTGTGCATTGGTAAGGATGGCCATCTTGGCCGACCGTCCAAATCCGATCCGTTATCCAAGCCAATTGGATGTGAGATTCGGATTTTTTTCTAGAGATCGGATTGGATTTAGATTTTGTTTTTAAAAAAAAAAATTCGAATATCAGATCAAATATGGGGATAGGACTGCCTCCGCCCCAATTCACCCCGAATCCGATATTCAATCCGAATCCGTACCGATCTGCCCCGAAAAAATCGAATAGACCAAACAACTCCATTTGGATGTGGATGCTTTTTGAAGATTCAAAAAGTTGAGATTAATAATTATTTTATGAACCATTATATTTTGTGTTTGCTACTTTAAGTTGAGACAATATTGATACTTTGGAATTATGTATCAATTGGTGAAATGTTAGTTTTTGAGATATTTATGTATTACTTTGATAAATTATTATTGTGATGATGTTTATGTATTATTTTGGTTTTAGAGATGAATTATTTGGTAGTAATAGGTTACATATGCAATCAAATTATATATCAAGTTAAGGGCAGATTCGGAAGCGAACGCAGGGTTCAGATTTTTAGATATCCGCGGATATATTTGTTCTCCATTTGGAGCGAGGATGGAGATCCAAAAAAATATCCGTTCGAAGTCCGGGGTAGATTTGGAGGTGGACAAAGAGTTCGGAATTCGGATTCGGATATTGCCATATCCACCTCCGATATGCCCATTGCCATCCCTATGCACTAGTTGCCCTTTTGTTTTTCTAGATATAGATAGAAGTTATAGACACAGTGAAAGCAAATCAAAACGGTAGATAAAATGTCAAAATCAGATGGCAGCTGTTGTATGAAAACTTAAAGGAAAAAACCTTCATATAACAATGCAGTACACTAACAACCCAAAAATATAACAATTCTATAACAATTCTTCCAAAGACAAAAACCTTCATATACCACTAGTGAGGTCAAAACCATATGTCAGACTATCCAGCAGTGGTGTGTCATAGCCAGTACGATGGTATCATAAATGGAGAAGAGACAACCCTTACCAGATGAGCTACAGCACTAAGATTTTGAGGAAAAATCTTCAACAATTTCTGCTTTGTTGGTTCATAAACACCAACAAACATTGCAGAAGCCCTGTGCAAGAATCATAATCATCATCAGTACTGAAGTCTAGCTTAATAACATTGCCAACGTTATTAAAGATTTCCTCATCTTTCTAATACGGGAGACTGAAACTTTTGATCTGTAAAGCAGAGAAGTCGACCATGACTCTGACACTAGGTAAGCAAGAAAATTTAAGATTTAAAAGGCATTAATTTGCTTTCCAGGACTTCATTGTTTTAAATCAAACACGTTGAAGTCACTTTCTAACAAGGAGCTCCATCCATCCCACGCTATATGCCTGAGTTCCCCACTGAAGCTTTTAAGAAAGAGATCCTTGAATAATAAATTTAGAAATCCACCATCTTATGTCAATATATTTTTGGAGAAATGAGATTTGTGCAACAAAGCTTAGTTTTTAACATCTTAAGTTCCTAGAGAAGTGAGTTTCCAACAAGGGACTCCCTCCATCCCATGTTATATGCCCAAGTTCACAATTCAAGCTTTTAAGAAAGAGATCTTTGGATAACAAATTTAGAAATCCACCCTCTTTTATTTCAATATAATTTTGGAGAAACAACATCTGTACATGGAAACAAGGGCCTTGCTAGCAGGTCCAGCTGGATGCCTTTGGGCAAGAAACAATCACTGGGACTAGCCCAGGTTGCCAACTGATGGGTCATAAGGGAAGAACGAAGCAACTAAAAGAGAGAGAATTTGAGGAATTCCAAACGCTTGTGGTAGTTGGAGGACTTCAATGGAAGTAAACAAGACCTCATCCTGTTTATAAGAAGAGTTGAGCCTAGGGAGTTTTTGCCAGGGCAAGATAGCCATACGAATGTGGTCATTAAGCCATTATCATATTGTGGTCAATAAGCAAAAAAACAATTCTTTTCCACAATACAATAAAAAAAAAATTCTGTTTCCTAGGATCCAAAACGAATCATTAATGGAATAATCATTCTAATGTTTCCATCTAAATATTCTCTATATTTGTTCCATCTAAATATTCTATATATTTTCAAAATTTTGTGTTCTTGTGAAATGTTTCCAAAAAGTTTCCATTTCTATGCTACCCAAAACACAATGTAGAAACAAAATTTTGATCCTTGAATACGATGCCAATTTAGTGCCCCGACCATATATACTGATTGTTGATGGCCAATTTCTCCTAATGACATGATTGCATGCGTTGTACTTGCATTGATAATCTTTGGTGATTGTATCCCTTCCTTTCTTATATTTGGTCTAGGCATAGGCTCCCAATGACTCCTTGCCCCAGCCTCCAACTGAATCTCTCTTCCAATAACACTTGGAGCTTTCACTTAGGGTAGTATTTTTACTTTGCAATGATGAATAGGTGA
Source organism: Vitellaria paradoxa (assembly GCA_019916065.1). Lineage (NCBI taxonomy): Eukaryota > Viridiplantae > Streptophyta > Magnoliopsida > Ericales > Sapotaceae > Vitellaria > Vitellaria paradoxa. The sequence continues at coordinate 58,177,197 of CM034233.1, forward strand.
ACCAATTGCTCTAGGTCTCATGACACTATCACAGGCAAGGGAGAGACTCCCGCTAAGGCGTCTACTTTCAGTGTGGGAATCATCCCCCTATTCATTTGTGTGTTAAAAGGTGACGCAAAACACACCACTACCTAGAACTTCCCTTAATGGGGAGCCCAAAAAACAGAGTATGAAGGAGTCCACAATTGCCTCAAGAGTCCATGGCAACCAAGGCATCATTTTAGTTTAGCCACAACTAACCAAATAAGAGCATCCACAAGATTGTATTCAAACTAAATTTTGAGAAGAGGCAACATGCAAAGTAATATTTAAAAAACTTAAAGACTTTCTAAGGTAAAAAAACATAAATTGGGACTTCCATAAATGTAGGAGGCGTCCCGATGCCCCACCACCATTTCAACTTAACCCAACCTAGACTTTTCCTATCTAAATGGGTTGGCTACATAGATCATTTTCCTCTATTCCACCTGATTAAGGGTCGTTTCCTCTATCAAATCACAGTGAGCCATATCTTTCTTTATTATTTCTACCCATGTTTATTTTGGTCTCCCTCTCCCCCTCACATTATCCATGTTTTGGATGCTATTACTTCTCCTAATTAGAACATCGACCACATCTGTCGTATGTGACCAAACCACCTCAACCGATTTTTCCATAACTTACCTTCAAGTAGTGCTATCTCTACCATCTTACGAATTTAGTCATTCTAAATCATATCTTTTTATCATTTTACCACACGTTCACCTCAATATTCTCCTCTCGGCTCTTCCATTTTTGTTGACATGTTTTTTTAGTTTCCTAACATTTTGAACCATATAACATAGCATGCCTAATAGCTGTCCTATTAAGCTTTCCTTTTAAACTTGAAGGTACACGACGATCACATTAAACACTTGATGCTTTTCTCCATTTGATCAAACCTACCTTAATTCTATGTGTAACATCCACAGCAAACTCTCCCTCCGCTTAAACGTAGGCCCTAAGTATCGAAATTATTCACTCTTAAGTAATTCTTGACCTTCAATGCTAACTATTCTTTCATTTGTATTTTAATGACTATTAAATTTACATTGCATATATCCAGTTTTGCTACTACTTACCCTAGCCTAACAAGCACAAATACCAACTCGAGATACTGACATGACACGGATGCGCCAACTTGGCAATTTTCAAAAAATGCAAGACACGACATGGTAGGGAATTGGCAAAAATATATACTTTCTTTTTTGTCTTAGATATTCATATTTTATTCAAATACAATGGTAATAATGCAATATGGAGGTGGTGGTCAGACACGTGGCGTGCATCCAAGGGAGGGACACATGGAAGCCATTTGGGCTGCCATCTTTTTGTCATGTTTATAAGAGTACAAGCAGTACACTACTCCACTACCCATGATCCCAACCAACTCTTAGCCCGCTACCCATTATTCCCGCGGTTGAGGCCTTAACCGTCCTATACAGTAGGCATACACGTATCTAGAAAACTATAAATAAGAGAAGACTCGAAGAAGAAGTATGCACTATTTGCTTTACTGGAACTTTGTCAAATTTACATCCGACCTCACCCTTTTCTTTCATAAGTGCTAACTTGACCATCGGAGGTGGCCGAACCTCGCCCAACCAATAGTGTGTTGCAAGATCCACGCAAGGAGTCAAGAGGCTGAGGGCATCACAACCACTCATATATCTGTCTGACCACGTCAGAAGAACCTCTATAGCTAGTCAGACACGTCACCACAAGGATATTATTGGATTTTTGACTCTCCACAATATAACACTAATTTTTTTTTTTTTTTAGAACACTTAAACATCACATTACAAGGGAGAAGGGGAATCGAACTCAAGACCTTTGAATAACAAAAAAGATTTAAATTATATTACACAATTTAAAAGTCAATGAAGAAATTATAAAAAATAATAATAATAATAATAATAATTTTTTTTAAGATGATTCCAGCATATGTCCAAACCATGGTTCAAAGTGGCAGTTGCGGCTGTCGCGTTGGCTTGAGAATTTTTTATGCGATCGTGGTGTTGTGTCGTGGTATCGGGCGATACGTGACATTTTGATTTTTTAGTTTAAAAAAATATAAAAAATTCTGAATAATAAAATAGATTTATTACATGACAAAAATATGGTAACTGTGTTATTAAATAATATTTTATTTAATTTCATGCCTAACATATTAGTAACAACAATTAATAATTCATATTTTATTTAATATAAACTGAAAAAAATTATTACAAAACTATTTAATAATAAATATTACAAACTATATTTTAATAATTTATTTTATGAAAAAGAACCTTAAATCTACAAAAATTATTGAAAATGGCTAAAAGTGTTTAATACCACATTTTTTTTTAATTTATTCAATCTAACAATAGTAAGGGTTTTTTTAATATATATTAATTCAAATAAATATATAGCTGGATTTGGCAAGAATTATTGGAAATTACAAAATTATTGAAAATAACATTATTAAAAATAGAAAAAATTATTGGGAAGTACAAAATTATTGAAAATAAAATATTGATTAAGGTTTTAGATCAGTGTTAAAAAAATTAGAAACATAAAAACAAAAGAAAAATACCCAAGGCATGCAAAAGGTTCAAAGAAGCCGAAGGGTTTCTCGAACCTAAAAGTGAAAATGATGGCAATGTTTAGGCAGGGTAGAGGCTGCGATGGCAGATTGCAATGGCGAAGGCAAGGCTGTGGCAACAAAGGCAAGGTTGCATTAGTGACAAGGTCTTCAAATCTAAGGCGGCTCAATTGCGATTGAGGGAACGTCTCTCCCCCCCCCTCATCCAAATATGAAGAAATGAAGGTCAGAAATATTTTTCTCGATATCACCGATTTGTCTCCAATATCGTCGATATCTCACCACTAAAATGACTCATCGTGGCACATTGCAAAGATATCAGTGTGTCTTGACCGCGACACAACGAGTTGAAGCTTCCAAGCATGATTCCTTGACACAGCCTAATATCTCGGCACGGCATCCTTCGATTCCAAGCCAAGATGCCAAGATATCAGCAATCGCGGCCAATATTTCGAACTGTGCTCCAAACCGAGTTCGTGTCATGTCCAAGACAAGTCTATGGTGTGTCCAACCAATCGCTAAACATAAAGAAAATAAAATAAAAAATCAAACAAAACAATAGGCGAGTTTGACACGTGTCCGAGTCCGTTGTGAGTCCGACTAATATAGTGTCCTTCCTAGACCCTAACTTTTCCTGATGCTAACACTTCTCTCCACATTTCTAACCTAGCATTTACTCCATCTTTGTTTCATCCATGAAAACTCTACTATCAACAAACAATATACACCATGCGACTTCTTGTGTATGTCTAGTCAATTCATTCATAACTAAAACAAAAAGATAATGACTTAAATGTAGAACCTTGATGAAAATCCATAGTTATCCCCAGCAACATGTATCATTCTACGTTAAAAAATCAAAAAGTAATGCATAGGAACTGAAACATCAATAAAATCAAATCACCAACAATGAAAACTTTATTGAATCAAAGCAAAAAACAATTCAATACATGGTAAGAAAATTAATTTCAACAAGCACGGTGAATATAAGCATTGACCAAGTAGCTGATGAATCGCAAACAATAAAATTAATGCATTTAATATTTTAAATTTCTATAACAATAGAAATCACAATAGAAATCCATAACTTAGGGTCGGCTTGGGAGCGGAAAATCCATTTTCTTTTTTAGCTATTTATCATTTTATATGAATTTTTCCCACCAAAATTTGATTTTCTTTTTATTTGATAGTTTTTAGGCATGTTATTTACATCTGTAAAACAAGTTACAAAAAATGCTTTCAAATTTAAAAAATAAATAAATAAATAAATACTATGTTTTTAATCCACAACGTGTTAAGACTTGTGATATTATGTGTGGCCCCATCCCAAAGGAGCTCATGACAAATGTTGTTGCAAGGCACCCTATTGAGTCAGTCGAGCTAACAAGAGACCTCACAATGGTCCTCATTAAGGGACCATTCCATCATTCTACAAGATCCTCCACCTAATAAGCCACCTAGCTTATCACTGCTTAAAGAAAAAACCAAGTCCAAGCTCTGATTGTTTTGACAAAAACCCTCACTTATAACCAATGGTTGATTTGTTACTTACAGACTAGTGCAAGGGACTGTCTAGTTCACCTCCATCGAAAGATTATCCTTCACATTGCAAAGATATAAAGCCTCCACCACTAAGTTACCCAACCACAAAAGTAAATGTAGCCCTTGGCCATTCAACAATACTAGCTTGTGACCAATGCCACACTCCATGGCGAGACACCATATTGATCCCGCACTACCATGAGGACACACCTCACTAATACCACATTGCCATGCACCACATAATGTAGCAACACATTAATGCCATCCTGCCTTGACAATGCTAGAGTGGCTCCCTTGTCCCTCAGGCATGCATCCACTGACCAACCTACAACCATCATGATTGAACGCAGGCCCACTTGACGCTCTTTACATATAGTGTTTAAACTTCATTTAATCCTTTATTGACTGCACTTGTCTACCCCTTCATCCAAAAAACCTCTCTATTGTTTTCCTCACTCTTTCTTTGTTATCCCTTGAATGGCACATTTTGTCTCCTTTCTAGAAGGCCCTCACTGAGACTCACTTGCAAGGTGATGCATTCACACACACATTGTTCCACTAGGGAAGAGCCAACACACTACTAGTAGCTCCAAAGAAAAAGGAACCTCCCAACTTCTCAGACCAAACAAGAGATAACATAAACTTCTATCCCTCAAAACAACAAAAACACCCATCCCAATGAAACTATCAACCAAACAAACCGAAGTTCCTTGCAAATGGGACTAGCTTAGATCCCTTGATAAAATTTCTTAGGCTTTATGCAAAACCAACAAGTAATGGTGGAGGTTATCCTTAACCTCTAACAAGGACAAAGGGCACTACCTCTCATTCTTGCACAAGGTTTGTCAAAGCCCACACCTTTCCGGTTTAATAATGAACTACTACAAAATATCTAGAAATTTGAATCATCCTCTTCCTTGCCTCCAGTCCAATGACCAAATTCTAATAAAAAAAAAAAAAAAAATTCCAAAAACTACCCATGCATGCGCACTATTGTCAAGTGCCTCCACAAAACACTACTATAACTCCTAATTGCAAAAGTGAAAATGAACATTCCATGAGCAAGAGCACCCCAAACCATCCTTCTTAATTGAGTTTCACCTTCGCCCTCATAATACATTGTTGGGTCTTGAGTTCAAGTCTCGTTATCGTATTGTTCCCAGTTATTGTTGCACATACTGCCCTGTTTTGGTTGGTATACCTGTTCAGTTCAGTTTGTTCCTCTCTACACTCCACGTGCAAGATGGGATTGTAAGTGAGAAGAATGTTAAGTTGACCTAATATATATTTTTGTCTCAGTTCCTAACAGCTTAAGATTTTCGGATAATTAGTGATTTAACACACCCATTTTGATAGAAATAAAGGAAATGTAAGGGAATATGTTTTCTGCCTTATGGACAGCCCTGTAATCTAGAGTTTTAGATAAAAACCTTTGATTGATTTAATTGTACAAGTCCATACCTAATCAAGCATTATCTTGGTATGCTACTCTAGCTCCATGATCCATCATACACGAAGTTTTTCTACGTGGAGGAAAGACTCGCCACCCTCCCCCTCACATGAGCAATAGGGAAGATTTATTGACATATTTCACATGGTTTCAAGAAACAACTAATGAACATTCAACATCCCACATCCGAAAAATACCTCGTATAGATTTACATCAAGGTAATGCAAGGCAAGCATGTGATTTACTAAATTCTAGCTACTCAAAACCTTTGGATTGACAGATAATAACATTAGTGAAATGGTTCAGCATTCAAACAATTTTTTTTTTAAAGGAGCGCTCAAACTTGACTAAGACCCCCTTAACGCCTCTTGCCTTTGCTTAGAGTGGATCTTCTCTCTCATGGCACCAATACTTTTCATATGCTTAGGAATCTTCCCGCCAAGGCGATGATAAAGGGAAAAGAAAGAGACTTTATGAGCCATCCGTCTCCATCCCCCATGATAATAGACGTCGTGATAATAAAAGTGATTTTGGCCCATCTTGATGCTTGGGTGGTAGATAAGGAAGTCACCCTTCTAGAAGTGTTATAAAGCTCCTGCCTAACAAACACATTCAAAATCTATTGTGCAAGAAAATTGATCCACAATAGGGACATCTCCCTATCAATGTCTTAGCAGCTCTTTGTTCATGAATTCATATCTCATGTCCATGCTACATGTGCACTCACTTCCCTCCACATAACTAACATGTCCATGCATGTCTATCTTCGTTCCATGAAGCCTCATGGCTCTTTACATGTACTTACGTCTCTCTTGACTATGCATGCACAAACATCTTTCAAAAATAGTGAAAAAACATCTCAATATAGGTACTACATTCTAAACTCCACACGGCACAACCTCATCAGGGACATGTGTCAGCCTCATAAGGTGAGACGACTGCCCAAAGAATCATAAGCTACAATCAAGGCAAGACAAAAAGTTCTTCAACACTTTGTTATACAGAAGAAATATCCTCCATGACCATGAGAGATGCACTAACCCAAACCTTCACTCTTGTAAGCAAGTCAGAAAATCCCTCCAATCAACACCACCATCTCGACTGCCTTGAAATGTTTATCCTAATTCCCCCACCAAACCCTTTGGGGTTAGCCCAAGTGGCTCGTGAATCTGCTCCCCACAGAGACCACATGGATTTGATTCCTGACTTAAACAGGATGCGCATGAGAGGCAGTGTACAGCTCCCCGATTTATCTATCAGCTACGTGATTCATTGAGAGCTGCAATAAACTGGTGTGAGTTCCAGATTACCAAAAAAATAATAATAATAATAATTCCCCCACCAAAGCTCCTCACTCTCCACCGAAGGGATCTCATGCATGTGGACTCCCACTAGCCCATGAGGCCATGCATGTAATATGCATATCCTCAAACAAATCCAACATAGCCTAAGCCCCAAGGATAATGGGTTATCCCCATAAGATGATGCATGGATTCACCCCAAAATTGCTCATGAACAAGGCCCAAGTGCACGCGCCCTGCCACCTTGAATCACTAGAGTTGACAAGAAAGCTCTCCAAGATCCTTGCCAAGGAACCCTACTGTAACTCTACAAGATCCTCCCTTCATGAGTCACCTAGCTTATCACCTCTTAAAAGAGATCTCTAAAAAGAATCTGAGTACAAGCTCAAATCACTCTAGTAAAGACCTAATGTGAAACAAAGAGAAAATCAAGCAAAGAGAAAAGAGAGAAATAACCGAAGAAAATAGATGAAACTTAAAGAGAGAAGAAGCAAGAGGAGAAGAGGGCGAGGAAATCAGCCCACGGGCAATAAATTCTCATTCAAATCATCATAATCATCTCTATCTCTTCTACTAGCACGTACATCATTTTAAATAGAAAACCAAAGGAATAATCAAAAATCATAGTCTAGGGAAGACTATCCTAGGGGAGACTAACAATCTTTATTCAAGGGAATGACTTTATTTAATAACCTAGGGAGATGTCCCCAAACTTAAAATACAAAGGGTCTATCCTAGGGGGTGCCAAAAACAATCCAAGGGGGGAGAATGTTTTTATTCAAAGAAGCATGCGAACAGACAATCGAAGAATGTCTTTATTTTAGAAATGTCCTTATAAATATCCTTGCTCGAGACTATGAACAAGGGATTAGTGAATTGGATGCTTGGACAATTGACCTTTGTGCTATTAGTTCCCCACCCTCAAGAGACTATGCTTTGCTTTAGCTTGCTATGAGAGAGAGTTGTTCAACCACAAAGGATGGTGGCACCATACTACCGCAACAATGCCAAAATGGCACCCTTATCCCCTTGGTACACGTTCATAGACCAACCTATGGCTCTAGCCATTATACCGAGCATAGACCACTAGACCCCCTCCCTATCATGGTTCGAAATATCAGCTACGACTACTAATATCTCGGCATATTGGCTCAAAATCAAAGGATGCCACGCCAAGATATCAGGCCGCGTCAAGGAATCATGCCTGGAAGCTTCAACTCGCTATGTCGCGGTCAAGATACATTGATATCTCGGCAATGTGCCGCGATGAGTCATCTTAGCAACGAGATATCGACAATATAGGAGTTAAATCGGTGATATCAAGAAAAAAAATTTTGACCTTCATTTCTTCAGATTTGGAGGCGAGAGAGAGAGAGAGAGAGAGAGAGAGAGTTCCTTCAATCGCAATCGAGCTACTTCAGATCTGAAGATCTCATCGTTGCTGCAACCTTGCCTTCGCCGCCTTGCCTTCGCCATTGCAAATTGTCGTCGCAGCCGCTCCTCTGCCTAAACTTTGCCATCACGTTCACTTTTAGGCTCAAGAAACCCTTCGACTTCTTTGAACCTTTCGCATGCCTTGGGTGTTTTTCTTTTATTTTTATTTTTCTAATTTTTTTTTAACACTAATCTAAAACCTTAATAAATATTTTATTTTCAATAATTTTGTAATCTCGAATAATTTTTCCCATTTTCAATAATGTTATTTTCAATAATTTTGTCATTTCCAATAATTCTCGCCAATTCCAACTATATGTTTATTTGAATTAATATATATTAAAAAAAAAACCCTTACTATTGTTAGATTGAACAAATTAAAAAAAAAATATGTGGTAGTAAACAACTCTTAGCCATTTTTCAATAATTTTTTGTAGATTTAAGGATTTTTTTTCATAAAATAAATTATTAAAATATAGTTTTGTAATATTTATTATTAAATAGTTTTGTAGTAATTTTTTTGAATTTATATTAAATAAAATATGAATTATTAATTATTGTTACTAATATATTAGGTCTGAAATTAAATAAAATATTATTTAATAACATAGTTACCCTATTTTTGTCATGTAATAAATCTATTTTATTATTTAGAATTTTTTTATATTTTTTTAAACTAAAAAATAAAATGTTACATATCGCTCAATACCACGACACAACGTCACAATCGCATCAAAAATTCTCAAATCGATAAGACAGCCGTAACCGCGACTTTGAACCATGCTCTCTATATATAGCCAAAGAAACTTCATTTCCACCTCTTAATTACTCTCAACTACCCCCTTATCTATCCAAAATCTATATATTTTGGTCATGTTGCTTTTTCCTCAACACCCTGGAGGGCAACATAGTGGTAGTTTCCTGGATGGCAACATAGTGGTAGTTTCCTTCCCAAAAGGCCTTCAATAACACTCACTCCAAAGCCATCAACTCTTACAGAGCCACAAATAGTGAAAGCAACTTAAGGACAATACATCATTAAAACAAATTTAACTGTTTCCTAGAAACACTCAAAATTATGACCCTAGATGAACAAGAAGCTACTTTGTCTTACATAATTGGAAACATAATGCCTTCAGAACTATCCAAAGAGGCGAACCAAACCAAATACCAACGACATTATCCACACAAAAAGAAGGTGAATGCCAAAAATAACTAATAAAAACCTAAAAATCCAAGAGCCCAAAATTACCATGTGGTAGAGAGAGCACCAAATTATTTTTTTACCCATAACCACTCCTTCCGTGTAAATGGAGGAAAATCACACGTACATAGCAATGGCACTTGACCATGTTAGTATAAAGGACATAAAGGATTCGATATTGAAATTTTATTCATCAAAAAAAATTGATATTGAAATTTATTATAGCGGTTGTAATAAACAAAGTACATAATTTTGGTGAAAATTTAGAACCAATTCCAACCACATAACATTCTAAAAAAGTCAATGACACCAATCATATATTAAGGAATAAAGATAACAGTTGAGAAACACAATTTAAAAATAAAGAAAATGAACTTTTGAATTAAACTTGTCAAAGAATGAAGGACAGGAATATTGTTAAAACAAAACCCCATAGATGAACAAGGTGAAGTAGAAAAATAAGAAAATGACATTACCATGAGAATACTAAACTCCTATAAGAAAAGCTTGCAGAACATGGATGAAATCAGTTTTTTAATTTGTACTTACGGTAGGACACCAGCAAGATTTCCAGCCAATCCAGAGTAAAGCCCCTTCCAAATTATTTTTCCTCCGCCGTGAACTGCCTATAATAATGATTAAATAGTAAAATTAACAAAATCTGAGATATACTTGGTACATAATAGTAAAAAATAAATAAATAAAGTGTAAATTATGGGAAAAAAATATAAAGACGTGTTAAATACACCCTTTAGGGGATTTGGTAAGAATGTTATCACATTTTAAGGACTAGAAGTATGCACACACAATGTGTGTGATTTTTGTTAAATTTTTTATTTTGAATAAAATAAAATTATAAAAAAATTCTTTTGCATAATTTAATTAGGGGTATAAAAGTAAAATAATGTGGTGGTTAAAAATTTTAAATTCTTAAATGACTCAATTAGAGATCGTTTTAGAAGTTATTTGATTTAACATTTGAATTTGATGAGAGGTTGAAGGGTATTTTAGGAAACTATAAAGCTTCACTAAAATTGAAGCTTCATTAAATTTTGGCTTCACCAATGCCCCTAGTGTTTTCCTTTATAATAGTATAGATAGATAAGGCATCATCATAGGAAGCCAAACATTTTATGTATCATTTTAGATCCCAGTATAGAAAAGTAAAGAAATAGACAAAAAGGTTAGGATGTCGAAAATAAAAGAATAAAGAAGCGCTCGTGTGAAAGAAACCAATATTGAAAAGAAAACGAGTAATGACTATTCTTGTGAGAGAAACCTATAGCAAAAATACATTGGACCAGAAAATTAAAAATAGTATATATCTATTTATCTCATCACAACAGATTTGTTATCAGGCCTGCACAGTTCATACCACGTAGAGAAGTATTATTGTACTAATTGTCTCAACAAATTGTGAGCAATGCAACTCAGATGAATGTGGTGCAGAAATAGTCCAATTGTAGATGTTAACAACACTCTTCTCATTCACTCACCAAGCCGAGACATGGATTGAAACATCAAGCTGTGAGTATGATATAACATTATGTGGCAAAGTTCTTGATCTTCATTTGAAATCAGCATAAATTCAGCCATACAATTGATCTACCTGTAGTCGAGTCTTTATTGTATCAATTGGATATAAAGCTGTTTCAACAACAACACCAGCTGTCCCTCCAGCAATAACACCCTCTGCAGAATACACCAGAATAGTTAGAGAAGTGAAAACTATACAGATTTCCTTTCAACTCCAGCACCAATAAATACAGAAGACAAACTATATAGACAAAAAGGCATTATTTTCTCTTTAAGAGGAACCAGGGATGAAATTTGTAGGTTTCGAACATTATTTGAGACATGACAAAACTTTCTGTCTGCTACAATAGTCCAATTCCAGTATTTTACACGTTTTAATAGCCACACGTCCGATGTAACTCATATTTATTGTTGACACCAAGAATAGTCCTTCACTTGAATTCTACTGTTGTCCAACATAACTCATATTTATTGAAAAAAGATGAATGAATTCAAGGTTAAAGTTTTGGTTCTTGTCATTTTCATGTCATTTCTATAGTAACCAAAATGAAATTCAATCTTTCACAATCCTTAATACATCACAACAACAGTATTTCCTCTTCCACAATAAATGCTTCCCTTTAAATTTTGTTTTTCCATGGAGAAAAGCCCAGACGTAATATCCATATACATTCTTTCCCTCCCAACACACCCCTCATGAACCATAGGCGACAATGACCTTTCAGGTATTTAAGCATCTAATAAAATTTTGGAGTTTGGGGTAGAAATTATGCCCAAACTTTTACAGTGTTTAAGCCAGTGTCCAACGTTTGATACACATTTTCAGCTTAGACCCAATTCTAACAATTACCACTTCAAGAACTTCAATGATGGTCGTTGAGCATACCAAATAAAGTTCGAAAAAAATCAAATGGTTGGTCTTTTTCTGCACTGACAGACGCAAAAAACCTTTTTGTCTCCAACTGCAAATTGCATGCTTTTCCATTAGATGCATCTGCAAAACCAGATCACCTGCTCAACCAATAAGCAATAACATATGACACAAAATTACTCAAGTAACATTCAATCAACATCAATGGATAGCACATAGAAAAATGATATTTCCGTTAAAGCAATTGTTTCTCTAGCGATCAAGTTGGATTCCAATATAATTCATTACAAATTGTGCACAAATGGGAAACAAAACTTTTCTCAAATAGTATTGGCAATTTAACTTTTATATGCTCTTACTATAGAAGATCCGAATACAACTTTTAAGCATTATAGTCCGAACAGTGAACTGAAAGTTTTGTGGTCCGGACGGTGCATCACAACCATTCAGACGGTAGACAATTACACATGGCAAATAGAGGTTCCCTACCATAAGCAGAAAGCACGTAATGATATCAATATAGTCAAATACTGCAATTGGCAAAACTATGGTAAACCTAAGTACCCATGTGAGTCGATGGTGCAGAGTTTCTAGCAAGCCAACAATCAATAAACACCATATCAAAATTCCACAGTTGCAGATTCCAAGACTTCTTCATTAATGAAGGCATTTGCCGACCAAAATATCATTTTTAATCCTGTAATAGAACATTTTTTAACCTAAAGCTCTGCCACAAAATTTGATTGAGTGATACCAATGTCTCCACTTTTCTAGGGAGGGACTGTAATACCATCATGTCACTCAAGCAAGGACTACAACAGTTAGAGTTTCAACTTAAGTGAAGAACAGTCACATAATCAAAAGTATTTACAATCAATTGTCAGATTGCAGAGAACCCAAGTTACCTGACGAAAGCATCGAGGAGCTCTTCGAGTCCATTGTTAATGTAAGAGGACCCATCAAGGTCCAAACAATTCCGAGTCGATGTAACTACAGAACCAACTAAAATTGATCATAAAATCACTCGGTAACAATTTCACAAAATTTTAAATCAAACCCACTAAAAGAAACATACATCTATACGTATATATATATATATATACCCTATATCATACCTATGAAGAGAGAGACGGTGAGCAGTGCTGTAGTTCAAGTTTCTTTGAAATTGCGTGGGTAAGAGAAAGCAAGCGCTTTGTTTGGATTTTTTGGTTACCAAATTACCACTTCCTATCCTGAAAATGGACCGGTTCAATGTGCCGGTTTAAGTTTCCGGCTAATCTTCATCGGCCTTGTCCTCCAGAACCCGGACATCAGCTAAACTTTTATATAAAATTTTCCAAAAGTAATATAAGCTAGTTTCGTGATAATTTGGAAGAGATAAATAAATGGATTCAAACCCTTTAAAAATTCAAATAACCCAATAGTTGGGATTAGAGGAGAACGTCGTAGTTTAGAATTCAAATTTATAATTAAATTTACTATTATAGCCTTTAAAATTGAAATTTTCTTAAAAATATAATTAGTTGTGAAGGCCATTTTAGGAAAGGAAAAAAAGCTTCACTAAATTAATTCTAACACAATTTCATCAATTCAACCAATTGCTAATATTAACTGTATAGATCTTGGTACTAATTTATCAGACATTTTGTATTTTTTTTTTTTTTTTTGGCAAATGATATTCAATTTTTTTAATTTCTATGTGACTGTTTTGCCGAAGGAAAAATATATATTATATTTGAATTATGAATTCATCAAGAATACAAAAGTAAAAGAGAAATGAACCACTCAGAATATTCATTTTCAACAGATAATGAAATAAAAATTATTTTTTGAAAAAATATTTATTTTTTCATTCTTATACTTTATTTTAGTTTCTTATATTTTTTTTTCCTTATTCTTTCCCCCCTTTTACAAATCTAAATCCAAAATATAATCACTTTTTTTTTTTTTTTACTAAACAAATGATGAAAATTATCATTTATATCTCTCAAATTAAGAAAAAGCAAATATGTCAAATAAATTAAAAAAAAAATTAAAAAGCCAACTACAACATTTTTTTTTTTTTGGCTAAAAAAACTAAAAAAATGTGTTAAGGCAATAATTGTTCATCTATGGTTATGAAGTTGGAGAGAGTGACTAACAATAATAGTAGGTGGTAATAGACGATAGGTGGTGGCCAACAGTAGTTAGTGTGCATGGTGGCTGGTAGCGACGGTGGCTAGTGGCCAATGTGGCAGTTGGTGACAACAGGTGATATAGTCAACAGTGAGTAGTGGTGGTTATAATTGTTTCCTATTTGTTTTAGGAAACTAAAATCCAAATACAAAGCATAATCATAATAAATAATTTCCTATTTGTTTTAGGAATAGGAAAATAATTCACTTTATATATCCTAGCTATCTAGCAGATATTGAAGCTTAAAAAATACATTGAGTTTTGCTAGAAACAAAGAGTAAAGATGGAGAAAGAGTTGATGATGATGAAGACAATATGGCGTAAAAATTTGGAATTCAAATTCTCCCAGATGAAATCCATGCTACTTTCACACAATTTCATCGCTGTTGATACAGAATTTCCGAGATTTATTCGCAATACACCGAGAGATGCTTCTGAATCACAACGATTTGAGGATTTGAAATTTAACGTTAATTGTTTGAAGCTTTTTCAACTGGGTCTAACGTTGTTCGACGATGAAAGCAACCTCGGCGGGACATGGCAAATTAATTTTTGCGATTTCAACATCGATGTGGGCCATCACGTCCCTATTTCAATTCAATTGCTGAGAAGCAAGGCAAGCAAGGGAATCGATTTTGAGAAGAATAGAGAGGAAGGTGTTGATAGTGCAGTGTTTGGAGAAAGATTCAAGTGACTGTTGTTGAGTCACAAAGGAATTAAATGGGTGACGTTTCATGGATTGTATGATTTGGCCTATTTGATTCGACTACTGATCCGAACAGAAATTCCCAATTCTTTGATGGAGTTCACTAATATGGTGGGGACTCTATTTGGTAGTGTTTACGATGTCAAGTTCATGGCTAAGTACTGTTATGGAATCGTAGATAATGTTGATCATATTGGGTTGGAAAGGCTTTCAAAAATACTTAATGTTGAGAGAGTGGGAGAAGCCCACCAGGCTGGTTCTGATAACCTCTTGACTGCCGCTAGAGTGGGAGAAGCCCACCAAGCTGGTTCTGATAGCCTCTTAACTGCCGCTATGTTCTTGAGGATGGTTAGGGTTTGTTGCTTAATAATTCCAAGTTTTGAAGGATTTATGTATGGAATCAGTGTCAAGATACAGTATTAGTGACAATATTATCCGCGTCTTATTATTCGTCACCCACCACCACCAATGCTTATTTGCCTTACAAAACCAATGCTTTGGTTCCATGGCATTGCTTCCTATCCACAGTGAAGGCCTGCTTCATCTGCCATTGATAGAGCATATATGTCCATTTGGGCGGCCTATAGTCTTTATAGGTCTATTTTGTACTGGGTTGTCCTTTTTAGAGTTTAGTTTGTGTTTGGTTGCATAACAAAAATTGTGATTGAAATTTTCTTGCGTTTAATAAAATTTATAATTTTTACTAGTTTTAAGTAATTTTTAGTTGTTTGATAAAATGTTAGAGAAATTTTTAATAATTTTAAAAAATATTTAGTAATTTTTTGTTGTTTGGTAAAAAGTTAAAGAAATTTTCAACGACTTTTAACAACTTTTGAGGTGTTACCAAACGAAAAGAAAAAAGCCTAGAAAATTAAAAAAAAAATTTAAGATTTTCTGTTTTTTTAACAACTAAATGTAGCCTTAGAATATTAGCAGTTCCATTAATTTTTTTTAAAGAAAATTTAAAACCGTCGCTAATCTCCCAAATTTTTTTGTTTTTGAATAACTTTGATAATTTTTGAATTGGTAAAATTCATTTTTATTTTAAATATATGGCATTAATTTTTTATTAAACTTGGATAAAATTTATCTACTAATTAAAAAGAAAAATCAATTTTGAACTCTTTTTTGTTTTCAAAATTTTCCAATCACTGGATTTATGGTTGGACGATTTTTTCAATCCAATCAAAAGTTGAATTTTGATAAATCTCTACAAAAGTGTGCGATCTATATAAAAATTTATTAATAATAATAATAACAATAACAATAATAGTAATAGTAATAATAAATATATGTTTTATTTATCATCTCACCCTATTCAAAGTACTCGACGATTCAGACAATTATTTAAAACCTTTATCCAATAACAAGATTCCAATAATTGATATATATATATATATATATATATATATATTTGTATTGATATATATATTAAATATAGATATATATATATTTAACTATTTTAAATTTATTCTCCTTAATTTTAATCTTATCTTAATC
The DNA here is from genome assembly GCA_019916065.1 of Vitellaria paradoxa. NCBI lineage: Eukaryota > Viridiplantae > Streptophyta > Magnoliopsida > Ericales > Sapotaceae > Vitellaria > Vitellaria paradoxa. Next base: position 58,193,521 of record CM034233.1, read on the forward strand.
TTGAATATACGATACATTGTAAAAGCATTTACAGTATATTTATTAAAAGAATTAATTTAAATGAACTCTATTTTATTTTATTTTCACTAATAATAAAAATATTCTCCGTCATCTTTAATTCTAAAAATGATTTAAATAATTAGAAAATATATTTAATAATTATTAGTTCCAAATTAATTATACAATAGTTGTGTTAAATTATTTTTTAAAAAGTTATATTAAAATTTAATAAGTAATTTTAAGTTTCAATTGGCTAAAAGAATTATCTTTCAATAAAAATTTTAAAATATTTTAGTTTTGTTTCAAATTTTTAGACAAAATCACTTACTCTTAACTACTATTCGAAATGTTCTCATATCTTTGTATGGGACTATTTTTATTTTGACTTCTCTTTTTCTTTGATTTATAAATTTTTTTATAAAATTTTTATTTTATTTCTATTTTTTGTAATTTTTAAGAACGTTGTTCGCATTTATAAGAAAAATTTTAGGTTCAAAATTTTTAAACACTTTTCAGGTACAAAATATTAGTATATAAAAACTTTTAAAAATATATAAAAAAAAAATTAAGTCCAAAATCTTTTTTATCGTAAACTTTCAAATAGTTTAACAAGACCCTACATTTCACCAATATATTTTGTAGCAACTACCTGCATAACTACTTAGGCATTGTTTGGAATCCCAAATATTGTCAAAAAAATTAAAATTTACTAAATTTTGGATTGTTAGCTATTTGATGTGTTTTTCAAAAAGTGTGAAAAATTAGAAGAAAGTTAATAAATGTTGATAAAAATAGAAAAAATTAGTAAAAGATGCAAAAAAAAAATTAAAAGTTTTTGGAGTTGAAAAATTAGGATAAATTAAAAATAATTAGAAAAATTTAATACTCTAAACATGCACTTAAAAGCTTATACAACGAGTATTGAAAACTTAGAAGCTTATACAGTGGGTATTGAAAAAGGCAAGGTATATATTTATTTCTATTCTATATAATAAGTGTGAATGCTTCCAACATTTTCATCATTTATTTTTTACACGAACTCTTCAATTTTGCTCCTTTAGAATTGGAAAAGTGGCTTTGATGGTCCCTTTAGCCTTTTTCTTTTTTTTTTTTTTCTTTTTTCTTTTGTTAAAGTTTATAAAATAAGTGGGAATGCTTCGAACGTTTTTTCAATAATTTTCCAATTTTACCCTTTTAGAATTGAGAAAGTGGCCTCAGTTGTCCTCCTTGTCCTCCTTTATTATTATCATTATAAACTACCTTTAGGCTTTCAACAACCTTTTTGGGCCATTGTTTTCCAACTTTGCCTTTCTTATTTTTTATTTATTACCATTTTGATTTTTTATCTGTCTTTACTCGAATTTTTTTTTAAGAATTATGAATTTTTTACATTTTAGTTACAATTTTTTTTTCAAGAGTAGCGATTTTTTAATTCTATATAATAAGTCGCAATACTAATTCAGTATACATTTTTTGTCGCTTTTTTCATTTTTTCTTTATTTATGCATGAAATTAAAATTTTGTTCTTCTAAGTGTATTATTGCTATTTGTTTTTTAGAGATTTGTTTTTTTTTTTTTTTTGGATAAATTAAAATCATCTTTTATTAATTTTTTTTATCTTTTTATTATATTATTTCATATTTGTTCATTTTTCTCTTTCATTTGCGTCTTTGTATATCTTTACATGAGAGAGAGAGAGAGAGAGAGAGAGACAGATAGTGATTCAAAAATTTTTCTCTTGTTTAGAGAGAGTGTCTGAATCAAGAATTTATCATGAGATAAATAAATGATAAGAATTCAAAATTTCTTTTTTTATTTAAGTTATGATATAAAATACAAGATAAAATGTATGAAATGTAAAAATTAAATTAAAAATTTTAATATATTAATTAATGCCTTTATCTTAATTTTTTAAATTCATTCAACAAATTCTTTCTCCAACATTTTTTTTTAAAGTTTCAGATTTTTTTTTTTTTTTTTGTGAGGAGCTCAAATATTTTTTATTAATAATATTTTCCTCTTTCTTTTTTACTTTTTTATATTATCTAATTTTTTCTCACCTATATCCCTCTTTCCATAAAGGAAATGGGAAGATATATTGATTTAAAATTCGTTCTCTTGTGTTGGATTATAATCGAAAATAAAAAAAAACTGAATGGAAGTTAGTAAATTAAAATACATTAAATCAAAAAAATTAATATATCATCGAATGTCTTTTTATTTTATTATTCTTTTAATCCGTTAAAATAAGAATAAAATATTTTTATGTAATTATTTTCGCTGTATCCTATTATTATTATTATTATTATTATTATTATTCAATGTTTTTCGATTGTCCTTCTCGATTTTTCTCTTGTTTAGATTATAATAGAAAATGCAAGAAATGAATTGATTGAATTAAAAAAATTAATATATTGATGAATATTTTTTATTTTATTATATTTTTAATCCATTTCAATAAGGATATAAATCTCATGAAAATTTATATTTTCTTCTTTTTTTTGCATCCTTTTTAATATATTTTCCTTTCATTATTTCTTCTCTCACGAATTTTTATTCCAAATACAATTTTAATAAATTTATATTTTTTTCCTAAATTTTAGCATGTGCTTTCCATGGGCCAACTTTACTAGTATATTCTATATAATAAGGAAGTTAAAGATTTGAATTTGGAATTTTTTTAACCATTGAATTTGTTCAATAGTCAATATTATTCTTTTCAGTTTATTTGTATTTTCAATTACTTCACAAATAAACACAATCTCTCATCTAACTTATATTTTTCTGAATATTTTTGTATAAAAGTTTTAAATTAATATTTTTAAAAATGTAATAATATTTCTAATAAATAATAAATTTTTTTTGCATTTATTAAATACTTTATGGAAATTTATTAGACACAGTCAACTAAAAATTTTTATTTTAAAAAAAGTGACATTTAGATGGTAATTTTTTAAAAATTTTCTTAAAAATAAACATTTAAATTAAAATTTTAATTTTGATGTACATAAAACTTGAAAATTTCATAAAACTTGAAATTTTCAATATGTATATTTTTACACTCTTTGTGTCTTCTATGTAATATGAAAGCTCAAATATTTGAATTTGAGATATTTTTGACCATTTGTTTTGTTCAATGGCCAATTTTTTTTTTCTTTTTATCTCAACTTTGGTTATCTTTTCATTCACTTTATATGGAAACACTCTCTCACTCTTCTCATATTTTTTGAATATTTTTTATAAAAATTTTTAAATTAATATTTTTATAAATGTGAAAATATTTGTAATAAATAAAGAAACTTTTACACATTTATTAAATAATGTATAGATATCTATTAGACAAAGTTAACTCAAATTGTTTATTTAAAAAAATGATATTTGAACTTTAATTTTCCTTAAAAAATTTTTAAAAATAAAAATAGAAACTAAAAATTCAATTTTATTTATATCAAATTTACAATTTTAAATAAATATGCTTTTACATTGTTCGTGTCTTCTATCTAATAATGAAACTCAAGAATGTGGATTTAGGAAATTTTTTACCTTTAAATTTATTCACTTCAACATATATCTTTGTCAATGCTATTTTTTAAATTTCAAAATTGATTGTTGTTTATGTATATAGTCAAATGAAAGAAATACTCTGTTTCAAAAAAAAAAAAAAAATTAATTGTAAAGACTCAAAAGTTTTAGCATCTTTATTTTGAATTTTATAATATTAAAATTTAGATATTTCAGACCCCATTTATATTTTATTTAAATATATATATGTGTGTGTGTGTGTGCGCGTGAAATTTGGTGTTAATTTATCTTTGTGCAATATGTATTATTGCTGTGCTTGGGTACTTATTATCTATGTTTTTGTTTTTTATTAGTGGGGAGATGTCACACCACAAAATTTCATAATCCGAATACTCGATGGTGACTTTGGGATTATTTATTTTGATATAAAAATAAGATGACAGTAACATGCCATCACACCCCAAATTTTTTCTCCAAACTGGGATTGACTTACAATAAAAATCTAAGGTATTAAAATCCCTAGTTTATCCCAACCAATATTAGACTGAATCATTTGATGAGATTCAACTACAGGGTACAAAAAAAAATATGGAGAATAATATTACAGAGCCATTTAAGCGTCCCAACCATGTGATTAACATTACATATCAAATAAAGTAACTAGGTCTAAACTTAATGATTACAATCATCCAATAATTATTATTACAGACCACAATAATAAATAAAGTCTTCCAGTTCTGTGCAGGAAAGAAAAATAGATAACTCTTCTGATGGAATATTTAAGAGAAATTAATCTCTTTCCAGCTCATCTTCAGTATCCCTGTGCTTAGTATCCTGAAAAAAATATTCCCACAAGGGGTGAGCTACTAAAGCCCAGTGACTTTATGGGCTTAGCATTCAATGCATTTCGATAGTGTCACCCACCAAAAACCTCGCCGTCGCGACCGGCTACGTGACTGGTCAGGTCAGAATGGAGCATCTCCCAAATAAAATACAAATTTTTCTATCTCTATCTAAAAGGCCATTTCTACCCACCCATCACCCCATTGCCAAAAAAATGACTTTAGCACTGAGTGACTTAATTTATTTTCACCCCTTGGCATTCCAAGGGTATCTTGTATGGCAATCAGACATTTTTAATAATAACCGGCAATACTCCTGGGTGATTAATCTGAAGTGAGATTATTCAGTCACATATAGTATACTTTAAGTATTTTATCTCAATACAAAATTTAATAATAATTCACAATAAATTAAAGATTAAACATAATCACCAACATTATTATCACAAAGGTAGGTACCACATGTAAATTAACAAGTAGTAAGTAACTAAAAAAAATTAGAATTCGAATTAGTATTTTAGTTAATTCTTTGACAAGTTTTCCGTACTAGTCTTGATAAGAATAAAATTATTTCTAATGGTATATTAATTAAGCCGAGGTTGGCAGCTTAGTGGACGGGCGACTCTAATTGCGATTTGAAATCGCAAGTTCGAACCTCATTGGCTGCAATCTCGGTTTTTGCCTCTTTTTTATTTTTATTATTTTATGGAATATAAAGATAATAAATAGCTCTTTGGACTTATATTTAATTTTAGAAAAATTTATAAGTTTTATTTTATTTGAATAAATTTCCAATCATCATCTTATTTATAAACAAACCCTTATCATAGGTTTTCGGCTTCAAGATATCCATAAATATCCATAAATTTATTCCAATATTTAGAAAGATATTAAATAAGTTTCATTAAATTCACTAAATCATAAAAATATAGTTATATAACTTGTTAGGTAGACAAAACAATACCTAAAAGAATCAATTAAAATAAATCAAAATTATTTAAGGAAGACCAAATGAGGAAAGAATAAGTCCATTGTTTCATTTGGGCATTTTTATCAAATACTTGGTTCTACTTAGTCATTTTAGTTTGAATAAGTCAATCAACTATCTATGATGAAACTGATTGTCTAAGTCAGTTATCATAAATATTAGAGTGTCAAATAATACATAATATCTAGTTTAAAATAATTTCATATTAATTGGAAAATAACTAGGTAGCATCAACTTAACAGTCTATTTCAGTATTATATTAAATAGTATAAGTGTTTTACTATATCAGGCCTTGTGAACAAAATTACACATCAATATAATTTATTAACATGACAATAATTAACAGAAGGAGATTGGAAATTTAAATAAATCTTTAAACATAATATTCTAAAAAAAAATTCAAACAAGCATCAATTAAAGGCTAAGCAGAGACAACAGCTTAAAAGAAAATTCATATAAAATAGAGCAGAACTCTAATATCTATAAACTTTATATTTGTAGAAACTAGACTTTAAAACCTACAACTTTCATGTTTTACACTTTTAAAAATTCTAAGGTCTAAATGTGCAAAAATAGCCTTGAATTCAGTTTGTTCAGAAGATACAATTTTATATGTGCTCAGTATTTTGAGCATAACTTTTGACTTATAAATCAGATTTATGCAAATCTTTTTGGGTTGGAAAGAAAACTTAAAGGGCTACAACTTTTATGTTTTAACCGAAGCCTAATTCTACCATTTTAGGGGTCAAGAACACATTAGAAGTTACAAACAGAAAGCTGTCAGCATACTGGGTTATATCAGTCAAAGTTTCGGCTTTCTTACCCCCAATATGCGATATTATTATTATTATTTTTTATCATAATCAAGTTTCATACTTCAAACCCAGAAAATACAGTTAAGGAGGTTCGTCATCCTACCTCAATGAAGATATTGGTGACTAAGTCTGTGAAGGAAAAAGGAGTTGAGCTTTGAACACCACCCAATTGAAAAAATTTCAAGCCTTTCTTCTTCCTCCAAACAACACCAAATGTCCAACCACACTTGACAAAAATATATTTTTTTCTCTTTTATTTTTTTCTTCTCTTTGAAGGCACACAATTTATAAGAATCATGGGAGTATAGAGAAAGTTATTGGTGGAGAAAATAACCTCCACTTCACATGCTTCAAAACAACTAAGGTAAGATCATGCATATACAATAGGTAGCATGATCCAATAATCATGCTTGCTTTTTGACTATCTAACCATATAATTTAAGAAAGGTATTGGAAGATGGATGGAGATGGGTGGCATGATCCGGAAATCATGCTAACTTTTTGACTAATTAAACAAATTATTTAAAAGATGCTTTAAATGTTTAAATCATGCTAGCTAAGTAATTTGGAAGAATGCTTTAAAGACATCAATGTAGGGTCTTCTTTTTGACTAATTAGCCACCTAATTTGAGAGATTGTGAGAGATGTATGGAAGATGGAAAATGAAGTTGCCGGGAAATAATTTAGAGCTACTATTCATGAGTCAACTCAATGAGTGATAAAGTGAGTTGAAGTGAGTTGAGGTGAGTCAAAGGAAATGGTTGACCCATGTGTTAATGGGCTTGGGTTGAACCAATTAGGTAATTGGGCTAGGAATTGTTTGGATAAAAGTTTAGAAATTCTACATTAAACTCCCACATAGAGTGGAATTAAATCCGAAAATTTTTCCAACTAATTTTATCATTCCAAAAAAATTTTCAAATCCTCAATTTTCTAGATTTTTATTATAATAAATATCACAACTACACTTAACAAATTAATTAAAAGAAAAAAATTCAGGTTATTACAGGAGAGGTGGCATTAATCATTAGTAGAGAGAGAAAATGTTTATTACTGTGTGGGGAAGGCTAAGAGTTTGGCAAGTAGGTTTTGAAGTTGTGTGGGAGTTGGAGGAGAAATTATGGAGATTTTTATGCTAGGTGCATGCACCCGAGTAGGAGATGGGGGGTTTTAATTTGTATATAAATATCCTTACACAATCACACCTTTAATTTCTTCTTTTCCTATATACCTCTATACACCTCTTCTTATTTTATTCTTTTTTTTTTAATTTTTTTATTTCTTCTTGTGTGAGATAAGAAAAAGATGGTTATGCCTACTACTTATCTGTTGGAAGAGACAACAAGCGTGATCATAGAGAAAATTTAGAGTGGGATTACTAGAGACTATTCGTAAGGCCAACTTGAGTTGGTGTTTTTTTTTTTTTGGATTTTTTATATACTTTATCAATGTATATGATACGAGATAGGTGGAATTGATAAGATATAATTTTTTATCATGTCAAATACATATACACACTTGCATTGACAGAATATTTGAACAATGCATGATTTATATATACATGGATATAGATATGTATGTAACCTAACTAGGTTTGTTGTTGTTATTGAAATAATATACATACATATATATGCATGAGTCGACTTTGTGCGTAAGTTTGCTATTTTTGGTGGGTGTATATATTATGCATACCAACGATATAAAAAAAATTAATGCTTTGATATATTTTATGTATGTATACCCTTATAAGCCGAATGCAACCTGGGGCATTGAAATACTTATATGTGCTTTGGTATTTATATATGTCAAATAAAGTCATCTTATTTTGTCTTTACATGGGTAAGGATTTCATGGGTAATTACCAAAAATAAAAAATAAATAAGGATTTCCTAGGTTGTCTGGACATCAACATAGTCAAACTTTGCTAATTGAGACAAAGGACGAAGAATGGTTTGATATAGAGACCTTTAGTTTATTACAATATTTATACATGGTAGGTTATGCATTGATGGTAATTTCTAATGCATATAATATATATAGTTAATTTTTGTTGGCATTTTCTTTAAATTAAGCATGCACATTAATTAAATTTTAATTTTAATAAAATAGATTAAATCTAAGTTTAAAGTTGAGACATACAGGATAGGCTCAATAAAGAAGTGATCCATATGGACTGGGCTTCTATACCCCTTTCAGGTATATTAATTATATGATTGGACGGTTAATAGTGTAGGTCTAAGAAGCTCATTGTAAGCCTTTTATGGAAGGGCCCAGTGAGAATAGGGTTTACCCTATAAATATATGGATAAGTCTTCTTTCTACCCTAGACAGACAGAATACGTCCCATAGTCATGCAGACCTAGGGCATAAAGAGGAAGATCCATAGCCACTAAGGTTCATCTTGAACTTGCAGATCTTTTTCGTTTACATTTAAAAATCATGGAACAAACAGGTACACTTCCGCATTATTGAATATATAATTTTTGATGTTCCTAAATTCATATACAGATTTATTTTAAATCTTACTTGTGGTATCAGAGTCACTGTATATGGATTAGGGACTCAAAATCATCGATTTATTATATTCTTGATTTTTAAATTTAAACCCGAGATCTTAAATGATTTAATCTAGAAAATCGGTAAATTATTTTTTGAAAATAAATGAGGGGCTTTTGTTCATCTCGGAATAAGGAAAATTTTCGTATATGGCATGCAATTTAACTTGAATGGTGGTAAGAGAAAAGTTTGTATGAAATTTGCACTAAACAATAACTTAAATACTTGAAAAGGTTATTAAAAAAATTATTTTATGCATAAAATAATTTAGTTAAATTATATGTTAATATCTTTGTGATCTATACGAACGTGTTTATATGAGTTTCACGTATTTATAATTAAATTTGGTATAAATACCACGGATCTTTACGGATAAATGGCTTGAATCAAACCTACAGAAACCATTAAAGTTAATTTCTTGAAATTGAGAAAATTTAGCTTTTGCAATTAATAAAATATATACATATCTCACATGTTTGGTACATAAATATCTGTCTTGGTTTTCGCACATTGAAGGCATATTTAGATGGGACAAATAGCAATTTTCTCACAGGTTTTTTAACCAATACTTGAGTATTTTTTTTAATGCCTAGCATATGGTTGGATTCTCTTGCTTCAATTTATCAAGTGCTTTGGTTTCTAATTCTTTTGGATTCTATTAGCCTATTTGACTTAATAGACAACTATATGTTTTTTTTTTTTTTTGAACTTACAGGGAGTACACTATAAGTTTTGTATTCCCCGACTTGAGAATTTATTATTAAAAAAAAAAATTGCTGCCCAACTTTTTTTTTTTTCATAGAAGCACCATGGATTGACTAGGCATGTAGGGCTTTTGTTTTTTGTGCCAAAATGTTTTTATAAATTTTTTTAATAAAGGTTCTAAAATATTATTTCTAGAAATTTTGGAGTATGATTGGTACCTTTTTTTGGGGACAAAAATGTGCATATTTTTGCGTTTTTTTGAAAATCATGTGCAATTTTTAATATTTTTCATGGGCCGCATGTTTCCAATATTTTGAACACCATAGAATAGTATGCTCTCTCTAGTTTGATGTGAGTAAATTATAGAAATTCATAAGAGTTCATTTTAGGCTTATTTTAAGCTTTTTTTGTGCAATTTTCTAAATATTGTGCATAAATTTTGGGTGATTTTCTAAGGATAAATAGTTTTTTTTAACCTAATGAACCTTTAGACTATGAGTACTCTCATTGAATGCTCTTTTGTAAATTGCATTCTCTCATGAACTATCTCTTAAGAGCCTAAATTGTCGTTTTATACGAATTTTGTGCAACAAAATTGTTTTTGATATGGTTTTGACAACATATATATTATTTATAAGATCACTGGGTATATTCAGATATTTAAATACCCATAAGGATGTGATTAGAGCATATTCCTCTGATACTGAAATGTTAGAGATAACATAAGACAATTTAAACCAAAAAATCATGTTAAAGATTCGTGGATTGATATAAGTGATATTGTCCAAAGGAGTACATCTATTGATATCTAAAATATGACAATATTTATTATATTATTGCATGTAATCACCTGCCCAAAGGGGGTTATTGCATGTTTTAATGACACGAATGATTTTCTGTGACTGATCTAAGAATGTTCATTTTTAAGAGGTTGGTCTACCCAAAGGAAATTAATTTCTTAAATATTTGAGTGTTCTCATTGGTAGTTAGCCATAAGGGATCCTATAACATGTTGCACTCTCTGCCCAAAAGAGAGACAGCAATGATGCACCAGGCTACCTTTATTATTATTATTATTATTGTTGTTGTTGTTGTTGCATGGTTTTAGCAAAATATTTGGGTCACAGGGTACCTTCGGTTAAGCGCCCATAAAAAAAATGTGATTACTAGCATATTAGTATGCTAGATATAACATAGGGCAGTTTCACCTAAAATAATGTCATAACAAGGTTTGGGTTGAAAGGGTTGTTATTGCCTAAAGGGATATGCTCATTGAGACCTAATTTTTTTGTATACGGTATATGACTGTATCTATTATGTTATTGCATGCAAATACCTACTCAAAGGAGGTATTATGTGCAGTAACGACAAGAATGTTATTCGGCAACTGATTCAAGAGTGTGTGGTTTTGTTTTGTTTTTTGAAGAATTAGTCAGCCCAAAAGGGACTATTTTTCAAATTCTTGGGCATTCTAATATGGTAGTTAGTGAATAGATCTCATAGCATATTACACTCTTTGCCCAAAGGGGAGACAGTAATGATGCACCGAGGAACCCCTATTATTAATGATTATGGTAAATTGATGCCCTCTGTTTTACCAATTCATTATTCTTTGTTGCCAAAGAATTATAATTATGGGTAATTTACATATAATTATGTCATGGGGAGAAATTTTTTTGGTACTAGTGTTACTGCTTGAAGAGGTACATTTGGTGATTCAAATTTTTGTTGCATATTTGTGCATGACAAGTGCCATTGTATTATTATATATAGTAATCTATCTAAAGTAGGTTGTTTTATGTAATAATGACACGGTTGATATTGAGTATGCATTTTTCATGTTGACAATAGTGAATCTTAGAGACCTAAAAATCAAATATAAATTCTTTTTAATTATGGCATGAAAGACTAGGTCATATTTTTGAAGAGATAACTCAAAGGTTCATAAGAGATAATATTTTAATATCACTTGATTTTGGAAACCTTGACACTTGTGTTGACTGTATAGGTGGTAAATTGACTAAAATGATCAAAATTGCGAGGTCTAACTATAAGAGTGAGTATTGTAGCAAACATTATATCACAGGGCAATTTATGGGACCATTTACCAAATGTTTCCAAGTTTGGAATTGTCTCCCAATATACTATGCCTATAGTCCTAAACAGAATAGTGTGGTTGAAAGTTATAATTACACACTTAAGAATATGATAAATCATAATAATTTGCCCATGTGTCTTTAGGGTGATGTCATTATGACTGCCTTATACACTCTCAATAGAGCTCCCATTAAGTTTGTTTCTAAAACACCTTTTGGGTTATAGACTGGTAGAAAGTCTAACATTAACCATCTTCATGTTTGGGGTTGTCATGTAGAAGTTAGGATTTATAATCATTCTAAGAAGAAAACCAACACTAGGACTACTTATTATTTCATCATTAGGTGTCCAGATCGTTCTAAGGGGTGCAAGTTTTATTACTTTACATTAGGTGCTAGAATTGACAAGTTCTAGATAACTAATTTTTTTTTGGAGTTAGATAGAACTGATTTAGACTTTTCATAGCAAAATTAATAAGGATAGGAGTAGCAATCTGATACTTATTCCATTGCCCAAAATCTAGACCTTTGTTTTGTCTACACTTGTGGAGGGAGATGATCATAAGCAGTTAGAGATTAATGATTCCATTATTTTTTCAATGTTGATGATCCTATTGTACCCGATTCTATTTGTATTGATACTCCTAATCCTGTTCCAAAGGTACTTGTGAGAAAATCCTCAAATTAGTGACTTATGCTGGTACTATTTCAAGTCTTCGGTTTAGTATGTGGGTGGATGCTATGACAGATGAGATATGGTCTATAGTACATAATGGCATGTGGTAGGTGGTTAATCTATAAGTCTATTGAGTGCAAATGGGCATTGACTACAATTAGACTTTTTTCTAGTTTCATCTAAGAATTTATTCTAAACTATCATGGTTCTGATGGTTCATTATGATTTAAAGTTTTATTACATTGGTGTCAATACTACTTTTATGAATGATACCTAAATTAGAAAATTTATATGGTGCAACTTGAGAGTTTCAAAAAAAAAAAAAAAAAAAGGTAAGGAACATATGGTGTGTAAATTAAAGAGACCTATTCATAGTTTGAAACACGCCTTGCACCAATGGTACCTAAAAGTTTTTTGATAAGATTATCACTTCTATGAGTTTTCTAAAAAAATAAGATTGACAAGTGCATATATCCTTAGGTTAGTGGAAGGAAATATATTTTTCTTATTCTTTAGGTTGATGATATCCTACTTGTGAGTAGTAGTCTGAGTCTTTGGAATGAGACTATTATCTAATACTTTTGACATGAAAAACATTATAGAAGTCTCGTTTGTTTTGAGCATCAAGATCATTCGTGATATAACTCATGGTATACTGCGGTTTTCTTAGAAAGGACTTATCAACCATGTACTTGAGAGGTTCAAAATGCAGGATTCTAGACTTAGTGAAGTAAGAGACAGAGTCCTAAGAATGACTTTGAAGTGAAACCATACAGGACATATCTTAAATAAGTGCAATTGAAAATCTTATGTATGCATAGATATGTTCTTAGTTGGATGCAGCATTTACTATGGGTGTTCTTGGGAGGTATCTCTTGAATCTTGGAATGAATTATTAAGCAGCTGCATATTTACAGATAACTAAAGATTACGTGCTTGTTTATAGAGAAGTTTATGATCTTGAAATTATTGGTTATTTAGATTCAGATTTTGCTAAATATATGAATAACCTAATGTCTACTTCAAGACACATATTTGTGGTAGCTAGGGGAGCTGTTTCAAAGAAGAGCGTCAAGCAAACTCTTATAGTATCTTCCATTATGCATGCTGAGTTTGCAACTTATTTTAGGGTTACAATTTATGCTATATGGTTGTGAAATTTTATTTCAAAACTTAAGGTGATTGATCTCATAGCTAGACCACTAAAGATTTTTTTATAATAATAGTGCTTGTATTTTCTTTTTCTAAGAATAATAAAACTTCTGATGAGTCTAAGCACATTGAGTTCAAGTATTTGTCAAGTTAGATATTTTGCGAGGAAAACTGATATCATCATTGAACACATTGATATAGAACAGATATGGCGGTCCCCTTGACCAAAGGAATTAGATCTATTATTTTAGTACGCATCTGTCTAACATGGGTGTTATTAGGTCTTTTGATGTATTTGGTTAGTGGGAGTTATTTTCCTTACATTATGTGACAGTTACTCTATGTTGAGACATTTCAATCTATTTAATGGTCATTAGGATTTAAAGATGGCTATCGATTGTTTTCTTTTGATGCCATTTGTGGATGAATATATATATTCTTGGTATTTTATATGTCATATATGGATGGATATGTATTCATGATACATATTTAAAGAAAAGTCTCAAGCTTGGTATACTTGAGTATTAAGGAATATGTCTTGCTTGGCACCGAAAAGATTTTTCTCGAGATATGCATGCAAGACATATTAGTTTCATTGAAAACTATTAAAATTCTCTAGCTTGCTAAATAAGCATACAATTAAAGAGAATTTGAGGACCAAAAGAGAAGTAGTATATTTATGAGATCATTTAGGAAGTGCTATTTTTCACCATACTACCACTTATGATCCATGTTGATGAGGAGATTAGTATTTGTGATCATAAGTGGTCTTACATTGATTAATAATGTAACGACAGTCATGGTTCGATATTGATTGCCTTATTAGACAGGACTGTTTTAGGTGTTGTCTCTTGACTTTGCTTTGTTTTCTTAAATGTGGCCACATACAGATTTTATAATTTCACCTCGAGAGTCGATTTTTAAAATATTTTTAAAATTGTAACTTCAATTAATATCTACTTAAGTGGGAGAATGTTAGCATTTTCTTTAAATTAAGTGTGCACATTAATTAAATTTTGATTTTAATAAAACGGGTTGAATCTAAGTTTAAAGTTGAGACATACAGAATAGGCCTCAATAAAGAAGTGATCCATATGGACTAGACTTCTATGCACCTTCCAGATATATTAGTTATATAATTGGATGGTTAATAGTGTGGGCCTAAGGAGCTCACTGTATGCCTTTTATAGGAGGGTCTAGTGAGAATAGGGTTTGCCCTATAAATACATAGGTAGGTCCCCTCTCTACCCTAGACAAATAGAATACGCACCATAAAAAAACCGTCATACAGACCTAGGGAATAGAGAGGAAGATCTATAGCTGCCAAGGTTCATCTTGAACTTGAAGATCATTTTCGTTCACATTCAAGAATCATAAAATAAACAGGTACGCTTCTGCATTATTGAATATATAGGCTATGTTTGGCGCGCCAAAAAGTGAGAAAAAATGAGATAAAATTTGGTTTAGGGAAACTTTTTGTGTTTGGTGCACATCGCGCAAACCGCGTTTTTTTGGAGATGAATAGTAAAATTTCGTTTCGACAGATTGGATTTTCATTTGGACAGATTCAAAATTTTAGGCTGTCATGACTTATTTATACCCCAAACGGATTGTCAAAATCGTTTGGATGAAAGTTGCCCGCGCGATTCCATCGAAACGATTTTTACAATCCGTTGGAACGATTTTAAAAACGCCATAAAAATAGTCAAAGTAGGTGTCATTTGGTAGCTTGATAGTCTATGGTGGGAATGACGAAAAAATTTTTGCTATTTGATTAACCGAATTCTAGTTATCGACTTTTTTTTGAAAAGATATTGAACGTTTTTTGAATTTTAAGAAGACAAGAATGCGTAAAATTTTATAGAGATTTTCAACAACTTTTGTTGCATCAAATGCAACCATAATTTTTTATGTTTCTAAATTCATATACAGATTTATTTTAAATCTTACAATTTTTCCTTTAATTCATTTCAACAAGTCTACTCTGTCTTGTTTTATTGATGATATGTTCATTAATACTTGACAGATGGATAAAAGTCCCAACATGTTTATGACCCAACGCACAGTGTACTTGGAAGAATTTTATTATTATTTATATATAATTTTATTTGCATTTTGGAAAACATAATATATAAGAATAAAATAATTAAAATCTCATTAAATGTGGATAAATAAATTATAAATTTTGGGTGGATAATGACACATGGGTAAAATGTGGAAAGGCTGCCTAAATTGAATAAAATATTAAATTGTGATAATTAATATTATTTTTATTTTTTTATTTGTTGAATTGGTTATGTGGTAATAGATATATGTTGGGGGAGTTTGTATTATTCCAAAGAAAAAACTGTGTGATATATATATATATATATATATATATATATATATATATATATATATATATTCATGCCAAATCACTGTGACTTACATATATTTATGCCAAATCGCTGTGACTTACAATCAGAATGATATTAGTCTAAAATAAAAGTTTACAATTAGAATTTATTTGCATGAAAGTCCTAAAAGTAGAGGAAACAATAAAATAGGCAAAAAAAAGGACATGATGGACCTTTGAAAGGACAAAAGTACAGCCTAAAATCAAGACTTACAATTAGGATTTATTTATATAAGAACCTCAGAAGTGAGGAGACAATAAAACAAATAAAAAAAAGATATAATAGACATTTGAGAGAGCAAAAGTATTACCTATCTTTGAACAAAAATTATTCTTCGCACTTTATATATGGAGATAGAAATTTAATTAACAATAATCGGCAGTACAAATTCGTTTCAGTGTCAATTTCGTAGCAAAATTAGTTGTTCTAAATTTTTAGGACCCAGGCAATGACCTGCTGGCCTAAGGACCAATGCAAGGTCTGTTTTGAATTTTAACCCAAGGGCGACGCAAAAATTAAAAAAATAAAAAAATAAAAGGATCCAGCTGTGAATATAGGGGGAAGGTACAAATCTTATCTAACTTGACTGTTGGAGGCTGCGTTTGGCATAAAAAAATATTAAAAATTTTTATAAATCTTTATTAACTTTATATCACATTAATTTTTTTCTTCACTGTATGCATTACAAACTTTTAATTTATCTTAATTTATCTCAATTTACCTTATTTTTTTTTCTTCAAACAAACCCTGAGTTATCTAAACGTGGTTGGGTTTGAGATTTGAGATTTTTAACGCACAATAAAATAATATTTATTGTGGGTGCAAAAATTGATGGGATTTTTCGCGGGATGCACCGCCTGAGAAACTAAAATATTATTAAATTAAATTAAATTAAATTAAATAAAAAATATTAAGAATGAAAGTTATTGTAGTTTTTGCAGCTTTGTTGCAAGTTTTGCCTTCACAAGCACTCTCTGTATCATTCTTTCCTTTTTTCTGAATCTTTTGCCTCGTATCTCAACAAATCAATTTTCTCTCAATATAAACTCTCACCCCTTCTTTATTGGACCTAAATTGGTTAAAAATATTGAAAATGTTTAAAAATTTGTATACATTTTGTAATTTTTGTATTTCATGAAATTTTTATAAATTTATATATATTCATATATCCCAACAAATTTTTATAAACTCTAACAAATTTTTTACAAACCCCAATACTATTTCACAAACCCCAATAACTTTTTTATAAATTTCAAAAGCTTTTAACCACTTTCAATAAATTAATTCTGATGTAAAACCGTTTCGAGAAAATAAAAAAATCGTTCAAATGGTTTCACTTTTCAAAAAGTTGACGCAAAAGTCAAAAAAATTTACTATTCATCTCTGAAAAACGTAATTTGGTTATTATACGCCAAATGCTAAAAGTTTTCTCAAACTATATTTTTCACTATTTTTCACCACGCCTAATAGATTAATTGTCTTCTTACCCCTCATCATTCTCTTTATGTTTTTGTTTATTTATTTATTTATTTATTATTATTATTATTATTATTATTATTATTATTATTTTTTGTTACTTAGGTACAAAACATACTAAAAAACAATGAAAAATATTAAAAATTATTCACCTTTTATTTTATTACACAAATTACAAACTCACAACTTATCCCATTTTATTTCACATTTTATCCCTCCAATCGCACCCTTATTTGAATCTTCCTCTCCTCTGGGAGCAGAGCGGAGCTATCTACTCCTTTGCGGGTAGCTGAGGTATTCTCTCGAGTTTTTGATCCTTATAGGCAAATCTTGGCAATTTGCACGGAAATAATTTAATTTTAAATTTTTTTTTACGTAAATAGAATGAAATTCGTTTGTAGGAGAAACGATTTTAGTTAAATTAAAATTGCACATTCTGTTAATGAATTTAAGACAAATCGAAACAAAACTCGTTTAACAAGTAAATGAAATTCCTGAGCCTCGCTGCCACCGTAAACGAATGTAATAATAATTTTTTTAATATTTCAGGGTATTCTAGATAACTTACGTGCATCTCGATTAATCTATGTGCCCCTAAAGTTGATGACCGGGTGAATCTCTAGTGGCCCTGAAGTTAATGACCAAATGAATCTCTCGAGATTCTGAAAAAACTTAAACTAGTGATCATTGGAGAACAAATTTAAAATCTTACCAATTGAGTTGACCTTCAGGATTAAATTTAATAACATTTGTTACTGGCAGTATTTATCATTTTGGAAAATAGTTTTTTATTTACTAAAAAATAAAAATAAAAGAAGTAACTAATGCAAGTATAGATATAAACTCTAGAACTTCAACTGTTTTGGTAACACATTTTTTTTTTAGAATTGTTTTTATTTTGTTAAAAAATAGTCTCCTTGTTATTTTTTTTAGAAATTATTTTTTATTTGATAAAAAATAAAAATAAAATAGGTAATTAATACAAATATATATATACTCTACAATTTCTGTTGCTTTGACAGCATTTTTTTTTATTGTTTTTATTTTGTTAAAGATTGCTGAATGGCCTCCTTGATTCGCGTTGATAACATTTATTTTTTTAGAATTGTTTTTTATTTGGTAAAATGAAAAAAGATTAAAAAAAAAAGTAACTAATATAAATATATATATATATATATATATAGACTTTACAACTTCTACTGCTTTGATAGCATTTTTTTAGAATTATTTTTATTCTGTTAAAGGAAATAAAAATTACAGAATGATCTCCTTGTTAGCGATAACGTAATTTATTTTTTCTTTCAAATTAATTTGCGTTGAAAGTATTTAATTTAATATGGAATTTATGCACGATAGAAAAGGACTCTAAAACTTTTATTTATTTATTTATTTTTTCAAATGAAGATAGACCCTACATCTTCTATTGATTTGATACTACTTTTTTGGGTTGTTTTTATTTTGTAAAAAAAAAATAAATAAATAAAGACTGTTAAATGATTTTGCATGGATAGCAACAGAAGTTGTAGAGTCTATATATATATATTTGTATTATTTATTTATTTTATTTATATTTTTTTATTAAATAAAAAAATTTTAAAAAATAAATGCTTTAAGTTAATCAAGGAGATCATTTTTTAACAAAGTAAAAATAATTCTTAAAAAAAAATTGCGATCAAAGCAGCTGATGTTGTAGAGTTTATATCTATATTTGTATTAATTATCTCTTTTATTTTTATTTTTTTAGCAAATATAATAAATGCTGCCAACGAACTGCAACGAGTTTGACGAATTTCGTTTATTTGGTGAACGAATTTTACTTCGATGTATCTTAAATTCGTTGACTGAAAACACGATTTTAAGTTAACTAAAATCGTTTATCCTAATTACCAAAAAAAAAAATCGTTTATCCTACAAACGAATTTCATCCAACTAATTACAAATTGTGCAAATTTTGCCTACCCCCCGGGGGGTTCAAGTTAAAACTCAGATTTGCGCACGGGGGTCAAAACTCGTACTCTCTCTCTCTCTGGGTTTTGTTAAATTTTTTATATATTTAATAGTTTTTTTTTATACTAGCATAAATATTTTGCTGTGATTTCTACGACTTTTGATTAGATTAATTAAATTAAATTATTTATTAAATTATTTATTCAAATCATTTAATGCAACACTATAAAATATATTCAATTATAATTTTATTATATTATCTATTAAAAACAATTGAATAAAATATAATTATTAAATTATTTAATTCAGTAGATATAAAATA
The DNA here is from genome assembly GCA_019916065.1 of Vitellaria paradoxa. Taxonomy (NCBI): domain Eukaryota; kingdom Viridiplantae; phylum Streptophyta; class Magnoliopsida; order Ericales; family Sapotaceae; genus Vitellaria; species Vitellaria paradoxa. The sequence goes on from CM034233.1 coordinate 58,213,014, forward strand.
TATTAATTATAATTTAATTATATTATTTATTAACAACAATTGAATAAAATGCATTTCATAATAATTTAAATAATTAAATTATGATATTTATTAAAATGATTTAATAAAATATATTTAATATTAATTAAATCAATTAAACTAAATCAATTATAAAATTTAAGTTAAATTAATTAACTTAATTTTATTATTTTTCAAAAATAATTTAATAAAATATATTTCATATTAGCAACACTAAAAATTAATTATTAAATTACTTTTAATATTAGTTAATTAAATATAATTAATTTAATTTAATTATGTAATTTATTAAAGTAATTTAAGTTTATTAAAATATTTTAGTAAAATAATTCATTTTGACAAAAATAGACAAAGTGTTTAAATTGATAAAATATTTGCAACAAAAAAAATAAAGTAAAAATATTTTTTTATTCACAATTTTCTGCTTAAATTTTTAATTTTTTGGAAACAAAGAGATATAAATAGATTTAAGAAAATATTCTATTGCTTGTTTACAAAATTTTAAAAACATAAATTTAAAAAACAAGAAATAGAAAAGGACTTTATACATAGGGATAGGAATTTTGGAATTTTTTAAATGGTACACCGTATCTTTGATACTAATGTTATCTCTCCGTGGGACTCTTGTAACTATGAGTGGGGATGGCAATGAATAGGATTAGAGTTGGTTACTGCCTCAGCCATTTCCAAACCCGTCGGATAAAAAAAAATCAAAATTAAGTAAATACTTGACAAATATTTTTTTACTAGTTACCATTCTCTAATCAGGTAATAGGATACCCTTAACTTTTAAATATGAAGCAGTAACATCAAGAATAAGAATTAAAAATAATGATTAAAAAAATTTTAAATACAATAACTTTGTAAATAATTTTACATCTTAAAAGATTAAAAAAGTTATCTTTAAATAAAAATTTTAAATATTTTTACTTAGAAAAATTTATTAAAAATTTCATATTTAATCTCGTTTTAAGCCTCTACTATAATTACGCAAAAAATAAAAAAATAAAATTTTGTCTATGTGTTTCATTATATCGAGAACCAAATTCTAAGTCTAAAATAAAATATTTGATGTTAGAATCTAAAATTATTTAGTATTAATTAATAGAACTTCATTAGCTGGACATGATATATATATATATATATATATATATAATTTATTATCTAAATTAATGGTATTATTTGTATAAAGTTAGGTGTTTAATAATTTGGATTGGTAATTGAGCAATTTGGACGAGTAATTGGATGGTACCCGTTAAGTACTCAATAAATGGTTAATTGATATAGATAATTTGACATTAATAAGATAATATCCATCGAGTACCCTGTAATTATGACAATTGGAGATAGTTTGGTTAACACCTATTAGGTGTACTACATTTATTATTTTCGTACCCGTATCTTACAGTTATTTTATTTTTATATTGTAACTCACCGTGTTACTCATAAAATTTAAAATTTATCATACTTATTAAATTAGAGTCGGACGAGTATCCATTAGAACGGATTAAAATTGTCGTTCTTAATCGTGAGAACCATGATTTTAACTGTCTCTATCCTTCAAGGGTGTAAATGGGAAACCATAAAGTTTCGAATTCTCATTTCATCTCCTTTGTAGTCTGTTTCATTATCCCACAATTAATGAGTTGGGTGCCTCTCCACTGAACCACCGTGATCATGCCACGCATACGATTGATTACTATCCATCTCAAGGACGAAAAAAAAAAAAAAAAAAACCAATCCTTCACGCTTTATATATGGAGATAGAAATAACAAATTTACCAATTCCACTAACCAGGCCAGCACAAACTTTAAAGCATTAGCTCGATGACAATTTTGAGCGACATGAATATTTGGGTAGATAAAATAAACACTTATAATATTTAAAAATTACATTATTCAAGGGTAGAGTGAAATGAGGGTAAAAGAATAAATGAATCTTTTTAATTTTGGACATGAAATTATTAAAATATTATTGGTACTTTAGTTTTATTAAAAATTAAATTAATCTAAATTTGGATATTTTGGCCTTACCAAAAAATTTAGATCAATACAAAATTTTTTAACATAAAAAGAGTTTATAAGAATCAAACTCAAGTATTTTTGTGGAATAAAGCGTATGCTCTCACTCTACTTTTGAATTCCTTTATGCATAATATCATTAAATATCACATATAAGGTGCGTTTAGCGTACTAAAAAATACTAAAAAATTCTAAAAATATTTAAAAATTTCTAAAATTTATTCACTTTTTATCTCACTGTACAAATTAAAAACCTATAAATTATCTCAAATTATCTAATATTGTCTCATTTTTTGTTGCTTCAAACATAATAAATTTCATAAACAATAAAACTTGATAATAATTATATATATATTTTTTGTTAATGAGGGACGTCCTTAGTTAACCTCAGGTGTCAGGTGCTAATAAAAGGGTCAATTAAACTGTGTAACTTTAAAAGTATATTCACCGATTCAATGTAAATGATAATTTTCTCTCTTCTTAAAAACAATATCATTTTTCTCCTACTTTTACTTTGACTTAACTCGTTATTTTCTTATTAGCTATCTGGTGATCCTCATTAGTGAAAATTCTAGATCTCTCCCTACATTTACCTCCTTTATTTTAAAATATTATCTCTTTTGATAAAATCAGTCATTAAAATTTAATATAAAATATTAAACTAATCGAAATTTTAATTATTTTTCTTATTTTATATATTCCCATCTCACATTTCATCAGTTTTCTTTACAAAAATCCTCAAAAACTTCATATTTTTATTTTAAAAAATTGATAAAAATGTAAAAGAGGAAGGAATAAAATAGGAAAAAAGTCTAAAATTTTAATTATTTTAACATTTTTTGTTAAGTTTTAACAGTTGATTTTATTGAAAAAAGAGGATCAATGTTAATAACATTTCAAAGTAAAGCAGCTAAATATAAATTTTAAATACTGTGGATATTAAGTATAATTAATCAAATGTTAAGAAGAAATAGATATTATTTACCCTATAATTAAAGCCTTTCCAAAAATAAAACCTTCGTGCATAATTAGTTAATTAGTTGCGGATATGTGCATGCAAGTGTAGAAGGGCATCGAGCGAAATTAAATTGAATGAGGAACCAAGAAGCAGGTGCATTTGCTTTCTGCACGCATGGACGGGGATGGCAAGTTTATCCATACCTAATTAGTACTCATAAATCCTACCTCGCATAAATTGGGTATGACTTACCCGTTCTGCTAATGGCGATGGCAAGGGCACTGATCAAAAATACAAGAGAAACCCTGTTTACCCATTTATCTACTAAATTTTTAAACATTTATTTCAATCATATATATATATATAAGACATACTGTATATGCACATAAATAATAAACATAAAAGTCTAACATAGCATAGACGTTATTAATTCATCGTCAAAGTTCAATCATAATGCAAATAAAAAATTCCTTAATAGTTACGGGCAAAAGTATGGATATCCTTTTTTTTATAGCTATTTGATTAGAGATATAATTATAAATAAATATAAATAGGGGCAAAATGAATTTTACCATACCTTATTCATTATCATCCCTAACTATATGATTAGTGACTACTACCTGATAACGGGGATTTAGAAGCTAACTATGAATAATCCTCGTCAGGCGGTGGGGAGTGTACGTGTCTCCCTTCGTAGGTAGTAATCACCATCCTCGGATCCTCTGCCAATCTCTCAACCTTTTTCTTTACCCGACAGTTATCTTGTGTACAACGATAATAGCTCCTGCATACATATGATTTTTTTTTTGGGGGGGGGGGGGGATACAGTCAGAGAATCTGTGGAGAGAGAGCATACCATGTTTGAAGGAAGGAAGAAGAAGATCCAATTATATACTTTATCACATTATGAAGTTCTACTCATTTCAATTTCCATATGTCGATATGTTCTACGATAACTCATTGTCACTTTTGGAATCTCTTGGTACGTAAGAGTCTACAGTTACTTCTCCGTAAGGAGTGCACTCAGGACGAGACACGCTACGTGACCCTACCCGGCAAAGGGCCACGAAGGGTAAACCAGCCTAGGCAAGTCCTGGCTGACCGGTTCGACCGAGGGAGCTGTTAGAAGCCCGCAACAATAAATGGAAAGCTGTCCTACTGAAGGGAGATTCGAACTCGAAACCTTAAGAATCGAGTCCATCAGCTGCTCCCGAACTCCACTCGGCCACCCCGAAGGGTATCACTTTTGGAATCTCGCTTTAGTATTATATTGAGAAAGTTTTATTCATGACATTGTGACCTCAGTTCAAACCAATATGCCTTCCAAAGAGCGTTGGAAATAATTGACTTAATACCTGTTGAATAACCCAACTCAATCTTAAAAATTAATTTACAAAGTGAAGGTTATTCGGAAGTTTACATGAAAAGTACAGTTTTCGTATTGAGGCAGCATAGATTGCTAACAGTTCTCCTTGAAGTAAAATAATGTGAGACAAACCTATGTAAAATAACTTAATAACTTCGCTCACAAGCCTCTCACAGGAAGCATAGAGCGATACGGAAGAAGGGGTTTGTTTGGAGTTAAAATAAAACACTATAAAATTTTACAAAATTTTATAAATCTCTACAAACATGAATTACGGGATAATTAATTTAAATTCTTCACTTACTGTACAAAATACGAGACATTAAGTTTTACAATTTTATACAATTCTAAACACACCCAAGATTGTGAAAAATAAATCTAACATATTTCACTTGATGATTCTTCGTGTTTTGAAATTTATTAATCATATTCCGAGACTTTATTTTTAACAAAAATTTAGTTTTTGTATAAATAGCATAAGGTTGTAAGCTCATACACTCTAGGGTTATTTAAATTTGAGACTTTTTTTTCTATTTAGTTTTTTTTTTTGGTCATTGCCATAATTGATGGATTGAATTACTTATATATAGTAAAATTAGTTGAGTTTTCAAAATTTGAACCATACATAACAATTAAAAAAATAAATAAATTTTAGAGAGATTCATCCATAGTTTATAAGTTTTTTAATCCAAAATTTTATATGTATAATCAGTAATATTTTCCTATTTTTTCCCAATTTGTGAGCCTAAATAGTAGAAAAATACTAATAATTTAAAATTATTTAACAGAATAATGTTAATAAAAAATGCACTTATGAAAAAAAAATTATATATATTTAAGATCTTAACCTATATTTAAAATAAGGTTTCTATGATTTAACTATATCATTGTCTACATCCCTGAAAATATGAAAACTTTTTAGAAAATAGATCTTTGGCCTGAATCTAAAAATAAAAGAAATAAGGACAAACATTTGAAATAGAGTTTTAAACTAATGTAAAAATACTCTTTTAAATTGGATTTTTTATAACAACACTTTAACAATTAGGGGCCAATTGGATGTTACAAAATGTGGCCTCCATAAATAATACACCTTTATAAGTTTTGATGTGATGTTTTTGCTTGGTTTGGGAAGCAAAATTTCTTTCCTCTAAAAATTATTCTCTCTTCTTAATCTTAGAAAAAGGTATATTATTTTTGGAGAGGGTTTGAGCTCTCCAAAAATTATCCCCCTTATATAGACTAAATTGGACCATTATATCCCTTCTCATCCCCTTCTCACCTACAAAATGTATTTTATATTAGAAATAACTTCTTTTTTTCCTAATGAAAAAATGTATTAAAAAATTATATTAATAAAAATAAAAAAATATAATTTTTTTCCAAATAGGGGTCGTGTCATTAAAAAAATTATTTTTTAGTAAATTTATACAAAATTACACATATATTGATATTTTTTAAATAAGGAGAAAAAAATAAACGACTAAGGAAGTTTTGGATAAATTAGAATATTATTGTCTACGAAACTAATTTATATATTTTATAAAGTTTAATTTATTAATAGCATAATTTATTTATAATTAATTTGTCTAAAATTAATTTGTACTAGTTGGTTTTCACATTATATAATTAACATAAACATAATTAAGTTTGGGTAATCAAGTTTGGGACACTACAGGGGCAAAAGAGTTATTTAACTATTTTTTTCATTATTCATCCCCTCGTATTTATAAAAGATCCAAATCAAGTTAAAAGTTATCTCCCTCCATAAACATCACATTAGTGTGGAGCAACCCTTTAAAAATAATACTCCCTTTTATTTTATATCTTCTCTAAAAACTTATCCCCTTGAAATTTTAGTCTATCCGATCAAGCCCTTACTTCAAAATTATTAGTATCCATCAAAATACTGAACCCATAACATATTAAAAAAAAAAAACTCTCACTGTTCACCACGGTATCTGTGTCTTTCGTATTTTAACAACAATCACCGTTTGGCCGACACCTTAAATTATTTATAACTTGATGCATGTTTTTCTCTCCTACGCTGGAATGGCCCTTAAATAAAATTAAGCCTGTAAGAATGAAAATTAATTAACGAAACGGCAATAATGTGTGTGTGTGGGCGTGCGTTTTTGAGAGGGAGAGAGAGAGAGGGGGGGGGGGGAGAGACATGGTACGTTCTCTTCCATGCTCAAAATGAAAGCAGTTGAATTAATTGATTAAAAGAAAATGAGGAGAAATACAAGAATTTAATATTAATGTCGAATTAATTAATTAATAAATTACCTGGGATGCAGGCTGTCGTTTACCACTTTCTGGCCGTACTTCCTCCACTTGAAGCCATCATCCAACACATCGACATCGCTCATTGTCATGAATCGAAATCTAGGTTCCCTTGCCTTCTTCCTCTTCCTCCCTTCTTTCATCATCTTCATCATCTTCATTCCTGCTGAAACTCCAAGATGATCATCTCCCACTGCGCTTGATCTCCTATTATGACTCATCCAACACTCCTTCACATCTTCCCAGGCCCTGATTATACATGCATGTCATTAATTAAAACCATATCCATATTATCATTATAATATATATCAAATATGTATATATATATGGGTATTTAAGGGGGACCCAGGGGAGGTAGTTAAACAACTTTCAAGATTATTTGCAAAAAATAAATAAATAAAGAAGTAGATACCAGAGATTTGAAGTTGATCTTTGCGATGAAAGTTGGGATAGTCCCAAGTGATGAGAAGTGGTAATGTCATCTCTTTGCTTTGAAATTGCAGAGGCAGAAGCAGAAGAGGAGAGACTTCCAGTGGTGGGATTGGATGGTGTATCCATTACAAGTGAGGGCGGGATGGTTGTTAGGGCTTCCAGATCGGATGGAAGGCCACTGGGTAATAAGGTCATGTTTGGAGGAAAAGAAAAGAAACCCATCTCTGTGCTGGACATCTTCGCTTGATCGTTATCCTCCTCAAACAAAGCCTGCTGGTTCAGCATCTCTCTCTGAAGACTGGTACGTATAGGAGATCTAAAAAACAAAAGAGAGAAGGTAGCCGCCTGGTTTCTCTTTGAAACCCTAGGAACTCTCTCTCTATATATTGGGTGTCCGCCTTTGATCTCCGGATGCGTATATATAAGTATTCTAGGTAGCTAGGGACTCTGTTATTTATTTTTTTTTATTTTTTGATACGAGGAACTCCCCTCAGCCACAGCCTTTGGACCTACCCACACTGTAAATCAAAAAAATTAGAACCAGCTTTAATTTAAAAAAATTCTAAAAAAAATAAATTATTTATTCTTTTTTTATACCTAATATTGCTTGTACATATATTTCGAAATTTTTTATAATATATAAATAATGTCTAAATATAGTATAATTATATTTTGATATCTTTATATATATTAAACCTCAAGTAATATATTGAGTCCAAAAATTTAATTATTCTCATTCCAATTATTTTAAAATCAATCACAAATCCTAAAATATTTAGGAGACTTTAAAAAATACGACAAGTTTGAAGCGAACATCCACTCTATTATATTGACGAAACGTGAAAAATTAGGTCTAACCAACAATAAGAATAGTAAGGGCCGTTTGGAGGTTAAAAAATTAGTAAAAAAGTATCAAAAGTTACATTTTGTAATTTTTGGTGCGTCTGGTAGAATCACAATTTTTTTCACTTTTTTAATTTGTTACAATAAAAAATAAAACAAAAAGTTACAACTTTTTTGATTTGTAATTTACTACAGTAAAAAATATACCAAACACTTAAAAAGTTATCACTTTTTTGATTTGCTACAGGTAAAAATTTACCAAACACCTAAAAATTACAAAAAAATGTTAAAAATACATTTTATTCCATCAAACGCACAAAAAAAATATAACTAACAAAACACACAAAAAAAACTATCAAAAGTTTCATTTTTTTTCTTGTTTTTTAATCTCCAAACGGCCTCTAAATCTGGTGAATGTTTTGATAGGCTGACGTAATATCATATGACTAACTAACGATCGCACAGAAATTCTATGCGTTCTTTGCGAGTGTCTTTGACTTTCAATGGAGTCAAGAATAAGAATAAGAATAAGATCGTACGTGCACGTTATATATTTAGAAATTATTCTAAAAATAAATAGCATTCAATTTAAGAACCTCATTAGAATCTTGTAATCTGTGAGATTTGATTTTATTAAAGTGAAATACGATGAATCCTAAAGCCGCATGCAAAAACATTTATCACAAAATTCAATTGATAAATAGTGAAGAAACCCTTTAAACTTTTCCAATCAAAAATTAAAAGCAAGACATATGAGAGGATAATCAAACGAAAATTTAAATTAAAAAAAGGTAATAAAAAGGTTTATATATATATATATATATATACACACACGAAAACAAAAATTAATTGAGAGAGGCTAAGGCAATATTTTTTTTAAAATAATTTAAGAGAATAAATCATTTAATTTTACGATCCCGTAAAAAGGATAAGTTAAATTTGAATTCAACCAAATAAATTTTTCACTAGAATTCAAAATTTTTCATGACATTCATTTCCTCTGCAGAAGAATGAACCAATCATTTTATTTATTTTTTTCTTTCTTTTTTAAAGAAAAAAAAAAGATTTCTTGAAAGGAAATATCAGTAGCAATGATGGTATGAATGTTGGCTGCAAATCTTAATCATCCATTCCTCTGCTTCGGCATCATGAATCATGATTGATGAAAGAGGGGCGGTTTGACATTTGCCACAAAAGAAAAGGGTTAGAAAAGGCTCTCACCTTTCCACTTTCCTTCTGCTAATCTTTAACCAGCTTTTCTATACCTTTTCCAGACCCCACTTCTCTGCCCATATCATCATCATTTCTCAAGTTCCAAACTCTCCTATAATATTGTTATCATCTCCCTTTAATATTATTATTTTAGTGATTGATGGCTTCGTTTGATTTGAAAAAAAAAATAGCAAAAAATTTTATAAATTTTTGTTAATTTTATATCACATTAATTTTTTTTTCACTGTACGCATTACGAATTCTCAATTTATCTCACTTTTTATCACTCCAAACATTATCGATATTGGTATTTAAAAAAAAAAATTAATTTACCCTACGCCACGTTATAAGTGAATATTTTCTCTTATGATGAAGTGTTCGAAATTTTTTGAGAAGTGACAATACCATTTCTCTATTATTTTTTATGAAAAAAAAAGTTGTGCGTATATGTAGACCGTGGCCTTGTCATCTCATCTTGCTCATTTGCGCACAGTATATGAATATCTTTGATTTATCAATAATTCTTCCGTTCAGATATAAGTAGGACAAACGAATCGTGTGATTGGTTTGCCATTTTTGTGGTAAAAGGAAGTTTGGTGTCACATAATTGATTCCAAAACATGTTTAATGTATTCTAAGTTACAATTAAAGTTTTTATAAAATTTTAATTGGACTTTCAGTACTCTTTACCAATTGATATTGAATTTAATATTTTAATAGAGTATTAAAGTTAGGTATAAAACGACACGTTTCACATTTTAATTTTATCTCTTGATTGTACATATTTCGTATTCGATTCAAGGCTCTGATTTTTCACGTGCGAATGATAGTTTCATGCGAGAGGACATATTAAAATATGACTCATATTGATAAATTAAGTTCCTCAAATTAGTATAAAATTTTAATAAAACTCTAAATTCTTTATCAGTTGGTTTTAAATTGAACTAATCTTACTACTAACCGAGTAGGTTGAATACAGGGCTGTGGCTGGTCGTTGAACTTTAACATACACACACCCCTACCACGAGGGGCAAAGTGAGGGAGTTAAGGATGGCCATCCCCCCTTTTAAGTTTTATAAAATATCACATGTACATATGAATTTTTGATTAAAAATTATACTATGATTAGTACCTATTTAAAATTTTAAAAAATGGCTAATTTTAGTCAGGAAAATACCACCACTGATATATATATGTTTTTGAGTTACAAAAATTTATTCAAAAATTTGGGTTATGGACTAGTATTTCTAAAATCTAATTATTTTTTTCATTGTTATATGTATGAACTAAACTAAACCAAACCAAACCAATCTTTTTCCTACTAGGTGGGGTTAGCTACATGGATTTGATGTTACCAATCACATCTGTTTAGGACCATATCTTCCGTTAGATCCAGGTAGGCAAGGTCATGTTTAATAATTTTTTTTCAACTTCTCTTAGGTCTTCCTCTCCTACTCCTAGCAATCTCCATACTTTCACACCTTCTAACAGATGCCTCCATTGGATACCTTCTAACATGGCTGAACCATCTTAATCGATTTTTTCTCATTTTATCTTCAATCGGTGATATTTCTACTTTGTCCCTAATATTCTCGTTCCTAATCCTATCTTTTTTTATAATCCCGCACATTTATCTTAGCATTCTTATTTTCGCTACTACCATCTTCTGAACATGATTATTTTTTACTGCCCAATACTTTGATCCATATAGCAACGCTAGTCTTACCGCCATCTTATAATACTTTCATTTCACCTTGAGAGGGACTTTTCGATCGCACAAGACTCCTGACGCACTCCTCCATTTGGTCCACCCGGCCTGAATTTTGTGACTTACATCAGTATTAATCTCTCCATCTTGTTGCACCATAGATCCAAGGTACCTAAAGTTTTCTTTCTCTACGATCTTTTGTGTGCCTAAACTTATTTTTATGCTACTAGTTACTCTACTTTAACTAAACTTGCATTTCATATATTTCATTTTGCATCGACTTAGCCTAAACTATTTTATCTTTAATGTTTCTCGCCACAATTCTAGTTTAGTATTCACTCCTTCTCTCGTCTCATCTACTAAAACAATATCATCTACAAATAGTATACACCACGGCACCTCATCCTGAATATGTCTTGTAATTTCATCCATAATTAGAGCAAATAAGTACGGGCTTAATGCTGAGCCTTGGTGTAGACTAATCGTGATAGAAAACTCTTTAGTCTCTCCACCAGTCATTCGTATAGATGTCATGGTTCTATCATACATGTCATTTATCGCCTCAATATATGCAACACACACTCCTATATTGAGGCGATAAAGGAATTGTATGATAGAGTCATGACTTTTAAAAATTAAAAAATTAACTAATTGTATCATCTATACATATATATTAATTTATTTTTTATTTATTAAATATAATTTATAATATTAATTATAATTTTTTGACTCCCAAAATCCTAACTCCATTCCTACCTACCAGCACGCCTTCTGCTTTACTTGCCTTAGCTTGTGTGTATCCCGGGCTAGTGTGTGTTAATAAAATAAACCTTACTAAGATTGATTGGAGACAGTGCTTTGGGATGAGTAAGAATACTATACAAAATTAAATATAATATATAAGATTAACTTTTTTCTGGAATTATTTTTTGATGTTTGATTTTTAAAATATGGAGTGTATTAGATTGAAAACGTGTCATCTTATTTGAAACTAATTGGTGTCCAACAAGGCAAGTAAATTTCTTTTACAACATTCAGGCGTCACACCACGCAAATCTATTTCTAGGGTGGTTATAGAGAATAGCATTATTTCCACACGGGACCTTGCCACGCGAGCCTATCAATCCCACCCTTGTGATGATGCTCCTATGAATTGAACTGGTGATCTCTATTTCTGATACCAATTGTTGGATAAAAAATATGTCATTTTGCTTGAAAATCAATTGGAGCCCAATGAGAGAATCAAATTCCTTTGACAATATTCAGATGTTGTACCATGTGGGCTTATTTTTAGAATAGTAACAAATACTAATATTTATCTACACCGATCCCATTACAAATAGGCTTAATAAAGTAAGATAAAAGATATGATTTGAATTAATATTTGACAAAAGATAAATTTAGATTTCGTGGATTCAAAATTTACAATTCATGGAGCAAAAATTCATTTTCTAGATATGTGAGAGTAAAAAATAAAAAAATAAATAATTAGAATAAAAATAGAGTTCCTAAATGAATAGGAACAAAAATAATAAGATATAAGTGTAATTGTTTAGACCTTTATTGACAGAAAATAATCCAAAAGAGGGGGATATACAGTGGTACCCTTCTGGTGGCATTGTACATCCCTTTCTTTTTTGCGGGAGTAAGGAAATTCGTTTCAAGTTTCTAGTCTTGGGCAATTTTATACAACTAGACACAGAAAAAAAAATACGATGGTTAAAGATTATTAATGGAAAAAAAAAATAAAGCTTCAATTAGTGGATTTCACCATTATCCCTAGTTTTGTTTCATAATAATAAGTATAGGTAAATAATATAATTAAAAAATTACTTAAATATATATATATATAAGATAAAAAAATAATAAAAACAAAAACCGATTTATTCTTGATTACCAAAAGGAGCCTAAATATTAATTTAATCAAAAGTAGGTGAATATCTCCAACTAGAAAGTATATATGTATAAATATGGACGCCCTATTGGAGAGAGATTCAACTTATGGTGGGTGAAAAAAATAATAATCTCAATAATCAGACACACAATTAGTTTCACTTTTTGAGAAATGTTGCATTAAGCTATTGTTTGGAAAGAGGTGAGTGAGAGTGAAAGGGAGCTAATAAGACGTGATAAAAAAAATTACAATATTTGAGAGCAGGTGAATGGAAGAAAAGGGATATAAATGGAAGTGATTCGTTGCCTCTCTATTAACCAATTTTCTTTCACCTCTAATTTGAAAAAAAATGGGTACAAAAACATTTTAAAGTGTATTTTTTATTTTGTCTTTAGTATTTTTTGTTATTTTTACAAATATCTATCACAAATAAATATATTTTAAAAGGCATAGTAATATCTTAATTATATTTTTTACTTTACTATCCATTCCCTTTTCCATCTCTTCCAAGCAAAGAAAAAATAATTAACATCCATTCTCATTCCTTCCATTTTCTCTCATTTATTTTAGTTCCATTCCTTTACCATTCCTTCCAATTCTTCCAAACAAAGGCTAACGGACATTCATATACTCAGTTCGAATATGAAAATTAAACACATTAAGATGCCATTTGATATATCTGTTTTGAGTTCGTTTTCCATTTTACATTTTTGAAAGTAGGAAAAATAGTTCAAAACGCATTTGATCACTCGTGTTTTCAAAATCTATTTTAGAAAATAAAAAATAAGTTTATACATGAAATATAAAGTGACCAAAAGTCGTTTTGAGTATTTTTAATGCAAAATAAGAAAAATTTCAAATTACTGAAAATAGAAAATATCAAGAAAATGCATTTTTTGTTTTCTGTGTTTTGAAATTTTCAAAATATAAAACACATAAAACAGAAAATAGAAAACAAAAATAAAAAATAGAAACAAAAAATACAAATGCAAACCAAATGCCATTTAATTTAATTTTTATATATTACTAGGTATTTTTCTCCTTTCTTCTTCACTTTCTTTCTGGTGAAATATGAAAAATTAATTAAATAAAATTATATTTAATTAATGTTACGATAATTAAAGAAGATTTTTTGAAGAGCCAACTTTGCGTTACTGCTTGAGGATATGGTCTTTGTCAATTTCACAACATTACTAGAAATTAGCTGATAGAAGATTGATGGAATGCTCGATTGCCTTCAGGTGGTTGATAAAAACCCTCGATCACCCTCAGGTGGTTGATAAAAACCTTTTAGCTGACCGCTTCAATCATATGCTCGGTTGCCTTAAAATGGTTGTTAAATCCCCTTTTAATTCCTCTCAAAATACCCTCCTCCTCGTGTTAGTTCCTTATTTTCCTCTCTCTTTCTTTTCTTCTTCTTCTTCTTCTTATTCTTCTTCTCTCTCTCTCTCTCCCCAGCCACCACTGTCTGTTACTGCCGTTGCCTCTCCAACTATCTACTCCGACATCATCGAGGTACCCCCTTTCTCTTTCACTCTCTTTCTCTTTGGCGCTCTCTCTATGTTGTCTTTCTTTCTTTCTAGTTCTCACTCTCTCTCTCTCTCTCTCTCTCTCTCTCTCTCTCTCTCTCTCTCTCTCTCTCTCCAGTTCTCACTATTTCTGTATTTACAGACTTCCTCCAAATACAAATTGACCAGGTTCCAATTAATTTTGTTGTATTGTCATTTGTTATTAGGTTTGGATATTTTCTTGGATTTGTATTTAGATATTTGTTCGATTTGTACCTTCTATGTTTGGATATTTTGTTGAATATATATTTTTTTGGGGTTAAATTGTTAGGTTAATTGTTAATTTGTTAATTTGGATATTTTCTGATTTTTTTTTTTTGTATTAGTTTGTTTTGTCAATGCTATTTGTAATTAATTCAATTTATTACTTTGTTAAATTGAACATGTTTATTTGTTAATTTGAATACTCTTGTTTGTTAAATTGTTAATTTATTAAGTTGTTCATTGTTAAGTCATTAATTGTAATTTCTTAAATTGTGTATGGTTCTTAATTTGTAATTAATTTCCTAGTTTGTTAAGTTGTTGATTATTAGTTTGTTAATTTGTTATTTTGAATACTAGTTTGTTAAATTGTTAATTTATTAGTTTGTTAATTTGGTAATTGTTAGTTGTTGATTTGTTACATGTTAATTGTATTAAAAATACTAAAAAAATAAGACAATAATCTTATAAATTAAAAACTTGATTTTCATTAGACAACATTTAAATAAAATGATCAACCTATATATATAAAGATTAATTCAAAAACAAAAAAAAAATCATACAAATAATCAATAATTTTAAAAATTTTCAGCTCTCGAATGTATATTTTATATTGGAAATGCTACAAAATAAAACAATAATTAATTCTATAAGCACTTTACCTTAATTAGATAAATTTATCCTTAATTAGGGTTAAATTATATGTAGGGTTAAAAATCAATAAGGGTTAAAATTAATTAAAAATTAAATTAGCTTAAATTTAATTTGGGATATAAAATTCAATTAGGATAAAAATTTATTCAAAATTAAATTAGGGTTAAATTTAATTATGGAAAAATTCAATTAGGGTTAAAAAGGCTTAAATTAATTCAAAATTAAATTAATGTTAAAATTCAATTAGGGTTAAAATTTGTTAAGGATTAAAATGAATTCCAAATTAAATTAGGTTTAAATTTAGAGTTAAATTTGGAAGTGAATTAGAGTTAAATTTAATTAGGGTTAAAATTCATTAATAGTTTAGATTATTTTAAAATTAAATTGCAGTGAGATTTAATTAGGTTAAAATTCATTCAAAATTAAATTTGGATTAAATTTAATTAGGATTAAAATTCATTAAGAGTTAAAATTAATTCAAAATTAAATTAGTGTTAATTTTGATTTGGGATAAAATTCTATTAGGGCTAAAATTCAATATTATTAAAGTATTTTATCAATTTATCCTCGTCTCAAATATAACGAACTCTTACCCTAACCTTCAAAAGATTTAGTATTTCAAACATAATATAGGCCTTGTTTGGAATTCTAAAAATCTCAAAAAATCTATAGAAATATTTACAAACCTCAAACTACGAAAATTTTAGTAAAATCTATAGAAATCCCAATAACTGTCTACAAATCTTCAAAAAATTCTACACAAAAATATCAAAAGTCCCTTGTTAGAATCTATTCAATAATGTAGCAAAGTCAATGAGAACACAGCCAATTAGGAGAGTATAATTAACCTCTTTTAGTTATTACCTTCATTCATGTGCATACATTCATATTTTAAAATAAATGTAGACCTGTTCAAGAATTGTGTTATGAGAGTTGATTTGGTCATCCGTGATGCGATGAGTTAGGTCTTTTAAGACCTAATTCATTGTTTTTGTCACAAGGATGCACAAATTAACGTCTGTGATTCTTAAATTTTTCAGTTCAGATAGTTTGGGAATGCAATAATCTATCTTATACTCAACACTGCTCATGCTAGTTCTACATTGGGCGAAGTTTCATACGTGTAGTTACTCCCGTTGTTCTCTAGGTACATACATTAGTGCGAAAAATACCATTTTTGTGTGATATACTTGGAGAACTACACAGAGATGCTGTTGAAATTTCATCTGACAATAGAATGGGGCATTAGAGGTGTTGAGTACAAGTTGGATTGTGCATTCTCAAATAGAATACGACTAACCACCCTTTAGTGAGAAGCTAACCTAAAGAACATACACGTATGTTTCCTTGGTAAATTACTGAAACATTTCATCCACTTGTGTAATACGTTTGATGACGTCAGTCTTGAAGAGATGGACAAGACTTGGATTGACTTGTCGAATAAGTTGTCATCTCGATATGTACAAAGGATTGAAGAGTTCATTGCTTACACTCTAATGTTGGATTAATAATCGATCAATTGCCCGTGCATAAAGTGTATTAATTGATATCATTTCACATGGGGATGTGGTAAGAGACCATCTACTGAGGCACGATTCTTAAAGACTTATAAGAATTGGACAAAGCATGGGGAGGCTTATGTTTTGTTACGGTAATGTAAGGAAAGAGTAGAGTTATATGAAGATGTTGTGCTTGGGGATCAGATGATGGAAATGATATAGTAAATTATGGCTGGGAGGCTGGCCATAAAATCTAGTACTAAGATTGATGAAGTAGGTGGGAGTAATCCTCAGTTGGGTGCCGATGAAGATTCATTGAGGTTTTTAGAATTTTCAATGATGCAAAAACCAAATTATATCTCGGTTGTTAGCATTATAGTCAGCTGTCTTTCATTGTCGAGTTGTTGCAATTGAAAGTTCTGAATCAGTGGACCAACTGCTCATTTGACATGTTATTAGAGTTATTGAGAAAGGTCTTGTTAGAGGGTGCAAAGGTTTATGAGTCCTATTGCCAAGCCTATAAGTTGACAGAAGATTTAAGCTTTACGTATGAGACATAGGATGCGAGCCCAAACATTTATATGTTGTCCTGGGATGTGCATGCAAACCTTGACAAATGTCTTGAATGCGATAGTTCTAGATGGAAGCAAGATGTTGTTACTCGTCCAAATAATGGTCGCTAGAAAGTGTGGGAGAGCAATAGCTCCAAAGTAAGTCCAATACTTTCCTCTTAAGTTGAGGTTGAAGAAGTTTATATCTTCAAAGACAATGAAATTAATGAGATGGCATTTGGAGAACAATAATGATGATGGAAAAATGATACATCCTTCTGACTCACCCGCCTATAAAGATTTCAATTAGAGGAATCCAAATTTTGCTATCGACAGTCAAGATGTTTAAATCGGTTTGGCTGCGGATGGGGTAAACAAGCAATAAATATTGCACACAATACATAGTTGGTTGTCCTTGTTCCTTATAACCTCCCACCTTGACTTTGCATGTAGCAACCATTTCTGATTCTGTTGTTCCTCATTGATGGGCTAAAAAGATCTAGAGGAAAAATCGATGTGTACTTATAACTATTGATAGAAAAGTTGCAAGAACTGTGGAGTGAAGGGGTGATGGTATTCAATGCTACTGGCAATGAAATGTTCAACCTTCGTGTAGTTTTGTTATAGATAATAACAAATTCCCAGCATATTCTAATATGTCTGGATGTAGTACAAAAGGGAAATTTGCTTGTCCTTCTTGCAATAAGAGCACTCAATCACGGTGGAATAGTGGTTACGTTAAAGAAAGAAGTTCAGTTGCATAAACCATAGATGATTCTTACCTAGCACACATTGGTTCAGAAAAGACAAAAGTGCGTTTGATGGTAGCAGACAATTTGGTGTAGCTCTTAAGAGATTGACTGGGAATGAATTATTGAGCCAACTTGATTCAGAGGGTATAATAACTGTATACAGGCCGAACAACCCATGAGAGTCATTGCCTAGATCAAATGAGCCATGTATTCAAAATTGGGAAAAAATAAGCATATTTTTTGAGTTACTTTATTAGAAGGACAATTTACTAATGTATAACTTGGATGTGATCCATATTGAGAAGAATGTGTGCGATAACTTATTGTGGACGATAATTGGTGACCAAATAAGATCGAAAAATACTGTCAATGCTCGACATAACTTAGAGGATATGGGAGTGAGACAACCATTACATTTGTAGTTGAGAGTAGCAAATAAAGCATATCTACCCCCAGCATAATTCATAATGAGTAGAGATGAAAATGAACTGTTCCTTACAGTCCTCAAGGGTGTTAGGGTGCTCGATAGATATTGTTCTAATATTTCGAGATAAGTGAACATATACGAGAGGACTCTATCTGGTTTAAAGAGTCATGATGGTCATATTCTTATACAATAACTAATCCCTATTGCCATTCGTTGATACTTGTCGAAGTAGATAGTTGAATTGTTGATTGAATTCAGTAACTTTTTCAAGCATCTGTGTTCGAAGGTTAGTCGCTCAGACGATTTATAAAATCTCAAGGATCAGATTAGCTAACACTTTGTCACCTCAAGTTAATATTTCCACCTGTCTTTTTTTACGTAATGGTACACCTAACAGTGCACTTAATTAAATTAAAAAAGCCATGCTGGCTGATCCTCTTCAATTCTGATGGATGTACCTGGCCGATTGAAAGGTATCTTAAAACCTTGAAAAAGTATATGTTTGTAACAGGGTTCATTCTGAGGCATCAATGGCTAGAGGGAATTTGATGGAAGAATGTATCAATTTTTGTGCTATGTATATAGGTTATATTGAAACCAAATAACTCGTCCCTAGTCAATTCACGAAGGTCCAGTTAGGGAAGGAACATTATTCAATCTCACCAATAATTTGTAGGTTTAGGCTCACCAATATGTGCTATTCAACCGGCATCGATTCTTCATTAAGTAAGTTGTTATCCTTTGATTTTAATTGTATTTTACCTATTTACCAGTCGAATATCAATATTCTTAAGTACTTTCTCAAATTATTTTTTTTATAGGAAACATCTAATCGAAATAAAATAGAGATTGTCTTGAGTGGCCGACTAGATAGTTTATAATGAACACTTCAACTCATTTAACGTGTGGTTTAAATAGCATGTAAGCCCCAAGTTAGGTTTCAAATTGTTTTTTATATGTTTATGCTTGTTATTTGCATCCTAACTCAATTAAACATGTAATCAAGTGCACAACATATGTAGAACATCTAATAAAACTCTCTCTGAAAAAATCGATGCATTAGTGAACAGATCGTTTACCCATGTCACTGCAAATCTTGTGACATTAATGGGTTTTAGTTTCATACTAAAGAATTGGACGATAGACGGGTAATACAGAACTGTGGGGTGGCTCTCAACACTGATACCCTAAGTTTTTCAAGTTAAAAAAACAACAATCCTCATGTGGAAGCTATGTTTTATTATGGGGTGCTTACAGATGTTATCAAATTAGATATAATAACGAGCTTAAAGTTGCAATGCTTAAGTGTGATTAGGTAGATTCTAGGTACGGTGTGAAAAATAATGATTATAAATTTTTAGTCTACTTCAACAACCTAATGTACAAAAAGGATCGGATTAGCAATGAACCATATATTCTAGCATCCTAAGTTGAACAAGTTTATATTGTCGAGGATGCCGCAAATCCAAATTGGCACATTGCAGTCAAAATGTCAAGAATGGGGTATTTGAAATTGATTCTGACGATCCGAAGATGGAGTGCCCACAACAAAAACTAAGTGACACCATCGTGCCAGCTCGTGAACAGGATGCTGATTGGGTTAAAGAAACGGTTGAAGAAGATATAGTTGAATTTCTAGTTGTATGACTTATTCGGCTATTTTGTTGTCTTATTTTCTCTTCCTTGGATATTTGTAATATATATATGTGATTAGTATATAACATGTAACATCTATTAAATATTATGTCTATCTAATTTATCTTTCAACATGTACGAGTTACTAGATGGGGCGTGATAGAAAAAGAGATCGTCCACTTACTATGGGAGAGTAGTTGCGCATGACCTGTGTACATGCTGTTGCTGCTATAGTGGTTGCCGAGCCCTATATCGATCCCGATGCTACTTAGCCCCAGCTTTATTCTGATCCTACCCATCCCTATATTAACTTTGATCCCACACAACCTCCTAATCCCAATCAACCCCCTGCTCTACCTACAAGTACACCTTAGCTGTAGACGCCACGACCACAGGTGCCAGTGTTTGCCCCTAGTCGGCTTCGGACATCAACTACCACACCTCAAGAACACAGGCCCCCATTACCTCTTACACTACCCACCACCTGAGCTCCCCACACCCCTTCCGTATCGACCCATACGCCTATTGCCACTTTTACTTCACCCGTGTCCCCTATTAGGTCTTCCACTTACACTTGGCCTTCTTTACACATTGCCAATTGTGGACGTCGTGCTGTGTCAACATCCTATCAGGCATTATCACCGACCACTGCATTCACCTTGGCTGGAGGTCCCCAGGTCAGTCCTATGCCCACATAAGATCCTGGCACGTTAACTACGTTAAGTATAGATGTTTTTATATATACCGTGAACTGCTAATTAACTATTACGTAGGTAAAGTTTATTTTTATAAATTGTTAATTTAATATATTGAGTTAAATGATTGTAGGATTCACGAGTACCATTGTAGGCCCTTGTACTACGAGGGCTCTACCACCCCCTACAAGGCTGAGGTAGTGGCCAGCCTCGTAAAGTTGACTTCTTGTGCTACCACCGCCCTGTAAAAAAGTCAGATAGTAACTTGATTAGACAGCTGGGCATGATGGTCTGAGGTAGATGCATCGTGCCCTTGTTTTTCATGAATTAGGCGGTTATGTTGACTGAGACCTTGGACTGCATTTAGTAAAAAGTTATGGTAAGATAGCTTAAGACTTTTCAATTCAGACAAATCTTATATAATTACCTTGCTAATATATCTAATATTAAATATGTAGGATAATGTGCTCGATTGTCCTCCAAAATTTTGACTTGTTTATATGGGCAAATGCCGAAAGATATGAAAAGACCACAAGTTTAACATGAAGAAAAAGTATTTTATGCCATTTGATGGAGCTCCAGACATTCTTCAACGATGCCCTTTGTACGTGGTCCTAGAGTAGTGGTCGAATCTCGTCTTTTACTTGTCTAGCAATGATGCTCAGGCATAATTTAATTATGGTTTTCACTTTATTGGATTACAATACCTACTTGTAATTGTTAGTAATTAATTCTAACTGTTCGAATGCAGGCTAAGTCATCGTAGAACTCTCAAAATCGGGCCAACCTTGGCCCGTTGCACACGGCAGGTGGAAGACATATCCAAGATATACTACATGAGGTATATAGCCGTATTTATATTAATTTCAAGTTTTGATTATTTTCCCACATTAGTAATTTGTAACTATCTAATTTACCTTTTGTGCAGATGAATGAAGAGGTTCCTATTGATCGAATTTGAGTATTCTAGAGGATACAAAATCTGTACCGCCCCAACATACGGGCCATCATAGAGCAAGTCTAGGCACACCTAGCTGAGCTCTTAGGGGCTGAGAAGGACTCGATTGAGAGGTGCGATGCCATCTTCGCAGAGGCTGTAGGCTACAATAGCTACACACACAGAGTGGGTAGTGGCATACCCTGGTCTGTCATCTAACTGGCCACCATAGTTGCCTTATTTGTAGCATCCCAAAGGTGAATGGACGAGGATATCAAGTGCCTCATTGTCGCTTGCCTGGACACCTTCTAGGCAAATTTGCGCGATCAGTTGCGGGTTGAGGTCGGGACGAGGTCTGAGTTGAGATTCAGGTCGAGCGTCTTATCTCAGATCGAGTTGAGGTTCAGGCTGAGGTCAGAGCTAAGGTTCGGGATGAGGTCTATGCTGAGATGGTTCAGTGTATGAACCATTGCAAGATGAGCTGCAAGCTAAGCTCTCTATGACTCTCGACACCCCACTCAGGTAACAAATTAAATATTTTATATATGTTTATAAATTCTCTTATTATTTTGTTTTCACAATTAGATGAATAGTAAAATTTTAATGTATTAAATGTAGGAGATGATGACACCAGGCCACACCACCCTCTAGGATGTAGAGACAATCATGATAAGGTATAATTTTATTATTTTAAGTTGTATAAATATGTTCTAGTTTTTTAATGACCATTAATGTTTATATTTTATACTTTAGGAGTTGAACATAGACGTTGATGTTCTGTTCATAAAATTAAAAGGTAGTTTCAAACATAGAAACTTGAAACTTAGGACTCCTTAAGTAGAAGTTGAACATAGATGTTTAGAACTTGTAGGAATGAATTGTGTGGGAATTTGGATTACTTGGAATGGCTCCGAGTAGTTTCTAGTTGAAACTTGAAACTTAGAACTTCCTACGTATGAGTTAACTGCTCAAACCAAACATACGGCATCCGATGTCAACAGAACATGACAAGTAGCTGGTTTTAAACATTCATGACTTACAGGAATGAACCATACAAGAATTCAAGGATCTGATCACTTAGAATGGCCCTGAGTAGTTTCTAGTTGAAACTTAAAATGTTAACAGCCCATATAGGAGTCAACTGCTCAAACTGAGCATACAACATCCAATGTCAACTGAACTTGACGTGTAGTGAGTTTTAGACATGAATGACTTGTAGGAACAAATTGCATGAGAATCTAAGCATCGGATCACTTAGAATCGTCCTGGGTAGTTTATAGTTAAAACTTGAGACCTAGAACTTCCCATGTAGGAATCATCTTCTTAAACCAATCATACAACCTCTGATATCAATGAAACTTGACATGTAGTGAGACATAAACATTTAGGACTTGTAGGAATGAATCACGTGGGAATCCGAGTGTTGAATTGCTTGGAATGACCCCAGGTAATTTCTAGTTTAAACTTAAAACTTAGAACTACCTACATATGAGTCAACTACTCAAGCAAAGCATACCAAATCCAATGTTGATGAAACTTGACGAGTAGCTACTTCTGGGCACGAGTGACTTGCAGGAATAAACCATGCAGGAAATCAAACATCAGATCATTCAAAATGGCCCTGAGTAGTTTCTAGTTGAAATTGGAAACTTAGAACATTCCATGTGAGAATCAACGGCTCAAATCGAGCATACAATGTTCAATATCAATAGACCTTGACGGTAGTGAGTTCTAAACATAACTAACTTACAGAAATAAACCACGTAGGAATCCAAGCGTTAGATAACTCGAAATGGGCTCGGATAGTTTCTAGTTGAAACTTGAAATTTAGAATTTCCCATGTAAGAATTAACTACTCAAACTGAGTATACAGCATCCGACGTCAATAAAATTTGATGAGTAACTAGTTCTAGGCACAAGTGACTTACAAGAATGAACTGCATGGTAATCTGAATGTCGGATCGCTTAGAATGGCTTGAGTAGTTTCTAGTTGAAACTTGCCTGAAACTTAAAATGTCTCACATAAGAGTCAACTGCTCAAATCAAGTATACGGCATCCGATGTTAACAGAACTTAACTTGTAGCGAGTTTTAGGCACAGGTGACTTGCAGGACAAACGGAATGGCCCTGAATAGTTCTGGTGGCCAATCCTTCTTTTGATCTTAGTAATAATTCTATAAAAGTTAAGCTAGATTGAATGTAAGTTTGCAAAATATTTATTTTTTAAGTTAAAATATATTTTAAAATTTAAAGGGTATAAAAGTCATTAATAAGTAATGCTTTGTATTTTTGCTTCTCAACTAATTGAGGTTAATGATACTATCAAGTTGCCCCACTTTGATGAGGGGTTGATATATGAAACAAGCCATACAAAAGGAAATGAACAATTGAGAGCCTATGAAGATCCATGTGTGTTGGTGTTAATGGATTCGAGGAAATTAAGAAACTATGCAAATGATTTAAAATTTGTTTCCTATAAAACAACAATTTCAAGATTTACCAACAAAACGAGTAATTATTCACCAATAACAATAGAAAAAAAAATCAAATTTAAGGAAATAGCTCTGATTCAATATGCAATTCAAACAAAAGAAAAGAAAAAAAATTATAAGATTGCTTTTGGAAAAAGAAAAAACAAAATAAAAAAACTAGGAAAAAAAGGTCAACATCAATATTGGAAAAAAAAAAAAGAAAAAAGGGACAATAGTAGGGGGAAAAACGCTAAAGGGAAAAATAAAGAAGAAGCAACTCTATTTAAATATGCAACTCTGCAAAAAAAAAAAAAAAAAAAAAAAAAAAAGTAAGAAAAGGCTACGAGAGCGCTTCTAGGATAAGGAAAAATAAAAGGAAACAATAAGAGAATGAAGAAAACACAAGAAGTTTTCTTCTACTACTTTAGCACTTTCTATTCTTTTTGCATTTGCATCTTCATCTTCATCTCAAGATGTATTTGATACGAGATTAAAAAGGGTAAATATTATTGAAAATTTACCCTTGCTTGTGTGAATTACTAATTAATTAACCAAACAACCAATCTCACAGTATGAGGGAAAATAAAATGATTAATAAATAAAATCCTTCATGAAAAAGGGTGAAAAATCTTGAGTTATGAAAACAACAAAAAATTATACATTATGTACAATTTGGTTACAATGAACTGGTCACAATGCTATACATAGTTGATTCCTAAATTCTACACACACCGCTTTTACCAGTACGTGACAAAACTTCCCAGAACACATGATAAAGAACAAGCTTTCAAACACCTTTAAAGTGTTTGAGAAAAATCCGTTAAAGCATAATAGATGAACATAATTCTCCTCTTTTGTTTTAGAATCACTTATATATAACATTATTTTCCTACCTTAAATAGGATAAAATTCAACCTTAAACATGATCTAACACGTTTTTAAATTCCAATTCATTATCCAACTTCTCATCAATCAGTAAAAATGCATACAAATTTGTATTAGCATTGTTTTCCTACCTTAAATAGGATAAAATTCAATCTTAAACATGATCCAACAAGTTTTTAAATTCCAAGTCATTATCCAACTTCTCATCAATCAGTAAAAATGCATATAAATTTGTATCAGGATGTAAAAAAGAAATTACAAAACCTTATTGTAAGCTCAGGCAACTGCTACAATGGATGTGAGTTTTTTTTTTTTTTTATTGATAATCTTTTCACTATATAAGAAATTGCTGCCGAAAGTATACTATTTCGAAGTACGCTGTTAATAAGAAAACACGATATGAAACCGTAGTTGATGGTGAAGTCGAATTAAAAAACGTAGTATGAAATCGCAGTTGTTGGTAAGAACCGCCATACTAGAAGGCGATTTTAGCTCGCTAGGCTTTTGGTTTCCAATCTCCGCCAGCCTCGTTGAGCACAGCAGGAGAACTAAAATGCCATTTGAAATGGCGTGTATGTAAAACACCATATCAAATGGAGGTTTTAAATGCCACAACCTTCCCAGCTTTTAACTTGTTTGTCATCACCAGCAGAGAACATATATGTGTGTTTACTGCTGACAGCAAGATTGTAATCAAATACATGATTTATATAATTGAGAACCAATTGTAAAAATTTAAGCATCCTTTAATCACTTGTGGTGACAACATGAGCTGGGAATTTGATCCTTATCTACCAGCTGTACAAATCTTGAAGCGTGGAAGAATGTCAAATTAATTTTGGCCAGGTGTCAACTACTCACAAGCAACAATCAAACTTGTGATTAGATAAACATTATTCACGATAGCTCAATGAATAAATACTAAAGTAATGGAGTAACTGCAGCTACACTTAAGCTGTTCCCCAGTAGTGCATAACTGTAGGAGAACAAACTCTAAGTTATATACTATAATAAATCAAAGTTATAAACTTTAACAAATTAAGTAGTATTCATTATAACAGTGATGCATCTTTCAAATAACTGTTATTAGTGTCAAACTATTTCATTTCATTTCAAATCCATAAATTCAAAGGCAACCTAAGTGTTAGCTTTTCAGATGGACATCACAAATAAGGGAATGCAAATGAGATATAAGAATGAGCTTTCAAGTACCCCTCCTAATTCATTCCCTTGAATTAATTGTAATCCAAACACTTTACCAATGTGTGGCGCAAATTAGAAATATGGGGCAGAATCTCTACTAACAATACTTGGTGCCACAAGTTGAAGGATCTATGGTATTAAATTTTCACTCAGTTCTGATAGAAAATAACTGTTGTATAAAGATCTATACGATTTTTGAAAGGGGATTGGCAATTTCCATATTTTCAATTTAGTTTTGTAGATATTCTAGTATAAGAAGGGGCAAATTTCATATATATATATTTTTCCTCAACTTAAATCCTCGTGTGCTACACCAATAAATTGATTAGCATCGCCATAAAAGAGAAAATAAAGTTCCCAGCTTTCCACTACCAAGATATTAATATTATAAAAAAAATATAGCGTACCATTGTCAAAGGCTTATATGTTGAGGAAAGTGGAAATCTTTTGGGAACGAATGCAGATTAGCAACCTAATAGCCATAAAAAATTACATTATCTGAATTTGAAGAAATGACAATAAATCAAAAGCTGCTTAAGAAATTAGATAAAAATATGCCTACTTCCCTTGGGGTTAAATATCTTAGGCATTGTTTTTCCAATGAATGCTTTATCCTCTGTCTTAGGCTGTATATAATCCTTTTTGGTCAATTTAATGATTAAGAGAATCCATAATACTACAATCTTAATAAGGAACAAATGCCTTTTTTTCAGCTATACTTAATAAAAAGCAACCAAAGAAAAGTTTTTGGTGGCGCAACCCTTGTATGCACAGTAACATAGCTTGCAAAGGAAACAAAGTTTTACACATAACTACAAAATTGAAAGCTTTTGAAATCTTTGTAAAATCAAATTCTATATCAAGTGATTGATTGATGCATTCATTCAACTATTGAGTAAACTATCAAGTGGTTGAATGACTTCTTCATTCAACTATTGATTAAACCCAAAAACTTAATCTCAATTCTGTGTATTGGCATCTCTAGTCCAAATAATTGTCGATATCTTCTAACCCCAGTGCACTCTATTCCATCTATTCCCTCGTCAACAAAAAAGCACATCAACTAGCAACATAGGTGACAAGGACATCATTAGAGAGCTATTTTTTTTTTTATTTGGGTGTAGTTTTATTTTGTTTTATTGGGATATTATGTCAATTTAGTTTATGAGCTCATCTTCATGGGTCTAGCAACTAATTGTTGAAGAGTGGGTTTTGAAAGGAAACAGGTTTTCTTTTGGCTTGCAGAGTAAATGAACAGCTTACATGTAGTTCTAAGATGCTAGAATACAATAACCTTCGTACTTGGTGATCTCAAATTGGCCATGTCATTTCAATTTAGTTGCCCGTAATCACTAAATACAAGGAGTTTTACTAGACATCTTGCACTTAATAGCTCACTTCCTTATATCCAACTCAACTGTCTTAAATTGAGTATTAGTTCTAATTGAGCACTACAAGAAAAGTGAGTTACAGTGACAAATTTTTTGTGACAATAAAAAATATTGTCATAAATATATGACTTTTAGTGACTACACTTTTTTGTTGTCACTGAAAATACATTTTAAGATTGTTTTTGTGATAACTACTATAAAATGTCACCAAAACATTAATATTCAGTGACAAAAATATTTTATTTTCACTGAAACATTAATAGTCAATGACAAAGTTATTTTATTGTCACTGAATCGCATCACTAAAAATTATAAAAATATTAGCACTAAAAAATTTAGAGTTTTTACGGAATTAAATTTTTTTATTGTGACAAATTTTATTTTTCAGTCACTGAAAATATTTAGTGATAAATTTTATTGTTATTGAATCTAATCACTGGTAATATTTACTTTTTTTTTATATTTACAGATTTTTGAAAATACGCAACAAGAATGTATTCGTTAAATCTATTTTTTTTTTTTGTGTTTCCAAAAAAATGAAAACTTAAGAAAATGTTTTTATTCTTTTTTTGTTATAAAACATTTTATCAATTTTAATACTTTGTTCATTTGTGTTCAATCATATTAAAATAAAATATTTTATTCAAATATTTTGTTAAGCTAAATTTTTTAATAAAATAATATAATTAAAAAATAATTTCATTTAATTAATTTAATAAATAAATAATATAATTAAATTAATTTAAAAAATTATTATTATTTTAATTTAAATTAAATTATATAATTTTATTGATTATTAATTATTATTAAATTAAATAATTTATTAATTATTATTAAATTATTTAATTTAAATAATAAATTTAAATTAATTGAAATTAAATTATATAATTTTCATTGATTATTAATTATTTAATTTAATTTAATTAAGTTAGTAAATAAATAATATAATTAATTTAATTTAAAAATTATTATTAATTTAAATTATATAATTTTTATTAATTATTGATTATTATTAAATTAAATAAATAATTAATTATTATTAATTTATTTAATTTAAATTATTAATTTAAATTAAATTATATAATTTTCATTGATTATTAATTATTTAATTTATTTTAATTAATTTAGTAAATAAATAATTTAATTAATTTAATTTAAAAAATTATTATTAAATTAAATTATATAATTTTCATTGATTATTAATTATTTAATTTAATTTAATTAATATAGTAAATAAATAATATAATTAATTTAATTTAAAAAATTATTATTAAATTAAATTATTTAATTTTTATTAATTATTAATTATTATTAAATTAAATAATTTATTAATTATTATTAATTTATTTAATTTAAATAATAAATTTAATATGAAATATATTTTATTAAATTAATTGTATTGTGATGAGTCTTCTATAATTTTATAGTGATGAGTTTTCTGTAAATTAGTTTCAATATTTTATTTTTAGATTTTTTTGTGACAAATAATATAAATTATCACTGAATAGTTAATATTTAGTGACAAAGGTATTTTGTTGTCACTAATTCTAGTTATTGAAAGGTAAAAGAAAAATTGGCACCTAAAATTTTATTATTTTACCGGGTTTAAAATTTTTATTATAATAAAAATTAATTAATCTCAATAATTAAAATTTCAAAACTCGATTAAAATTTAATTAGGATTATTTGTGCCTCAAAATTCGATTCAGTAGAGTCTCTTCACAAATACTCAAATTGCACAGGTCCCTACCTTGCTCTCGTCTGCTATGCCCGCACTTTGGCCGCCGTCTCTTGTCGCCGAGCCACCACTACCGCTCTCCCTTTTTCCTTTCTCTACGTTCCAACCTTCTCCCTTTTATCTCTCTCCATTGTATGTTTGTTTGTAGATGTGAAGCCTTAAGGTTTGTTTGTAGATGTGAAGCGCTAAGGTTTATTTGCTTGACGGCGTCGACTTTTCGTTCACAATTTGTATGATTATTTGTATATATGTTTATTTTAATTTTAATTTTTGGAGTTTCCTACCCAACTCTTCAGTTTTTGGAGTTAGCTCTAGAATCCCAATATTTGATGTTGAGAAGAACAAAGAGTGAACTATTTTTCTGAAATTAACTTTTTGGTACTGCTGGGAACTATTTTTCTGAAATTAACTTTTGGGTACTGTTGTTTCTTGTTCTTGTGATTTGTAAGATGTTCTCGCTGAGCAATATTGAAGCTTTGTTTTGTAAAGTGCTTTCTTAGATGATGACAAGTCAGATAAGCATCTTAAAATTAGGTTTCGTCTATTGTATGACACTATGTTTTCCACACAGCAGACTATATATTGGCTCCATATGTATTTAAGATGTGTGGATTATAAGAAGTAACAGCTGACTTAAACAGGTTGGAAGCATTAGTACTGGTGATGTGTATAATATTAATCCATCAACATCATTACTCAGTGCTAGGTCTTCCTAGTGGATGATATTATGTTTCCAGTATGATGTTGGGCCCAATAGTTGGCTGCTAGTGTCAATATATTAGTTATAATTATCGTTTGTTTATAATATAATTTATCAACCTTAGGTGGCCAGGAGCTGATTATCTTAATCTTAGCTAGGATTGCTTTGCTTTCGACAAATTAGAAAACTATTGATAGGAACACTATTCACAAACTGTTAAGGATCATGCTATGTACTAGTACTTCCCATCTCTGACTACTCTTAAACAGGGCTTTTAGTCCCAAAAATATTGATACGCATACACCTCATCAATATCAATTTTGGCTTCTAAAATCCTTTCTCTCTCTCTCTCTCTCTCTCTCATCAACTAAATATGCATGTGTGATATATGTATATCTGATCCATGTAGTGATGATGTGCATTGTTGATATATATAATATAAGAATTAAGAAAGAAGAATTGGGATTAGTTTTAATGCCTTAGATGTGCTGCAAATGTTAAAAGAATGATATTTTGAAATCTTTTGGCTTAGACCATGGATGTTGATGTGGACGTTTTAAGGTTATATTGTTGAAGATGAGAAGAGAGAACACAATCGGAAATGTTATCCTATTGGGCAAATATTTTCCTGGAGTGAACTTGTACATTATTGTTGAAATTGCAAACAATGTTTTCTTCATTGCTTCTAGATAACCAATTATCAAAACAAAGTTGTCAAACTCTATTGCACAGCTATGAGTTGCATCACTAGCATCCTTTGCAGTAACCTCGATGTTTGTCCTTGTCTTGCTTCTAGTGAGGTAGTAAATTTATAGACCTTTAAAATTTAAAATAGAATTGATTATTTATTATTCAACTTTGGCTTTAAATTTTTTTAATAATTTTGAGTTCTCCTATGTTAGGAAAAATTTAATGTTCCACTTGGACAAGAAAACAAATTCCATGAGTTTGTATTAAGTACTTTGCAACGCTTGTATCGATGTTGGAAGAGTCGATTGCATAAGACATATAAGAAGTTCAAAATAGATAAGGAGAGGTTGGCTAATATTCTTGTAGATGTAAAATTTGAAGATTGGGAGCTCTTAGTTCAACACTTTGGATCAGACAAATTTTAGGTTTTATTGAAAAGCAACTGAAATTTAATATTGTATTGTCATTAAATTAGAACTAGACAATTTGATGAGGCATGCATTACCATTAAATATTTATATTACAGAAAGTTAGCAAAAGAAACATAACAAATAGATCTAAGCTAGTGACCAAGCATACTTGTGATACAAGGTTTTTTGCTGAAGTTGAGGAGTCAATGGTAATTTTTTTATCTTAATTTTCTGCAAATTTATTAAATACAGTTAGAATTTTTAATTATGTGTTATTCCATGAAATTGATAATGACTTACTACTTACAATGATCAATTTTTATTTTTTATTTTTTGAAGAGAGATCCACTCACTCGAGATAAAGCACCACCAGATGAAGTTTGGCTACTCTAACATACTAAGAAAGACAAAAAAGGAAATTTACAATGGTCTAATCCTAAATCTAGAGAAATTCATGTAAGAATAAATAAATAACAAGACAGTTTACTCAATTTTATGTCTAATGTTACATTTTGATAATGTTGAACTAACTTTATGGTAATTATAATATAGGAAAAACTTCATGATCTTGTCACGCAACAACCAGAAGACCAAGAATCTTAGTTGACCCGTGACGAGATGTTGTTGCAAGTTCTTGGTGAAAAGCCTGGTTATTTTCATGGAAAAGATACAGGAAAAAAAAACTAAGTAAGATAGGGGTGGTTCCAAGAGAATATGCAAGAAGAAGTACAAGGGCTGTGGAGTCAGCTAAATAAAAAATACTTGCTGACGTACGTGCTAATGTTGAAAATATTAGAAGGGAAATGAGAGCTAATGCCAACAAGGATATACGTCCTGAGCTTATAGCAGAACTTGGACCACAAGTTGAAGAACAACTAAAGGTAGTTATTCTAGCTCAAATGCAAAGAGAATTCGATGTAATGTTTTAAGAACGAAAGGCAGCCTTTTTTTAGCTCCATGTCCCAATCAAGACCATCACATTCTGTAGACTCAAATAGGGTAAGAGTTAAGTTTATTTTTCTATTTTCTAATTTGAAAAATTATAATTTCACTTATGTTAGAATTGAGCATACTTAATATAAAACATTCTAAATACTTACCATTTCTTTTGTATGTTAATTTTTTTTACAGGATACTTGACGATATTGACGAATCGAAGCTTTTTCTAACAACTTTAGGATATTTAGATAATCTTTTCTATTGTGCCTGAATCATTAATTGTAGTACACTAAAGACAAATATATCAGAGTACTATAAAATTTTTTATTGGATATTATTATGACAAATTTATGGATTGGAAACTTTTAAATTTTTTATGTAACATATGCAATTTATTTACTTAAATTTCTTTGTTGAAAGTTATTTACTAGCTATAAGTAACTTTAAACCTGAAAATTTTAAATTATGAAATTTAAATGTAAAATTATAAATTACTTATAGTGACAAGTAAAGAAACTTGTCACAAAAAAAAAAAGTAACGAGAAAATAGTTGTCAGAACATCTAGTATTTGTTACGCACCAAGCACATTACTTGGGACGACAGAAATTTTCACTAGACATAGTTATTGTGACAAAGAAACTATCCGTCACTGTTACGTACTTCTTGTGATCTTGTGACAAGAGATTGGATTGTCACTGATTATAGTATTTGTGACAACGAAATTAGCCATCATTGTTAAGTAATTTAGTGACAAGATATAATAGTGTTACTGACAATATTTTCTGTGACAATGCAATAACTCGTAACTATTACACACTTTTAGTAACAAAATATATTATCACTATAAGGATAATTTTTTTTTAATTTTGGAAAAATAGAAAAAATCAACAGTGACACCTTTATAGAATTTTGTGACAAGATTTTGCGTTACTAAATATATTAATTAATGACAAGTTTAGTTGTCACAAAAAGTAATTCTTTGTGACAACATGCGCTTGTCATTGAAAGATAATTTTTAGTGATAATAACAAATTGTCTTCACATTAGGTTTCAGCAACGGGACTATATGCGACAACATTTAGTCATCACTGATGTCGTCATTGATGTCGTCAAATAAAGTTTTTTGTGACAAAGACTATACTTTCAGTGACAACTTTTGTTGTCACTACAAGCACATTTTCTTGTAGTGGAATAGATCTTCAGAGCCATAATTAACTCAGTTTTGTCTTTGAATAAAACTCTAACATGAGCCTCATCTATGTTGGGGTCCCAATTTAGGCAATTGAACCTAGACGTGGAAGAAGCTGCAGTATTTGGCTTACTCTGAGTTGTAAATAATTGCGAGGTGGGTTGATGCAATTCTTCTTCAACCTCTTCGACGCCCTTGTTAGCATTAAGCCCAACATCAATGTTGACATCGTCTTTACCTTCAACGTTAACATTGTAATCAACATCTAACCAGAAGATTAAGTCTTCCTCTGCCAACATATCTTCCAAGGTCAGAGGCACAATTGATGCAGCAACACCTATTTGCTTCTCATGCTTAGTTAGCTCCTGAACTGCAGCCCATTCAGCAAACTCTGAATGTACGGGACTGTTGGGCAATTGGAGATCAAGAGAATTGGAAGCATAATCTCCCTTAGAATTAAAGATACATGTTACGTGTACTTTAACAAGAACTGGCACGTGTTGAGAAGAATCAACTAACAATACTTGATAATCTAAGTACAAGTCAATCTGTGACCATTTTAACTAATTTACTGCATCCATCATTCCCCTAACCCGATTCTGATTTTTCACTCAAAATGGCTTATAATAAGCTATAGGTCCAACAACCATTGGATATTGATATGTAACATTAAGTTTCACCCGAGTTTTTTCTACGCCTAGTGTTTTGCACAGTTCGACAATTAGTTGCTTATATAGTTCTAGCAATCCAAATGCTCTCCTCGTAGTCACGATCATAGGAAAACCTCTCAACAGTTAAAGTTACATTTCCATCCTAGTAGCAGAATATAATCACGTATTTTTTCAATTGCATTAAATAAGAATATGAATTTAACATCATCAAATTTTAAAACATTAAATAAGATTGATTACTAAACGAATGGCTTGAGATCTTTTACATTCACAAAACTTTTTAAAAATGGACCTTTTTTTAGGGTTCTGAAAAGTAATTCACTTGGTTATGGGTTTCAAAACAAAAACTATTTGCTTAAAAATTTAATATGAGTGTTAAATTTATATATTTGAATTGCATTACTAATTAAACGAAAAATGTAAATAAAAGACAGAGTTGCACTCACAAATTAAAAAAAAAAAAAAAACTTAAATAATGATTAGATTATTTTTTCTACAACAACAACTATTAGTATTTTTAAAATTTAAAAATACCAAAAATATTGAGTACTAATTGGGCTTGGGAGTAGTTATTTT
Source organism: Vitellaria paradoxa (assembly GCA_019916065.1). Lineage (NCBI taxonomy): Eukaryota > Viridiplantae > Streptophyta > Magnoliopsida > Ericales > Sapotaceae > Vitellaria > Vitellaria paradoxa. The sequence continues at coordinate 58,247,536 of CM034233.1, forward strand.
TCTAAATTCCAATTATAAATTTAAATTAGTCACATTTATTATATTTGTTTTATTTTATAAAGGACACATTATGGATAATAGTATTTTTTGTTAATCTTATTTTTATAAAACCAATTAAACATTTATTATCAAATGCTAGGTGGCATTCTCTGTATTTATCATTCCTCTTTTTTTTTTTTTTTTTGAAATATTTCAACAAAATTAGTCTTGGGAGAGTGATTTTTTTACATTCTAATTTTAAATTCAAATTGGTAAAGTTGACTATTTAATAACAATTTTTAATTGTCAAATTTTGTATTAGATTTTTATTTGTCACAATTTTTAACAATTGTATTTTTTATTTATTTTTAATAGTTCTAATCGTTACAATTTTTAATTAATTTTTAATAGTTCTAATCTTATAATTTTTTAATCAAAACCCCAAAATAACAAAAATTTAGTTGTAAGTTTTAGATAAAATGCATTATTTTAAAATATGTTTTTTAAATTTAATCTTATGAATTAAAAAAATATAATTTATAGTAATAAGTTTATAACATTAAGGCCCTGTTTGGTAATATTTTTGTTTTGTGTTTTTCTGTTTATGAAATATATATTACTAATTTATTTCTAATAAATAATTAAATTAAATTAGTTAATTTAATTAATAGGAAACATATATTATTAAATTATTTTTAATAAATAATAAAATAAAATATATTAATTTAATTTAATTTAATAAATAATTTAACTAATCTAAATATATTTTATTAAATTATTTTTAATAAATATTATAATTCAATTATTTAATTCAATTTAATTTAATATTTAATTTAAAATAAATAATTTAAAAAATGTTAAATATATTTTATTAAATGATTTTAATAAATATGATTTTAATTAATTTATTTAATATGAATTATATTTTATTAAATCATTTTTAATAAATATCACAACCACGTTCCAAACCCTCACTAAATTAACCAAATCCTCCAAAGCAAATTTAACTACCAATGTCCACTAGCCATCATCGGTTGCAAGCAACAAAGGATTTCCGGAATTTTGCAAACTCAAATTAGCATTTTATAATTAGCATTTTCAATTTGAAAACCCAGCTCAAAAATCCAAAAACCATATTGCATAATGCCAACAACTGTGTGAACAATATGAGAGAAATAAAGTGACAACAGGGAACTTATAGAAGTAGTGGCCACTGAACTGGAGGATGGACAAATCGCTGATGACGAACACTAGCGTCAGAAGTTGAGAGCTCTGAGCTGAGACCGAGATAATGACAAAGCGAGGCTGAGAGCAAAAGCGAAATAGGGGTGCTGGGGTTTTTATGGACCTAAATACAATCGTATTCTCATACAGCGGTTCTTTTTCAACAGTTACATTTTCATATGGTAGTTCCTTAAGAATCACGCTTCCAAATGGCAATTCTTCAATGGATCCATAATCGCGGTACGATACCGTGTTCCCTCATTAACAACAAATTTTTAAATAGTTTTCTTTTGGCAGCAATTCTTGAGATAGGATATATAATATTAGTTAAAAAAAAATCCAGCAAACTCTTATTGCAATGGATGTCTGTAGAGGATTGCTTGCAAACGTAGCAAACTCCTGTTGTTGCAGTGCAAGTTGTTGCCTCTTAACCATATCATCCATCACAGGCTACTCTACATCGCGAAAGAGCAAACAATTGCCTGCAATCCTGATGTATTCTTTCAAACTGTGAGGCTCTATTTTCCCCGTGAGATATGGATCAATAATCTCATGGACTTTTTTCTTCTGAATGCAAATTTTGAACCACTCCACCAGATTTCTTTTCTACTTGACTTGGTCAGGACATTGTGGTTCCATAGAACAAAATACTTCTAGTAGCACAACTCCAAATGAGTCGACATCAGATTTAGTGGTAAGGCATCGACTTACTAAGTATAGTCTTCCTGATAAATATGGTGACAATGGTTCGTGTATGTCTGGAGTTGGTACAACCTAATTACGAAGCCTTCAATTCTGAAACATCGCCAAACTATTTATTATCCAACAAAATGCTACTCAATGTCAGCTCACTGTGGATGATTGGCTCCTGAGAACAAGTATGAAGGTAATGCAGGGTTTGTGCGGAATCTAGACAAATCTCAATCTTTTTTTTTCGTGGAAGATTGGCTCCCCTTTACCATGTACTCATACACAAGGATTGTCTCACTAAAATCCTTGTAGTACCCAATGAAAGAAGTCATATATTGGTGATGGAGCCGAGACCACAACTTAACCTCTCAAAAAAACTTGCTCTCTAACTCTCTCTTGTACACCTTTCGATGGTAACTTGAAGTTCTCCATTGTCAATATAACCTCTATACATCTCACCATATGGACCACCATACGTTATGATTAGATCGTGACAAAAATTCTTTGTGGCTACTTTAATCTCCCGAAGTGAAAAAATTCAATATGGCGCTTCTGGTGAGAATTTTGCAATGTAAAGCCTCCTTGGCAATACTTGTGAGGTTTCTGCCATAGTTTGTTCCTCTATTTCTAAAGTTTTATCCTCAGTTATTAAACCACTACTACTCAAGTTGTTGCCATTTTCTTTCTCCTCTAGAGATCCATACATTTAAAAGCACTTCTAATAGAAAATATTTTCTTGTTGGCTATTTCTTCGGGTTTGTTAAGAGTACTATCTTGCACAAATACAGGGAAGCCTATAAGTTGCTAAGCATAAGTAGATGGTATAATCTCATTAATAACCTTTTTTATTTCCTCTTCCTCAATAATGCTATCCATCGGCACACTAACATCCGTACTAACATCAATCAGCTTATCCTTCTCCTCCTCTTCACTTAGAAGACAATCAGGGAAGTCCAAGCAAAAATCTAGAAAATTATGCAAACTTCAAAGTGCTATCTAGAAAAAGCTTCAATGTCGCATTGTTAATGAGCATCAACTATGATATCGAAGCACAATTTAGAAGGATGGGTTGGACTAGATTGTTAACGGTAAAGAAAAATATATATCTAAGCTTGTGCAAGGAGTTTTACCCAAACATGTCTTTCGTCCCGAATAAATTCACAATCGAGTTCGTAGTGGATAGCAAGGGTATCACATTGAATGATATGGAATTTGGAAAGATATTAGGAATTGCAACTGATGGCAACATTGAGATCCGAACGCTTGTGTGGCCTGTAGCAGATGGGTTCAATCTGATTGAAGTCAAAGAATACTAATGGGTGATTGTGCTTCAACAGTGATAAGCTCACCAACGCAATGCTCCTCACCCCGGAGAATTGATTGGTGTACCTCTTAATAATCCACAATCTCCTTCCATATAATGGGAATTTTGATACAGTAAACTACATAGACGCTTTCATTATGTGGGCATACAACACCAGTTATAGGGTTAATTTGCCCTTCATTATGCTACATCATATGGGGAAGTACGCTAAAAGGAGTAAAACTGCACTGCCCTAAGGGATGTACTTGACAAAGGTGTTTAAAGCCTTTCAGGTTAATTTGAAGGAGAAAACCCGCATAACCCGTAAACAAACAAGTGTGTTTGATGCCAAAAATATGAGGAGAATGGGACATGAGATCATGGTCAATGGTTGGACTCAACGAAAGGTTGATCGGGGACTCCCCTGTGAAATTGCAACTCACAATCATGACTATGAGTGTCCGAATGCTGGGGTTGGTCATCAACAAGAGGATGTATCTGCAGATCTATCAGGACATGGGAAGCCATATGTTGTTGGTGAAGAGGGAAGTGAACATATAGAAAACATCTTACTCACAGAATTGAGGGGCATTCGTTCACGCATGGATATGTGGAATGATGAAGTTAAACAAGAATTAAGGAAGGTTAGAGTAAGCTGGGAGGGTAAGTATGAAGGAATTACGGTTATATTGTAGGTCATGAATAGTCGAGTGGCCTCAATGAATGAGGCAATTCAAGTGATTAAGGATAACTTGAGGAAAACTAAAGAAGTAGCAATCTAATGTCATAAAGGCAGCTAGGGAGCAATTTCTGAATCTTATAGTCGCTACACATGCAAGCAAGGATTTTGGCTTAGGCAAATTGAATGGAGCAAATAATTTCTGAACTTAGGGTGATACAGAAGCATATGGTGCTTACTCTAAACGATTTTATTGAATGGTGGCGCACGGAGTGGGATAAACATGTGTCTGGATTGAATGAACTGAGCCATCGTCATCAACACATCAACGCATCACTCTCTAACGATGAGCACATTCTGGCGAGAGAGTTGTGTTGCCTTCTCTGTGGAATACAACTTCCACTAAGTTGTAATTCCTTCAACTCCGACGTTATTTTCTTCCTCTTTTAATCTCTGCCTGCAGTTCGAGGAGATGGTATAGTAAATATAGTCTTTGGTTGACTATGTTTTAAAAAAAAAAAAATTCAAGCCCAAACTAGTATTGATTATGTATTTTCTTTTATGTCACATTATGATTGTACAGTTAAATTTGTCGCAAACGTGATTTTGCTTAAGTATTTTGTTATTGAACATGTATTTGAGGTTTAAATGTCTTTAATAGTTAATATCTTGTCAGTCTGGTTAACTGTTAGTAATATCTCTTGCATGATTGGTACTATGGATTGCAGTATCAGAGAAACAAATATGCCTAGGCACAGTGGACACATTTGCCATATTCCATATTTTTTAATTATTTTCCAAGTATGTGTTAAACTATGTTATTTTAGAAGTAATTTTTGGATGAAATAACAAATTAAACAAATTAACACTACAAATTCTTAACAATATTATCATATTTTTATTTGTATTTGAATTTAATTAGACATTTATGTTAAATGTAATTATTTAAATGGTAAAGAAGCATATTATTTTTATAGCATGGATATGAAATGGTATGCCTGATAAAACTGGCGCCATTATATATAATTCCTGTAATAGAAAGAGGTCGACCCCTCCAAATTGGGGTTGAGAGGTTGACCCTTTTTTTAGGTTTTGAGGACCTGGGGCATTTGTTTCTTCAAAGGTAGCTTTGGAAAATAGCGTGAAGTATCAAGGATATAAATGTTAATATATAAATTTAATACAAAAGGTAGGGGCAAAAAAAGTAACTAACTTGGCTTCCCAAACACAAAAATAGCTTACTTTTTTTTAGTTGGCTAATAACTAGCTAAAAAAAAGCCAGCTACTTGGATTGCCAAACCTTACCTAAATATATGGAAATCATAATCATCAATCAACCTAAGTCTCTGATTAAATTTAATAAAGTATATTTCATGTTAATTTAATAATTAATAAAATTAATAAAATAAAATAACATATATTGAACTATTTTAATTATATTATTTATCTAAAATAATTTGATTTAATAAAAATAAGATATATTAAATATAATTTAATTATATTACCTATTAAACATAATTTAGGGTGCATTTGAAGTGATAAGAAGTGGAATAAAGTGAAATAATTTCTGAGTTCATCATTCGTACAGTGAGATAAAAAGTAAATAACTTTTAGAGATTTTTAAAATTTTTCAATGGTTTTTAGCAAACTAAACGAACTCTTAATAAAATATGTTTCATATTAATTTAATTAATTAAATTATATTATTAATTTTTAAATTAAGTTAAATTATTAAATTAACACTAATTATTTTATTTAATTTGATTAATTCAATGATAAAATTTATTTTTTAAATTAATTAATTTAATTTAATATATTATTTATTAAAAATAATTTTATTTTAATAAATATTTGAATAAAATACTCATTTTATAAAGTGTTAAAATTCACAAAATATTTATAACAAAGAAAAAAGTGAAAACAACTTTTTTTATTTACATTTATTTGTTTAAATTTTCATTTTTTTAAATAGATAAACAAATATAGATTTAATAAACACATTTTTGTTACTTAGTTTTTAAAAATTTATAAAAATAAACAGAAAAACAGTAAATTTAAACATTACCAAACTTGATCTTAATGTTTTAAAATTTTTAAATCAACCAAATTTCTTAATATCAAATTAAATATTAACTTGAAAAAATTAAAACATTATTAAATGAATATAATTGAGTTTGCGAGTTTGATATAAATCGTATCTAATTCGCTAAATAATAACTTATTATTAAATAAGTATAATTGGATTCAACCCATTTATAATTCGACCCAAGCTTGCCCATTTGCTAACTATAAGTATAACCTTTTATGTATACTTCATATATATATATATATATATATTACACTACTAGTTATTGCTGTTTTTGTGGGTGTTACAGTTATACCCTAAATATCAATTTTTATAAAGAACACTATGATTATTTTAACATTATAACTATTTTATTTTAAATTATAAAAGAAGTAACATTAACTTTATCATAATTATAATATTTTATTTCGTGATTAGTCCTATAAAAATTAAGAAAATACGTTCATGATTGATTATGAAAATGAGACATATTTCTCTGAATTTTATCCTCAAATGTTCATAGTCGCAGGATTATTAATTGGAGACTAATAATGTAGTTAGACTAGGGCATGTTTGATTGATAAAAGGTTAGTCAAAAAGTATAATAAAAGAAGAAAGATGTGACATAAAGGTGATATATAAAAAAATTTGATTGGAGAAAAGTATGAAAATTAGTTAAAATTGGTGAGTTTTAGTGGCTTTGGTGCCACCAAACAGGGCCTAGCATGTATTAAGTTTGGTCTTATGAGAGTAATTAGTCTCAAGTAGGACTGTCAATAGGTTAGATCTCGTTTAAATTCATTAGATTCGAAGATTAATGAATCTGGATTTAGAGTAATCCGCCAGACCTATTATTTTTTTAAAAAAATTACATCAAATAAAATCAATTATTTTGATTATTTTACTTTACACACACACCTACTAGCTAGCTAACACAGCAGCAGAAACCTGAAAACTAGAATTACAAAAGAATTTGATCATAATTCTAATAAAAGGATCTAACTGGCAAAAACCTATTTACACATGACTGGCCATGCATGTCAAATTAATTTTACCGGAAAATTCACTTGATTTGTACAAAACAAATCCATCCCTTAATTTTTAATTAAAGTTTTGCACTAAAATAATCTGACTATTTTAAGAGATAATTATTTTAAAATAAATTAACGTAGTTATAATAATTTTTTAATTGAAATTACGCTATTGCCACACCGTTGTTGCAAAAAATGACGGTAAAATAACCTTTTTCTCTTTGCACATACTAATATTATCATTTAAGTGATCTAGGCTTTGTTTGGTGATGAAAAAGTTTCTAACTTTTTTTTTGTAGTTTTTTTTTTCTTTTTATATGACTTTTTCACCAAAATTTATTTATTTTTTCTTAGAAGTTGTAGTTTTTAAGGATATTAACCGCAGTCGTGAAAATAAAGATAAAAAATTCATGTTCGTTTGGGTAAAAACTAATAAAATTTTTTATTAATTTTTTACTCAAATAAATAATTTTTACTCAAATGAACGTAAATTTTTTAATTTTTCTTACAAATGCGATTATCACACCAAAAAGTTACGACTTATTAAAAAAATTAAATTTTAATGAAAAAACCCATAAAAAAACGAAGAAAACCTGCCATGTCACCAAACAAAGCCTTAAACATGCCAGTTTGCACTTGTGCATTAACCAAAATTGGAAAAAAAAAAAAAAAAGGCCCTTCTCTTACCACTAAAAAATGAACTTGTGATTCCCCCACCTTTCTCTCCCTTTGTGATCTGATCTCCATCTCCCTATATTCGCGCCACTCAAGTTCCCATGGATCTTCTTCCCCTGGGCATACAAAGCCCTCCCAAATTCCCAATCCCCCACATATTGACCGAGAACACATATCCCCCTTGTTCTGGGCACGAACCATGTGCCGAGCCATCGTCCCAATCACGTTGGTCTGCACGGCGCTCTTGGTCACGGCCAGTTTTGTCAAGGGAATAGGTGTCAACTTGGGATGGCGGTGGTCTCAGAGCCTCCCGCCGCAGACGCTGATTCAATTGCTCCTAGACAATGGCATCGAAAAGGCCAAGCTATTCGACGCCGACCAGTCGGTTGTCAAAGCCTTTGCCGGGACCAGGATTGAGCTTATGGTTGGAATCCCCAACGATTATCTCGACATAATTAGCGATAGCTATGACAAAGCCAGGGATTGGGTCAATGAGAATATCACCAAATTTGTCAAGGATGGAAGCATCAATATCAAGTAATTTACCATCAATATCATATTGGGTTGGGGTAGGTCAGGGATTCATATGTCTTGATTTATCCTTTAACATTGGTTCTTTTATACATACATAGAGGGTGTTAGGAAAAAATTTGACAAAAAAAATACAATAAATATATAAATATTTAATGTAAAAATAATATGTAATAAAATTTAATTAAAAATATATAAAAAATTAGTAAAAATTTATAACTCTTAATTAATTTTTGTTAACCAAACACTCTTGTAATAAAATTTACATAGAAACTAATATAATTTTTATACGGGATGATAAATTGGTACACTATGGACAGGAGGTACTTCCAATTCCACGGTATTCTTTTGTTGCTAATTATTATTACTATTATTTTAATTTTGTTTTCGTGCATGTCTTGTTTTTTTGAAGGTACGTTGCTGTTGGAAATGAGCCATTTTTGAAGAAATATAATAGCACTTACCGGATGACTCTTCTCCCGGCGATTATGAACATTCAGAAAGCCCTCGACGAGGCCGGCCACGGATCGGAAATCAAGGCCACCACCCCACACAACGCCGACGTCTACGAGTCGGCGACGGGGCTTCCGTCGCAGGGCGATTTCCGGCCCGACGTGAAGGACGCCATGGTCGAGATGGTGGCCTGGTTCAACGCCAACGGCTCCCCGTTCGTGGTCAACGTGTCCCCGTTCCTCACCGTCTACCAAGATCCGACCACCATCGATTCCGCTTTCTTCGACGGCGACCCAAAGCCGATGAAAGACAAAGGCGCGACTTACAACACCACCTTCGACGCGAGCATCGACACGATCGTCGCGGCGCTTAAAGAGGCCGGCTCGCCGGACTTGAAGATCATCGTCGGAGAAGTGGGGTGGCCGACGGACGGAAATATCTACGCGAATGCAACCATGGCGAGACGGTTCTACAGTGGGTTGCTGAAGAAAATCGGCAACGAAAAAGGAACTCCGCGCCGGCCGGGGGGAATCGAGGTCTATCTCTCGGCACTAATCGACGAGGACTTGAAGAGTATCGATTCGGGGAATTTCGAGCGTCACTGGGGGATTTACCGGAAAGATGGACAGCCGAAGTTTCCGATAGACTTCTCCGGACAAGGTCAGGAAAAGCTGCCGCCGCCGGCCAAGGGGGTGCTGTATGGGATCGGTTTGTGGTGTATTTTCAATGACCTAATGGCTTTCAAGATTAATATGGCGCCGGCGAATGTGGAGTACGCGTGCGAGGCGGCGGATTGCACGGCGTTGACGTACGGATCGTCGTGCAACAACCTGGACTACAAGGGGAACATCTCGTACGCTTTCAACATGTATTACCAGATGAACAATCAGGACGCCGACGCTTGCAATTTCAACGGGCTGGCGATGCTTTCTCTGACGAATCTCTCCAGTGGCTCTTGCCTCTTTCCGATACAGATATATGTCCCCGCCGGAGCCCCCCTCTCTGTCGTGCCTGCTGCTGGCCTCAGTGCTGTGGTTGCAGGTCTTTTGTTGTTCTTGTTGGGTTTGTTTTAATTAGGATGACGTTGATTTCAACTGGGGATGCTCAAAAATATCCAGCAATTCAAAAATCGAACTACTGGAATTGATCATTTTATAGCTCAGATTAGTTCGAATTAATTTGACTATGTTAATTTGAGTCATTTTAATTTTTGATTAAACAAATTAACAATCTGATACTTTTAAATCGGTTCTCAAATTAATAAAATTAGAAGAATTTTAAAAACTGAACTAATTTGATATTTTAGTTCCAATTAATTTGAATTAATTTGACTATTTTGATTGAGGTAGCTTAGATTTTAGGTTAAAAAATTAGGTCTCATTTGGTTTATTTTTATATTTTTGGTTTTTTGTTTTTGTTTTCTATTTTTCGTTTTAAACACATTTTCTATTTTACATTTTTAAAAATAAAGAAAAAACTCAAAACGCATTTGGTCACTTGTATTTTCAAAATTTGTTTTAGAAAACAGAAAATGGGCTTGCACATAAAATAAAAAATGACAAAAAGTCATTTTGAGTGTTTTTAATCTAAAATAAAAAAAAATTGAAAAAAATGAAAATAAAGTATTTTTTGTTTCTTTATTTTGAGATTTTTAAAACATAAAATGAAAACAGAAAATAGAAAACAGAAAAATAAACCAAAATGCAACCTTAATAATTTAATATTTTCAATTCAATTTTGGCGTTAATAAAGAAAAGAACTGAACCGATTGAATTTAATTCAAATTAACTGGAAAAATATAATGCATAATATATAACTAAGCTCGAACCAATCCAAAAAAAAAAAAAAAAATAGAATGGAATATTTGTACTCCTTTATTAGTTTTTGCACTCCACAACAATTTTAATAAAAAAAAGTATTGTGGAGTAGGAAAAACTAATGAAAGAATTTATTATTCATTTTCCAAATATAATATTAATATATAATTATACATAATGTATAATATTATAAATCTAAAGGACTGTACTTGAATTTTAAAATTATTTTAATTTTAAAGTTACTTATTTGGATGTCTAAAAATCAAGACTAAGCAAACTTACCCAACACGAAACTGAATCGACCTAACTTGATATAGGCCAACGCAAAAACTGAACAGGTCCAACTTGATATTTTTTATTCGGTTTTAAATTGAAATCGATTTAATTTTGAGTTCAATTATCAGAAACTGAAAAAATTAGTTCTACTTTAAGTTAAGTGTGAATTCAAACTAAATCGATTAATGCAAATCTTTAATTTTAAAGTGAAGATAAAAAAGAAAATTTCATGCATATGGAACAAGTTCATAATTTGTTGTATGATTATTTTTTTATCACATCACTTTTTGACTACCTATGAAGTGAATATTGATTTATTGTAATTTGGTAAATCAAATAGTTGTGAGCTTGTTTTCGATTATTCTTTTTTGTGTTTATATAACTATTTTTCATTCAAATTTTATGTATATATTTATTTACCTATTTTTGTTTAGTAGTTGAGTTATTCACAATTTAAAAAATGTCAATTAAAGGCTTAAAAAAAAAGTATTTACAGGTGAAAAACTAACTTTAAAAAAAAAAATTAGATTTTCCACCTAGACACAGGTCCTCTTATTTGAAGCATTTTTCAGTTCTTTAATAAATGTAAATAACATTTCTAAAAGTTAAAAACTTTTTTTTTTAACCAAATTAACAAAAAAATTCTATAAAAATCTAACATAAGAAGTTAAAAAAAAAATTCTAACTCCTTTTTATCAAATTAAAATAACTTCTATTCCAAGTTTTGGTAATTGGATTTGTGATTGTTCGGATAGCGCATGGTGCTAAAATTAGGCTGCGTTTGGCAAAATTAATTGGTATAGCTCTAACTACCGGCTATTAATTTTTTTATTTTTTTTAAAATGACCAAACTTATCCTCTTATATTTTATATTTTTTTTAAATATTGCGGATAAAAATGTCAAATTAATAAAAAGTTAAAAAACTAGCTATTAAAAAATTAATTTTGTTTCCTTCTTAAACAAAAAAAAAAAATTAACTTTTTAATAGTTAGTTAAAAAAAAATTATTTTTTTTCTTCCAAAACTCAACCTTAGAGATGATTATGACGAACATCTAGGTGGCCTAAATAACCCATATATATCTAGTTTCTAATGTTTAGACAATAGAAAAATTGCTCATAAGATAGGTTTAAATATAAATTTAGAATCGAATTTTCTGTGGATCAGGATTGGGTTTACAATTATTTGTCAAACCCGGCACAAGCCACTTTTATAAATAATTAATATATTCTACATTATTTTAATTTTGTGTATAATACATGACATATATTTTATATTATAATAAAAGAAGAGTAAAAAAGATAAATAGAATTTTAAACGTAGAGAGACGTCACATGTATGTAAATATTTATATTTTTATTTTATTGAATAATAATAACACTACTGGAAAAATGCCTTTTAACGACCGCCAAAAGTGATCACTGAAAATGAAAAAACGGTCACTAAAAGTGTTTGCGACCACCTTAAAGGAGTCACAATTGACTCGTCGCTAAAAATTATTAGCGACTGTCAAAGCGGTCGCTATAGTATTTGCAACCGCTATAGTGACCATTATTGTGAAAAAGTGAGGATTTTTAGCGATCGTTGACTGTTGTTGTGAAAAAGTGAGTATTTTTAATGACCACTTTCGGTGGTCGCTAATATTATAATGCGACCACTATTTCTCCCCCGTGAAAGTTTGTCCAAGTGGCTCCAGATGGTGAGAAATATTGGCGACCGTCTAGAGTGGTTACTAATACTTTTATGCGGTCTTGACTTCAATAATATCATTCAATTGACCGTAATAGTAACCACCATCAATAGATGGACAACCGATGCCACTATTTTGTGTAGCCAACCTATCGTCTACTTGCTTGATACGAAATCTAAACCCATTGATGTCACAAGTTGTGTAACGTCGGGCCATTGTATAAGAACCATCAGCTAATTGGTTCATTTCATCAGTCAAAGCAGGATCGGTAGTATTTCGTAAATTGTAAACCTATGGAAATTGTCATGTATTAATTGAACACAAATTTTAAGTAATGTGAAAAAACATATAAAAGTATATGTAAATATTTAACACGTACGTAATTCTTAAACTAGTTGTAAAAACATTGATAATGGCACATTCAAATTTGACTATTTGTTGTACGAGGCATGTTCCATTTTAACTCATTTATGTGTCTCCTGCAACGCAAATCAAATTGGATTGAGAATAAACACGACAATTATTGCAAATATTGCACAATTGACTTTCTCTATTACGAAAAATGACTTACTGGGTCAATGGCACAACTAATTAGGTGTTGAAGAGCACGAACCGATGAGCTTGGATCCACTCAATGTGGTTGAGATCAAATGATGTGCCTTCCCAATAGGACCTTCATTTATCCGCTTCGCCCTGGTTAACTTTGTTTGGACATCATTGTTTAGATATGCAGCACAAAAATTGGTACACTCGTCCATCAAATAACCTTTGGTTATGGATGCCTCCGATCGTGCTTTGTTTCGCACATACCTCTTCAATGTGTTCATATACCACTCGATTGGATACATCCACATGAATTGGACAGGGCTACCAAGTCGAGTTTCTTCAGTTAAGTGTATGGTCAAGTGAACCATTACATCAAAAAACGCCAGTGGAAAAATTTTCTCCAAATGGCATAGTGTCAAAGCAATCCTCTCTTGCAGACCCTTCAAATCTTCTGTATGGAGAACTTTGTAACACAGTTGCTTGAAGAAGTTACTGAGCTCAATCAACCATTGCACCACATTCTTAGGCGGACAATTTTTCACTACTATAGGTAGCAACTGTTGAACAAGGACGTGGTTGTTATGACTTTTCAAACCCTGTAATGTCCTTTTGCTCATGTACTTCTTTCAAAATATTCGAGCAATACCCATCAAGTACCTTCACGTCCTTAAGAATTAATAAGAACACATCCTTCTCCTCCTTATGTATGCCCTATCGGACTCCCTCTCTTGCAAGTGCAATAGAGTTCTCAATCCAATGTCCTACTAATCACGTCAAGCATTGGCATTGTCCTTTGATTTTCCCTTTACACCAAGGATGGTCCACAATATATTATCGCAAACATTTTTTTCAATGTGCATGACATCCAAGTTATGCCAAGTAGGTTGTCTTTCCAATAAGGCAACTCATAGAAAATACTTTTCTTCTTCCAATTATGGTTTTGGTTCCTATTTGCACCAGAAATAGATGCTAGTAGGGGGCTAACAGATCCTGAAAGTCATATACTGTTCGTTATTTGCTCTCGTTCAATCTGGGCCAACGAATGAACCTTAGTTATTGTTCATGGTGCCGGACTGTACTCCCGAGTGTCATTAAATGAGACTCTGTCCTTCTTGAACAGATGCAATAGAGGTAGGAAGCATCTATGACCCATGTATGCACACTTTCTATCGTGTTTTAGCCAGGTTGACTTCTTGCTCTGATTGCAGCAATGACATGCAAACTCTTCTTTCGTGCTCCAACCAGACAAGTTAGCGTACGCAGGGCAGTTGTTAATTGTCTGTAGTAATGTTGCCCAGAGTCTAAATATTTCATTTCTCGTTAAGTTAAATGTCATCACACCGTCGGCTCATAATTCATTAAGCTCTTCAATTAATGGTTGCATATACATGTCTATTTTATCCCCAGGACCTTTAGGTCCATCAATCAATGTCGATAGGATGAGAAAAGGTTACCTCATGCATAGCCAGGATGGAAGATTGTATGGAACCAACAGTATAAGCTATGTACTGTGAGTTGCCCCAGTCATGGCTCCAAATGGGTTAAATCCATCAGCAGCCAAACCAAGCCACACACTGCGAGAATCGGCAACAAATTCAAGGTGTCTTTGATCGAAACCCTTCCATACCGGGGAGTTTGCTGGATGGGATAAATTCCTGTCCTCCCCGCTATTATCGGCATACCATCTCGTTAGTTTAGAAATCTTGGATGACATGACAAGTTTCTTCAACCTTGGCTCAAGTGGGAAATAGCGCACTTGCCTTACAGCCACAAGCTTACCACGGTTTGAAATACCAGAATGATTCTGCCGATTTTGGATACCGCCGCACATGGTACACGTATCGAGGTAGGTATTCTCATTCCAAAACAACATGCAACTATTGAGACATGCATCCAGAGTCTGGTATGTGAATCCCAAATTCTCAGTTAACTTGTGTGCCTGACAGTACGAATCAGCAAACTTAGCTCCTATTGGTAAAACTTTGTGCAGCAACTGCAGTAGTATGTCGAATGACGTATCTGACCAGTGATTCAACGCCTTCAAATGTAACAACTCAACGATGAATGACAATTTACTTAATTCTTAACATCCAGAATATAATTCTGTCTGTGCATGTCGAGTACTTCAAAATACTTAAGGCTTCATCATCAGTGCCCAAGCAAGGATTAGTTCCACCCGCCAGATCAATACTAGAACCTCTATCCTTAGATGCCAATCCACACGTGATATCAGCTAGCATCACGAGCATTGGATCAGCTTCCTCCGTAGCTTTGACCTCTACCTCAATCGTTTCATCCCGATGAGAGGGGGTATACTCTTCCCCATAGACAGTCCGATATTTATACTACTTCAAGAACCCATTACGGATCAGATGCTCCCCGACAGGCTCCCATATATAGTAATATCAATTCGCACACTTTCTACAGAGACAACTAATGTACTCACTGGGAAACCCATTGGTGAATGTAATAAACTAATTAATCCCTTTTATATATTCCGTAGATATCCTATTCGACGAATAAATCCAACTCTTGTCCATCTCGCTTACAGTGTCTGTGGAGCCCCAAAAGGAAAACAGATAATTACTCTAAAGAATAGTGCAATATGCAAAGCACCTAGCCTTAAACTTCAGCTTCTCATTATAGGGTGGTTGGTCCCATCCCACTTGAGAATGCACGATCCAACTTGCACTCAACAACTCAATGCCTTTGTCCCCTAATTAAATAAAATTTCAACAGCATGTCCTCGTGGTTTTCCAAGTACACAATATAGACACGATATCAGTCGTACTCTGTGTATACACCCGGAGAACAACAGGACGTCAACCGAAACTCCATCTAACATAAGACATTACATGAGTTATTGAAGGCAAGATGGATAGTTGCATTTCCAGACTGTCACAATTCAAGAATCGCGTACGTCAATCCCCGCATGTTCATCGAAAGAACAACAAACCTAGTCGAAGACCTAATCCGTCGCCTAAAGATGACCAAACGGGTGGTGTACAAGATTCTCGAATGGGTCTAAGTTTCGCTAATACATGCAAATGAATAAAGTAAAGGAGTTCTAAATTTCTCTTTGTTTCCTAACTTAGAATAAAGTATTTAGAAACATATTTGATTGGGCCTAAGTAGGATATTGGATTAGGGCCAAGTAAGATTAAGGGGATTGTGTATTAGTTATGAATTGGGCCCAGACAAGATTAGGGGTTTACGAATTAATTAGTAATTTAACTACTGTTAATTATCTAATTAATTATAATGCTATTACTTAAATTACTTAGTTTTAATATTATAATATTATTATTTTACCTAAATTTTTCATAGTATCAATATTAGATTGGATTGGGCCCAAGAAGGATATTGGAATGGGTCCAAACAAGATTAGGGGTTTACGTATTAATTAGTAATTTAACTAATTAAATATTATTAATTAACTACTGCTAATTATCTAATTAATTATAATATTATTACCTAATTTACTTAGTTATAATATTATTATTTTACCTAATTTTCTTATAGTATCAATATTGGATTTGATTGGGCCCAAGAAGGATATTGGATTGAGACCAAGCAAGATTAGGGGTTTATGTATTAATTAGTAATTTAACTAATTAAATATTTTTAATTAACTACTGCTAATTATCTAATTAATTATGATATTATTATCTAATTTACAAAATTTATCCATAATTCATTTGGATTGGGCCCGAGTAAGATTCAAATTTTATATATTATCATCAATTTAATTATTATTATTTAAAAAATTAACACTTAAATAAACTATCTAAAAATAAAAATCCACAACAAATAAAAAAATACAATACAAAATAAATAAATTAACAACAAATAAATTAACAATTCATTATTTGCTCATTATACCGTAAATCGAATCACTATTTAGTATTTCAAATAATAAAAATATTTTCAATAATTTAAGTAACCTAATCTAACCATTTCAATATTAATCGAAGCAATTTAATTTTACCTAAATTAATTATATTATCAATATTCTAATTTATTATGTAATATTTTAACTAATATTAATATTTAATGAACCTAAAATTTATAATTTGATATTATTATTTACCTAATCTTAATATTTTTAATATAATTGTTTAATATTACGAAAATCATAATATAATTTAATTTCCTTAATATAACGTTAATTAATTCATTTTAAAAAATTATACATTTACATATTTATAATTCCAAATATAGTAGTTTAATATTCTTCTTATTTAAAATTAATTTTATAATTGTTTAATCCATACTTCATCAAAAATTATATTAAATATTATTTTTATAGTTGATTTAATGAATGATGATAATATATATAAGTTACCAAAAAAATATTGATAATTTATTCCGTTAGGAATTAATTTTTATTTTTATTTTAAAATTTAAATATACTTTTGAATTCAACAAATTAAATATTAATGTACTTATAATTTCAAATTTTTAGCTCAATAAAATAACATAATTTGTTGAAACCTTAAAAATACTTTTTATTTAATATTTTTCATAATTGTTTTAGTGAATAATAATAATAATATATATAAATTATTTAATAATAATATTTTTAATAATTTAAGTAACTTAGTCTAACCATTATGATATTAATCGAAGCAATTTAATTTTACATAAATTAGTTATATTATCAATATTCTAATTCCTTATTAAATATTTTGACTAATATTAATATTTAATGAACCTAAAATTTATAATTTAATATTATTATTTACCTAATCTTAATATTTTAAATATTATTGTTTAACATTATGAATATCATAGTATAATTTAATTTCCTTAATGTAACGTTAATTAATTTATTTTTAAAAATTATACATTTACGTATTTATAATTCCAAATATGGTAGTTTAATATTCATCCTATTTAAAATTAATTTCATAATTGTTTAATTAATACTTCATCAAAAATCATATTAAATATTATTTTTATAGTTGGTTCCATGAATGATGATAATATATATAAGTTATCAAAAAAATCTGGATAATTTATTCAGTTGGGAATTAGTTTTCATTTTAAATTCAACAAATTAAACATTAACGTATTTTGGCTCAATAAAATAACATAATTTGTGGAAACCTTAAAAATACTTTTTATTTAATATTTTTCATAATTGTTTTAGTGAATGATAATAATATATGTAAGGATATTTAATAAATTATATTTTCTTATTAGAAGTTAATTTCAATTTACATTTTTAAATTTAAAAAAATTAAGCATTCACTCATTTATAATTTCAAAATACTATACTTTAACAAAATAACATACTTCGTCTGAAATTATTTTTAATATTTAAAAATATTTTTATAATTGTTTTAATAGATTAAGTGTCAAAAATTACTCTTTTCTATATATTTAAAATCATTTTGATGGTTGCTTTAATGAATGGTAATAATTTATATAAATCATCAGAAAAATAATATATATTTGATAGGAGTTAACTTAAATTTAAAATTTTGAATTTAAAAATAATTTTAAATTGAAATTAATAAAACATTCATTCGATTTCAAATTTTTACTTCAACAAAATTATATTTCTCTTTTTAAAATTATGTTCTTAATTGTTCTATCCAATATTCTGTCAACTTTTACTCATATTTATTTAAAATTATTTTCACAGCTAGTTTAGTGAATGATAATAAAAGATATAAATTAACAAAAAAATTTATATTTTATTATATTTTTTTATTACGCATTAATTTTATTATAAATTTTTTAATTTAAAAATACATTTCAATTTTAAAAAAATTATAAATTCTCAATAAAACTGAAAAAATTTATTAAACCAAACCAAACTAAGTCTTTTCCTATTGGGTGAAAAAATTTATTATTTTAAATAAATTTGGAATCACTACAAAAATAAATTCACAAATATTTGATTGGTCTCAACACTGCCAAAATCCAAAATATTTCCAAAATCTCTTCCACTTCCACCCATTAACCCAAAAAGAAAAAAAATAGTGGCTCCAAAAAAAATAATTTTAACATGCAACAACCAAAAAAAAAAAAAAATTACAGTACACAGTAAAATAAAAAAATGGCAGCAAGCAAAAATTCCAGCCAACATCAACCAACATACCAACAACAAAATCCAACTAATATCTATAATCACCAGTATAAAAAAATAAACAAATGAGAAACTAAAAATTAAAAAAGAAACAAAAAAGAAGGATGATCATCATGCCACCAACCAAAAAAAAAACCCATAACAAACAATATAAGAAAAAAAAGTTAGTACATACAAAAAAAAATTTAAACCAAAAATTTATACCTGATTTGAGAATGGGAAGGTGGTTGATTTGATCCTCAAAACAACCTTACAAAAAAAAAAGGGTTAACAAAACCGGGGGGGGAGAGAGAGAGAGAGAGAGCTAGAGAAAGAGGGGGAGGGAGAGACTTGACGGTGGCAACAACGACGGTCCGGCTCTGGCGGTAGGAGGGAGTAGAGAGAGGAGAAAGTGCGAGAGAGAGAGAGAGAGTAAGAGAAAAAGAGAGAGGGAAGAGAAAAAGAAAAGGGCGTTCTGCCCGAGTTAAACTAGACTATTAGCGGTTAAATGGACATTAGCAACCGTCATAAGTGGTCGCTCGAGATTCTCCGTTGGCAATCCTTTGCCGCGCTGTAATTGCGACGATAGTTTTAGCGACCACCAGAAGCGGTCGCTGATAGTCTTTCAGCGACTGTCAAAAGTGATCGCCTAAATTTTCCTCTTGCCAATAATGCAATTTCTAGTAGTGTAAATTACACAAACTTATAACAAATAATAATAAAGTATCTAGAGAAATATAGTATCAATTATATATAGCATGGTAAGTCTAGCCATATAAGCATTCTAACAAATACCTAACATGTAAACATGCTCTACCCAAGCACTATACATACATGGCATGCAAATTGTAAAAAAAGCATGCAAACATGAGAGGTTTGTATGTAAATTACCATGGGGATATCCTATCAAACACCTAGTATGCATGTAATCTCAACACAAGCACCAAAATACATGGTATGAAAAGTAGAGTAGAAATTGCATATAAAAGTGGAATTGAAATAAAATCAACCAAGTAAACATCCAAATATGTAGAAATTCGAATTAAATTACAAATTGTAACCTAATGGATCCAACTACATGAAAATCTTTAAGTACCTAATGCCCATTTGTATTAATCTACTCTAGAATATAAAAGTTATGATAGGGTGTGCTTGACTGAACACCCGATAGAACAGGTTTACCCAAATGACCATTCTGATGACCTAAGTTGACCGAGTAATATGGACCTCGATTGGGACCGAGCAACCGTTACATTAAAAGACAAGATTGCTTACATCACAATCACACATATAATTATCTTTTGACATATTTCATGATATACACCCATGAAAGTACTACCTGTTGCCTAACAGTTTTGATAACTAATTAGGGGAATCGACTTTGAGATCTATAATACAGGTGGCATAATTTGATTGGAGGGAAGCATGATTGTGTGAGGCTCTTGTATATCTTACCCATGTAGGTCACACACTTCTATATATATTACCACTTCATTAGTACACAAGTACATACACTTTTGCTTTACTGAAACTCTGTTAAAATTTTTACTTAACTCTCTTGGCAACCTAAGTATCGGAGATTTTTTGACAGGTATTACACTGATGTACTAGACAGCTTTCCAAGTTTGGATTGGACTCTTGGAGGATACGAATTTATTGAGTCATTATGTTACAAATAAATTAACAAAAGAAATTGAATCTAATTTGGAGAGATGAAGAAATTTCCAAATATCCTCTCTAACCTAACCTACTTCTCCTCTAAGTGATGTATATATCTCTCATGAAACGCCAACTCATATTTGTAGTCCATTCTTATAAAAATTACAAGAATGCCATTAAATTTTTAGAATTTGGTCTGTTGTTTGGACATAGGTTAGCATAGCATCCTGAGAACCTTATTTAGACATGGGTCCTAACAGCTTTCTGACATGGGTCTGAATAGCCTTCTAACAGTTAATGAATTTTTCAGCTACAAATCGCAAATAACTCTCTGTCGTACTATCCTAGGTCCACACCATGGTCTATCTAGACCAATGTCGGTACAACCTTGGCCATTTTCCACTTTTAATCTCATTTTATTTGATTTTTTGTCTCACATCCACATGGGACTCTTCCATTTACATTCCTTACATTATTTAGACCTCCAAATGCCTGGTATTCATCCTTAAAAATAATAATAAACATGAAATACAAGTGTATGAGAAATATGTAATAAAATTAAGTTTTAACTGAATATATTTATACAATTAGCACATTATAAGACGTATAAAAGCATAATATTACGTGCTAATCACTTAGGATTGAACATATCATGTGCATAAAGCTGAAATTACATTATGCTATTTATTATGATTGGCTGAGATAGTCTTATTATTGATATATTGATGTGTCGTACACACAATCATATTTATAGATATCATCCATTTTTTTGAAAATGATAAACTAATTTTGTTTAAAATAATATTTGATCCTTAATTGATTTATATGATCAGAGATTAGTCATTGGTGATATTATGTTAATTGACATATTAATATTGCGACGATACTAGGCTACAAACCGATGCTTGCCTACGGGTATATACTTATCATAAAATATGATAGAAGAGTCATTGAAAGGTTATGGGATTTATTATTTTTGGAATATGATGTACTTGTGAGTTCTAATTTTCCATTAGCTAGATTAAAATGATTAGGGATAGCAACGGGGTAGATCGGAGGCCAATATGGTAATATCCAATTCTGAATTCCAAATCCTTTGTTCACTTCCGAATTCACTCCGAACTCCAAACAAATATTTTTTTGGACTTTCATCCCCACTCCAAATGAAAAACGGATATATCTGCGGATATCTGAAAATTCGAACCATCCACCTGCCTCCAAATCTGCCCATAAGTTGATACATAACTTGATTGTATACGTAACCTACTGTTACCAAATAATTCATCTCTGAAACCAAAATAATACATAAATATCATCACAATAATAATTCACCAAAATAATATATAAACATCTCTAAAACCAAATTTCACCAAATTACCATTTTACGAACTGATACATAATAAAGATACATAATTCCAAAGTACTAACATTATCCTAACTCAAAGTAGCAAGTACAAAATATGATAATCCATAACATAATTATTAATCCTAGTTTCTTAAATCTCCAAAAAGTATTGAATATCAAATTCAAGGCGGATCGGGGTAGATTTGGATCAGATATCGAATTTGGATCAGATCGGGGTAGAGGCAGTCTCATTCCTATATCTGATCCGATATTCAAATTTTTTTGTTAAAAAAATCCATATTCGATCCAGTCTCCATAAAAAATCTGAATATCACATTCATTCGACTTGGGTAATGGATTGGATTCGAAGGGGTTGGCTGATATGGCCATTCCTAAAAATAGTGTATTTAGTGGCCCTTCACATGTGGCTAATTGTCAATCGATTATTGTAAACTAAAAATCAATATGATTGGTGCTTTTCATGTACTTGCTTAAGTGTCATCCGTCCCACAATAAGGTTAGGAATATATAGAAATTAGAGCTGCGTGATCATCTCACTTGCATTCCCTATTTATGATTATGTTTTGTTGATATGACTGTGCATTTTATTGTGTAATGTTGAGCATGTACACTTATATCGTTCTATCTATTGCGCTATTGAGCTTACCCCTTTTATCAGGAGTGACTACTCGAGATTTGGGAGTGGTCACCTAGAGTTGAATTGAGACTGTTGATTTGATGGAGTTTTGTTCTCTTTTTTATCCACTTGTATTATAGTTTTATTTGTGTGATTTAAAGTATGGCTCCTAATATTGAAATTTTGTATTACTATTTTATCAAAAATTATATTTATAATTCACCGTCAAAAATTATGTTATTGCCGCGATAGTGATGTTTTTGGAGGAGTATGCCTTATTTGAATGATTGCTCAAAAGGTATATAAATATTTTACAATTTTATAAATTATTTTAGCAATTTTACTTTTGTACGGTTTCTTTAATTTTTTTAATATGTACTTTAACTTCTCACTATTTTTGTTGATCTTTTTAAAATATTTCTTAACTACTCACTATGTACTTGAATATCACTATTTATTATTTAAAATAAATGTTTCAACTTTTTTTATTTTTAGTTTGTCTTTTTGCTCAATTTAGAGAAAAAGTAAAAAAATAACAACAAAATAAAAAATATAATAATTCTCTCTCTCTCTCTCTCTCTCTCTCTCTCTCTCTCTCTCCACCTCTCCCTCTTCCCCTCTCTCTCTCAATGAAAATGGTATTTTGCATTATAAAATTTTAATTAAGCAATGGTAGTTTTAACTATGTTAAGTTAAAAATGCATGTACTTTTTAGTATTTGAATATTTGTGATGGTAATTTAAAAAAAATTACATACGGGTTTATGAATTTGTATTGATAGATCTATTGTACTATGTAGTAAATAATATTTATTAGGTAGGGAATACGTGGATTGTTTGAACAATTTCCTAATACTCCTTTTGGAAACATTTTAAGTTTAAGAATTGGTTTGATTTTGTGATAATAAATTTGTCCATTTACTTAAATGGTTTAAGAAAATAATGAATTCTTATCAAATTCTATTGTTTTGAATTGAATTTCAAATAATATAAAAATTCTAAAATTTAAGTTATGAAATGAAATAAAATTCAACTCATAAAGTTTATTTTAATTCCAAACATAAGAATTCTTATCAAATGAAATCTAATCCCCTTAAATCCATCACTCTAAATGGAGTGTAAGAAAGAGTTTTATACTTTTCTTTTAATTTTGATTAATGGTTAGAATTTGTTCAATTTTGATTAATGGTTGGAATTTATTCATTTAAAATTATATGACCAATATTAAAATTTACATATAATACGCTAAACCATTGATAATGTATCATAGCCATTCTCCTAAGCAGAAAGAATTAATGTTAATTTTGTAATTTATAATAATATATAAAAAAAACAATTCATTTTGATGTAATTAAAGACCCGTCATATATTTTTTTAGAAAATGCCCCTTTAATTTCTTCTATCTTATTCTGAATTTATTTTTGTAAAATTGTTTTAACTTTTTCTATTAAAAATTCTTAATATGAAATTAATTTATAATAACATAAAAATAAAAATAGAAAAAATAATTTATAAAAGTAGAGAAAGAATTTAAAAAATTGATTTTTTTTTCTATCATACTTCTCGTTATTGAAATACTATTTTTAATTTTCTTAATTTTCAACTTTCTTAATTTCTCACCTATTTTTATTTCTATAGTAGGTATATTTTTTAAACTTAAAAAAAATCAACTCCCACCTGTCTATTTATTTTCTTTAAATTTAAGGAGAAAGTCATTCCAACTTCTCGATTCTCATATTAATTTCAAGAAAAATTAAAGAAGAAATATAAACTATAGTAATTCTCCTATCAATTTCAAGGAAACTTAAAATAACAAACAAAAATAAAATTATAATATTTCACACAACGTGTGCCTTTCCACTGGTTCTAAATAATTTGTAAGAAATTATCTATACTATTATATAAATGGAATACTAGAAGTAGTTGTTGAAATTTCAAATTTAATGAAATTACAAATTTGGTGAAATTTTTTTTTCTTTTGCTGATTAATACCTTCAACTTTCCACAACTACTAATACTTTTCATGGAAATAAGAAAATTTTGTAATAATTACCACCTAATTGAGTAAATTTTATTTTGCATTCTTTAGTATTTTTTAGATATCTTTTTAATCACTTATTATCTTTATAATTTTTATATTTTCTAAATGCTATTTAATTATAAATTATTTACTTAAATGTCATTTAAAATTAATATTCTAATATTTTACAAGTATTTAAATAATTTTTATTTTAAATTTGTTTCATAATTCATATAAAATTAAAAATATATATATTTATTTAAAAAAATTACGCACCTCCATCAGTGTAGCATAATCGAGAAACAAGCACCCCTGCGTGCATTTGTTTTCCATCCATTAGGGTTCGTGGTTTTTCTGGTAGAAGTGAAACAATGGATAGGGAGTAGTATTACTATCATTATTACACATTTGTTATTAAAAATCAACGAGAATATGCTATTTGTTATTTTTTATTTTGGTCCAAAGAAATTAAAAAGATTTAATAAAGTTTATCGGTGACAGAGTTTCAAGAAAGAGTGTACTATCTAAACTAATTGATAACTATTACTTTTTAAGATAAAATACAAAATTGCCCATATTTCTTGTAAAATCATCAAAATAAACTTCTACTTCTATCCTGCTTCATCTTCATTGATAAGAAAAAAAGATTTTGTATACTCATTACGCCACATGAGTTATTCAATGTACGTAATTTTATATTTTTGCATATAAGGGCATTTAGAGCTCCAAAAATCTGTAAAAAAATATAGTTTGGTTAACTTTTTGACACTTGGAACTTAGCCACAAAATCATATTTTTTGAGGATAGACAGTTCTATTCAAATGGATTTTTGTCCGTTCGAAACGGATTTTGACAAAAACGTTTTGACTTTTGTATCGAAACTTTTTGAAAAAATGTAAAAGTTTTATTAGGATTGTAAAAAAGTTATTGAAATTTGTAAAAACTTTATTGAGATTCATAGAAATTTATTAGTATTATATATATATATATATATATTTATAGAGATATGTATTCACATACTTTGAGGTAAAAAAAGTTTGATAAAGCTTTTTAGAGTTGTTTAGAGTTTTTTTTGAAGCTTTTCGGTGAATCAAACATGCCAGTAATCATCAAAATAGATTTTTACTTTTACACTGCTTCATCTATTCAATAAAAAAAGGAAGAGATTTTCTATTCTCCTTGCATCCAAAATAATGATTTATTTAACAGAAGATAATTTTAATGCAAGTATGTAATTTTATATTTCTGCACATTTATCTTAATTTATTTTTGCATATATTTTTTAATTGTAGTTATTCATTTATCTAAAATTTTTGAATAATTTAGTAGTTGATCTCTAAAAGTGAAGGTTGATTTGTTTTGGTGATTTCATGAACTCTATATGGATGATGTTGTAATTTCACCTTGAAAAAGTAACTTATCAATTAATATAGACAAACCTCTCTCTCTCTCTCTCTTTTTTTTTTTTTTTTTTTTGAATTCTACAATTTATAAAATTTGTTAGATATTTTTGACTTCTTTGGAGCCAAAATAAAAATTGTTATATTTTTATTGACTCTTAATGGATGCCCTAAGAGCACTTGTTAACAAGACCTTTATTATTATTTATTTGTTGTTATTAGTATATATCCATATTATACATGTCTCATACATAAAAATATATGTATATACATAATTTTATGAGCAAATTTCACTAACCTCCCCTAAGGTTTCCAAAATGACACTTTCCTCCCCTCTTTTATCTGACATTACCAAAAGACCCCCTATTCGTTAGACTGAGTTGGAAATTTGATGAAAAATGATAATGTCATTGTACCCAAACTTGCAATATACCAATACTACCGTCACCCTTCTCTCCTTTGCTATAAGTATTCCAGATTAGATTTCCATTCCCATTTTACAAATCCAGGAGAAATAAAACCATGTCAGGAGAGTGAAAGTAAAATAGGGCAATGAAGAGAATGAGAAAGAGCTGAACTAAGGTAAACTTGTGCTTAAGAAACCATTTTTCATTCACAATCTCAAGCATTTCTCATCTTAAATTTTTCATTCCAAGATTCTTCTCAAGCATTTCTCATTTTTCATTTTTAATTCACAGTCTCATCTTATTTTTCATTCTAAGCATTCTAAGCATTTCTTATCTCAGGCATTCAAAGTCTCAACCATTTTTCATTTTTCATTTTGCATTTTACCCAAGTATTTTAGTCACAGTCTCAAACATTTCTCATCTTTAATTTATTTTTTTCTCCTAAAACTTGTGCTCAAGACACTGTGGAATCTTCATCTTCAACTACAACAAATGCAACACCTAGGTATAAGAATAGGTACTGCCATTGCAGATTCAAAGCAAATATCAAAGTGACAGGTTCAGAGCCAAACAAAAGGCAAATTATACTATATATGTCTAGAGGGAATTTGTGCATTCTGGGATTGGTGCAAATTAGTCAACATTTATGAAGCTCAAACTGTCATCCATGAAGCTCAAAGTGCGCAAATATAGAGGAAGAGGGGACCTACCAATGAGATAGAAAATGCCATGTCTGGGCATGATAATGCAATGGCTCTTATTTGTTTATTTTTTTCATTATCCTAATCTTTCTGAAGTAAATGTAAAACTTCTTTGCCATGTGCAAGTGTTAAAGCGTCCAAGTGTGTTTCTAAGTGTCCAAGTTTGTGTCCAAGTGTGTATTTATGTGTCCAAGCAAGTATCCATCCATATACCAATTATTAAATTGAATGAAATGCATATTTAAGTTAGTAATTTGCTCATATAGTCAATGACTATATGACACCATAAGAAGGGCTATACAAAAAAATGGTATCCAAGACAATGCACATGCATTAAAGTATTAGAAATCAACCTACATTAAAGTATTGAAAATTAGCTAGTACAAAAAAAGAGCATCTAAATATATTACCACATAAGCCATATAATATCATATACAAAAAGTTAGTCTTCCATATGTTCAGTCAGCTCACAAAAGGCCCAAATTACATGATCATCTGCAAAGCAAAATGTGATTGGATTGTTACAAAGTGAATTGAAAGTAAATACATGTAATAACCCATTTAAAGACATGCTACTTACTTGGAAAAGAGACTAGTCTGATGGGTGGCTTTAAGTGACATACTGAGAAGGCTGTGTCTGTGATAGAGCCACTTGATTTCCCTAATATTGTTCCATCAGAAATGATCAGACCATGAAATTTTATAACTTGCAAGTAATGAAATGAAATATATTAACTAAAATTAAAAAAAAAAGGAACTACTTACTTGAGGTGTGTTTATTCCACTCCATCTGCTAGTGCCCTTTTTCTCTTTGAATGCCTATCCCTCTTTAAGTGCCTATCCCTCTTTAAGTGCCCTTCCCTCTTGATCCTCTGCCTCTATTTATGCCCCTACTTGCACCACCACCAACCACAATGTTCCCCCCTCCCACTTTATTGCCACTTGTAGAACCTTTCCTATTATTTCCTCTACATTTGTTGCCAGCTGGTCCTCCTTGACAAGTCCTTTTATTATGTCCAAACTCTTTGCATCACATACACTTAACAGTTTGTGACCTCTTAGATTGACTTCACCCAGTTGTAGCTTCATCTAATGCTCTTTTCCTAGCTTTCCTTGGCCTACTTGCCATTTTCTTAAAGGGTAGTGGGTTTAATGGGTCAGCTGGAATGATTATCCATATTATATGATCAATGATTAGGTGTATCATTCTCATATGTGTTCTCTAATATGTCTCCTTAGAGTAGTATGAGCAAACAGATTCTTCCACATTTTTCCTATCCTTCATCATTATAGTCATTGCATGTTTGCATGGAATCCCAGAATCTCCCACTGCCTACACACGTACTCTATCTTCCCTAAATTAATCAAGTGTCTTATCTCATTGTCCATGACATCATATCTGATCCACCATAATATTTAGCCTTACACAACCTTACTTCCCTCCTAACTTTGGTCAATAGCTTGTTTACATTTGATATATCCCATATGTCCATATCATTCTCTTTTTTTATGTCTAGTTTGGATTCTAGACACGAATTTACACCTTATACGCTTTAACATTGTGAGAATTGGCTTACCTTTAAGATTGCCAAGCCAACTATTGAATGATTTAGCACCATTATTTATGATATGGTCAGACCTCACCCTATCATCAAATGTATACCTTGGCCATGAGTTGACTGAAAGTTTAAGCAAATAATTATGTGCCTTTGTGTTTAACTCCATAATTGCAACCATTGCATCTTTAAATTTCAAATGATTGTAGACCCTAAAAACTATCCACAATTGCTTTCTTAGAGCAAGGCTAAGGTATTTTGCCATAAAATTGTTAAACAAATGGTTTGCACAAGTTTTGTGCAAAGTTTCAGATAATAAATGTGCAACAACCCTATCCAGACCCTTTTTGTTGATCACTTATAATGGTCTAAGGCTTATTCTGCCCACTAACCCTTATTGTGGTCTGAATATGGTCAAGGAAAAAACCACAACTCTCATTATTCTCACTTTCAACCACAATAACAGTAAGAGGAAATAAACCATTATTAACATCTAATGTAACAGCAAAAATTAGGACTCCTACCATAAGGATTCTTAAGGTGACACCCATCCACCCCTATAAAAGGCCTACATCTATGTAAGAATCCATTAATCATAGCCTCAAATGAAACAAACAACCTCCTAAACGAGAAATTTTGGGTGGGACAAGGCCTAAAGTAATCCATTTTGAACAAACTTCCAAGGTTTGTCTTCTTAACCTTTGCAGCATAGGTAGGAAGAAGCTTATATTGGCCACCATAACTACACCCTCAAGCTCATCCCTACATTTTCTTTTTTGCCGTGTAAAGTTGTATCCTAGATGCCTTAATTCTAAAAGAGTTTGTAGTGCCTCTACATCTATCAAGGTAGAGTTTGTATCCCCATTGCGGGTAACCCTAGTACATGTATGCTCAAGTATGTATATCTTAATTTGGTAGTTATGTCATTAGGAAGTGGGAAAGCATGAATCCTTTAAGGGCAACCCTTAACAGCACAATGTGTAGTTACCTTTGCTTTCTTATTTTTGTCCCTTACTATGGGAAACCCTTTCTCCACTGTGTAATCCCTAGGTTTGGCATTAAAGACATCCACATCAACAAAAATCATTTTTTTACTCCAACATAACTTCTCCCTCACAATCCGTACAAGGTTCCTTCCCAAAAGTAACTTGTATTTAACCTAGCCTTATGCTTTGTAACGTCATCACTTCCACTAGACATGTTGCCCTCTTCATCACGTGATTGGCAGTCACCAAGTCCCTCATCATCTACCCTACTAGTCTTATTTACAAGTTTATCTTGATCATCTAAATCTACCTTCCATTTCCCATCCAAATTCCAATCATCATTCTCATAATTATAGCTGCATACATGCCTATCTTGGGTTGCATCCATCACTTCCACATCTTCTTCATCCACATCAATAGGGAGTCCACTTCTACAAATAAGTTTAGTGTGCTAGGAACACCATCAAGATTGAACGGATCAGTGAGTGATTTGTCACCGTGAAGGTCAAACCTACCGGTATGAGAAAATTCACAAGATACAGAGATTGCTAACCCCTAACCTAGGGGAATAATGAGATAGTACTTTCTCAGTGACATCAGCCAACAAGTCAAAATAGTAATAGCTATTAGGATCAATGTTAATTTATCTAACAACTTTTCCCTTATGCTTGATGATGAAATCAAAATATGTAGAAGGCATATGCTTGTTCTTACTTAATTACCTCACTCCAAAATAAAAGCTCAAATGAAAATTCAGATTATCAATTCAAATTTTTAAAAAAATGTTAAGTGAGGTAAATCAAGACAAGTTTTTCCCCAAGTGCAAGGTGTGGTTGAAGCACAAAATAACTAGTAAGTCCCAGGTCATTTCCACAGGGATCTAGGGAGTAATGAAGTGAATGACTTTAATGGAGATTAATTTGGCAAAACACAACTCACAAAAAATGTGAAACAGAAAATTAAAATCTGATTTGGTTGGTTGATGGTTTTGAACTAGTTTTCCAAAAGCAAAATGAATTTAAACTAAAAGATTAAGTGATAAAAAGGTTGAGCAAGACAAGTTTAATACCAATCCGAATGAATTTCAAGTGCCAAGAGTTTATAAATTACCAAATCAATTTGTGCTGATTTTTGAGAAAATCAATTTCAATTGAAACAAACCATGGATTAAACACACAATATGCATAACCTATTTTAAGGACAATAGGAGTTCTAATTCTAGCAACCCACATACAACAATATCATGAGAGTTCTAAGTTAAGCAACACCTATGAATTCATCAATAGGATATACAAATTTGGATTAATCGGGTCTTGAATCAATGAGTTCTAAGACATCCAGCTGCAAATTGACTTGATAATCATAAGAACTCAAAGTAAATCCATGAAGTTCGGCCACTTGAGATTCATTGGAAGGGCATTACCCTTGCCTTGGCCCAAGAAGACTTAGCCGAGCATATTAAAGAGAAGAAAAACAAAAATAGAAATCTGAATTGAAGACATTTCAACCTAAAAATGAAAGTTTAATGGATTCAGAACTGAAAATCTAATTACAGAAATTGAAATGAATTCAAAATGTAAATCTCAAAAACTCCAATGCCGAATTGAAATTAAAATGTAAAACTATAAACTCTCAATAAAATTTCTCTCAAAACCTCTATCTACAAAACTGAATTTCTCTCCCTCCCCTTCCTCTTCTTTTCTGCGTGTATATATATGGGGAATGCTCCGTGTGTATCTCCTTTTGCTTATTTTTTTCTCTCTCCTCCTCTAACAGAATGTAGTCCTCGTGATAGCTCCTTCTTTCTCCTACTTTTACTGATTTGCCCTCCCTGGATTGTAGGTTACATCACATGGAGAAGTTGGGGTCATATGGAATTCGTTGCTGTGAAGAAGCTTATATTTGAATATAGTAAAACCATATTCGAATATGATCCTCTGCTGCAGAAATTTCCAGAATAGTGATTCTGATCTCTTTGCATTGATTTCAACTGAATTTTCTTCTTCTTCTGAAATAGCTTCAATCCTTTGATGTGCTGTGCAGCATGCTTTCTTCTCAACATCCTCAATGTAGCTTAATTTCTTGTTTTTGTGATGGAAATCAACACATATTCCACTTTGGAGATATGGAGATGAAATCTGCACAAAATATAGATTTTATATCTTTTTATGATGTGTGCAAGTGTAATTTGAATATATAAATATGTAACAATTGATGACCAATCACACACACCCCAACTACAACATTACTAGTCCCTAGTAATGCTTCTAATAGAAGAAATAGGAGAGAAATCCAAAAGCATTAATTCCATTTCAATTTGAATGACATTTCAGTTATTCATATGAAATTAGTCAACATCATAAGCAAAAACTTTCATAAGCAAAGTTTAAAATTTAAAATTTTATAAGAGATGTGAAACTTGCCAAGTGTGTGAAATGAATGTGAATGAATAGCAGCTTTTAGCTCTATCAACTTAACATACATCTTTAGAACTTCATTTAATTCTGAACTTTGCATTCCATTTCATTCCCAAGTTTTGACTTCAAATCTCACCTTGGAATTCACTACAAAGAAAATAGAGCACACAAGGTTTCACTCAAGATGCCCCTTATTAAGAGTAAATGTTCATCAAATTCTAGAAAGTGGCATCAACAAGTCAAAAACGATGTATTCAAGAAAGAATTGGACTTGGCATAACTCCATGAAGGAATGATGTAGCAAAGTAATTTTAGAATTTTCACCATGATTTCCTAATTCCTAAATTTCACAATTGAATGAAAATTCTTCCAAAGATCAATTAGGACTTGCAATGGGTTGTAATGGGGCCATGAGGTTTAATAAGGTAATAGAAGGAAAGGATAGGAATTCAAAAATTGATTTGGAACACTGAAATAAACTTTCTTCTACCCTTCTACAATTCATTATTATTATTATTATTTTTTTTACAGAAATTGAAAATGACCTCAAGTGAATGTATTTCAAGATTAAAACAGTTCCCCCCTTTTTTATTTTCTTTTTATCATCCACTTCCCTTAACATTTTCTTTTTCCTCATTCCATACATTTTTCTTTCTTCTCACCTCCAAATCCCACAATTCAGTCCACTAACCTTCATTTCTATTTTCAGTGCATTCCAAAATACATAGGGAAGCCTAGAGAGCATTCATTTTGGTTAAAGGAATTATGTGGTAAAAATGAAGAAGTATGAATGCTCTAATAAGGCTCAAACTTGGCTACAATGGTCATGTTTATCAAAGAAAGGCATTCCAAGCTCAAATGTTAAGAAAAATGGCCTAATATCACTTCTATGATTTCATTCCAATCAACCATAAAAGTTAAGAATCAGAAATCTAGTTCCATTCCTCTATCACTTCACAAACACCCAAAACAAAATAGTATAAGTGGAGTTATTGAAGGAATTTGAAGTGCAAAAAGCTTGAGCTTTTGGAAAGCCCTTAGAGTAAATGTAAGCCTCTCATGAACAAAGTTTAAGACTCAAATATCTCACTTCAGGTTTTAAGTCTCCACTATATCTGGAAATCCATAAAACACATTATTCATTCATAAATCCATTCCTCAAGACAAATGTTAGATCAACAATTCTCAAGCTAAATCCATTCACACACTTTTCAACTTAAAAACACATGGCAAACACAACAACTCTTAAAATTTCATACTTCAACTCAGCTCAATCCAATTTATGCAAATGATATCACTAATTCCAAGAAAACAAAAATTTCATTCATTCCAAGTTGTAAGTTCAAAGTCATGGGTGGCAAAAGTAAAAAAAAAAAAAAAATAACTTAAACCTAATCAAAAGAAACAAACAGCAAGAACATCAATCCAAATCCTATTGTTGACAAAACATATTTGAAATATTCTAAAGATTTGCTGTCAAAAATCTGGTTTCAAGGATGAAAGAGTCTGAATCATGGCTGAAATACTGAATTAAGCATTTCTTCCTTCTCGGCTTAATTCGAATATGCTCTCCACCAATCGAATAAGCTTTTGCTGCCCCTGTCTCAGCTTACTAACTTCCCTCATCAGTACTTCTTGATTTTGCTGGATTAACTTCAATTTCTCCTCTGTGCTCATAGGAGCTGCTTCAGTCTCTTCTGCTGGCTGCTGCTGGTTGTTCTCTACTGCAGGTGGAGCAGCCTTCTTCAGCTGTCCTTGACTTCTATTCACAGATGTCTTGTCTATCAAAGGAGCAGCTTTCACAGTGGCCATTCCTACCTCTTCCTCTATTCCCAGAAAGTGCTGAATTATCTCTGTAATTAGACCTCCAAAAGGCAGCCCAGCAGTGGATTCTGATTTCTCCACCACATGAGAAATAACCAACCAGATGTGGTAAGGTAAATCCATGGGAATGCCTAACAACAACTTTCCCATAATCATAGCTTGCTCTAGAGTGATGGTTGACTTGTAAGCATGGGGCAGAATTGAAGAACAGACTAGCATGTGAAGGACTTTACTTTTGGGAGTAATTCCTGACTTGGACATCCTAGCAGTGGTCCATTGGGCTTGAGGGTTGGCTGTGAAGAGTCTAGCCAAATTGTCCTTATGCAATTGCTCCTCCCATTGTGCTTTTTGTTCAGGTGTGGATTCGAGTACTCTTTCAACAGATAAGTGACTTATGAAAGGGATCTTCTCAAGATTCACATTGATTTCTTCCCTTTAACCTCAGAGTTTATCACAGGTCTCCCATGAACCATACCCAATTCAGCATTTGAGTAAAACTCTCTCACATATGGTACCACAGCCCTCCTACTGGTTGTAACCCAATGCACCCAGCCCCTTTGCTCAAATAATTCTAACAATTCATAGGGTGGTTCATTGTAGTCCTCCAATTTAATTCCTCTTCCACTCAACACAACTCTCTTGCTGTAATTCTCATCATATTTCAGCTTTGAGGCTTTATTGGAAAACCTCGAGCTATCAAAGAATCCTCATCAAAAAGATCTTGGTCAGATTGTGCTTCAGGTTCATCCTCAGGAGCATTTTCAGAGGTGTGGACCTCATGCTCAGGAGCAGTAGTATGCTCCTTAGTAGGCACATTCTCAGGAACTCCAACAGAGTTTTCCTTTTCAACATTAGAGACATGATCATCATGTCTCTCATTCAAACTCTCATTACCTACAGAATAGAACGATTCTGTTCTAGAGGAGGACCTAGGGTCTGATTTAGAAGATGACAGTTCATACGTTATGGGTTCCTGAACAACAAGTGAAGAACCCTTACCATGTTGGCTCAAATCCTCATGCTCCTTCTTTTAGCCTTACCTTTATAAGCCATCTTTTTCATCCTCTTTGGTGGCATTTTACTTCAATTGATTCTCAACCCTTTATCAGAAATTTTCCAAAGCTGTAAACCCTAGCTTCTTCAATCGCAGCTCTGTATCTGAATCTTCCTTTCAATGTCAACTCAAATCACGCTCAGATAATCTGAAAGTTGAGGATTGGAAGAAGATGTGGAATGGTGAAGGTTTCAGGGTTTTGGGCACCAGGGCTCGTATTCGAATAGAACAGGAACTTGAATAAGACCACTCACGGGTATATACAGGATTTAAAACTGACATCATATTCGAATACCCAGACCCATTTCGAATACAGGTTATCAGCAATTTACAATTCCAGTGTCCGGAAAACCAGAAATTCTTCCCCCATTTCTTAAGAATACTCAAATTAAGTTTTGCCAACAGCTAGGATTCGAAAATTATTTCAAAAGACAACTAATTCAAGAAGAAGTTTTGCAATTTTTCAAATTTTCAATTTTTTCAAATTTCAATTTTTTCAAATTTTCAACATATGCAAACTCAAACTGACATAAGCATGATCTTAATTCAATTCAAACAATTCCAAATCATATTCAAAACATTCTGATCATATCCAATCACTCAATTCAGCAAATTTCAGTAAAAACACTATTCACATCCACAAACTCAGATTGTGTCCCCCCCAACTAAAATCATGCATTGTCCTCAATGTATTAAACCAGCAAATTAAAGAAAGGTTGGGGAAGTAACATACCTGGAGATTGTGAATGAAAATTCAACTTATTACCAAGAATTGAAAGCTCATCATCAGTTGCTGTGACCAATTCCCCCCCAACTTGTTCCAAGCTCACATTTCAGCAGTGGCAAGGCATTCAGTCCAGCTACTGCAAGAACACAGCTGCAGTTGCAATTGCAACTGATCAAATCAGATTTGAATAGATTTTTTTCATCAAGCAGATTCTTCACTTCCTCAGTTGAGTACTACTTGCAGCTGAAAACTGAAGGTTAGCAATAACCATAAACAACTTCTTTTTTTTTTTTTAGATGAAAAAAAAGAAAATTACAAAAACAAAAGAAAACAGAAAATCAAAAGCATAATAGAACCTACACTACTATGATACAAAGTCAGAATTCTTCCTTCATTCAAACAGAATTTGGGGGATCTTCGAGATCCCAACTCTCTTCTTCAGCAACAAAATTCTCATGATACTCCTTGAGTCTTGTCCATTCACCCGGAAAACATTCTTTGAACTTGGGTTTTCAATGTCAATAGCCCCAAACTCAGTCACATTCTTGACTAAAAAAGGACCAGTCCATCTTGATTAAGCTTTCCTGGAAACAGATGCAATCTAGAATCATATAACAACACTTTTTGTCCCACAAAAAACTCTCTTCTACTGATGTGTGCATCGTGCCACTTCTTTACTCGATCCTTAGAATCTTGGCATTCTCATATGCATCGTTTCTAATCTCTTCCAGCTCACGAAGTTGCAATTTTCTTTGAAAACCAGATTCAGTAATGCTCTCATTAAAATGTCTCACTGCCCAAAAGGCCTTGTGTTCCAACTCCACTGGTAAGTGACAAGCTTTTTCATATACCAATCTATAAGGGGACATTCCTAAGATGGTCTTGAATGCAGTCCTATAAGCCCACAGTGCATCCACCAATTTTAAAGACCAATCTTTCCTTGTGGGGTTCACTGTTTTCTCAATGATTCTTTTGATTTCCCTATAGCTAATTCAGCTTGTCCACTTGTTTGGGGGTGGTAAGATGTTCCAACCTTGTGTAACACCCTATACTTCTTCATCAAAAGACCAATATGTCTATTGCAAAAATGTGTTCCCCTATCACTTATCACTGCTCTAGGCATCCCAAATCTGGAAAACACATTTTCTTTCAAAAATTTGATAACCACTCTATGGTCATTGGTCTTTGTTGGAATAGCCTCTACCCACTTTGAGACATAATCTACGGCTACTAGAATGTACTCATAACCAAAGGAACTCACAAATGGGCCCATGAAGTCCATACCCCAACTGTCAAAGATATCAAGCACATAAATGGGATGAAGGGGCATCATGTTCCTCCTAGTGAGGCTACCAAGTCTCTGGCATCTATCACAAGCAACACAAAATGCATACACATCTTTGAACATGGTTGGCCAATACAATCCACATTGTAAAATTTTAGCCACAGTCTTCCTAGCAGAAAAATGTCCTCCACAAGCTAATGTGTGACAGAACTCAATGACACTGGTGGACTCACTCTCAGGTATGCACCTCCTAATCACCTGATCTGGGCAATATTTAAACAAATAAGGGTCATCCCAGAAATAGTGTCTCACATTCCTAAGAACTTCCTTCTATCCAACATGGTCCAGTGAGAAGGCACAATACCTGAAGCTAGGTAGTTGGCTATATCTACAACCAAGGTACCTCAGAAGAGTCTATGTGGAACAACTGCTCATCAGGGAATGTCTCATTGATGGGAGAATCAAAAGATACTAAATCCTGATGTGGGAGTCTAGAAAGGTGATCAGCAACTACATTTTCAACTCCCTTTTTGTCCTTGATTTCTAAATCAAATTCTCGAAGCAGAAAAAATCCATCTAATAAGTCTAGGCTTAGTATCAGGTTTGGTCAAGAGATACTTCAAGGCAGCATGGTCAGTGTATACTATGACATGGGAACCTACCAAGTATGATCTGAACTTGTCCAAGGCATATACTACTGCTAGCAACTCCTTCTCAGTAGTAGTGTAATTCCTTTGTGCTTCACTAAGGGTTTTGCTAACATAGTACAACACATGTGGCCTCCTATCCCTCCTCTGTCCTAGCACTGCACCAATGGCATAATCACTAGCATCACACATGATTTCAAATGGTAAAGTCCAGTCTCGTGGCTGCATAATGGGAGCTGAGGTGAGCAAACTCTTAAGTCTATCAAATGAGGCCTGACACTCTGGTGTCCAATCAAATGGAACATCCTGGGATAGAAGGTTGCACAAAGGTCTAGCAATGGCACTGAATGATACAATGAACCTTCTATAAAACCCAGCATGGCCTAGAAATGATCTGATATCCTTAACACATCTAGGGGTAGGAAGTTTTTGAATGATTTCCACTTTGGCTTTGTCTACTTCTATCCCCCTAGAAGACACTATGTGGCCAAGGACAATTCCATGAGTTACCATAAAGTGGCATTTTTCCCAGTTCAAAACCAAAATTTTCTCTTTACATCTAATCAAAACCTTCTCTAAATTTCTCAAACATGTATCAAAGTCACTGCCATATACTGAAAAGTCATCCATAAAAACTTCAAGGAATCTCTCTACAAAATCACCAAACAGACTCATCATACATCTCTGAAATGTTGCAGGAGCATTGCAAAGACCAAAAGGCATACGCCTATATGCAAATGTGCCAAATGGGCAAGTGAATGTGGTCTTTTCCTGATCCTCCAATGCAATCTCAATCTGATTATACCCAGAGTAACCATTCAAGAAACAGTAAAATGCATGCCCTGCCACTCTTTCCAATACCTGATCTAGGAATGGAAGAGAGAAGTGATCTTTCCTTGTGACTGCATTTAACTTTCTATAATCTATGCACATGCACCATCCTGTTTGGATGCGCATTGGAACTAATTCCTCTTTTTCATTCTTAATCACAGTCACTCCAGATTTCTTAGGCACTACCTGAGTTGGACTCACCCACTTAGAATCTGAGATGGGGTAGATAATTCCAGCATCCAAAAGCTTGATTACCTCCCCTCTAACAACCTCTTTCATGTTGGGGTTGAGTCTCCTTTGCATTTGCCTAATAGGCTTGGCCTCATCCTCCAAAAATATTCTATGAGTGCAAATCAATGGACTTATTCCCTGCAGATCTACTATAGTCCAGCCCAAAGCTCCTCTATGCTTCCTCAAGACTTCCACAAGTCTATTTTCTTGGTCCAAACTCAGCTGAGATGAAATGACAGCTGGATAGGACTCTCCCTCACCCAAAAATACATACTTCAAGTCACTTGGTAGGGGTTTTCTCTCAGGTTTTGGTGGCTGGTCCAAAAATGACAGAGGCTTGACTATGGGCAGCTCTAAAGACTCAACAGATGGTCTCCACTGATTCACCAATAGCATTGAATTTTTCATTTCCTCCAATTCTCCTCCCCCACAATTCTCCAAGTCACAATCAGCTAGGAAATCTACTTGCTCATTATTCACTAAGGCTTTCTCCAAAGGGTCATCAAAATACTCTCTATCAAAGTGATCTTGAGTGATTGTTTGAATCAAATCAACTTCCTCTACCTCCTCATAATCACTCGGCTGTTTGGTCACCTTGAAGATGTTTTTCTCAATTGTCATGTTTCTAAAGGAGAACTTGATAACTCCGGTTCTACAATTGATCAAGGCATTTGAGGTGGCCAAAAATGGTCTTCCTAGGATAACAGGTACAGCTGGTTGGTTTCCTTGAATGGGCTGAGTGTCTAGCACTATAAAGTCCACCGGAAAGTAAAAATGATCCACTTGAATCAAGACATCCTCCACCACACCCCTAGGGACTTTAACTGACCTATCAGCAAGTTGTAGTGTCACCCTAGTAGGTCTAAGTTCTCCCAACCCCAGCTGTTTATAAACAGTGAATGGTAAGAGGTTGACACTTGCACCTAAATCTAGCAAAGCTTGATCTACCCTTTGATTCCCAATTAAGCAACTATGGTGGGGCAACCTGGATCTTTATATTTGGGAGGAGTTTTAAATTGCAAAATGGATCTCACTTGTTCAGTCAAAAATGCTCTTTCTTTCACATTCATTTTTCTCTTAACAGTACACAAATCTTTCAAAAATTTTCCATAGGATGGATTTTGTTTAATTGCATCAAGTAAGGGAATATTGATTCTGACTTGTTTGAACAATTCATAAATGTCAGAATTCAAATTATCTTTCTTGGCTTTGTTCAATCTTTGTGGAAATGGAAGTTTTGGAACAAATTCAGATTTGTCCAACTTGGTTTTATTCAAAATCTCTTTATTTTCAAAATCTTTTTCACTCTTTTCAAACTGATTTTCCTCAGAAATTTTGTTCTTATTCTTAGAAATTTCCTCTTTATTTTCAGAATTTACCTGCTCTGTTCTCTGGATTCTAATTTGCTGCTTACTGCTATTCGAATGTTGCTTGCTGGTATTCGAATATTCCTTCGGCTGCATCAGAATTTTCTGCCCTTCTTGGCTCAGATTCTGCTTTTCCTCAAGTTTTCTG
Organism: Vitellaria paradoxa; assembly: GCA_019916065.1. NCBI lineage: Eukaryota > Viridiplantae > Streptophyta > Magnoliopsida > Ericales > Sapotaceae > Vitellaria > Vitellaria paradoxa. Next base: position 58,287,812 of record CM034233.1, read on the forward strand.
CTGTCCAACTTGCTGTTCCCAATTAGTCTTTCATTTTGCTTCAATTCCTGCTCTTTATGCTGAAACATGATTTCTTTCTCAGAAGTGCTAAATTGCTGTTTCTGTTCACTTTTTGTTCTGCTGTCCAGTTTCTGTTTCAGCTGCATTTCCTCTTCATTTTTCATTATTTCTTGCTCATTTTCTTGCTCAATTTCTTCACCAGGTGGTTTGTAATCTGACTTGACAATTTTCTTTCCACTTCTCAATGTTGAAACAGCTTGTACATGCTCCAGAGTTTCATTTGCAGCAGATGAAGATGATTCACTGAAATGAACTTGGCTTGTAGGATTTGGTCTTGGCTAAGATGGAAGCTTTCCTGATTCTCTGATGGTTAAAGCTTGAGTTAGCTTTGACAATTGACTTCGGATGTCTTCCATGGCCCTGTTTATCTACTCTTGAAACTTGGAATTCTGATTGTTGGTTCCAATCTGCCCTTGCATAAATTGTTGCAAAGTGTCTTCCAAAGATCTTTTGTGAGGTGGCTGATAAAAATTTGTGTTCTGCTGAGGTTGAAAAAGCTGAGAAGGAAATGGTTGGAGTTGCACAGGTTGTTGAGGTTGGTATTGTTGGTTTTGTGCCTCTGCTTTCCAAGAAAGGTTTGGATGATTTCTGTAGCCAGGGTTGTAGTTATTCGAATATGGACTATGGCCTTGTGAATATGTGTTCATCCCCTGATTTTGATTGAAGGGTCTTGCAGCTTGTGTGGGATTTGCTTGACCATAGAGAACTTCCTTAAAAGCTGGAAGTGTTGGGCAATCATCAGTCCTGTGGTCTGCGGTTTCACACAGCACACACTTCACTTCACTCTCCTTCAATGTTTGCTTTTTTTGCTCCATCAATTCAATCTTTCTTGATAATGCAGCCAACCTAGCTCCAACATCATCTACCTCATTGAGATGGAACTTTCCTCTATCATTTGATCTGTCAGAAAATTCAGAAAAAAATGGGGAGACTACCTCCCATTGTTTAGTGTTTTCAACTAAAGCATCAAAGAAATGTAAAGCCTCTTCAGCAGTTTTGTCATAGAATTCACCATTACACATGGTGGCAACCAACATTTTCAGATTTGGAGTTAATGCATTATGGAAAAAATTAACAATTCTCTAAGATTCAAACCATGATGTGGACATGCTTGCAACAATTCCTTGAATCTTTCCCATGCTTGAGCAAATGTTTCATTGGATTTACACACAAAATTCATTATTTGCTGTTGAAAAATTACAGTTCTATTTGTAGGAAAATACTTCTTCAAAAATTTTGTTTGCATGTCTCTCCAAGTATCTATTGATCTAGGCTCAAGTGAATTCAACCACATTTTTGCCTTGTCTTTCAATGAAAATGGAAATAATTTAAGCCTAACCATGTCCTCATTAACATTCCTATCCATGCAAGTTCCACAAACATTTTCAAATTCTTTCATATGCATGTAAGGATTTTCTGAGTCCATGCCATGAAAAGTTGGTAAAAGCTGAATTGTTCCAGGTTTAAAATGAAAATTCTGATGTCCATTTGGAAGAACAATGCAAGATGAAGTGGTTTGTCTAGCTGGATAAAGATATTCTCGGAGAGGTCTAAGGATGTTTTGATCCATTTGGTCATTCTCTCCTTGAACACTTCCTTCCGGCAGAACAGGTGGTGGTGGATCCATATGTGCAACAGAAAATTCAGATTGTGAATGTGATGCAGCAGATTCAATCAATTCAGCAAGAGAAGATGGAGAATGCAATTCAGATTTGTTTCCAACAAGTTTACCAGACCTTAAAAGCATAAACAGAAATTCAGACTGAAGCAAAACTCTAATCTAACCTCCTAACTTCACAATTTCATCTATCGATTCACAGAGAATTGCAACTACAGCTTACAGCAGAGAAATGCAGCAGTATTCGAATATCAGATGAAACAGATTCAAATCAAAAATTCAGGATTCAGATGCAAACAGTTCTAAAACTAAACTAACAACCAAGACTATAAAAGAAATAGAAACAGAGATGGAACAAAGTTACCCAACAAGTTAAGCAGCTCTGTTGTTGAAAATGGTGGTGAGATGTACTGCCAGTTAATGCTCCAAAAGCTCAAAACACCATTGCTTCTCAAAGATCCCCAGCAGCGGCGCCAAAAATTGTGCTTGTTCTTACTTAATTACCTCACTCCAAAATAAAAGCTCAGATGAAAATTCAGATTATCAATTCAAATTTTTTAAAAAAATGTTAAGTGAGGTAAATCAAGACAAGTTTTCCCCCAAGTGCAAGGTGTGGTTGAAGCACAAAATAACTGGTAAGTCCCAGGTCATTTCCACAGGGATCTAGGGAGTAATGAAGTGAATGACTCTAATGGAGATTAATTTGGCAAAACACAACTCACAAAAAATGTGAAACAGAAAATTAAAATCTGATTTGGTTGGTTGATGGTTTTGAACTAGTTTTCCAAAAGCAAAATGAATTTAAACTAAAAGATTAAGTGATAAAAAGGTTGAGCAAGACAAGTTTAATACCAATCCGAATGAATTTCAAGTGCCAAGAGTTTATAAATTACCAAATCAATTTGTGCTGATTTTTGAGAAAATCAATTTCAATTGAAACAAACCATGGATTAAACACACAATGTGCATAACCTATTTTAAGGACAATAGGAGTTCTAATTCTAGCAACCCACATACAACAATATCATGAGAGTTCTAAGTTAAGCAACACCTATGAACTCATCAATAGGATATACAAATTTGGATTAATCGGGTCTTGAATCAATGAGTTCTAAGACACCCAGCTGCAAATTGACTTGATAATCATAAGAACTCAAAGTAAATCCATGAAGTTCGGCCACTTGAGATTCATTGGAAGGGCATTACCCTTGCCTTGGCCCAAGAAGACTTAGCCGAGCATATTAAAGAGAAGAAAAACAGAAATAGAAATCTGAATTGAAGACATTTCAACCTGAAAATGAAAGTTTAATGGATTCAGAACTGAAAATCTAATTACAGAAATTGAAATGAATTCAAAATGTAAATCTCAAAAACTCCAATGCCGAATTGAAATTAAAATGTAAAATTATGAACTCTCAATAAAATTTCTCTCAAAACCTCTCTCTACAAAACTGAATTTCTCTCCCTCCCCTTCCTCTGCTTTTCTGCGTGTATATATATGGGGAATGCTCCGTGTGTATCTCCTTTGCTTATTTTTTCTCTCTCCTCCTCTAACAGAATGTAGTCCTCATGATAGCTCCTTCTTTCTCCTACTTTTACTGATTTGCCCTCCCTGGATTGTAGGTTACATCACATGGAGAAGTTGGGGTCACATGGAATTTGTTGCTGTGAAGAAGCTTATATTTGAATACAGTAAAACCATATTCGAATATGATCCTCTGCTGCAGAAATTTCCAGAATAGTGATTCTGATCTCTTTGCATTGATTTCAACTGAATTTTCTTCTTCTTCTGAAATAGCTTCAATCCTTTGATGTGCTGTGCAGCATGCTTTCTTCTCAACATCCTCAATGTAGCTTAATTTCTTGTTTTTGTGATGGAAATCAACACATATTCCACTTTGGAGATATGGAGATGAAATCTGCACAAAACATAGATTTTATATCTTTTTATGATGTGTGCAAGTGTAATTTGAATATATAAATATGTAACAATTGATGTCCAATCAGCATAGTTGGGGAAAAAAAGTATAACTTCTGGGAATGTAAAAAAAAAAAAAAAACTCTCTCCAGTTTCCATTTTAGGAAAAACTCAAAACCTCCAATCTTCGAAAACCCCAACTTCTGAGAATGCAAAAAACATGGGGGAATTTTTGACATTCCTAAAATCTAACACCACTGAACTAAAAACCTAAGGTATCAAACTATTCCAAATATAAACCATGAAAGCCCCAAATTTTTGTAACCTTTACTATGCAAATTTTACTAGAAAAACAAAAAAAAAAAAATTAAAAAAAAAGCAAACTCTAACAGTTGTCAAATGCGCCAAAATCTAACATAATACACTATCTAGGGTTTACGTAGTTACTTGTAGTGAATCACGATAAAGAATAATAGTGCTTAGACTATTCGTACGTTCTTCTTCCTCAAAAAATGACCTACGTCTTTAGCTGTTGAAATGAATCACGAGCATTATCCCTTATTGTCCTTTTATGTCATTCGATTGCAATTTTTCTTTATCATTTCTTCTCTCTCTTTCTCTCTCAACGTGGGTTGAAGAGGGGCATGAGTGAAATAGGGAAGAAAATCCCGAAGTGTTTTGTTTATATACCTCAAAGTAATTTCATCTTTTCATCTCATCTGATGGTGAAGTTAACACTATTCCACATTTTTTTGACGCCAATGTGGTCCTTTGGTAATGTCAAGAAAATGAGGGAAGGGCAATGTTATTTCAAAAACCTTAGGGGGGTTTCTGTTGGTGTCAAAAACCTCAGTGGAGGTAAGTGAAATTTGTCCTAATTTTTCATAGCTTTCTTCTTTTATTTAACATAACATGGTATTTTTTTTTTTGGGTACAATAATATTAAAGCAAAAATTTTAATGCCAGAGCTATTTAATGTGTTTTTTTGTATCCATTAATAAATTTACCCTCATCTCTTATTTGAATCTAGATTCTCTCTCCTTTTAATTTCTCTCATTATTATTTATTCGTTAATATCTCTTGTCTCTTTCCAAAACCTATTTCTCTCTCTATCTCTCTCTTCAAAAAAAAAAAAAAAAACTCTACAGTTGAATAATAAATTTATTATTTTAATATCAAAATTATTAACTTACTATTAAATTATAAAAATATCATTTATAATATTTTATTTAATATATTTAAACATTTCTTATCACTATATATTTTTTTACTGATTAAAGAAATTTTAATACAATTGTGTAAAAGAAAATTTTATGCTATTAAAAATTTAAATTCATCTTTAATTTTAATAATAATAATAATAATTTAGAATAAAAATTATTAAAAATTTTATCAAAAATATTATTACTTTTATATTGTTTGCATTAAACTCTTTTTTAATCTTTTTAAAAAAATATAATATTTTTATACATATTTTATAATTTAATAAAATATGAAAAATAATAACTATAGAGAGATGTTATTTTTCAAAATTTATGTGTAAAAAATTATTACACTCGCAATATATCAAAAATTGAACTCAATTTTTATATTTAGTTTTTGATTTAGTGTGTGTAAATATAATAGGATTACTATTGAATATGTACGTAGAAAAAAGCTTAGAAATTAAATAATATTAAAAAAAGTTTCAAGAAGTGACTTGCCATTCATTTATAGGAGCAAATATACATTTATAATTTTAGTGATTTATTCAAGTTCATTCATGTAGTTTATAGTTTAAGTTTAATTTTGTATTATTTCGAATGAGTTTAGTAAGTTTTTCAAATTTAATATCATGAAAACATTAAAATGTAAATTTATTATTTATATATTAGAAATTTTTGAAAATATAAAAATAAAATTAAATATACAGCACGCAAACATGAGTTAGAGGAGTTTTTTTTTTTTTTTTTAAGGGATGGGTCCTTTTAAATGTTCATAATGATAAGAAATATTTAGATATATCAAATAAAATATTATAAATGAAATTTTTATAATTCAATAGTACGTTACTAATTTTTATATTAAAATGAGAAATTTATTATTCATTATGAAGAGAGAGATAAAAATGAATTTTAGAGAAATATGAGTTCTTAAAAAAATATTAATAAATAGATAATGATGAGAGAAATTAAAATAAGAAATAATAAAAAAAGAGTAATTTTATCAATAAATACCATTTTCCGTCTGAACCACAAACCTTGTAGTACAAAGATAATTCTTCCACATAACCAACTTCCTTACACATTGCTTGCAACTCAGTTCTAGAAATTCTATCATTATCGCAATAATCAAAGTAGTTCACTGTACGATTGATGAAATGCTCTACCACATCTTCCTTAACTAAATTTCCACCATGATTCAACTTAATTGTAAAATAATCTGGTGTGGAATCTGCAAAATTATAACATAAACAAACAAGCAGAAAATTAAATAACACATTTGTATTGACCAAATAAGACCAACAAGAAAAAAAAAAAACTTTTGTATTGTTAGTATTGAACAAACAAAGCTAAGGCATACAAACATACGGAATGGGACCAATTGCAGCACAATTTCTACTAAAAAAATTGAAAAGCCTAAATTAGTAGGGTTGTGAGCATAGATTCTTAGACCAAAACTAGGAATCGGCAAATCCTCATTCACAATTGTTTTTCTTATTGACAATTTTTAAATTATCTTTTTTTTCCTTGCTGTGGATGGTTACCAAAAATAAAATAAAATTAACATCAGACTTTTTTCTTTAAGAGAAAAAAAAAATCATAGAGGTGTGAACAATTTCAAGTGGGAACTTATTACAAAGTGAAATTTTTTCTTTAACGTGGGAACTTTCTTCAAAGTGGAAACCAACTGCAGTGAATTAATTCCTTTGCGGTGCAACCTAATGCATAATTAATTTTACCCTTTATGTACTATTCATATAGATGGTTTTTCCCTTACAATCAACTAGAAATGCACACAAGATGCGCAAGTCGGCCTATGACAAAAAAAAAAAAAAAAAAAAAAAAATTGGCACAAAAGTTAATGGCTTATTTTTGATTGTGTGTGCATTGCATTATTTTTACGGGTGATGTTTACAATTTGTTTGTTTGCCAAAAAAAAAAAAAATTATGCGATGCCTATGCAATTAAAAAAATAAACCAGTAGCTTTTGTGCGAATCTTTTTTGTCACATGCCGTCTTACACATGTATCGCGTGTGCCCTAGTCTCTAATTAAATAAAAATTACCATTATCGCAATTATTAAATCAAACTGGTAAGATTATTATTATACATAAAGTAGGTCAATTGCAGTGTAAAATAACTCAATTCCAACCCCATCAATCTGGAAAAATGAGTTTTTTGAAATAAAAATGTGTTACTCGATACTTACAAGTCGGTTTTCTTTCAGTGAGAGCCCTCAAGACCCATACCATTTTTGAAACCCTAGCTTTATTAATGAAAACCCTTCAGATCCGTAATGGAGTTGAAAACGGTAACTGAACTAGAAAGTCTCAATTAATTTAAAATAAAAAAGGTCTTTAAGTTGCTAAACCAATTAGAAGGTTATAGGTTTGCTTTGACCGACATAAGTTTGCTTTGCTAAACCAATTAGAAGATTATAAGTTTGTTCTGCCAACCATCAAAATCCCACAATGAAGTTGACCGGCATAAGTTTGCTTTGAATCTCTTCGAAAATATTTGGTTTGACCCGCAAAAGTTTGCTTTGATCAATAAATTAAAAATTCTTAGTTACTTTAAGTGTATGAAATGTCCAAATTACTCTCTTTTTTTTCATTAGTTAAAAAAAAAAAGTTAACGGTTTCCATCACAAATTTTGGATGGAAAACATGATTTGTCCTCAATAAAAAAGAAAATGATAATTGAAAGGAGAAGAGAGTTCAATTGGTAGTTGAAGGGATAAATAAAACATAATTTAATAGTTTAAACGGTAAGTAGGTATTTAAACCAATTTTTGTTACGACGTTATCGTTACTTTTTTTTTAAACTAACGTAGCATGGTATAAGAGTTGGACTGTTGATTTTTTTTTTTAAATAAAAAAAAAGCTTTAACATTCTGCCTAGCACACGCGCCCCACGTTATCCCCATCTGCCCTGCCAACCAACCCCGACTCGCCGCCAGAAAATCCCTACCCCGACCCCGTCGTCACCGGTCTTGGCGCCTTCTCCGGTTGCCGCCCATCCTCTATCATCCCTTTCCCTCCGACGGTACTGGCTCCTTTTCCGGCTCCATCAACTCCCACTTTCCCCGAAGCACTGCCTTTTTTTTGGGGGGGGGGGTCTCTGGAACTGTTAATTCCTATTGTGAAGGCTAGAAATCTATAGTAATTGGTTGATCTCCCCTTTTACTCCGAGGGGGATCTCGGCCCTTGAATGCAACCTACCCACACCATTCCAACAAAACAAACCCATTTCTTAGAAAAAGTTGTTTGGAAACACTCTCTGCCTTGGGAACAGATTATGATTATATTATACTTCACTTAAACAAAATTCAGATTTATTTTTTTTGATATATGGCAAAGAGCAAGTACGAATACGTGAAAAAATTCGAAGCAGAAGACGAAGTGTTCTTTCCTAAACTGATCGTCGTTCGCATCGAAGGCCGCTGTTTTCGCAGGTAACAGAATAAACCAGTCCTTGATTGACATACTGAACCAAACATTTATGTGTTTATATGAAGCAACTTATGTGAGGATTAGTATGCATAGCCCAGAATAATTTTTTCATGGGATACCTTAATTTTAGTGATTGGAATAATTAAAGAACATTTTTTTTTGTGATTTCATGAATAATTAAGGTGTCTAGTTATGATTTCGTGATTTATGGATTCCTAGTCCCTTAGGGATTTTGATGTCTTCAGTTAATTTATTTTAACCTACAAAGGTTCTCATAAGTGCCAAAAATTGTAATGTTCTTGAGGTTGAAAGGGAGCAATAGCAATTTGTGCTTTGGATTTTGGATGACTTATTACCAAAGTGATCAAAACCAGTTCTTTTTGTCTTTTATTGTTATTTAGGATCCTATCACTAGGTATGAGAGCCTCGACCTAGTGTATGGCATTGACACACAGTCAAATGAAACATTTGGCATTGTCAAATTTGAATCATTATAGCATGGCTTTGGGAAACAACTTGTTCCAAACTGATGAAGTACACTTGGAAGCACGAGTTGAAGCCAAGTTGGATTAGAAGGTCAAGTAATTGAAAGAGTTCCCATGTTGACAAAATTTATTGACCAAGCGACTCAAGGAAAACTACAAGAACTAAATTCCAGTTCAGTTGTGAATGACAGCGACTTGCATGACCAGGACGCTATCATCATCAACATCAATGAACTTATGACAATACTGATCATTACCAACCTTGTATCGAAGTGGACTCGATGGGAGTGGGGATCCAACTGGTTAGATTTCTTGGGCGGGAAATTTTTTAATTTCCATTGAATGCCAGATGCAACAACAGTAGAAGTGGCTACCTTTAATCTTGATGGAGATGCTATCTAGTGATATGATTTGTTAGAATCTTGTCATGGGTTCCCTACACAGGTTGAGTTTGTGGACATTTTTGTGTGTTGGTCCTGTGCACTTTGAGAATTTTTGATGGCAAGCTTGAACAATAGTGCCTGAATACCAAAGTCATTTTGAACACCTATCTACTTGCGCACGATTGGACAAAATGTCAATTGGTGGGAATATTTATTTGAAGGTATTCATCCCTTCATTCGCTAAGAGGTTAAGGCATCTAAAGAGACTGTCTGTGAAGAAGAATAATAACTACTAAGTATGGGGTGACTTGGGGGAGAGTGGACGTTTGATACAATGGAAGAGTCTTATGGCGTGGGGATGTGGAGGAGAATATTATCAATTTGGCCGAATTTTATGGAACGTTGCTTGGTGAAGGTGGGCAAAGGTAATAGGGTTCAATTTTGCCAACATAAAAGGAGAAGAGGTAAAAGTAGGATTTGGGAAGATTTTCTTGTTATTATTCTCTTTAGCAAAAAACCCAGAGGTAACCGTGGATCAGTGCTTGGGTAGAGCAAATGTCAGTCTAGTCTGGAATATCTTATTTTCCAGGAACATCAACGACTGGGATATGGGGAGCTTTTGACCTTATTGCAGGAGTTGTACGGTATGATTGTTGGTGAGGTGGGGGAGGATTGGAAGATGAGATTATTTGGGAAGGTGCTAAATTACGTACATTTTTTGTCAAATCCTTTTCTTTGGGCTTGTTGGGATAGGAGGAATTGGACTTTCCGTGGTTGAAATCATGGAGCAATGGGGCTCCTACTAAAACTATATTTTTCCTATGGTGTGTGGTAAGAGGAAGCATCCTTACACGTGACAATCTTTAGAAGAGGGTGTCCATTTTGTTAGTGTAATGGTGAATCAATTTCACATTTACTACTTCATTGCCCAATGACAAAGGTTTTTTGGTGTTTGGTTTTGTCTTGCAGCCATATGAACTGGGTATTTCCAATGGAGATGCCTGATATGTTGGTGGAATGGTGGGTGGCGAGGCTTGGCAAACAAAGAAGGAAGGTGTGGAATTTGATCCCTTTTTGTATCTATTGGCTGCTTTGGAGTGAAAGAAATAGATGAGTCTTTTAGGGGCTTGAAATGCCATTATTTAAACTAAAGATTTTATTGTTATGCCATTATTTAAACTAAAGATTTTATTGTTATCAACTTTCCATGGCTGGGCTACTCTAAACTGTGGACCCAGTGTTCATACATTTTTTGATTTCATTGATTTTTTTGAACCTTAGAGTTTTCTCTTTTGCAATGGAAGATGTGTAGTTTAGGTAACTTTTATTTTGTACTACGGGTGACATCCCTTGATGCCTTTTCTTTAATGAATTCTTTTATTACTCACCCCTCCCCCCCCCCCCCCCCCCCAAAAAAAAGAAGAAGAAATGATGGGCATCTATTTTTTTTTGTGTGGGTAAGAAACAAATAAATTAAATAATGATAATCAACATTCATATGAAACCCTAAGCAAATAGTTTGAATAACCTGGAGGGATGGCTACTAGAAACATACTAGAGCAGCGGCTTACATAAGAATTGAATGAACAGATTGCCAAAGGTGTATCCTTCCATTGTGATAAACGATTCTAGAGGGGATATCATCTTTGAAACAATGAATTGGATGCAAGTCTCTTGCCTGAAGAAGAAATTGGGCGATCATGTTGTGTCTCAACATCACCTACCAAACCTTCTCCCTAACAGTGAATCAATTCTTGATTGGAAACTCTATAAGAAGAATAACCATGCCATGGTTGAAGTTTTAGTGTGATGGGGGAACCTATGAGTTGAAGATGACACTTGGGAGTCATATCGATTGTTTAGAGGTGCAATTTTTTTCTTTTCTTTTTTTTTTTATTCCAACGACTAACCTTGAATGCGAAGTTGATAGTAAGGATGGGAAATGATTGGCGTGGATGGTTGGGGTCAGATGTTTTGAACTTCCAACCGGATAATGTTGAGTGTCATCCATTGTGGGAGTCTTATGAGGAGAGTGGGGTGAGAGCTGTGATAGTTTGGAGTAAGAGAGAGTAGAGAGCAAGAGTAGCGGTTATGGCTATAGTGAAGGGTTGTAGTAATGTGCCTTGTAGGGTTGATGGATGAGGGTGTATGTATAAGAGTTAGAGGGGGTAAAGACCCCGAGTTATACCCTTTTTTGAGTTTGTGGATATGTTGGAGTTTTAATTCAACACTTAGGTCCTCCTTGCAGCTTCTTGATGATTTTTATGATATATTGATTACTTGTCAATATATATATATATATGAGGTTACAAAACATATTTAGGATGAGGTGCCGTGGTGTATGCTATTTGCAGATGATATTGTTTTAGTAGATGAGACGAGAGAAAGAGTAAATGCTAAGCTAGAATTGTGGTCGAAAACGTTAGAGACAAAATGGTTTAGGCTAAGTCGATGCAAAACGGAATATATGGAATGCAAGTTTAGTCAAAGTAGAGTAACTGTTAGTATAGAAATAAGTTTAGGCACACAAAAGATTGTAGAGAAAGAAAACTTTAAGTACCTTGGATCTATGGTGCAACAAGATGGAGGGATTGATGCTGATGTAAGTCATAGGATTTAGGCCGGATGGACCAAATGGAGTAGTGTTCGGGGGTCTTGTGCGATCGAAAAGTCTCCCTCAAGGTGAGAGGAAAGTATTATGGGTGGCAGTAAGACCAGTGTTGCTATATGTATCAGAGTGTTGGGCTGTAAAGCATAATCATGTTCAGAAGATGGTAGTTGCGGAAATGAAAATGCTAAGATAGATGTGCGGGATTACAAAAAGAGATAGGATTAGGAACGAGGAGATTAGGGACAAAGTAAGAATATCACCGATTGAAGATAAAATGAGAGAAAATCGTTTAAGATGGTTTGGTCATGTTAGAAGGTGTCCAACGGAGGCACCTGTTAGAAGGTGTGAAAGTATGGAGATTGCCAGGATTAGGAGAGGAAGAAGAAGACCCAAGAGAAGTTGGAAAGAAACTATTAAACATGACTTTGCTTACCTGGATTTAATAGAGGACATGTCCCTAAACAGATTTGATTGGTGTCGTCAAATCCATATAGCCGACCCTACCTAGTGGGAAAAGACTTCGTTTGGTTTGGTTTGGTTTGGTTTATATATATATATATATATATATGAGGGGCTTGTCTTATGGAGTCTTGTGACTTGGTTAAGTAAATTTAGTCATTTGCTGCGTTGTCTAGCGATTGGAGTGTTGGGGTAAGTTTGTCTTGAATATCTCTTTCTAAACGGATCAAGGGAGTCGTAAAAGTATTCCCCAACTTTAGCCAACAAACTGTTGGTCCCAGTTATCCGGCACGAGGGAGGACTATAATACCCTTGGGTTCTTCGGCCTTGCTCCGATCTTAAGATAGATCTCATGAGTGGAAGGTACGGTTAGGGGAGGTCCCTAGGCCTTGTTTCGTGCCTTAGGTGAATCTCATGGAGGCTGTGTATGTAGATACTGGACTTTAACAGAGATGTGGAGGTTCCTTGATGCAATGAGGTAGATTTGGTTGAAGAGTGATGCGAGACTAAGCATATTTGACTGGGTACTGAGTACACAGGTGAGGTGCAGCTTCCCAAATTAGGATTTCCTAGTTTTGGGAATTGGAATAATTAAGGAGTCTATTAGAAATTGTGATTTCTTAAATAATTAAGCAGTCCATTGGGGATTGTGATTTCCGAATTTTAAGTTTCCTAGTTCTGATTTCCAGGTATAAAGTGATTTCCTAATTTTAAGTTTCCTAGTTCTGATTTCCAGGTATAAAGTTTTCTAGTCCATTAGGGATTTTGATTTCTTTAGTTTATGTTTCCTTAAATTGTTTCGCTAAGTACTATAAATTGTAATGTCCTAGAGGCTATTGAAAGCAATCAACAACATTTCGTGCCTTTGGCTTTTGGAGGACAAATCCCCTCAAAGTGATCAAAACCGTCAAAACCGCTTTTTTTCCTTCTCTTTTCTTGTTATCTTAATATTTCCGGTTCATGGCATATTAGGATCCAATCAATTTTTTGTATGCTTATGCATTGACATTAAAAAATGTTACAATATATTTTGAAACATAAAGGCAATGATTTGATGGTTTTGAACTCAAAGAGCTATGTCTTTAAATAGTTGTGTGTGTAAAGATGCTGATATGCATTCATTGCACCCATTTGAATTTTTGGCTACCCCAAAAGTGCTTTATTGTACTGCAAGAATTTCAAGTTTAGTAATTGGGTTGATGTGAACATTGTTGCATTTTCATGTATACATATATACATCAGAGCTGGAAGATCAGTGTTGGCCTTGGTTCAGAGCATCTGTTAGTAATCTGGTAATAAGACATAAGCCTATAGCTCTGTTAATTAGATAGTTCGCTGAAACAGAGATTGGAGAACAGAGATTGAAGACTTGGGTGAGAACTTGTACGTATTCATTGTATATAAACAGAGCAAACAATCTCTCTATTTTTTTTTTTTTTTTTTTTTTTCAGGATGAAGGAAAGTTCAGAGGATTGAATTCTCAATTAACCTTTTCTCTTATTTCTGTTTCCTTCTCCTCTTCTTCTTTGTCTCTCTCTTCCTTTTCTCTCATTCCTTTGTTTCCATTGGACCTAGTGTTCTATATTAACAGTATGGTTGTGTTTGTTTAGGGGAGTTGAGTCTTTTGGATTGGATTTCAAAACTTGCAGGCCCCGCAAGTCTCATGTTTGGGACTCAAAAAATGGTATGAATTTGGCATCCAAAGTGGACACCAAGTCTCTGAAGCCGCATCCCAGGGAGGGGTGGGGTGATATCTATTCCATTTTTGGATTTCTTCTCGCCATAATTTAGAGGCTCAAAATCTATCTCTTATCAAATCTCATCTCTTATCTCACTCCCTGTTCTACCAATCAATAACACTTGATCTCATCACAAAAAAATAATCCCATGCTATATCTAATTCCATGTATTATCTCATGATATTACTTATTTCCTATCATCTTGTCCCTATAATCAAACCTAACTTATGTATACACGTGCGAGTGCAGAAAAGAGTTGGAGGTGGGTGTGGGAGGAGCTCGATTATATGTCTTATAAACAAGTATATAAAATTTTAAGTTTAGTAAACTAGAAAGAAATTTTACGTCAAAAAAATATATAGATACATAACATTATCGATATGGCTTATCGAAAATTATTCAACGTATCTGTGGTTGATGCTGTGTTTTAGGTTTGGATTTAGGCATTTGAATTGACTTCAATTATGTTACTTTTTTTGGACTGTGTAATCTCATGTTTTGTATTAACTTTGTTAAGTTGCGCTTTCATGATAGATCATGAACATTAACTATTTTTTTTAATCTTCTTATAGATTTTCTGATATTCATAAGTTTGAGAAACCATATGATGAGAGAGCTTTGAAATTGATGGACTCTTCTGCAATTGCCGTTTTGGAGGAGTATTCAGATATAGTCTTCTCATATGGATTCGGTGATGAGTATAGGTAGCTCTTGGTTATTCGTTATCTCTCTTTAATTCTATGATCATATTGTCACTTAACTTTTTCATTTTTGTTGTAATGTTTTACTATCATTTGCTTGGAAATATGAGATTTTTTTTTTTTCTATTGGTGCTTTACAGCTTTATTTTCAAAAAGGAGTCTGACTTTTACAAAAGGCGTGCCAGGTACCTTTTTTGACTTGAGAATCTCTAGGTGTAGCCATGTAATGTTGGTATCATTTTCTAATGCTTGATAAGTCAAGTTAAATGCCTATCACATTGATGTTCAACTCAACACAGCTTGCTTTAGGATCTTATGAACTAGTTTTTATTTATTTATTTTGCATAACTCAACTGGAAAATGTGATCTTCTCAAATTAGATGTAAATAATATAGTTAGCGCCATTTCATTTGAATTTCTTTTTTTTTTTTTTCAATATTTCACTTTGTTTTCTTTTTGTGCTTGGTTTTGAGGAAATGTTTTCTTAATACAAGTCCTTTTTAGTGGAAAAATTGATTTTAATTGTGTTGGTCTTATTGGAGATAACTGGCAGACAGAAGGGGGTGTTGACGGAGGCAACCACCTAACACTTTATTAAAAATCCCTTTAGTTTGTGATTATTTATGATAGGAATGGAGATATTTATTTTATAAGAAGTGGAGAGAAGAAACTCAAAAGCGAAGGTTCATGCGGATTTCTTGCGAAACTTTTGATTTAGTAGATAAAAGAGATGAAAGATAATCTTGAAACAATCTAGAGGATATACACTTGTAATATTGTTGATGGGGGATGAAGTTGAATGGGTCAGTGGATGCCTTCGTCATTTTTTCGATGGCCAATGGAGGAGAGCATCAATGAAACAGATGAGGAAAGGCAACCGAAGGCTCTAGATCAAAGGCCTGGATAACAGAGAGGTTTGATGCCTCATGATCGAAGTGGAGGGTAAGATGAGAATGTGTATTTTCATGCCAGAGATGCATTTGGGGGGGGGGGGATGGAAAGATCTAGCTAGAGTGCTGTGCGATATGGTGGGTTCTAAGGCTTTGGCCTGCGGAGGAGGTCACACCTATAAAGGAGCTTGTAGAGATTCCTGAGTGGCTGGAAAAATCATTGGATGGTTGTGCCGATGAGTGAAGCATTCTCTTGCAACTTTGGAGTGACCTTTGGGGCAAAGGAGAAACAAGCAAGGTTTTTCGAGGGGTGTTTGTGGGATACTTTGAGAGTTGGGTTATGATAATGCTCTATGCGAAAGTGTTGAGAGAATAGGCAGAGAAACGATGGAGCATGATAGTGGGTTAGGTGGTGAAAACCCTCAATAGTGCCTCCTCCTTGTTTGTTTTACTATTAGAATAGGAAGCTTGGAGGGTCAAAGGTGGTTGATGGTGGTTTGGTGATTACCCAGTTTTCTTGGATGGGTGGTGGCCCACTGGATGCTGTTATAGCTCAGAGGCAAAACCAAAAGAATTGTGGATTAGGGTTGTGGGATTACCACTCTACTTGTGGTTGTAGGATGTCTTCAGAGCCATTGGAGATTAAAGAATATTGAGAGAAAAGTATTGTATTGTGTATTTTGTAAGTCTGAATACACTCATATACATATATATACAAAAAATAAATAAAGAAAAAGGAAAAACTAAGTCCTAAGTTTATGCTCGCAATCAGGAAATTAAAACTAAATCAAATCCTCTAAGAAAGGAAACTAATTCAAAATTCAAATTTCTCTTAATAGCTATATTTCTACACTCCCTCTCAGGTTGGGTTGTAGATGTTGACGAGTCCCAGCTTGGATCTCAATTCTTCAAAGGTAGCTCTAGGAAGAGCTTTAGTTAAAATGTCTGCCATTTGAAGTGCGATAGGAACATAGCTTACTGAAATTGTTTCTCTTTCTATCTTTTCCTTGATGAAATGGTGATCTATCTCCACATGCTTTGTACGATCGTGATAAACCGGATTTTTTGTGATGCTTATTGCTTGATTGTCACATAACATTACCGAAAATTTAAATTCTTGTAGGAGTCTCTTTAACCGCATACCTTCACAAATTCCATATGCCATGGCTCTAAACTCGGCTTCTGCACTGTTCTAAGCTACAACTGATTGTTTCTTGCTTCGCCAAGTGAGTAGGTTCCCAAAAACATGCGTGCAATACCTTGAGGTTGATTTTCGGTCTGTTTTAGAGCCTGCCTAATCAGCATCTGTAAATATCTTAATGTTTCTTTCGTAAGTCTTTTTGAATATAAAGACCTTCTCCAGGAGCGGCTTTTAGATGCCTGAGGATGTGATAGACGTTCATATGTTCCTCAATCGGGTTGTTCATGAATTGGCTAGCAACACTGACTGAAAAACTGATGTCTGATCTCGTATGTGAGAGATAGATGAGTTTGCCAACAAGTCTCTGATGACTTCTTGTGTCCACAAGAACGCTTTTCTCCTCTGATTGCGACTTAGTTGTGCTGTTCATAGGAGTATTGGCTGGTTTACAATTGAGCATCCCTGTTTCCCTGAGTAGACCAAGCACATACTTGCATTGAGAGATTGAAATACCTATTTTTGACCTTGCTATCTCCATCCCAAGAAAATATTTGAGGTTTCCCAAGTCTTTTAATTCAAATTCTTGAGCAAGAGACTTTTTAAGCTCGCCAATTTCCTTTTCATGAGCCCCAGTTAGTATATTGTTGTCCACATGTACTATGATGATAGTAGTTCTCCCTTCTGAGGAGTGCTTGTAAAACAGTGTGTGATTAGACTGGCCCTGTGAGTAGCGAAATCTCTTTATAGTCTTGGTGAACCAATCAAACCAAGCACGGGGAGACTGTTTAAAACCATAAAGAGATTTCCTTAGCTTGCATACTTTGTGGATGTTTTCCTTTGTCTCAAGGCTTGAGGGAATATCCATATATACTTCTTCTAGGTCTCTATTGAGGAACTCATTCGTAACATCCAGTTGATACAAAGGCCATCTAAATTGACTGCAAGTGACACCGAAACCTGTATGGTGTTTAACTTTGCAACTGGAGCAACGGTTTCCTGGTAATCAATTCTATAGAATTGTGTGTAACGTTTAGCAACTAATCGAGCTTTGTGCCTATCAACACTCCCATCAGTTTTGTATTTGACATTGAAAATCCATTTGCATCCAACTAGGTTCTTTCCTTTAGGTAGATAAACTAGCTCCCAAGTTCCATTTTTTTCAAGTGCTTGAATCTCCTCATCAATTGCTATCTTCCATTTAGGGTCCTGAAGAGCCTCTTAGATGTTGTTTGGAATTTGAATTTCTGTAAGATTAGTAGCAAATGCTCGATATCCAGGCAATAAGTTCTTGTAAAAAATGAAATTATAAATAGGATGATTTGTGCAAGATCTTACTCCTTTCCTTTGAGCGATCGGCAAGTCTAATCATTAGGGCTAGAATTGGTGTTACCTAAATGAGTTTCTTGCTGAACTGAATTTGGTTAAGTTTCATGGGTTGTGCTTGGATGCATTTGTTCCTCTATGTTCGCAGGAGCGTGCTTCTGCCTTGAGTAGACATTTGTTGTTTGGGATTGATAGACTTTGGGAAGAGGAAATATCAAAGAATGAGGAGTCTTTGAGACTGACTTTTTTTTTTTTTTTAAATACCTCTGTTGATGACTGACTACAGCGTTGACAACGATGGCGTCGTCTGGCGAGAGGACTTCAATGACCGGGTTCACAGGCTGTTAAGTACGATCGTTGAAGACTCGAAGGAAGCCGACTAGGGTTGTTGAGGAATCGATGATGACTGAGTCAACTGGAGTCGTCGACTACAGTGTGACCGACGACTATAATGAAAGACGTGAATGGTGAAAGTGATGTTGGAGATGATGTCGTTGGAAGTGGAGTAGATCAACGGCGTCTGTGATTGATGCTAATGTTGAGAATCGTTGATGATAATGAACGATCGATTACAAACAATCGACGATTGATCAGCTCTTGCAGTCGACGATCGATCGACTGCGAACAATCTGGATAAGCAATCGGCTTTGTATGAGCGATCGATTATGAATAATCGATTCTAACTCTGGACGATTCTAGAAATTGATTCTGGTAATCGATGAATCAATTTTGGATCAGTGGATGATTCTGGATGAATCGATTTTGGACGAATAGTCGATTCTGGCAATCGATGAACGAATGATCGATTACGAACATTCGACACTGAAATGATTGATTGGGTGAAAGGGTGAGGCTACAAGCAAGTCAGACAATGATGGATCAGCGGAAAAACCGATCAAACAGGAATGGGTCAGCAAGTGACCTACTTTGATACCATGAAGAATATTGAGAGAAAAGTATTGTATTGTGTATTTTGTAAGTCTAAATACACTCATATACATACAATGAACGAATAAAGAAAAAGGAAACTAAGTCCGAATTTTGTGCACGCAATCAGGAGATTAAAACTAAATCAAATCCTCTAAGAAAGGAAACTAATTTCAAAATTCAAATTTCTCCTAATAGACATATTTCTACAGAGATGCTTGTGGGGGATATGTGGGTCTGGATGAAGAAATTGCGGGAAGAACACATTCAAGGGCCTCAAATCTTTGTTCGTGGGCTAGGAGCCTAGATACCAGCGAAGGTTTTGATCGTAGAAGGTGGCTTCAACTTCGAGGTGTCGATTTAGGTAGAAGTTGGCACTAGGGCTTAAGTCAGATTCTCAATCGCAATAGTTTCAAAGCACAGTCTATATGGGGTGCACTTGGAAAGGGGAACGATGGTGGCGTGTGAATCAATAGGTCATCTAAAGCATGTGGAGGTCGAAGAGATGTGGTGGGCTATATGGAGGCAAGATGCAACTGTATCCACGTCCTTACCTGGCAAGGGAGGGGTGATTTATTACCACAAATGGCTGACACGTGGAAGATTGTTAAAATGCTGGGGGCCTTAGGCTCCTTCTAGTGGAAAATAGAAACTTGGGCCTTGAGGATTTTCTGATCACAGAAAGCCTATAGTGGGTTTAATGAACTCAAGTACAGCTGGTCCAAAATGAATACCCCATGGATTGGACTAAAAGGGCTTATTACCAATCTAAAAGTTAAAATACAACAAGCCTAAGTAAAGAAAGCCATCATAAGGGATGCTCACACCAACTGGGTTGACCTGAATAGTTTTGACCTATTCTTCTCAATGACACAGGAGATTAAAGAGGTGACTTAGCCAAAATCTCAAGTCTTGGAATGGCCCTCCAATGTGATAATGAGACTAGCACATCTTTGCTTCCATCTTTTGCCTCGTCGTCTCCTTCGAAAACTTCTTTTATTCCTTTGATGGTTAGAACAAATGCTTTAGATGGCAATTGGGTTGACTGTGAGGGGGTGAGGAGGAGGGGGTTCGAGGAGGGGGCTAAGACTAAAGGGAAGGGGCTAGGGATAATCTCTCATATGAAGATTTGAAGAGATGGGCAATGGTATTTTGCAGGGTGGACAATTACAGTGGGTTTGAAGAGGAATAGATGTACGACATGTAGAGCAATGCAGAAGACTTGTTGAAAGAGCTTGAAGACCAGACTCCAATGGTAGACAAATATGGCCTTCAATCTGGTAGGAGTTCTTTCGCGAAGAAATGGTGGTAGTAGTGAGGGGGGATGGGTGTTGTCGGACATCGGTTGGGAGGATGCTGTTAGAAACATTGCTTTGATTGTATGTGTCAAGAAGCCCAATAACATTTAAGAGGAGGAGGTCTCAACCTTAAAACCTAGGTATTATAGTAAGGGAAGTCCATCTCTTATATGGGAGAAATAAGTTTTCTCATGAGCTGATGTGAAACAACTTGTAACAGCCTCCCTCACGCTGGCCTGCATGTGCATAGGTGCAGCGTGGACTGTGGTGAGGTCCAGTTGAAAACTAACTTTGATACTATTATGCCCATGGGAACTGGGAGCTGTGGATTGTGAACCACTTAAGGACAGAACCACTTAAGGTCTTGTCTCCCATAGATGTTGAGCCTTGCTGGCTTGTTGGAGGTGTACTGTGGCAACGATAAGATGGTGTACAAATGGGTCCTTAAAAGGGTAAAAAAATTCTAGAAAATTTTGAGAGTTTCCTATGAAGGCATGGAAGATGGGATAGATTGTTCATTAAAATTGAAGAAAGGATAAGAGCCACCAAAACCAACGGTAAGGGAAGGAGAGAATTGAGGCTTTTGAAATGTTCAATTAGTTATGATAATCAAGGAGGTGGAACTGGGAGGTGAGGGGGTGGGAGACGTCAAAATTTGATTATAGCTCAATGAACTTCAAATTTTTAAGTTGGAATGTGAGGTGTCTAAATGGGAGGGAGAAGAGGGCTATTATTAAAATGGCCTTGAAAAGATGGAAGCCGGTCCTGTTTGCCTTTAAGAAACCAAGCAAGAGGAGTTAGACGACTAGGGAGTTAGAGAAGTTTGGGCTGAAAGAGGGGTGAATTGGATGTCATTGCCAGCAGGAAGGGCCTCGAGCTACTTGCTATGTGCGATGGAAGGAAATTGGAGTTGGCAAAAAATGGAAAATTTCTGATCCCAGGATTTTTTAGAGGTTGTGAAGACGATTTCAAGTGGGTATTAACTTGGGTTTATTAGTTGGTCCTAAGTATGAATAAGCAAGAGTTCTTGAAGGAACTATTTGCTATTGTAAACAGATGGGAGCATCCTTGGTGCATGGGGGAGATTTTAATACGACTAGGTTTGCATAAGAAAGAAGGGGTGGTACCTCCACCAGCAGGGCAGCATATCTTTCAATAACTTCATCGAGGACTTACAACTAGTGGATTTAGCTTTGGTTGGAGAAGTCACATGGTCTAACTCAAGCAATAGATTTAGAATTGATAGTTTCCTCATATTGAATGAGTAGGAGAAGCATTTTAATAGAGTCACTCAGAGCCTGATGCCCAAGATAGCTTTTGATCACTTCTCTATTCTTCTAAATTGTGGGGGTATCAAACCAGGATTTGCCTATTTAGGTTTGAAAATAATACTGGCTGAGGACTTCAAGGATAAAGTAGTAGGGTGGTGGGCTAGCTACTAGGTGGAGGGAACAGCTAGCTATGTGTTAGCCACAAAATAAAAAAGTCTAAAGCTGGATCTACTTCAATGGAGTAGGGATGAATTTCGCAAAGTGGAAGCTAGAAAAGGGCATCTTCTTCAAGAAATTTCTAGGTTGGTTCAGAAGGAGAAGGGGGAAATATTGGATTAAGAGGAAACCCAGACCAAAGAAAGCATAAAATAGAACTAGGTCAACTAGCTTGATTGGAGGAAATAAGCTGGAGGTAGAAGTCTAAAATTTTGTGGCTGAAGGAGGGGGATAAGAATGTAAAGTTCTTTCATGGAATGGCCAATTCGCATAAAAGAGAAAACTGCATCTGGATGATCAGAATTGATGCTGGCATTTGGAAGAGGAAACAAAAGTTAAAGAGGCATCACTTAATTCTATTCGAGGTTGTTCAAAGAAGGGGAGTAGTGGGGACAGATGGCTTGGATTTCGCCGAGCTCGCTTTGGAAGATTCTTGAGCTTTGGAAGAGGAATTTTTAGAGGAAGTGTGGCCGACACTAAAATATTTGAATGGGGGTAAGGCTATGGGCTCTAATGGAATGACAATGGCATTTTTTTAGAGTTGCTGGGGTATGTTAAAAGAATACATGATGTGAGTGTTTAGGGAATTCTTCGAGGAAAGGGCCTTTGTAAAGAGTCTCAATGTCTCGTTTATAGCCCTAATCCCACACTCCAGGTCGATCACTGCTGGAGTTTGTACAAATTGATTGTAAAGGTTCTAGCCCTAAGGATGAAGGCATTATTATGTTTTGGCTGGGAAAAAGCGATGGATGAGGCGATGCAAGTGCTACATCACAATCATACATGGAAACTAATTTCTCTTTCACTTGGGAAGAAGACAGTACGGTCCTATTGCATATGCACATTAAAATATCTACCAAATGGATTTATTGAGAGACTTAAGTTTTGATTGGTAGCTAAGGATATATTCAGATTTATGGTGTTGATTATCTAGAGATCTTCTCACTGGTGGCTCATCTTAATTCGTTTGTTTTTTACCATTTATTGCAATGAGCAAGTTGTGGCACATATTTCAATTAGATGTCAAAAATGCCTTCTTGCATAATGTACTCTAAGAGGAGGTATATATGGATTAGCCCCTTGGTATATTGCTACAACAATGAACACCTCATTTGTTTTGGTATATAAAAATGACTTATTTTAATAATAATAATAATAATCAAGAAAACAAAACAGTGTAGATATTCATGAAACTAGGTTCATTTTATGTTTGATGTGAATATTTGGTCATTATCCTTTTATAAAAGTTTAAACTTATTGGTTATTGTCACGCAATTTGTTATCAATTCAATATTTTTAGAGGTATTCTCTAATAAAATTATAATACAAGTATAATTTGTTCTGATCGTCAAATTTATTGTAGTTGAATGTTAGTATACCACGTTCCGGACTGTGGGTAACTATGGAAGTGGGGTCACTACTGGATTGGCTTCGAGTGTGGGTCGTGAGGGGCTCAAACTCGGCCCATGGCTCAATGACACCCATTTTCCATCACTAAGTTAGTTTTCCACTTTGGAAATTAGCTTAGGTAGTTAGGTTCTTTTTCCTGCCAAAATCTTAGGCATGGAGTTGTGTTATCTTTGGAACATGAATTTGTAAAGGGAAAAGAAAAATGAAGGAAAATAAAATTACTCATTTGTGCAGTATTTGTATACTTAATCAAGTAAAAATCAAACTTTTTTGGTAACTATTTATTCATTATAGTCTCATTTTCTCACTCAAATTAAAAAAACAAATGAAATAAATTTGACTTTTTCACTCTTATTTGCATTTCTTTCTCCACAAATTCATGTTCCAATCATAACCTTCGACCTTTGCTTAAAATGAATGTGACAATATTGTGTAAGTTCAGAGTTTTTCCAATCGAAAACCTACGCACTTAGGCCTAGAGCTTTGTTTGACATGAATATGACAATAATCCCTAAGTTCGGGGCTTTGTGAATTTTGGCCTAGACGTGAATATGACAGCATTGCCTAATTTGGCCACTTTTCTAGCTTCTCACTCACTCCTAGTTTGCTGCATTTGCACGAAGATGCTTATCTAGTATTCATCTAAATTTTGTTTTTTTTGTTTTTTCCTTTTTGGTACAAGATTTATTATCTCATTATTAAAATTAACCTTGCAGCAAAATACAATCCCTCATTACATCTTTCTTCACGTCTGTGTATGTCACTAAATGGAAAGAATATTTTCCTCAGATGGATTTGAGGTTCCCACCTTCATTTCAATCTCAGATTATAGACTGTCCATCAATAGAAGTTCTTCAAGCCTATCTTGCATGGAGACAGGGTGATTGTAAGTATCTGCCAGTAAACAAAATCACCAGCTCAATTGCTCCGGAGTAATTTAATATTCAAACTTGTTCCATGGTGTCTTTTGGACTTACCGAATGGAAATATAACTATATATTTTCATTTTACAGGTCATGTCAAAAACCAATATAATACTTGTCTTTGGTTGCTGATTGAAGCTGGGAATGTTGAAAGTGAGGCACGAGAAATTTTGAAGGTTTTAACATTTGGTTATATAGTTTTCATTAGCACTTCTTCATTTCTGGGTTATTTTTAAAAGAATAATATCGCATTGGGTAAATAATATTCTTTTTTGGCTTTGAAAGAATATTTTGAATTGAAATTTCTTTGCAAATCAATCTGTTCTTGCTGATTTTTGACAAAAATTTCTATTATGATGAGATAAGAATAGTTTAGTTGTAGAATTTGCTTTGGTTCTATGGTGTGTTTGCTAGGAAAGTAGTAGGATTTATGGTAGAGTGGGCCTTCTACTATCTAGTTTAAAGGATGTTCAGAATCCATGTTTTGTTTTGGTTCAAGCTCTAAGTGTATAGAGGAGTGTTAAGTACATATTTATGCTTATTGGATGTTAAAAGCCCTAAACCAAGTTTTAGTGGTGCATATCTTTGGTTTGGATGTTGGAGGTCCTGACACACTTGTTTGTTTGTGTACTGTACTTGGACATTGGGCTTGCTGAACTTGGATTTTTCTCTAAGATAATAGCTTGCTAATATGAACTTTTGATGCTGATAAATTCTTCTTAAATGTTATAATTGATTAAAGGACTTGACCTCTCTTGTGGCAGAATTGTTGATGACTTGATAATTACACCAAGTTGGTAATGTGAAAGCTATAATGAAATCTACCTTATAAAAGCTTATTGTAGCCTAGGAGGTTATCTCGACCATCGGATGATCCTTAAAAGCCTTATTAATTAAAATTCATGCTGAAGATCAATTCATGATTATCTTATCTTATATTGTATGCCACTAGCTCCATACCCTAAGAAGCACAAATTCTTCGAAGTGTGTTATATTTTATGCAACAATATCGGACACACACTTGTTGGACAAGTCGAAACACGTGTCAATATATTACATCTAATGCAATGCATGTTGCATGTTGGACAGGCCACAAATATTTTGTAATACTTTTTTCTTCACATACGACAGTGTAAGCTTAATTTCGAGTAGTTGAAACTCTTAGAACGGCAGTCAAGTGCGTGAGACTCCTGTATTGGGGGGTTTGATAAGGGTTAGATGTACACAACTTTATCCCTTATTTGCAGAGAGGTGGTTTCCATCTTTTGTGTTAATTTTTATGTGTTTAAATATGATTGAATTAATTTAGGTAAATTACACTCAACTCGCCTTGACATTCGGCTAATTATAGGTAACTACCCTTAATATTTGAAATGTACACACACACCCCTTATTTTGAAAGGTTTGCGCAACTAAATTCTTTACGTCTATTTAGCTGTCAATGTTAAATAAAAAGTAGTGTAGTCACATGGAAAAAACCATACGGGATGTTTCTATTACCTCTTTAGACTATATAAAATGTTCAAAAAATCATTGTAATATTTAAAAGTTAAAAAACAATCTGTGAAGATAATAATTTGCAATATTTTGCTTCATTTCATTATTTCCATTTCCAGACATTGGGTTTAATTTTGGTGATGGAATCGAACTATAGTTTGAGAAGGAAAAGTCTTTTTTTTTTTTTAGTTGTATAGCAGTTAAAGATCTTAAAGGCATTTTAGGCATTTTATGTAGTCTAAATGGATAAAAAAGATATCTCATATGGTTTTCCCACCTTTACTTCACTACTTTGCATTTAACTTTGACAGCCAAAGGACAAAAGAATTTCAGTTGTAATAAATATTTCAAAAACAAGGGGGGTGAGTGTAAATTTTAAATGATGAAGGTACTTACCTATAATAAGTCAAATGTTTAGGAGAGCTAAATGTAAGGGTTATTTGCCTTTATATCCCATGTACTAAAGGTGAAAATAAGTAACACCTCTGCATTTAAAAACCTACTTTTACACTCTTCCTTTGGACTAAAGTGAAAACATTAAACAATTCATCAATTTTAACAAAGACCTACTTTTACACTCTTCCTTTGGACTAAAGTGAAAACATTAAACAATTCATCAATTTTAATGGTTTTAACTCATAATAACTTCAAGAAATGCATTTACACCTCTTATACTTGACATTTTTTGCTCTTACACTCTTGATTCTATGACACTGAATTGATATTTTTATTTTTTCAGTTAAAAATTTAATACTGTTCACGACTTCACTTTAGTATTAAGAGTAAGGAGTGTAAAGATTTAGGGGACGTTACTGATTTTCACCTTTAGTATAGAGGTATAATTTAGGGGACGTTATTGATTTTCACCTTTAGTATAGAGGTATAAAAGCAATTAATCCTAAGTGTAATTCACCCAATTAATATTCTTACGGTTATTTATTCACATATGTATGTAGTAGAAATATATAAAAATTATATATGTTGTACCTTGCCTCATGTTCGTATTTGTGCTTCTTCGCCTTAGATGTTTATACCATAGTTACCGAAAATCACTAATATCCTTTCAAACTGCATTTTCATTTTTGTTCCACGTACTGAAACTGTAAAGAAGGCCAACTACACATAAGAGGAGGTATCTCAACCTTAAAATCTAGGTGTTAAAGTGAGGAAAGTCTATCTTTTGTATGGGAGAATTAACTTTTCTCATAGGCCGATGTGGGACAAGTTCTAACAGCCTCCCTCACGCTGGCCTACATAGACATAATCACAGCGCGAATTGTGGTGAGGTTTAGTTGAAAACCCACTTTGATAGCATGAGGAAATTCACTCACTCTAGGAAACATTGGGCTATACTATTTTAATGCACTGGTTGAAAGACACTTCAGAATGTTAGCCATGAATGGCGTTCAGTTGGGCAATTTCATACTTGGGGTTTGTTGTTTGGTTTACCAAAATTTACTAAAACCCACCAACTTTCATCAACTTTTTTCAATTTCTTTCAATCAAATTTCGCTACATATTACTTTTACATCAATTTCTTGTACTGTTGTTGTACTTTTTTGTCATTCAAACACCACCTTGGTTGAGTTCCACAACTGCCAAAACATACCATAGAAGGTGACTTATATTGGGAACCTGTCCTTGAAGCTTCGACATTTATCTGTTTGGTTCTCCTTACCATTTCATGCAGAGTCCCATGTTTACGTCTGTAACATTAGTATATAAACACACGCACATATTTAACTCCAAATGTGCTTCTGTTCCCTATTACGACTTTAATTGTTTTATTGTTTGGACTTATGCGCGCTAGTCTTATTTCAAACTCCATGCTTTCTATGTACTTAATGTTGTGTCTGTCACTTTTTAGGGCACTCAGAAACGGGACAAGCATGAGCTGCTCTTCCAGCAGTTTGGTATCAACTATAAAAACCTTTCTGACAGGGTCCGTCAAGGAACGTGTGTTCTTAAGACAGAGGTTCTTCCATTCTCTTCTTCTTATTCGACTTCGGTGTCTTGAGAAAATTTTCAGTCTTCGATACTTATGGTAGAAGATTTTGGGTTGGCTTAGTTTTCTAAATTTTGCCAGTGAAAGATGAATAGTGGAAATTGTTGTGGTACCCATTAATAAATCAGAAACTGTTAGGAGGATTACTTCATAATGCATGCCATTTTAAACAGGATGTGCTAATAGTTAAGTTAGGGGGGATTTTAGATTAATGGAACAAGTAAATCGAATACTCCGATGGTGTGTAAATTGGAATATATGGAACATCTACTGCGTAGTCAATTTTGGAGTTATTATCTCTTTTCTGGAGCTTGCTTATTGGAAGATAATCCCAATTATTTTCTTGTTACCTTGAAGTTAACTAATTCTAATATTTTATGCATTAGTTTCTCCCTTTTTCTGGCAGTAGACTTGTGTTTTGTTTTGACAAAGTTTAGATTAATTTTTATGCTCCTATAATGCAGTGTGGAATGTATATGTCTCTCTCTCTCTCTCTATATATGTATATAATCCTAGTTGAATTCAAGTTACTTGCAAAAACTTTCTATGTTAGATGATATTCCTCCCTTGAAATTGCAATGCAACAAGAATGTTGCTTGGCTTAAAATCATCTTGTGGAAAAATTGTGATTTGTCTTTATTTAATCATTTGAAAATAAGTTACCAAAATAATTTTAGCACAGGTGCCGTACCTGCTGGTATGGCTTCTAAAGGTAGGACTAGAGAGTGGGTTTTTTCTTGTTTATGTCAGCCAAAAAGAACATCTAGACCAATTTCACATTAAGAAATTTAATATATACTTTTGTATATATATTTACTGTATGTAGAAAACAATCTAATTTAGCAATGAAACCAAGGGCATTGTTGAATTTTTCTTTTCTTTTTCGGCAGAAGTTTGCCCTTTTTGTCCTATAAGAAACCAGCATCAATCGATCATTTAATGAATTAGCGCAGTGGTATTCTTTTTTGTTTTAATTTTTCTTTTCAATAAACAACAGGTTAGCTTATTGACTTCAGTTCAAATCTTATTTCCAACAACTGGCATCCTCTAAGCTTCTTTTGGCCATCACCTGGTTAAGTTTCAATGCTTCTTCTATCCTAATTTCAAATGACGGTTGTGTATTAGCATCATTTGAGGGCTGGTAGAGGGGGATAGAACAAAAGAATCAATAGAGGAATATGGCATGCATTAAACTTTGTTGGGAAATCTTTTCTTCAATTAGCTGCTTATTTTATTTGTTTTCCTTTCTTTAATTGAGACAATTTGAAATCACTAAGGAAAAATCAATGTCTAAAGACCTACCTCATAAACATGTACAAATTATTAAGACATTTGATTTGGAGAAGTTTTGAACGTAATTAATGATTCAATCACGTATTTTTTTTTTTATTTTCCGTGGGGATGGTGAGGGAAACTTGGGTGAACCTACTCCCAGAAAAAGCCTAGTTGACATGCTGAGCACTAGCAGAGCGCACAAGGTAAGTTAAGGATTGGAACCCTTGGCAGCTTTGTGGGGAGCAAACTCACCAAATAGCAAGGATGCCCTCAAGGATGTGTTTATTATTTTTTTTTTGGGGGGGTGGGATTCAATTAGTGTTTTCTTGAGTTTTGGATCGAGTTTTGGACCAAAAGAATGTTTGATTTATTAGAATATTCAGCATCATGTATTTTAAGCACATTAACTTGGCATATTCTTGTTCTCATTTTAATTACGAATTGTATCGGGACTCTTTGATTGTAAATAATACATGAGATTAGAGGAGATGAATGAATCTTTTCTAATCTATATTTCTTCTTTTCAACTTGGTATTAGAATTTGATCCCAATAATATAAAAAAAGGGGGTCTCGTTGGAAAATCCTAGCAGCATACTACCTCTTGATGCCAACAACTGCTCCAACTACCAGTCTCAAATGTTGACCACACGAACAAGACCATCGACAACTGGCAACCATTACTCACCGAAGCCCTTTGCAGCGGTTACCAAACGCACCCTCAGACGCCTATCAATTTATTGTTCATACTTTTTGTACTGGTAGGGGTATTATTTATCAAACCACTTGTTCAATCACTTCCCAACAAAATGGTGTTGCTGAATGCAAATGCTGGCACTTCTTATATATGCCACATAGCTTGATATTTCACATGCATGTCTCCAACTCTTTTTGGGCTGATGTAGCCTCACTGCTTGCTATCTCATCAATAGGGTTCCACACCTATTTTAAATATTGGTATCTTTTTTATGTTCTCTATACTGATAGGTCTTTTGGTTGTGCTGTCTTCACTCACGCACTTCATCCCAGAAAAGATGAGTTTTTCCCCTCACTCTAATAAGTGTGTTTTTCTTGGGTATTTTTGCATTCACAAAGGATACCGTTGTTATCATCTTCTATCTTGTCTTTATTTTGTAAGTGATGATGTGACATTTCTTTGAGTCTACTATTTTCTCTTTCTCTGTATGAAGACACTTTATCTTCTAACCTCATTGCTGCATCTTTTCTCACTCTTCCTGCTCTCCTCTCATCTGTCTATGTCCCTCCCATTCCTTTTGACTTATCTCTTCCTTTAGAACCTTTTGTTCCTGCACTACTTAACCTTTATGTGTTTGCTGTTTCATCTACTTCTTTGCTCTCCACTCCACCTATCTCTTAAGAGGCCACCTGCTACTTCATTTCGCGTCCATTGATTTACCCATCTTGATAGACAAATTATTGTTTGCACTCTAGTTGGTTCTTCACCTTCATCTGAGGTTCTTGCGTGTTCCCTTTTTTCTAATTTACCCATTGCCTTGAGGAAAGGTATGTGTACTTGCACTTAATATCCTAGTACTCATTTTGTTTCTTATCACTGTTGTCTCCTTGTTTGTCTTCCTTGTTTGTGCCTAGTCTATTTTTATCCTTACCACTCATAAACATGCCATATCTACTCCAAGTTGGAAACATGCCATGGACGAGTATATGAATGCTTTCCATAAGAATCATATGTGGAATTTACTTCTCTATCTCTTGGAAAACAGATTATCGGTTGCCGTTGGGTGTATATTGTTGAATATCGTCTTGATTGTTCTATTGAGCGGCTTAAAGCTCATTTGGTTGCAAAAGGGTAACTTATGGTATTGATTATTTGAAAACTCTCTCTTGTTGCTCGTCTTAATTCGATTTGGATTCTTCTTACGATTGCGGTGAGCTACTCTTGGTCTTTGCTTTAGCTTGACTTAAAAAGTACATTTCCCCACAGTGAGCTTCAAAAAGATATTATATGGATCAACCTTCTAGCTATAGCGTCCTTGGCTGCTAGAATCTTACATGCTGTCTACACACGCCTTACATAGGTTAAAATAGTCTCCTTAAGCTTGGTTTGACCATTTTAGCTCTATTCTTCTTGGCAAGGTGGCTAAAATCGAGATTTTACTTAAAATCGGTGGACGGTCCAAAAAATCGAATAGTAAAATTGAATCGCGAAATTGTAAGATTTTACTTACTGCCTATAACATGAAGATATAGTCTATTATGCTATAGTTCTTCATTTTTTTTGGCTAGGTAAAAAGTTTTATTAATAAGAAAAGATAACAGAAGATGATGCATCAAGAAAATGTCAAACATAAAAATTTACTGATATCAACAAAACAAATTTTCAACAAAATTCACAAAAAATTCTATATTTGGTTCTATATTCCGTTTACCCAACTACACAATTGAGACTTCTAAAGTATTTGGCGTGATCTATAAAATCGACATTAAAATATTTATTTCATTTTATCTTAATTTTTTGTGGGGATTGAAATGTATTTGTAATATTTTATTGGCCTCTTGGTTTCCATCATAACGACTACATTTAATTTATAGTAATCAATTTGGTAAGACAATGCAAGTGGTCTTCCACTAGTATATCATAGGAAATAGTAGTGTTATCAAATTAAAAAAAAAAAAAAAGAATCTACCCCCCCCAAAAAAAAAAAAGAAAAAAAGTAACAAGTGGAATAGTTGTGGCTTATCAATTGAAATAAAAAAAAACCATAAAATTGTATTTTATTTGACAAAATTACACAAAAATCACTTAGTTTTAAAAATCGATAAAATCTCCTATAAATTGCAATTTTACTGATTTTACGTTTCAAAATTGAGATTTTATCTATTTTACCCTTATTAAGATTTTACGTAAAATTAAAAAAAATTTCTCGCTTTAACATCATAAAATTGTAAGATTTTAAGATTTAAATTGAGATTTTAATAACATTGCTTCTTGGTGTTCGTGTTACATGTTTTATGATTGATCACTTTTTATTTATCCGGTGTATATTGCGTGGTATTATTATCTTAATAGTATATGTGGATGTCATTATTATCTTTGGGGATGATGCTATGGGTATTGTGGATTTAAAAATCATCTTAGTGCTCAATTTCACACCAAAGATGTTGGAGGACTTTGTTATTTTTTTGGTATTAAAGTTGCTTGTTCCTTCATTTCTCTTTGTTAGCGTAAGTATGTGCTGGGTTTTTTTCTGAGACCAGTCTCTTGAGTGCTCACCCTACTGAAAACTCCTATGGAATCTTATAGTAAGCTAGATGCTACTTTAGGTGACCCATTTTCAGATGTGCATAGATGTCTAGTGGGGAAGTTCATCTATCTCACTGCTACTCATTTGGATATTACATATGCTGTGGGTGTTGTCAGCTAGGTTTTACATGCTCATCATTTTCCAAAGTTGAGGTTGTTATAGTATTCTACGGTGTGTAAAATGATCTACTGTTATGGTCTTCTCTATCGACCCTCCTCACTAGTTATGACTGGCTATAGTAATTCTGATTGGGCAAGGAATCGCATTGATTGTCGTTCCACCTCCAGTTATTGCATCTTTTTGGGGCTAATTTGGTTGCTCGACTTAATAGAAAACAACTGGCTATTTGTTCAAGCATTGAGGCTGAGTATCGTGCTATGGCTCACGCTACTTCTGAAATGATTTAGGTTCGCTCATTACTTCATGATTTTGGGATTAATGTTCTAGCTCTTATGTCCACACATTGTGATAATTGGGCAGCTTGTACTAGATATGTTATTGTCAGTTGCTAATTTATTTGCGACTTATTGTTTCACAAGGAGTTGATTAACCTTTTTATTTGCTCTTTTTCTTAGTTAATAGATCTTCTCACAAAGTTGTTGGCTTGTCCTTCCTTTCAGAGTCCCTCTTCAGCATTTTTGATGTGTATGTTTCAACTTGAGAGGGCGTGTTAGAATATATTCAGTATTAATTATTTTAAGCATAGTATCTTGGCATATTCTTGTTTCCACTTTAGTTACCCATTATATTGGCACTCCTTGATTATGAATAATACATGAGAGTGGAGAAGGTGAATAAATCTCTTCTAATCCCTTTTTCTTCTTTCTCGACTTGATTAATGTGATAATAATACCCTGTTTGGTTGGGGGTTAATAAATTGCAAGACTATGATATGAATGTAGGTGATTTAATTGTCCTTTGTGTTTGACTACAGATACAGGGATATGTTTTGGTTCGTAGATTCATATACCATGACTCGTAGTTAAATATCAAACGAAAAAGATTATTATCTTTTCGTAGTTAAATTAAAAATTATATAAAAAATTAGCATCAAGGGGATACCACCCACTTACAAAAGATAAACAAAAAATAATAAGAATTAACCCTCCCATATCCTCAATGAAAGATAAATTACTATGAAAGCTTGGATCAAAACTCTTTGATATCCGCCTATATGGTTCAATATACAGGGATTCTTGATTGTATTTTATTTCCTTACTTGTAGTGACAACTATTAGCTATAATTTCTATTTCCATATTCGATTGTAATTCCTTATTTTGGTTGTAAGGTTTTCTCTATAAATACAATAACTGAGAAGAGAGAATACAATCCAATTCTCTCATTCTCTTTTTTTACAACTTAGTATCAGAGCAATTTTGATTCCAAGAAGAAGAAGAAGAAAACAGAACAGAACAGAAACCCTAGCCCTAGCATTAGGCGTCTATCACCTTGTCACTGCTCTCACCGCCGATCAACTTTCCGATCATCGAAGTTGAACTTCGACCACACTGGGAGAGTCGTCTGCCGCCAGCGATCATCACCCGCCTAAGAGCGTCACTAGAAAGATCTAGACACGCCTTCAAGCACCGATCGTCGCAGCTGTCCAAGCTTCAAGCACATAACTTTCTTTGGCGCATGACTCCCTGGAGCCTTACCGGCAATCAACTGATCAAGCGACTGCTTTCCTTGTTGGTTCCTTGATGTTTTGCTAAGATCAATGTTGGTTGGAGTCACCGCAGTTGCCTGATGTTGAAATCTACTTCCGTTCTCTACTTTTGCGTAGAACACTGATCTTGATCTTTTTTGTCTAATCGTTTGATTGATATTCTTTTGATTGATTTGGTATTCTTTTGCCTGATTTGGTATTCCGCTGCTCTCTGCATCCATTAGAGAGTTTTGTTTGCTTGCTGTTTTTAATTAATCGACGATTGTGGTTTCTTTTATTGGAGGACTCCTAAATCAGATTAGATTATTCTTGTTATTTTAGTGAACATGTCAGAGTCAAAATCTTCATCAGATCAATCTTTGCCCCAAGTAGTTTTCCTTAAAGTTGATGATGTTCCTTGTTTCATCACACCAAAGAAACTGAATGGCTACAATTATCTGAGTTGGGCATATGCAATTAAAATCTTTCTTCAAAGTAAAGGTAAACTGCAATATATTATTGATGAACCATCATCTTCCAATGATCCTAAACATTCTGTTTGGATGAGTGAGGATACGATTGTAATGGGTCTCTTGTAGCACAGAGGACACTATTGCCACTATTGTTAAATTTTGTGATTCCTCTAAGAAGATATGGGACTGCCTTGCTGAATATTACTTGTAAAAGAATAATATCTCTCGAGTTTATGAGTTGTATGGGCAAATGTTTTCAGCAAAACAAGGTGAAAGATAATTATCAGAGTATTATAGTCACTTGAAAAGTTTATGGGAATAATTGTTGTAGTATTGCCCTTTTAGTGTAGACTTCACACGGTAGAAGAAATTCTGGGAATAATTTATGATTGCTAATTTTTTATGTGGTCTTAATCCTACTCTCAAGGAATTTAAGGATTAGATCTTAGCAAGCGAAACTTTGCCTGTTGCTGCTAGTGCTTATGCTCGCATACAAAGATCGTCATTAGGTAGTCGTTCTTCCACCAATGATCAAACAGTGCCAACTACTGATTCATCTACTCTAGTTAGTCATAACAATCATGGTGGCTCTTCTCATGGATCTTGTGGTGGAAGGAATACTCTAGGTGTTTCTTGAGGTGTAGGCAGATCTTCTAATAATAGAGGAGATCATAAGTGACTTTTGTGGAGGAACAAATCATACAAAACCCTTCTGTTGGAAGAAGTATGGTAAACTAGATTAGGCACATCATGTTAGTGATTTGGGTTTTATGCAGCCTTCAATGCCTCACAGTGGTACTTCCATGTCTGATTCTCAGGAGACATTCACTCTGAGCTCATCCCAATTTCATGAGCTTATTTAGTCCTTGCGTGTTTCTACTTCCTTTACTTCCATTGCTACTTTGGCAAACTCTGGTAACCCAGCTCTTATGGCATCTTTTTCTCCATTCTGGATTATTGATTTAGGAGACAGTTCGTATATATCTGGTAATTTCTCCTTATTCTCTAGTCTCAGTCATATTGATCATAATATTGTCTTATCTAATGGCTTTTCTTGTCTTGCGTCTGACGAAGGGACTCTTTGTCCCTCGTCATCTTTAAACTTACATTCCGGCCTTTATGTGTCTCAATTTCTTTTTAATTTACTATCTATAAGTCAATTAACCAGAGTATTAAGTTGTTCAGTAACCTTTTTTTTTCCCAAACGCTTGTGTCTTTCAGGATCTCAAGATGAAGAAGACGATTAGTTCGGGGCATGAGAAGGATGGACTTTACTATCTTGATTGTGATCACCCTCCAGAACACTTGTCATCTCTTGCTCTTCGTACTATTATCTCTCTTCTTCAGTGGCATTGTTGTTTAGGTCATTCGTCTTTAGCAAGATTAAAGCTCATTGTGCCAAATTTGAGTCATGTATCTTGTTTGGAATGTGAGGCTTGTCAATTTGGCAAACATTACAGTAATACATTTCCTAGTCGTCTTATTAGTTGTGAGTTTGAGTCTTTTGCTATCATTCATGTCAATGAATTCTTCTACTTTGTTCTATTTATTGATGATTTTTCTCGTATGACTTGGCTTTTTTTAATGAAACAAAGAGCTGAGTTACGATTTATCATTTCTCGTTTCTATAATGAAATTTCTACTCAGTTTGATAAAAAAATTAAAATTTTTCGATTTGATAATGTTTTAGAATACATTCAAACTATTGTGGACAACTTTTATCATCCATTAGACAACCTGCCCTCGCACTTCTCAATGAAATGTTGTTGCTAAGTGTAAACATTGTCATGTGTTAGATGTTGCCCGCACTGTAATGTTTTAGATGCATTTTCCCAAACCTTTTTGGTAGATGCTGTTCTTACAATATGTTACCTTATTAATAGAGTGCCTTCACCTGTCTTATCAAACCAATCTCCCATCTCTATCCTTTACCTTGGTTGGTCACCATTCTCTCTTCCTCCTTGAATTTTTGGTTTTATTACCTTTGTTCATATCCTTAATCCCGGTCTTGATAAATTATCACCCTTTCTAATGTCTTTTTTTGGGGTATTCTAGCACACAAAAAGGATATTGGCGTTATCATCCTGAGTCTCGTCACTATTTTGTAAGTGTTGATGTCACCTTCTTTGAATCCACTACCTTCTTTTCTTCAGATGGTGATACTCTATCAGTTGACCTTATTTCTGGTGAGGGGGGTGTCTTCTTTTCCTCTTCCTACTCCCATGTCCTCAATGTATGTCACTTTGTCTGAGCCTTCGTCCCCTGACTTAAGCACTACAGGCATCGTCGCTCAACTGGAGAATCCTACCATTGCTCCTACTGTTCCTTCCATTGCTCCTCTACCAAGGTGTATTAACGTGATCGTGATAGGAGGGTGGTCCCTACTTCCCCGACTAATTCTTCTTCTTCTTCTGAGGTACTTGATTCTTCTTCTGACTTGCCTATTGCTTTGCAGAAAGGTAGGCATACTTGCATTGTACATTTTATTGCTAATTTTATTTCTTACCATCGCCTTTCCCCTTCTCCGTCCTTTTTATTTGTGCTTTGTCTTCTGTTTCTGTTCCTATATCTTATAAACAGGCCTTATCAATTCTAAGATGGGAACACGTAATGGATGAAGAAATGCATGCTCTCTATTAAAATCAGACGTGGGAACTCACCCCTCTTCCCATTGGAAAACAAACTGTTGGTTGTTGCTAGTTTATACTACTAAGTATCTTCTGGATGGTTCAGTTGAACATCTTAAGGCTCAGTTAGTTGCCAAAGGGTATACTTAAGACATATGGAGTTGACTACTCTGAGACCTTCTCACCCATTACTCGCCTGAATTCAGTCTGAATTCTTGTTGTTGTTGCTGTCAGCCGTTCTTGGCCTTTACATCAACTTGACATTAAGAATGCTTTTCTTCATGGTGAGTTTCAGGAAGAAGTCTATATGGATCAACCTCCTGGTTATAGCCTTCCTAGTGGTAGGCATCCTGTCTGCCGCTTACGGCATGCTTTTTATGGTCTGAAATAGCCTTCTTGGGCTTGGTTTGATTTGACCGTCTTAGTTCTATTCTTCTTGATGTTGGGTGTACTTGCTCTGGTGCTTGTCGCTATGTGTTTATACGTCATACATTTTCAGACACTATTATCTTAATTGTATATGTGGATGACATTATTATCTCTAATGATGATGTTTCGGGTATTGTAGATTTGAAAAAGTATCTTGCCACTCAGTTTCACACTAAGGATTTTATTTTGGCCGCCTTCGTTACTTTCTTGGGATTGAGATTGCCTGCTCATCACAGGGTATTTCATTTTGTCAGCGCAAGTATGTTTTGGATTCTTTCTGAAACTGACTTTCTAGGTGCCTGTCCTGCTGACACTCTTTTAAACTCCTATACTAAATTGGATACTACTATGGAGAGATTTTCTGATTTGAGTCGTTATCGACACCTTGTGGGGAACCTCATCTATTTCACTGTTACTCATCCCGATATTACGTATACTATGGGGTGGTCAGCCAGTTCATGCATAGTCCTCATCTTCCACATTTTGAAACTGTTTGTCGAATTCTACGGTATCTGAAGTAGTCTCTTGCTCATGGCCTTCTATGTCGTCCTTCTTACTCCTTATCTGTCATTGGTTATAGTGATGTTGATTGGGCTAGAAGTCAGACTAATCGACGTTTGACTTTGGGTTATTGTATGATGTCTCTCACGCACATCCCACTTGAGTCAAGAATCGAACCAGTGTGGACTGTGTGAGAAGCATACTTACGAGCCATTTGGGCTAACCCTACGGGACAGTAATATTCATTCTTAAGAACACCTAGAATAACTCTATAATTATTGCCACTAAAAGAACTAATTAAAAATGGACACTAATTTTACCAACGTTAAAGAGTTTGAAATTCGAAAGTCTTCCTAAATAATTCTATAAGACCCAATCAAAGATGGTCACTGATTTATTGTATAAAAATGTCGGCATTTTATAATTCTTTTTATTTTTTCTACTTTCTAAAAGTTGGAACATCTATTATCTTTTGATTTTGTTTATTCAATTTCAATGTTATGATTTTATAGGTTATTTTGTCTTTTGTCTTTTTGTTAATTTTAGTAGAAATAAATAATATGTATCTTTAATTAGGCTTCTTATTCTTAGAAAATAAATTACATAATTTTACTAATTATAACAAAAATATAATAAAAAATATGTAGCATTTATGAATTTTTCAAGATAGAGATTAATTTATCTACAACCTGTGTATTGAGTCTTTTTAAAAATTAAATTAAAAAAATTCATTATAACATAAATATAGGTAAAATATACATTTTTATATCCATTTTGCAAACTTTTTTTTTTTTTCCTCCGAACACAGATTTGATAGATTTGATTAATTAAAATCACGATAGAATTATGATATGTATTGAATTTTGAACTAAGGAGAGTCGTGATATAATTAGTTGGAACTTGCTCTTTTTTTGATTATTCTGCGGGGTCCTGCTCCGGTTATTTTGATTAATCTGTTTGTTTATTGTACCCTCCAGAGATTTACTAGTGTAGGGATATGTTTTGGTTTGTAGATTCATATACCATGACTCTTGCATAAGTCTTAGCCTTCAAAGTCTTTGTTCACCTCATTTGCATTCTCTTGCACGGGATGTCTAACTTGTTGAATTGAAACCTCAATCCTCCTTTATTCAGGTGGAAGATACTGTGAAGTACAGTGATAATGGCACTCCATGTAAAAGGCTGCGAAGAAAGCCGATGGTTGTTCATTCCGGAAATGTAGGCTCAAGGAGGTTTTGGAATAGGTACTCACTGCTCCTGAAAGAGTTGGGTAGTTTTGTAGAGGACATCAGCAAAATTAGACCTGAGTATATCAAGTCCTTCCAATTTGAGAAAGAGTTGCTGCCTTGTACTTGGATTGTGGTTAGGATTGATGGTTGTCACTTTCACAGGTAATTGCCATGTATGTTTATTGCTTTGACTAATTTGGATTTATACTTGAAAATGTTGAACGTATGATACCCACCAAGTGCTTACCTGTGCCTTCCCAAACTTGTGGTGTGAGCAGAAGCGCTCATCTCCCACCTAAGCCTTGGGACATTTGAATATCAATCTTTGATGGTTAAATAGAATTTCACTTACCCTTGCCTCTACCAAAATGAAATTTTAATCCTTGATAAACACATGAAATTACTATTGAAAGTGCATTTCTTCCCAGCTCGTCAAATTACATGTAATATATTCCCATTCTGTATTAATGCCAAATCTTCGATTTTTTGAGTTTTATTTCTTGTTTAGCCTGCCAAATGATGCAAATGGAACTCAATAGTTCACTTTTGTGACTTTTGGTAGATTTTCTGAAGTTCATGAATTTGAGAAGCCAAATGATAAGCAAGCTTTGGATCTTATGAATTCATGTGCAGTGGCTGTGATGGAAGAGTTTCGGGATATAATATTCTCTTATGGTGTTAGTGATGAATACAGGTCCTAAATTTTTCCTAATACACTCTTTCAGCTAACTTCGTGATTCTGCCAATTTTTGGATTTTAAATAACTACAATTATGACTTTCAGCTTTGTTTTGAAGAAGGATTCACAATTCTATCAGAGGCGTGGCAGGTTACTATTCTATCATTCATTTTCTTTTCTTTTCTTCTTTTTTTTTTTTTTTTCTATTTTTTTCCCTGTGATATTGTGCTGCTTTTAAACGATCATATCGGCAATAATTCTCCCAAGTCAAGTGGCAGGAACAAGTAATAGTCATTGCTTGTTGTTACACCTAAAGTGCTTTTTAGGAGACATTTTTTAATGCACTGTATGATGTTTCCTGTCCATGAGATCTCCCAATTGATGGACTAAGAAAAATGGACAAGGACACAAGACACGATACTGACTCGGTGATTGGACAAGGACGTGGGACATGTGATTTTAAAAAAAATATAGACACAAACATAGTGGGGACATGGAAAAATTATGTATTTTGGGCATTGTAAATATAAATATTTTATTTGAAGATGATATAAATTTGCAAGATATCACTAACTAAAATGGAAAGAGAACACCATGTCCTCCATATTTTAAATGCTTAAATTCTTTACCTAATATAAAATATTCTAACAGTGTGGGAATGTTAACTTAAATGACACTTCAAATTAGTAATACCTGAGATGTTATTTCCAGAGATAATGATGTCGTTAACATACACAATCAAAATAATTGAATCGAAAGAAGAGTGCTGAG
Source organism: Vitellaria paradoxa (assembly GCA_019916065.1). Lineage (NCBI taxonomy): Eukaryota > Viridiplantae > Streptophyta > Magnoliopsida > Ericales > Sapotaceae > Vitellaria > Vitellaria paradoxa. Next base: position 58,328,252 of record CM034233.1, read on the forward strand.
TGAAAACAGAATGATCTGAAGTAGAGCGCTTCAAACCATACTTTAGCAGAAGATCACTAAAGCAATCAAATCAGGCATGGGGAGATTGCTACAAACCATGTAAGGCACGACGCAATCTGTAAACTAAGTGTTCACTCCTAAGAATAACATAGCCAGGAGATTGCTCCATATAAACCTCTTCTTGAAGCTTACCATGGAGAAGTGCATTTTTAATGTCTAGCTGGTAAAGAGGCTAAGAGTGACTCAAAGCTACAGCAAGAAGCTTGCAAACAGAGTTCAATGAGCAACTAGTGAAAAGGTCTCCAAATAATTAACTCTATATGTTTGAGCATAGCCTTTAGCAACAAGGCATGCTTTGAGTCTCTTGACAGAACTTTTGGGAAGATACTTCACACTATAAACCCAACGGCATCTTATTGTTTGCTTTTTAGAAGGTAAAGGTGCCAACTCCGAGGTATGATTTTGATAAAGTGCCTGCATCTTTTCATCCATAGCATGCTTTCATCCAAAAGAAGATAATGTAGTTTGGAATGAGTCTGGAAGAGAAACAGAGGAGTACGAACAAAAGAATGCAAATAAGGAGAAGTATGATGATAGGACACAAACTTGGCAATGAGATGTTGGGTGCAAGTGTGCCTACCTCTACATAAAATAATGGGTAGATCATCATCAGAGATAGAAGGAGTAGGGGTTGGAACCTTGGACAAATTGTACGAATTGGATGGGCCCTAAGAAACAACAGGTCTCTCCTGAGTCTGCTGGCACACTTGCAAGGGAACAACTTGATTGTTTTGAATTTGCTGATATTCATGCAAAGAAGATTGACAAAGAGGTAAAGTAGGACTAGTTTCCCCTTGATCGGTCTCTCCCAGGATACAACTCTCCCTGTGTGCTAGAAATAAGGTCATGAGTTAATTGAGTTCCAAAGGTGGAGAAGAAGGCAGTGGACTCAAAAAAGGTAACATTAGTGCTCACAAAATACTGATGAAAAGATGGGTGATAACAACGATACCCTTTCTGCATACAAGAATAACCCAGAAAAATGCATTTTTGAGAACGAGGAGACAACTTATTTAAATAATATGAACAAAAATAACACAACCAAAAACTCCAAAAGTAAGAGCAAAGGGGTTACCAGTAGGATACAAACTGGAAAATGGAGACCTGTTACCTAATACGACAGATGGTATACGATTAATAAGAGAATAGGCAGTAAGGACAACATTCCCCCATAAAGGTTTTGGAACTTGCATATTGAACATTATAGTACGAGTAACATCAACTAAATGACGATGTTTACACTCGGCAATACTGTTTTGTTGTGAGGTATGAATACAAGTAGTCTGGTGAATAATCCCTCGGTCAGTACAAAAAGAAACCAATTAGATTGCATGTATTCCAAAATATTATTGGAGCAAAAATTTTGATGCGTTTGTCAAATTGGGTAAAAATCTTATTGTAAAAGTGAGTCACAATATAAGGTAAGTCAGATCGTTTTTTCATCAAAATAACCAAATCATGCGAGAGTGATGATCAACAAAAATAATAAAGTATTGATAACTATTAACACTAGTAATATGAGAGGGTCCCTATATGGCTGTATGGACTAAATCAAAAGATTCTGTTTGATGATTGACACTATAACTAGAAAAAGAACTATGGTGGTGCTTGTCAAGTTAGCAAGCTTCACATTTTAGACTCGATACATGACTCAAATGGAAAATAATAGACTTCAATTTATTTAAAGACGGATGTCCAAGACGAAAATGCCATTGAAAAGGAGAAACTGTAGCACTCAAAACAGAAAAAGTTGTAGAAAAACTAGCATGATCTAGGTAGTAAAGTCCGCCTTTCTAATGACCTAAACCAATCATCGTCTTTTTCTTCTTGAGGTCTTGAAACACACAAGAGGTAGGAGAAAATGTTACAAAACAATGTGGTGATTTAGTTAACTGACTAATAGATAATTAATTGAATGGAAAGTTAGGGACATAAAGACTATGAGGCAAATGGATTGAAGAATGAGAAGAAAGAACTCGTTGCCTTTGTGCAGGACGAAATGATCCATTTGCTAAAATAACATAATGATTAACAAAATTTAAATAAGGAAGATTTCCCAGAAATATGAGAGTGTGCACCAGAATTAATGACCCAGGGAGGAGTGGACACGGTACAAGCCATGTTACTTAAATTTGCTAGCATAGCAGTAGAAGTAGAGGAATGAGATGTCTGAAGAGTTTGTAGCAGTTCACTAAGCTGGGTGATAAGGTTAGTGTGAGTACTAGACTCTGAAGGTTCTGAAGCAACTAGCATTAATTGAGAAGATGCCATAGAAGGAGAACCATCTAACACATGATGAACTTGATCTGACCGTTCATACTTGGCCCAACAATATGGTTCAATGATTGGTACAACCACAGTGTGTACATTTTTTATCTCCTTGTCCCTGTGAAAACCGACCACCTCGGCCAAAGCCTCGAGAAGAACGACCACCACGTCCTCGCGTGCTACCACGAGAGGATCCTTGAGCAATATCATTAGAGAGTAAGGTAGAATTTTCTGAAGTAGAGGTTTGAACAGATGTATGATGGCCTAAGGATGATCGCATCAGCTGAGAGTAGGCACTTGTAGCAGTAGGTAAGGTCTTACTTGCAAGAATTTGATTCATGAAGCCACACAGATCTGAATCAAGTCCAGAGAGAAGAGAGACAATTATAAAATCTTTCCAGTTTCGCTTTGTTGTTAAAGATCTTTAGTAAAGGGTCTAAGCTGCAACAACTGATCCCATAAATTTTTAAGAATACTGTAATATTCTGAAAGAGGACGTCCAGATTACTTAGTTGTGAAGATCAGCTCATACAATTCAAAATATCGTAAAACATTATTTTGCTGCGAAAAAGAGTTGGCAAGAGAATGCCAAATTTTCTTAGAAGAGTCACAAAATTCCACTGTAGTAACAATTTGAGGTTCTAGACTATGCCATAACCATCCCATAACAATAGAGTCCTGACTAAGCCAATTGTCGTACATACTATCATATGGTTTAGGAGGAAGTTCAGTAAGAAATTTCAATTTTCTTTTCCCACATAGATATACCTTCACCGCATGAGCTCAAGCCAAATAATTCGGACCATTTAACTTTTTAGAAGTTATAGACCGAGGAATATTCTCGTCTTTAACCAACATTGACTTCGACTCAACAACAGTATCCTTCCTTTCAGCCATGGTTCAATAATAAAGAGCGGGTGGCAGCATAGAGAGAACAAGAAAAAAATACCACCAGTAATCTAATCAGAGACACTCTGTGTTGTAGCTATAAGCACGAGATTTAGCGAGGAGCATCAACACAGCTAGGTTTCGCAATGAGTATCAGTAAAGGAGTAGGGCTAGGCTAAGCTTTGTGACGACAACATGATGTGAGAGGACTTGCAACAGTGGAGATCTTACAGATCGACGAATGTCGCTTAACCGACGAAGACCAACGAACGTCGCTCAGCGGAAGAAGATCAACGAGCCAACGAACGTCGTTCGGCTACAACAAGGAGTAAGCGGTGCTCGACGAGAACAATTTGTAGCAAACTCAGCCGATGAACATCGTTTGCGACGACAAAACTCCAATGAGAATAGTAGGCAACGGGCGAGCGACAGCAACAAGGGTTTTCAATCAAGCAGCGAAATCGAGCACGAGTGACATCAAGGATTCACGATCAAGCAGCGAGATCAAGCATCAACAAGGGTTCACGACTCTCATTGGACAACACCAAAGTTATGCTTTGCGACAGTCGATATCAACGATGAGCGGCAAATGACATCGGTTAAGACTAGGTTTTTTTTTTTTTTTTTTTTTTTTATTGTGAGATGGCTCTGATACCAAGTTGAAAACTAAGTATGGAACCAGAAAAATATTGAAAGGGCTAGTTGATCCATTGCCAGACCACTAACCTTGTATTTGTAATGTTGGATGCCAGCTATTACATACTATGTTTCTAATAATGAAAGATTTTGATTGACAGGAAATATAGAAATAAAAATATTTCCAATTCTAAATATTTCTTATTCTAACAATAAGAAGGCCTAACAATAACTTATTTAAACAAATTAATTTGTGTGGGTATATTATGCTGTGTTTTATTGTATTTTTAATTGAAGTATTAAAATGGCTATTGCAGTAGGATTTTTATTTGGCCTCTTGGGAAGTAACAACATTTCTACTCATTGGGGGAATCAAAATAATATTTTGTTCCTTGTTCGAGAGGCGATTAATTTTTAGCAAACAATGATCATGTAAATGGGGCTCTGGGATGTAAACCTAATGAAGTATGTGTAACCCCATAAATTCACATCTCCTTTTTTGTGAGAAAAGTTGTTAGTGGTTGGAAGTGTGTTTCACAAAAGGTTTAGCCGCAATTGACCAAATTAAACTGCTTTATTCATCATGAACTTACTAAACTTACTATTGCAGTGGAATTGTGTCAGCCATTGTATCGTTTTTCTCCTCGTTATACCTATTGAAGTGGAGAAAATTCTTCCCACAGAAAGAGTTGAAGTACCTTCCATGTTTTGATGGACGGGCTGTATGCTATCCATCAACAGAGATACTCAAAGATTACCTAGCATGGAGACAAGTTGATTGTGAGTATTTATTTTCTTAGGTTGATTTCTCACGTAATTGGGATTTTTTTAGTGTTAATTCCATAGATAGCCACTCTAAGCAAGGTAAGGTTGCACACATCTGATCCTGTGCGTTGGATTGCCCTTTATTTTATAAATGCTAAACCAAAGATTTTGCTACATTCTGGCATGCTAATATGTCCATCATGAGGACATTCTTGTAGACTCATCGATTCCATCTCTTTTTTTTAATTGTTGTTGTCATTATTATTACTATAGGTCACATTAATACTCAGTATAATACTTGTTTTTGGATGCTTGTTGAGTCCGGCAAAAGCAAGAGGGAAGCTCAGAACTGCTTAAAGGTGGTAAATTATGTTTAGACTTTGTTATGTTGACTGTTTCAATAATTTTTTATTTGTCAAAGCTTGATTCTTTCATATCTAATTACCCCTTGCAAAGTTTTCCTTTTTCTCTTGCATTCAAAATTGTGTTTCTAGTTTTCTTCTTTTCTCTGTTATTTTTCTTCTTGTATCTATTTGTTAATTGGGCATTTCAAAGAGGGAAGTGAGATATTAGGCAGAAGTATTGTAGGGTGAACCTTGCAAATAGAGTTGATAATATGTTTTGACGTGGCAGATATTTTGATTATAATTGTGTCTATTCTTGTTTATGCTCCAATATCTCAAAATTTAATGGAAATGTTAAATAATTAATTTATTACAAACTCATATCAAATCGCACCAATTTTGAGTTAACATATTCATGTTGTATCCGTGTCTTCTTTCTGTGGTTTCAATATAATTGGAATTTGCAACATGATTGGCTAACACAGATTAAAAGGCAATATGTGTGCTCTGTTCTTTTCAATTTATTATTTCTCATAGCCAGTAAACTATTAGTTTGTTTGGAAAATGAATGTTTTGCATTCATGCAAGCTTTTCCTTGTATAATTAATGTCTTGGTTAGTAGCCTTATAAAATTTGACCTTGGTCCTGGATTTGCAATCTACAGGGTACTCGAGCTCAAGAGAAGAACGAACTTCTGGAGAAGCAGTTTGGTATTGACTATTATGACTTACCAATCATATTCCGTCAGGGATCCTCTGTATACTGGGACAAGGTCTCCATCTCTCTCTCTCCCCCCCCTCCCTCCAAAGATAATATTATTACTTTCATGTAGTACCAAGTTTTTAATGTTACACTTAATATATCCAACGCCAAAATTGAGCACCCAACTGCTCAACTAACTACTTTTTCCCTGACCTGGCATTTTAGAAGTCATTTTTTTTTTTTTTTAAGCCAGGCTAATGTGAATGCCCTTCTGGAGTAGAGCCCTGTACTGGAACTTGATTTCAGGCACTGTGGACCAAGTTGGGCTATGGCCGACCCTCATCACTTAGAACATGAATAGACAATATGAAAATAATGATTTTTTTTGGATCACCTATGCCTATCAAATTCATCACATTCATTTCCAAATTCTAGGTGACTTTGCTGAAATTAATGCTAAAATTACAATTGGAAGTTTCCTCTTCTGTTTTGATTTATTTTTAGCAAATACGACTCTAATGCCGTATGTTTAGCATATTCCTTTCTTTTCTTTTAGTATAGCCAAATTTTTTTTACTTTTTCTATTTCTTAATTTTTCACTAATAGTAATTACAATCTTGCTAGAGTCCTGATCTATTTGTGACAGTTTATCCTTTCCATCGTGGTATAATTCCATCATTACCCCTTTCATCACTGCCGGGTTATATCAATTGGTATCAGAACCAACATCCTTCACTGCCACACTACGTAACTTGCTTAGAGGATTAGTTATTTCCTGCTTCTCTCAGTTTAGAATCCTTTGATAGATCCTTATGGTAAATTAGCAGTCCCTCTCAATCTTTTCAAGTTTATAGCATTGTTGATTATACCACCATATGAAGATAACGCAAGCGGTTAGTATGAGGTATATATCTCACAACAATATGTCATCCTGATTTAAATTTCTGCAGTTCATTATTTGCGTTAAATCACTAGTTTTCCTTTGTGGTTTGGGTGATGCCACCGTTAACATTTTACGTAATGGGTTTTAGGCAAAGTATAGTCATAAGTCATTGTGAGAATTTTCTACAATCAGGGAAAGCCTTCAAATGGCTATGTATTTATTATAATAATCACTTCCGTGCTGTTATCCAAATGTTGGTGTATGGACGTGCTCTAACTTGAAACATTGCCGTAATGATTTTGTCCTCTACTCACAAAATAGATATAGAAAGTTTTACCAATCTAATCTTCTTAACATACATTTGATGAGTCTGGGGTGAGCCTTCCTCAATTCATTATGGTCTTGTGTGTGTGTGTTATTTTCTGTCTTGACTAATCGATTATAATTGTAGACAAGCGTTTGAGTCTTAAAATGGGACAAATTAAGCAAGGTTTGTGAAGAGGATGTCCGTGAATAAGAATTTGGTGCTAAATACATTGAACTCTATAGAGCTGAGATTTTCATTTTGTGTTGCAGGAAGACGAAACCGTGATGTCTAATGATGGTCCTTGCAGAGAATTTAAGTGGAAAGTTGTCGTGGAACACTGTAATATAATTGAGCAAAGTTTTTGGAAAGCTCACCCAAGCATCCTTGATGAAAACTTTGAGGTGCCATGACGGGTCTTTTCAATTTTGTTCCTTCTAACTTAAAAATGATTCAATTTTATTATGTAAACCTTAATTAAAAGTAGGTGTTGTATTATTTCGAATAGCGTGTGAAAATTTCACGAGCTGATAGTTTTGCTAACATAAACATCATTATGTTTTATGGAGCTTAGGATCTATGTAATGACCCATATTTTGTTAATATTATTTTATTCATTTCATTTTGGATTAAATATATTATTTTGATGTGTTATGGGATAATTGATGCATGAGTTAACTCGGCCGCTCGGTATTTAGTCTAGAACCATGTGTCAAATTTTGGAAATTTGAGTTTGGAAACCTCCCGTTTATTGTGTGCATGCCTTCTATGCTCTTGTGCCCACGGCTGAGTCAAGGTGGTAGCGTACACGTGGACCTTCCCTCTCGGGCGGCTGACCTAGCCCAGTTTTGAATTTTGCAGCTCTTTTCTTCTTCCCAGAAATTACAGCGTGTTGTTGAGTTATGGGTGATTTGAGTGTCATTTTCTTGCGACGATGCCTTGTCCATTTGGTCTACTCTCACCCATCAATCATCTCTCCTTTCCCTCTCTTTGTGTGCGTATATTGAGGTTTTAAGAGTGTGTGCCTATGAGTTCTTCCAAAAACAGAGGACAGGGTTGGGTGTTGAAGGGGTTGCAATGAGGTTGAGTTTGTGTTTGGGTCATGAGTTGCTTGTTCTTCCTGTTTCGTTTATTCATTTCTTCTTCTTTTTCAAACTGAGTGACTGTAGGTAAAGAGTTTTGGTTATTAAGGCATAAATGTGTTATATGCATGCGTATTTTGAGGTTTTGGGAATGATGGGCGAGATTGGGTTGTGAGAAGAGAAATACATGATATATATATATATATATATAATGGGCGAGATTGGGTTGTGAGAAGAGAAATACATGATATATATTATATATATATATATATATATGCATGAACATGATGAAGAGGATGAAGGTTTCAAATCCAAAATGATTTAATTTTTGAACAAAATAAAAATTAATGTTTCAAACATTTATAAAACCTTATTTGGAACGCAGTCCAGTTCACTAATATCCAAAATATTGTCAACTTATTTGGAAAATAATAGTTTGAGTCGGCTATTATTTCTGTCGTTTGTTTGGATTATGATAAGGGGGAAAAAAAGGTATGAATTTTGGAAAATTGAATTAATTAAATTAAAAATTAATTATATTGATTAATTTTTTTTATTTTTATTTTTTAATTCATCTAGATAAAAACATTTATTTTTTTTCCCTTATCAAATCTTCATTCTAAACACACCCTAAATTTCTGGAATTTTGGTTTCATGATAACTTAACAAATTTATTTTCATGATAACTCATTTGGTAATCCATCTTCTTGTGGAGATTACATTGTCAAATCAGACTTTTTTTTATCCCTGCCCACAAAAAATTACTGCCATCAAATTGTATACAACAGCATATGTCACCTCCTAAATCTCCCTCCTCTCTGTTTTTCGTTGACAATTTTTTTTTTTTTAGTCTTTTTTTATGAATATTGGCTTTGAATCTACTGGAGGTAATCACATTTTTACTCTCTTTGAGTTTGGCTAAGAAACATATAACTCTTCTTTTTTTAATTTAAAAATCAAAACATGATTCCCTTATAATTTAAACTAAAGCATAAAAATAACAAAATTTGCAAAATTTAATTAGAATTATGCCCCACATGCCATAGAAACTAGTAAGTAATTGTGAAAAAGATCTCTATCAAAAAAAAAAAAAAAAAATTGTGCAAAAGACATTGTTGAGAAAAATATAGATAAATTTGTCTATGAATTGTGTTTCTAGTCTATTTATATATATATATATATATATATCATTTTAACATAAAAATTAGTAGAGATATATTTTTATTTATCAAAATTTGCGAAAACTTTTTCTCAAACTAATTTTTACTTTTTAAGGCACAAATCTAGATAAATTTTACAAGTTTTATCAATTTTATACTTTAATCCAGACTACTAAGAGTTTATAAATTGATTTTTAAACTATTAAGGGTCATGTATTTTTAAATTAAATTTCAATAGAATAAAGTGTAATTAGTCCAATTTACTAGTATCCATAACCCCTCTCTCTTTACTTGGGTGCTTTTCTGGAGAGTTTGATTTCGTTAAGGATCATTTGCAACAAATGTTATTTTCCATAGCTGTTACTTCCAGAGAAATTTGGTCTACGAGAAATTTGAATGTGGATATATATGTATATATATATATATATATGTGTATATATATATATATATATGTATATATATAAGTGTGTATATTTAAGTCTCTTATCTTTCACCCATTTTAATCCATATTCAAGCTATTACATTTCTTTGTGTACTAATTCGTTGCGCCCTTATTCAGCTTGTAGTTGTAGGACCTGAACTTTCACCCCTTTGATGCTCCACTTTCGTATATGACTAGGGGCAAATGTGCCCACACGGTTAGTGAATGTCTTACTCAATTTTTATTTTTCCCCTTCTTGAGCAATGTTACATTATATTAGAAAAAATTGTCAAAGTAAGTTACTGTAACAATGGAAACACCTTATCTACTTATCATTTTAAGTTACCAGATGCTCTTTAATTTTAAAATTGTCATTGTCATATTATTCTGACAATTAATTTTAATAAAATTTTCCAACATTTAAGTATTTTTTTTCTATTGTTCTTTTGTTTCTCTCCTCCTACTGCTCTCTCTCTCTCTCTCTTTTTAATGTAAGTTTATGCAAATTTTTGTCCATTTTTTTTTTCTTTTTATACAAATGAGTATTGAAACTAGAAGTTAAAAATAATTAAATAGAGAAGTTAAAAGGATATCTATGAAATTCGAAAGTGTGACACATACTGAAAATGAGAGACAAAAATTCTCCCTTTATATATTAATACATCTATATATTGCGCCTTTCAAGACTTGCTTATCAAATACACACACAAACACATATATATATATATATATATATAAGTGTAAAGTAGGTCAGACTGGCACGACAGGACACAAGGCACAGCACGGCACATGGCGTGCCATGCATGACACGGTCGACCAAGGGGCCGGGTCAGGTTTAGTACTTAGAGGCATGGGCATGGGTATGGGCACGGCTAAGGCACAGGCATGGGTACGAGCGCGGCACGGTACGAGCACGGCACGGCACTAGGCATGACTAACGGCTAGTTTTTTGAAAGTGTCCTAAATGTCAAAATTATCGCCCCAACAATTATATAACAGCTAGTTTTAAGAGCAAATGTGTATTTTCATAAAAAAAAATTGTCAAAATCACCCCTCCCAATAATTATATATCAGCTAGTTTGAGAGAGAATTTTGAAAATTGACTATATCAATTTTTTTTTTCTATAAATACTCACTCTCACTTCATTTCTTTCTCACAAAATTATTCACTCTCTGTACAATCTTTACAATTTCTCTCTCTACAATCGCAAACTACTCACTTTCTCTTTATATTGTTTACACTAACCACTTTTGTTATAATCTTGCAACAAGTCAGGCAATTTACAAATTCGGTTGAGGTATAATTATTATATTTATATTATTATTATCATCTTATTCGAATTTTACTTTTGTTATATTAATTGTATTATATTTATATTATTATTATCTTATTCAAATTTTATTTTTAATTACATTATTTTATTTTATTATAAATATGGATCCTGTGAATTTTAAGCTTAGAGATTTAGATTTTGATGATATTGGTGATTTCAATGAAGGTTTAATTGAACCGTCAAGTACACTTTCCATGACAACCAGCCAAGTCAATAAAAGTAAAAGGAAAGTAAAAAGGGCACATACATTTGTTGTATGGAAGTATTATACCATAAAAGAAATAAAAGATGTGCATGGAAATATTGTACAAAAAGTTATACGTAAGTTCTGTTAAAAAAAAAAAAAAGGAAAAGAAAAAAACTTTGAGCTGCAACTCTCATTGTGGCACAGGACACCTTGCAAGACATGTAGATATTCATTTGAAGAACCTAGTAATGACCCTAAATAATCCCAACTTAGTTCAACTAAAACTAGTTTATCTACTTTATCACACTCCTAAAACAAAATGAGAGAAGGAATGGCTATATACATAACTTTAGTAGAGCAACTTTTCACTTTTTTTGATAATAAAAAATTTTTGTGTTTTGTTAAAATATATTTAGCCTTCTTATAAAAAAGTTTGTAGAAATACTTCTTGAAGTGATTGGTTAAAGTTTTCAATGAATGGAAACAAAATCTAATTTCTGAATTTTCAAGTTTTGGTGCAACAATTTCTTATACTTCTGATTTATAGACTGGTCGTAATAAAATTGGTTATATTTGTGTTACTGCACATTATATTACTTCTGATTGGTATTTATTATTGTACTTCTTCTATTGTTTTAAATCAATTGTATAATATGTCTAATATTTTGGCCAAGTACAAAAATAATATTTATTTTGAAAATGCTTGTCAATTTATGGAAGAGAAATTTAAAAGTACTAGGATTATATACCACATATTTTTTGTTTATCTGCAATAATGGATCCTAGAATTAAATTAGATGGTGTATAAATGTTGCTAAATGGAATTTCAAAATATTTAACCACTGCATTTTAAATTACTTTAAATGATGTTACGACTTCATTAACCACCCTATATGAAACATATGAATCTAAATATGTAAATAATAGACGAGTTTCTTATTTTTTAAGTGTTGTGGATGTTCGTAGTGATCCATCTCGGACATTAATTACCGCCAAAGGAAAATCTATTGTAAGTAATTCTTCATATACTGAACTCTATAGATATTTAGAGACTAATTTTACAGAATTTCTTATCGTAGAAAAGATAGCCAATTTTGATATATTGACATGGTGAAAAACACATGAAGGAATTTTCCTATGCTTTTTATCATGGCACGTGATTGACTATTTGTTCTAGGATCTATAGTGGCATTGGAGTTTGCTGCAGGTAATAAGCAATTGGATGAAAGAAGAAGCAGACTAAGTCTAGAAATCTTGAAATGTATTGTGTGCTTAAAGAATTGGGATGATGCAAGTCTTAGAGCCCCAAATTTGACAAATGACATAATTGAAAATTTTCAAAATTTAGATATAGCAGAATCAAATGAAGAATGAAAAATATGTTCCACTTATTTTCTGTAAATGTGTTCTATTATTGAATTACGATGTATTTCACAATCTATTTATTCTATATTTTTTTTACACATTGTAATTTACTTTTTATACCTATTAATTCCATTTAATATTCGTAAATGGATTTCATCATAAATAAAAGTTTATTTCTTTTTTTTTTTTGGGGGTTAAAGTTTTAGATCTATATGAGTTTAAGATAAAGTAAAAAAAAAAAAAAAAGGAACTTTTGACATGACGCAAGCACAAGCACGGCCCAAGTATGACAATGAGCTCGGGCCCAGCCCGGCACGACACGAGCACAAATCGTGCCATGCCGGACCTAACATTTTTCTTCATGGGTCGACACGAATACGGCTCAAAGCACGCTTGGCACGCCACGTGGCATGACGTGCCAGCACAGCACGACCCACTTTACACCTCTCTCTCTCTCTATATATATATAAGGGGAACTACCAAGATTTGGCTTTTACTATTGAGAAATAGGAATTTAAATGTATAGCATGAAAAGTAAAGGAATTTATCAAACCTTATTTTCTTATGAAAATATGATCAACAACAACAATGAAATCAGATGGTTCACAATAAAGTTTCATTCAATTATTATCATTATGGGGGACTTTTGAATTAATAATGCTTGTGTACGAGTGATAAAAGAACCTACTAATCACTTGTTTGTGCATATTATATGTGAATTGGCATTTGCTTGTTTTGACATGTTGGATTCAAAGAGAGCACTCGAGTCTTGGTGGAGAGCTAAAATCTATGAAAGAAGGAAAACTTAGGCTATATTTGATACGTGAGAACGGAATGAAATGGATGAAATTCATTCGCACTTTACCTGCTCTCGTGTTTAGTATCAAAAAATTTTATTGAATGGCTATTCCCATATACTATTCCATAAGACTGGCCATTCTCACATTAACTGGGAAAAAACATTCCATAATTTAAGTGATAAAATAGTTATTCTATTGTAATCTAAATTTAATCCAAAAATTAAAATAGTAAAAATAAAAAACAAGCAACTAGTTTATAATAAAAAATTTTTCTTAATTATTCATTTAGGTTGTAAAATAACCATTGACCCCTTAACATTATTTTTTAACTCAAATTGTAGAATGATAATTTTATCCCTGGATCATTTTTTGTACAAATTCACATTTTAAGCAATCCAAAAATATAAAAAAATATTTTTGATATGTTTCTTAATAATTAAATAAATTTTAATTCGATTTGAGTTCAACCCATAAAATGACTATTTTGCCTTTAGACCCATTTTGAGGCCAAATTTGCATTTTGGGCATACCAAAATATCAAAAAAAATATTTATTCACATGTTTCTTAGTAGTTAAAAAATTTTGACCCAATTTGAACATAAATTATAAAATGACCGTTTTATCTGTAACTCCTTTTTACTCAAATTACTATTGTGAAAATAAAATTTATTTTATAGTTTTTAAAAAATTAATGTTTGTAATTTTTATTATATTTCATTTTATTTTATTATATTTAAAATATGTAATCAAATTATGAGAATTTGAATGTCTTGCATTCTCATTATTATCATGTTAGCAACCAAATAACAGAATGAAATGAACATTTCATTCCACTGTCACCCGTATTTTTTTCCCACCTCTTATTCCATTCTATTTTATGCCATTCTCACGTACCAGACATAACCTTAAAGAATTAACCCCATTTTGTTTAATGTGATTGGTCTAAGAAGGGAGGAACACGAGAAATTTTAAAGATAAGAAAGCTCTATTTCTTTGTACACGATTAAAGGCTTACTTTTCCCTCTTCTACACAATTGGTTGGCCGGGAGAAAGGACACGAACATTCACAGCTTTTTGCATTTTATTAAGAATATGAATAGTCAAAACGTCAGGAATAGTTATAGGAATGATGTCTACGCCTGACATGTTCTTTATGCTTCTTTGATACAATTTTACATATTTATCCAAAAATAGATTAAAAAAATATCTTACTATGGTGGCAGATTGCAAACTGAGTAAAGACGGGAAACTTACAAATAACCAAAACATCAATTCAGCTGTGTGCCTCCAAGAAATCTCTTTCTTATTTCAATGAAAATGCCAGAAAGGGTAGAATCTCTTTTCTTCGACAATTGCGGGATTTGAGTATCCTAACAGTTACTAAATGCAAGGTGAACCATCAAAAGCAAGAGACTCCAACTTCAGATGAAGTTCCGAATGTCTAGGGACTTCACATCAACCATCTCCTCGTCCTTGAATTCCTCCCTGAAATATAAGGAAAACATTCAATTTCACACAGAGGGTGTGTTTGGAGAGAAGATTTGGTGAGGGAAAAAAATAAAAATAAGAATATAAAATAAAATCCTAAACACATGTCCTTACTTGAACAGATTAAAAATATAATAAAATAAAAATCATTCACCAGTATATTAGTTTTTTAATTCAATTAATTTTAATTTCTTAAATCCAAGGCCTTTTCCATAACAACCCATATAAGAGGAGGAATTTTAAAACCTCTAATTTTCATTTGCCTTGGACAAATCGTCAATCCAAACACAACCCAAATAAAGAAGAGAAAGTAGAGTAAATATACTAAATCTAGCCGATGAAAACAGAGCAGTGTTACGAGTTAAAAAAAAAAAAAAGACTGGCAAGCTAAAATAAATAAATAAATAAAATCCATATTTGCAAAGTTGTATACGTCGGAAGTCTATTCTTCTGTATATATTTGTTATCTATTTTTATTTCAATCAAATCGCATTAAGATGAAACTACTGGAAGTAAGCAGCAATTATGGCCAGGCAGGGTAAGCGCAAAGTACAACCGGTTAGGAACGAAACCAATATTATTGCTTTCCTTGAACATTACCAGCAGACATGCTCAATTTCAAGCTTTTTTAAATTTGTACAACAAATTTTGTCTTTCATGTTGAATGAATCATTCATTTAGAGGAGGAGTAAGGAAACAGGAGCACTGATGAAGATTGGCAGTTGGGGCAGAGAATTTGATAACAAGAATACCACATAGAACTTTTTTTTTTTTGTGTGGTAAGTAATACCCATACGGAACATTGTTCACTTCCAAAGAAGAGAGAGATATGCGTGGATCCTCAAAAGCCAGAGGAAGTTGAAACATCCAGTGACGCATAATTTGGAATAAAACACAAAACAGTTTTTAATGAGTTCTCTTTCCAACAATAAAATAAGATAAAAGTAAAGGAGCAACAAAAGTGCCTTGTACCCAGTCTCACACAGCACATAATTAAGACTCAGGGTCCAAGAGCTAAATTATCAGAATTTTCTGATCCTAGCTTGTCTAAAAATCTGCTAAACACACAAGGTTGTTAATTGCTAACCACATAGCAAGAGATCTTTTTCAACCTCATTCCAAGTTTTATAAGCCAAAATACCATAAAAAAAATAAAAAAATAAAAAAAATAAAAGAAATAATCAACAGATCCTCGGTATGAGACTGTCCATTGTCATGGAGAACAGAAAGACAAAGGACTCTGGCAGATCAAAATCTTCTAAAATCTTGTAAATTCATAATGCCTACTTAGAGGGTGTTTGGAGTGACAAGAAGTAAGATAAAGTGAGATAATTTGAGATAATTTGTGGGTTCGTAATTCGTGCAATGAGATAAAAAGTAAACAATTTTTAGAGATTTTCAGACATTTTTAGAATTTTCAGTATTTTTCAACATGTCAAACGCACCCTTAAAATCCACCAAAAAGAAAAGGTGGTCAATGAAAGATGTTCAGCAGAACGAAATACCTTTTCTTTTGAGTTTCCATAGCCTCAAGAGCCTCCTTCTTGAGCTCTTCCAACTGTGCTTTCGCAATTTTGAGTTCCAACTGTTCTTCATACCTGGGCAAATCTTCCTTCCGAATTCCAAGTCTAATAAAAGAAACAAAACTATTATCCTTCGTTTAAAAAAAAAACAAAAAACAAAAAACGAAAACAAAACAAAATACAGAAAGGGAAAAAAAACATTGTAAAGCTTTAACAACCTTGTTTTCCTCATTGAAAGAAACTCTGAAAGCTACAATGCATCCACATTCATTAATTATTGCAATACATGAATATTGACATGAATCCCCAAAACTATTTAGATATTGATGACTTCAGAAGTTTTGAAACAACATAATTGATTCAGCTATTGAGGCATGTTCAACAATTATTACTTTTACTCTCCTTAATTTCTTCTTTGTTTTTCTGTTCTTGTCTTTCCTTTTCTCCCCAAGTTTTGTGTATCAAAGTGTGTACGTGCATTCCAGTTAATCAGTTCAACCTCTATGTTGCAGACTTTCAAGGACAAGACAGATGCCACACTCCAGCAGGACAGACCACAGCACACACACAAGCGGACATGAAGACAGATGTATTTGCATTGTTACCACTCCATATAATCCCCACAACATGAAACAAATAAAACAGGTTGTTCATGCAAAGCAGGCAAAAGAATTTTATATCATTTATAACCTTTGCTTTTTGCTACATAAACATAAGCTCGGTGGGTTAATAAATCCTGTTGACCCCTTAAAAAATGCTCAATTCATGATATGATATGTACTATCTTACATGGACTTGAGAACAGGTGTGTGTCTAGAAGTCGGATTCATCTATTCTCTCATTTAAGGATATAAAGACACAAGATGATATTCATATATGTTTTATATAATTATTTTGTTATATATGATTATATGGCCTTTAGAAGGTGCCATTGGATAATTTCGTGCAATTATAAGTTTTACACATAATTATGTGCTAAAATTTAATCACCAAAATGTTGGTATAGATATCCAATTATAGAGGTGGATGCATATATCACACCCATACCTAAGTGTCCTTACTTAGCTGTCAAGTATCCAACACAAGTATATCATAAATTTAGACGAGTGCATATAACATAGCTTACTTCTTATTGATCGTATCAAACTCTGCCATAAGAAGAGCCATTCCTTGCTTGTCGCTCCTCATTAGTGGTTTCTTAATTTCCTTTTCAACTTTTTCCAATGCATCCATCATCATAGCCTCTGCACCAAGCTCATCAGTGAGTCCCCTCCTGCAACAAGCAGATAATTGAATCAACACCCAGGGGCAATGAGCAACTTCACTTTTTTTTTTTTTTTAAATGGGTGCAAGGAAAAGCCCTGGACAAAAAAGTTCTATAATTTCCCACAACCACACACTCAAATGGAACCGAAAGAAACAAAGTTTATTTATAGATACAGACTAGGCACAGAGAAAAGATCTTAGCGGCACCCCAATATGTGGAACTCTTGGCTCTGCAAGACTGTCAAATGTTAGATTTCCACCAAACCAAGAGCAAAACACCTTGGCCCATTCCTAGATAATCTTATTCCTCCTAACACCCACTTATAATCAACCATGAATACACCTTTTAACACTTGCAAGTCCAGCAAAGGAAGGGAACAAAAGGCCCAACGCTCTTGATTTAGTGAAGAAGGTGAAGAAGGTAAATTGCTTGCACCTAACCTTGTATCTGTAACAACAACTGGCGCATATTTATGATATTTAAGCATATAGAAAAATCAAAGCTGGACATCTGGTTACAATCAATTTACGTGCAAATATCTTTTGCCGGCAATCGGGGAGAAGACGAGATTAACATCATAGAAGCATAAGTACAAGATTGGCATGTACACAAAGGTTCAAACCCCCTCAAATATTGAAAAAGCAAGAGTGCAAGATTAGGGACATGTCAAAATTTAGAAACAAAAGCCAACTGGTGGAAGAACATAATGCACTACCTGGTTCGTATCTCCTTCAATGTCAACAGATAAGTTCGAGCATCTGGAATATCTTGTGTTCGAGTTTGAATGGTGTATTGAATCCTTTGAGATTCTGAGAACAGGTCTGCCCTGAAATGGTTATAATAGCAAGCATCATACATTTGGATTGTGAGACACAGGTATAATGCATAAAGATGAAGTATCGTAAATTTAAAATTCAACTGTTTGGTTGGTCATTGGCACATAAAAGGCTGAATTCATTTAATATGCTTCAAAAGAGAAGACTTCGTCTGGCCCTAGATAGGGATGCCAATGGGACGGGTACACGAGGGTATCCGACCCAACCAAATCTGAAAAATCCGACCCAACCAAATCTGAAAAACTTGTTGGGAATTACCCTAATGGGATTAGGACGAATTTGGGATTGAAATTTAATACCTATGCAGGTTTGGGACAGGTTCGAGATTTGCTGGTAAGGCACCCGATAAATACCCGTTTAGTATAGTATATTATATTACATATGTTTATACAATTACAATTTTGTTCCTAAAATAAAAGTACTTAAAAGTCTTGGGCCAAGGCAAAAATTAGTCCTAGGTGAAATCCATTAGATCTTACGTTGGTTGTAGATTGCTTGGATCGTGAATTGTTGTCGATTAAGAATTGTTGTTAGTGGTTCACATTTTGAAATGATAGCTTAATGATTAGTTTTGTGAAGTCGTTTGAATGTATAAATAGTAATTGAACTTATATGTATTTTATTAATTGTAATTTATTTGAAACTTTTTTTTCTTTGACAGGGAAAATAATAGATATCTTGATAGTAGAAAATCTACATATATGTATATTCACAAATATATTTGCTGTGTGTTGTAGAGAACACATTAATTATTTTGAAAATTTTCAATTTTCAAATGGGTATTTAGCAAATCCAGGTATTCAACAGATGGGACGGGATGGGACAGGTATGGGGTTCTAATTAAGAAAATAAAAGGGTTTGGAACGGTAACAAATAGCAAAAAATAAATGAGTTTAGTAATGATAATGACTAATTAGGTGGACACCCTACCAACTTACATCCCTATCCTTGAACCACCTATTCCTTCACTATTCTTTTATAAATGAATGTATCGAGTAAGTTGTTTTCTATAGCCAGTGAAATTGGGTTGCTCCTTACTCATGCTTGGATTTGCAATCAATTAATTTTGGAGATATTAGTTACAAAAGGCAAGCAAAGTCATAATGGTGAAGTACAAATGTACAATCAAGGCCACTTTCTAAGTAATTTGGAAAAAATAAATGCAAGGGTATTTGAAGACAAATATGGGAGGATAATTTTCCTAACTGCATTTTGGGTGTCACTATATCAGAACTCCCTGGTTTTATTCTGCCTATTTTGATAAAATCAAAGTGGTTTTGCATCGTCAATTTGTAGCACACGACTTTTTTCCTTCGCTTTTGCTTGCTTCATATTTTGTACATATTCATTATTTTTAATTAAAGACTTTCGTTGATTATCAAAAAAAGATACAGCTATTAGTTCAATCGAACGCAAAGAAGATCAGACTTTATCTCCGTTTTTAGTGTAAATTTTACTTTGCCCCCTTGCGCTTTATTTAAAATCCCATTTCAAGACCTGAGTTTTTAATTAGTTGCAACTCCTCAGTGACTATTTTGCCCCAAAAAGTTGGACAAATTATGTTGGGAATGCAAGGACAAAATGGTAACTGAGGGAACGGCATTGCAGCTAATTAAATGTTTAATTCCTTAGTTGTTAAAAAAAAAACACTCAGATCCTGAAGTGGGATTTTAGGTAAAGCTAAGGGGTGCAAAGTGAAATTAGCCCCCATTTTTACACATTGTCTAGTCCATTAATTGGCAATGGAGTTGCGGGAAAAGCAAAAAAGATTGATATCAAATCCCCTTTAAAATTAGATAATCAAAACAGAGAACCTATATTTTTTTAAAGAACCCAACTAATGCAATTTAATTTAAAAACATTTACACATTTAGCATTTGTTAATGTTTATATAGGGCTTATTTGTGTTGACAATTCTCGACCAAACATTTTATTTGTAAGTTTTAATTTTTAAAGTTTAGAATGTCACAATGTCATTCAATGAGTCATGAAATTCAAGTCAAGGTTTCAAGTATCACCAAAAGAGTGCTTGGACACTTCATTATTCCATTAGAAGGATGTTTGAGTGAAGATTTCACTAATGACAGGTGTGAGAGTTTTTGAAATTTTAAGTAGGAAAAAATGTGTTGTCCAGTGCACGTCTCAAGAAGGTTGCACCCACGAGCTGCTAGCCAAGTTTGCCAGTGAAAAACTAGTGTACTTCACCAGCAAGTTGCTGACGAGTCAGGCCTGCGAGCTGCCAGCAAGTTGCCCACGGATTTGATGGGATTCCGTCCCTATTTTCTATAAAGCCTTTCTTTTTTTTCTGTGGCTATTTTTGGCCCTTTTCTCCACCCAAAAGTATTCTCAAACATTCCCTAAACCCTAAGCTCTTACCCAAAACCTAATCTATCATTCTCTTGAGAGCAAAAACACAAAAGAGGCCATCAACCTACATTATTCAAGCCTCTTTGCATAGATTTCTTTGAAAAATCATATTGGTTCTTTAACCTCATATCTGGGATCGCGGTCTAGATTGAAAGAGCACTTCTACTACGGTTGGAGCAGATTGAAGCTTCACAGGAAAGGTGCAGTGTGAGGGTCTAGCAGGTAAGGATAAGGAGATCTAAATCAATTAAAGCAATGGGAGTATTGATTGGGGAAACTTATATTCTCTTGGATAAGATATTCGTAACCTTTGATTCATAATGAAGTTTTGAAGTCTAATCCGCGTTAAGGATCTGAGGTTTTTCTCTTTAGTTTAAGGAGTTTCCCTTCTTGTGAATTGTTTGTTTGTTTTTTGTTGTTAGATCTACAAATCCTAGCATCTATTCTCAGAGTGAGATTTGTAGACCTGAGTGGGAGTTATTTGTCTCAACCTTTTCATATTCGATATTACAAATCATGCATTTTAAGCATTGATGCTTAATAAGAACCAAACGCAAACCCAATACAAAGCAGCCCTAGAAGTTAGATCTAAACATACAATGAGAGGGGTAGAGAGGAGAAGCAAGTTGGAAACCAACCATTTTTTTTTATAAGTAAATAAAGATTGCATTAAAAGGCTCAAAGGGGTTGCCACCCAAGTAAAACTGCGGTCTTCAGTTCAGTGAAGTTCAGTCAACAAAATGGTGGGAAATTAACATGTTAATTAGGCAGCTAGCTCAAAAACTATAAGGGTTGTGCAAGGTCCTTATTCTAGATTGAACAAAAATCTAGACAGGCACAGGCTGCCTTGGCCAAAATCAAAAACAAAAGGCCCATACTTTCTTAAAGGACATACGAGAAAGAAAGGTCCAAACTTGGCCAAACTAAAACAGAAGGACAAACTTGGCTTGGCTCTCAATAAATAGGTTTTAGTATAAACTTGACCGTACGAGAGCCATTTACTTCTAGAAATCGTAGGAATGGGTTAAGACCATTGGGTAATTCGGGTCGACCTTAGCAAGACCAAGGCTGATCCATGTCTATCCCCACATATGGTTGATATTATCAGTATAAAGTACCCAAGCTGAAATATGGTCAGCTAACAAGCCTATTTTAAGTCTTAGCTTATTCAGCAACGGCTGAGGGTATCATTCAAAAAAGCAAATGGCGTCAAGAAAGTCATGATTTATCCAGGTCTAAAGGATCAAACCCCTTCAGTCAGTTTTTGCTCAGTATTCACTTTTATACCTTTCCTATGATTCCAAATATCATAATTTGGATTTATTCAAGTTTCCTCAATGTTTTGCTTTTCTTTTCCTTTCACCTTCACTAAAAAACCGGCCATTTCCAACTACATAAATTATAAGCTGTGAACTACAACAGAAACAAGATGAGTTTGTGGATAGGCATCTACTAGGTTGGGGCATAAATATGAAACATACATGCACGACCGCAATTAGTACACACAATGTAAGAGATTGATCTAAACTAAAGTAGAATTATAAAAACATACTTTTTGCCAAAAAAAAAAAAAGGACAAACATACTTTTGTGGCAAAGAACTCTACATTGAACCAAACAAATAATGGGAAAAGAATAATGAATGTGAGAGAGGGGGGGGGAAAGAAACTTACTTTTCTCTAACAGTCTTCATGATCTTTGCATATTGTTCTACTGCGGCTGGATTATCAGGATCTATGGTGATTTTTTCCTTTCGCAGTACCCCCATGGCTGTCTCAAATTTCTTCTTGACCTCCAAGAAAATGTTCTTCAACATCTCTTTTTGGCTCAATGGCAAGTTAATTGTTAGAGGTAGTTAATCGCTTCACCCAAACCATAAAAAAATCAAACCACGTGTATAAAATGCTAATAAGGTATTTAAAAGGTTATCAAACAACATATCTAAAATTCAACTGTTGACAAGGAAAATACCTCCATCACTTTTTGAGGGCAAAAAAAGAACTAAAAACCAGGAAAATGTGAATCCTAAAATTTGTCAGTCATTTTGAAAAATTAGAGAAAACAATAGATTCAACATCTCAAGATTTTTATTTATCTATCAGCAAAAGATTTATGGGTTATCCATTGGATACACTCAAACAACCTGATAATTAAATGCATGGTTTGATTTCAATAACAATGTCATATGTCATTGAATAGCCATTTTGATGATGCAATCCAGTATTTACAACTGAAAACATTCAGTGATTATTTAAGCAAGCATGTTTGATAAAGCACAACAGTATAAAATATAACTTGATAAACTCTCATTTAAATGAAGCCAAAATTATCAGTCCAAAAAAGTTGACTCATCACTTTACACGAAATGTTCTGCTAAATAGAATTTAAATATTTCTTTACTTATTAATCTTCCATTAAGATACACTCAAATAACCTAGATAAATAAACGCAAGGTTTGATTTCAATACCAATGTCATATGTCATCGAATAGCCAGTTTGATGATGCAATCCAGCATTTACAATTGAACACATTCAGTGATTATGGAAGTAAGCATGTTTGATAAAGCACGACAGAATAACTTTATAAATTCTCATTTAAATGAAGCCAAAATTTTCAGTCAAAAAAAGTTGACTCATCACTTTACACCGAACGTCCTGCTAAATACAATTTAAAAATTTTTTCACTTACTAATCTTCCATTAAGTAACCAGAACATCTCTCGCCATCTCTCTGTGTAAGCGCACATTCACACCAGCAATGCCTCCCTTCCTTCTCTTTTTCTCTTATGATGCTTCCTTTTCTCTTTCTCCTCTCTTTGGGAATCTTCATTAGATGAGAGAGGAGTTCTATGTCACATGTATCAGCTCATAGCAAAGCTGTTTTTGCCGTCACATACCATTACAGTATTGTTTGGTTTTAATCAACTTATAATCAATTAATTAAGTACCTTTGTAGACTTGTTTTGAGTAATACTTGCTAAAAGATGAGTCAACATAGCTGGTGTTGATATCTAGGCTTTCTGCACAGGTATGGATGATTTTCCATTTATAAATTGCCAATAATGAATTGGGTGATTTAACCAATCAATCATGTAAATATGATTGATTCTTAATGATTTCCAACAATTATTTATTTATGTATTTATTTTTTTTTGTTTTTCTGAAACTGTTTTTTTTTTTTAAATATATATAGTAGAGATATCCCCACCTTTGGGCCTCACCCAACCCACCGGAACTAGGTATGCCGAGAGAGTTCGAACTCATAATCTCTACATCAATTGGTAGAGGTATTACTGTCGAACTGCCCCCGTGTGGGCTTCCAAGAATCTTTTCAATCAACATAGGTGAACTAGCTACAATTACTTAAAAATGGATAGGCTCTTAATACAACAGTCCTTGGCAGGTTTTCCCCATTGCTTTACCAACTGTTGTAATGGAACTAATAGAAGTCCAAAAAACTCCCCCTCAACTATTAATCAATATATACATAATATTAAACGTGAAGGGAAATGGAAAACTATTTTAAGAACCTTATGTTTGAACACCTCGGGGAACACAAAAAGATGTCACATTTTTATGTGATGGACAATGATATTCCAATAGGAATGCTGATCAAAAGCGTAGGGGCAAAACTGTCTTACTGTTTTTAGACACATTTTTCCACCCTGTACATAGGTGCTATCACCCTTTTATGCTTTCTATGATAAACTTTTTAATAATAATTTCTCAAACCCCAGTTTTCTATACTCATTACACATTTTAACCAATATCAATACTTCAATTTAATACTTACAACTTTAAGTTTGGTTCAAGTTTTAAATATTTTTTGAATCTGAATTATCAAATGCATGTGTTTGCTATGAGATTCTTTGTAATATTTAAAAATAAATAAAGCAAGAAACTCTATGAGTGCACTAACCATCTCCCTTGAGAGCTGCAGGAGCAGCTTCTTTGGCAAAGAAACGGACAGGTACAGAATACTCCGATTGCCAAAAGATATGGCCATGATACAACTGCATAACCACAAGAAAATAAATAAACAAAAATTGATCATGTGGATTGGCGTATGACTCATAAAATTGCATTAATAACAAGAAAATGAATAAACATATGGAACCACACTTACAATTGAACAACGCCCCCCCCCCCCCAAAAAAAAAAAAAATAAAGTCTCAAACCCAAAAATAATAGCGATGAATAGGGTTATTTTAATCTAACCTCCCCTGAGATTCCTCACTAATCCACAGAACTCCCTGAAGTTTCAGAAAAGACACTGCAAAACTCAATTTTTTAGCTGCTATAAAAAGTTAACCCTTTCGTTTGGCTGCCACTTAGGCTGTGTTTGGATTAAGGATTTGTCAAGCGAAAACGAAAATATAAGGACTCAAAATTCCTTATCTTGTTTGGAGTGTGATGGAAAATGGAATAGAAAAGACATGGAATTGAAGAAATTAAAATTAATTAAATTAAAAAACTAATATATTGATGAATGCCTTTTATTTTATTATATTTTTTAATCCATTTCGACATGGATATATACTTGGAATTTTATGTTTCCTTCCCCTTTTCCCTTCCTCTTTCCTTTCCCTCTTCTTTTCCCTTACCAAATTCTCACTCCGAACACACCCTTAGAGTTTTAACATATTTTCTTACATCATTAAAAAAAAATGATGTAATTTCTTAATTGCCCTTATGATTAACTGAATAGTTAGATTTTCCTTATATGGTCAAATGACTTAAAACATCCACCACTAAGAACTTGGCACATGTCAATTCTTAATTATTTTTTTCCATTCGTCCTCTGTTTGAACCTAATTGGTGGAAGAGAACCAATATCTCTCTCTCTCTCTCTCTCTCTCTGTGTGTGTGTGTGTGTGTGTGTGTGTGTGTGTGTGTGTACATAAGCCATCCAATTGAACAAACTCAATTGCTTTCCCCTTTTTTTTTTTTTTTTTATCTCTCTACACCATCTTCCAAAACCAATTGCTCGAAACCATTAATTCTCTTTTGCCTCTCTTCTAAATAACATCTAAATGTATGATAGATTTCAACAAAAACATACACACATGATTTGTAATAAATTAAATATATAAATTAAATTTATACTATGATTAACAAAAGAATTAATAATTAATTACTTAATGAAAAAACAAAATCCATTTTCTTATGTTCTTGTATATCTTGATATAACCCACTTCATCATTACCTATCCTTTCTCTCTTCCTTAATCCTTTTTTCCCAAAACCCATCACTTTTTAACCTTCAACATGGTTAACTACATCAGCCACAACCATCAGGAGTATCAAACGCCAATGCATTAACACAATTAAGTGACCACAAAATTGTGTCCCTTTGTCCACCTTTGCTCTAGCCGCTACAACTTTGCTACGTTGACCCAAGCAATCACAACACTGCTGTGTCGACCCACTAAACCTACCAAACTTTTTCTGTTTTCAATTTTCTTTATGCTCAAATTGGGATTGTGTGACAAAGAAATGTAGTGTGTCAGCGGGGAAGGGTTAGATATTTGATGGTTAGGGCTGGACAATTGTGTTTTGAGAGTTGTGTATTGTGATGATTATGTGGTGACTGATGATTATGTGGTGACACCTCATTTGATTATGGAGGAAGCAAGGAGGCAATGTAATGAAAAATGGTTTTAAATATTGGTCATTACATGCTAAACCGGCCAATTTATCAGCTCTATTAGAAATCACAGCCGAATCGGCTGATTCTATAGCGATCTGATCCATATTGGCTAACCCGTTCTTTATAGAACCTGCCAAATCCGATAAAAATCAACAGTTCATGTCGATAAATAATATAACATGTATTTCCTCCATTGTCGCAACCATGATTTGTTAGTAAGTATTGTCGATTGAATAGGAAATCTAGGTTTTGGGTCCTTTTTTTTTTATTTTTTATGTTATTTGCACTCTAAAAACTTTATAAATTTGAAGTAGAGAAAAATTAGAAACATGTAGTTATTTTTCATTAGATTTGGCTGAAAATTTAGCATTTTTTAGCTGTTTTGAATTTTTTAAAACTTTTTATGTCATTTTTTTGTTCCTTTTTTTCATTTATTGATTATGCTTGTTTAAGTTGTCTACTGTGGATATATTTTATTATTTTTTGGTTACTGGTTCAGCTAAATAGTTATTTACAGTAAACATAAGGTCATCATTTGAAATTTAGGAATTTGAAAATAACCAAAAAAAAATAAAAATCACAGCTGTGCCATTTGATTCCCATTAAACTTTTGACTGATACTTCCAATACAGTTACAGCTACAGTGATCAACATGCAATTTAACACCATGAGCTGGGTACACCAATTATGATGTTTGGGACAATTTGGGGTCACCCTTTAAGGGTAAAAATGTCATTTTATATTTTGCATTAGTTTTATTATCCTACAAACTGACGGGAGAGGTAATACAAGTTACATAACACGAGGGGTGTTGCCTTGCTATTCAATAAGTCTCAAGGATAGGCAATGTAATGCATCCTAATAAATAAACAAATTTGTGGGGGTGGGGTTGACTGTTACATATAAGGGGTGAGAGAGAGAGAGAGAGAGAGAGAGAGAGAGAGAGAGAACACCCATTTAAGGAAATCATAGAGCAAGGACTTGTGTATTAAGAGTTCCTAATCAAACTTGAACTTTGTGTTCAGCGTTGAGAGTTTGAAATGTAATAATGGAATCATAATAATTAAAACTGCTGCTGCATTCCAGTTGTTTTGGGTTTTTCTATCATTAGAAAACAAAAAATAAACAAACAAACAAAAGGAAAGTGAAGACAAGATGAAAGTCGCACTATGCCCTCCGCCCTTGCGTTGAACTGCACTGCATTATAATTTATGGTTTTATGTGGCAATGACACTTCAATTTATTGAGGAAGTGAGTGTGGCAGATGTTAATATCATGAAGCACAATCTTTACTGTAATATCTTATCAGCTCTAAACAAGATGAACAAATACTACTATTTGGATCAAGCTCTTAACTTTACCGTAATTACTGATCTTCTTCTTCACTCTTTTCACCCTCTCTTCATGTTTCATTTAGTTCCCAAGAAGGATCATAAAAATATGAGGAAAATGACTAAAAAGTGGGCTTCCATTTGCTACCGGGGACAAGTCTGAAAATTTCTGGTAATCTTCTAATGTTCTCTTCAAAAACAAGATAGCACATCAAAGAGAAGTCCAAAAGCATTTTCTTATATATAGGTGTCCGAGGGCAGGCCACCACTTTATTTTTTTTTTCAAAATATAATGCAATGCAAGAAGGTGAAGAAAATTTCTAATTTATCCCCATTTCCGTCTTGATATCTGTCTCCAAATTATATCATTCTTATAACAGGGCCCTTCCACACAAATTCAAGCCCCCAGTCTGCTCCCATCATCTCATTGATTCAGCAAAATCTCACCGCATTCCTAATCCCAGCAGACATATATACACACAGCGTTGACCGTCTATACATTAATATTCACACACAAAATGAATCCATATAGCTATGATTGCCCGAACGAACCCCATCTTATCCTCTAACAGATCATATTTTCTCAGTCACAAGCCCCAATCAAATCAAGTGATGAACCCTTCAAAATGAATTCAAATTCGACGGCACATGAATCAGGAATATAAAACCAGCATATACAAATGTGTGTACATATATATACATATATATAGACATGGAAATGAGTGAACCTGTTTGGATCTGGATAAGAAGCGAGAAGCGAGGGCCATGATCGGAGCTCAGTTTTCGTTGAGTAGGTTAAAGAGTTTAATCTCTGCTATCTGAATTTGAGCTCCCTGTGCGGCGAGCGGCTTGAAGGCGCTCGGGCGAGTCCGCTTACATTAGTTCTGGATCGCTGATCTTTGAATTAGTGATCCAACGGTCTCGAGTTGCTACTGTTTGCAGATTGAATTAATCGCTGTCATTTTTCTATTTATTTTTAATTATTTAAATTTTTGGTTTTTTATTTGCATTATCATTTTTTAAATAAAAATTAAAATTTCATTAAAAATGTAATTTTATTTATAATTATTAATTGTTTATTTTAATAGAATATTTAATTCTATTGATTGATTAAAAAATTAATTAAATTTAATAAAATATATTCATATTAATTTAAATCAATTAAATTAAATTTTATTATTTATTAGAAACAACTTAATAAAATATATTTCTTATTAATTAAATTGATTTAATTTAATTTAATTAATATTATTTTGTCACTTATTAAAATAAATTTTACTTTAATAAAATATTTGAATGCATAATTTATTTTAATATGATGAAACAAAAATAACAAAGTGTTAAAATTGATAAAATATTTACAACAAAAAAATAAAAATATTTTTTAACTTTTTTAATTTTTATTTTTTTAGAAATAAAAAATAAAAAATTTTAATAAATACATTTTTATTGTTAATTTTTAAAAATTTATAGACATAAATAAAATATATATATATATATATATAAACATTACCCGAGGGATCTAAATTTGTTGTGTTTTGATTTCAAGAAAAGTTAGACCGCGTAAACTGTCACGAATGTCTAATTCAGTAATTCATGGACAAGCCCTTTAATTTTTGTCCTTTTCATATTAAAAAGTTAAAAACGTAAAGTAAACCAAGGGTTTAGATTTTAGATTAAATTGAATTAAAATATAAAAATAATAGTTAATTAAAAAAATTTTTAAAAATGAATTTTTGCATTGAAAATTTTTATTTTATATATGAATTTTCACTAATATTTTAATTTTAAATTTTCAGCTCATTTGAATTTTTATTTTTTCAAAATTTTCATAATTAATTTATTTAAAAGCACGTGAAAAACTTTTTAATAGTTACTAATAATGCAATGAAGTGTCTACTTGCTAAGTTAACAGAACCAAACACTACGAGTTATTCTAAACAACTTTTTTTTTTATAGTATTTCATAATATTTTATATTAAATAACTTAAATTATGATGAAATTCAAAATTAAACTTAATATATAAAAACAATTCTCTTGAAATAAATAGCCCTAAATCTTTTAATTTCAAATGCATAATACAAACACAACCTAACAACTAATTTAAGAAAAGAAGAAAAAGTTAAAAGTCGAACGGTTAGACTAACAAGTGCTATCAAAATAAGTGAACTTCACTAATGCCGTTAAGGTTTCTCTATTGAGACCTATACTTATAACTAGATTTAAGAAGAATAAAATAGAAATAAATTATAGTTTATATTTTTATACTTTATTCAAATTTCGCTTTAGAATTTGTGCGTTTACTTGTAATAATTAAATCTTATACACCTTTAATTTGTTGAAAATTTTTTTAAACTTTTATTTTAAAATTTTTCATTAATTGATCACATGATTATTTTTAAGACTTAAAAATATAAATTATATATTTTCTTCATTGTTTATGCTGACTATATATGCTTTATATATGAGGTTACAAACAATCATTTATCAAATAATATATTAAAATATGAATATATCAACTACTAAATTAATATAAAGTGAATATAAAGTTAAAAAGTGTTTTCTATATAAATATTAAATAAAAACAAGTGTTTCTAGATTTTTTTTTCAACCCCTTAAGCACATGGCTAGTTAATAGAAACTTTCCAAATAGTTCATAAACAATTCATGCTCCGATAAAATTAATAATGTAAGGCTTAATTATAATTGAAAATGCAAGGTTTGACATAAATTTTAGGGTACACTAACACAAAATATAATTTATTCTAAAAAAATGCTTACTGTAATGATATGAATTTTTCATCATTGTAATATATGACATCTAATTTATGCATTTGTGAGTTTATTTATCATTTTAAATTATTGTGACTATGTTTGGGAGTATTTCGAAATTTTGTTTTGAACTTAGCAGATGTTTTTTGAACCATACTTTGTTGTACGCTTGACCACCTTCTTCCTATGGGCATGGTATACGTCTAAGTGGGGGGTGTGCGTATAACATATTCTTTCTCATCCGCAAGGAATGTATTCAATGCATGACATTCGAACGCAACCCTTTTTCTCTTATACATAGCCTTATCTAAGTTTTTGTAGCAATGTCAATTCTTTTATTGTCATTGAAGGGCTTGAATTAATCAAGTCAAGCCACGTTGCCTACTCTAAGCCTAATCTACCAATATGAGATCATCACTTTCCCTCTTCTTTTTTCTCATTTTGAATTTACATGTTGGAAGGTGTATCTACTAGAGCGATATATAAAAAGAGAATTGCATTTGAGTTTTAAAAGTTAATTTGATTGTCTTGTATTTAAATTGTGTCATGACTTGATCTCATGGTGGAAATTAGTCTTGGATCAGATTATTGATCATGGTTTGTTGTCTCCTCCTCTTGCTAAACTATCATCATCCTTTTCTCTTTCTTTCTCCTCTCTAGCTTGGAATAGGGGTTGGGGTTCCTTTTGATGACTATTCATTATGTTAGTCTAGTTGAAATGGTGAAGATTTAGCAATGTTGCATGATTGTGCCCTATAAATAATAGATTCTTCTTGATTAAGATGATATACACATGTTTATATTATGCCTATATAGAGAAAGAATGTGGGGGGTAACAAACCCTTTTCATCAAATACTTGTTCTACGAATAGAATCGAAGTTTAAGATATGTTCAAGCACCTTAATAGCAAGAATTTACATGGTCTTACTTAGTAACACTGTAAGCTTGTTGAGCTAGGTCATCGAATGGGTTAAAAAACAAAACAGAGCATATTAAGTTGTAGTTGCAAGAGCTCTGTTCTGTGCATGTGAGCCATAGTCTTGTGCGCATGCCTACAACAATTCCTTTCCATGTAAACAACTGGCTAGGTTTTGAGGCTCCGTTCGTACACCACCCTATCACTTAAATTAATTTTGTTATTTTGATATTAATGTACATTGATATGATGGATTTTAATGATACTTCTATGGAGCGTTAGAAGTTATGAGAGTACTATCACTGAATGATATGATAAGGCGTTGAAATTTAAAACTCGGTAATATCATAGTTTGGATATATATATATATATATATATATATTAATTTATTATGAGTTTTGGGTGCAGAGATACTAAGAATAGAGGGTATTATTGTACTCAATGGCTAAAAATCCAAAATCTACTTAGAGATGGGAGACTCACATTTAATAGATTAATTAACCTACAAAGTGAGGTGGATGCTATTTAATTAGCTTGTCTAATTACTTTTGAGGCTTAACCCAACTAGTACGCAGATTCGCAAAGTTCACTCTATGGCCATGAGCACATGAGAGACTTCCAACTCATTGGTACATATATCCTTTATTTTAGTATCTCTAACTCTTAATCTTAAAATCAAAACTCAACTAGATATCATATATCCCAACATCGTATTCATATCTTAGGGCCTGTTTGACAAAACTATTAGTTTTTAATTTTTGTATTTAGTTTTTTATTTTTAGTTTTCATTTTCATTGTAAAGAGAAAAAAATAAAAACAAAAACTTAAAGGCGTGTTTGATAATGATAGTTGTTAGTTGGCAGTTATAGTTGCTAATTAATTAAACTCATTAAATTTAATTATCTTAATTATATTATTTGTTAAAAATATCTTAATCCAATAAAAATAAAATATATTAAACATAATTTATTATATTATTTTAAAAAATAATTCAATAAAATATATTTCATGTTAATTAAATTAATTTGATTTAATTAATTAATTATATTATTTTAATTATATTTTTTGTTAAAAAATTTTAATTTAATAAAAATAAAATAGAATAAATATATCCAATAAAATATATTAAATTATACTTGATATATTTTTATGTTAAACAAAAATAAAAAAAAATCTACCATCTCTAACCACAATTTCATCATCAAACTAAGAATTAAAAAAAAAAAACAAAAACAAAAACAAAACAAAAAAAATCAAGCTAACCATTGGAAAAAGCACATCAACTTTTGTTGTTTGTATTTTAATCATTATAGCGTGTATATATTGAATAAAATATATTTTTTTATTTTTATAAAATGATGTTTTAAAAATATTATTTTAAAAACAGATCAGATCTAAATATATGGATCGGATTTGACTCTTACAAAATTAAATCAACGATAGAGTGGCAAGCAATAGTTGGCCATAATCGAAGGTGGGTGAGGGGCTGTGGCAATTGGTGGTAACTCAAGGTGGGCTGGGGGTGGTGGTAGTGGGCCACAGTTGGAGGTAGTCGAAGGTGGGTGAAGGGTAGCGATAGTTGGTAGTGATCGGAGATGGGTGGCTAATGGCAATGGCGGTAGTCAGTGACTGCCAAATGTGGGTAGCAACTAACGGATGATGGTGATTGATGGTGGGTGATGGTTATGACCAATAATGGTTGTAGAAAAAAAATGAAAAATAAAAATGAAAACTTGAGACAACATATTTTTTATATTTTTATTTTTTTGAAAATAGTTTTTATTTTTTATTTTTTGGAAAACTAAAAATAAATTTACTAAATAAGTTTTCATATTCAATTCTCCAAAAAAAAATAAAAATAATAAATAAAAATGAAATTGAAAACTGAAAGTTTTGTCAAACGGAGCCTTAATATCTTAAGATATGTGTGAATTATAACAATTCATCCATGTTACTACATCCAACACATATATAAAATAAAACTGGGCATCACCTCATGTGATAATAGCCAAGTATAGTATAAATATGCACCAAACTACAAAAGACAAACAATACCAAATCTAAGTCCTACGTGCACACACAAGATGAGATCTCGTACGCATGTCTTGAACTCCAATAAAGTGAACAGAGTCTCGCGTGCATGCCAAATTGTATAGTTGATGTACACGAGACTTATCAATCTGTGCATACCTAACACCAAATTAGGCACTGTGTGTACGCAAAGCACGCTCCTGTGCGCACACCAGAGCTCTTGCATCAATAAGTCTACATACTCTATTTTTTGGGTTATGATACAACCCTTTCCAAAACTTAAACACAAACAATTTTACACCAAAAGCTTCATAAACATGCTATGAATAGTTTACCAACAACAACTATGCATCAATCTCTCATCTATTGAGCAAGTATAAAACAAGAATTTAAATAAGTTCTTCTATATTTATATGTGTGTATATCAACATCTAATTCATGCAACATTTAATTTAACCCAATTAATCCAACCTAACATATACTAAACATGTTAACACAACTATAATTCACCCAAATTAGATTGGTAGAAGATCATATACCATGATCACAGAAAGAGGAGTTGGGGAAAAGGACAAACAATACTTGAGCTCTGAAATCGAGGTCAACTATGAGCACCTTAGCTCAATTAGGGTTCCAAGTGCCATCTTAGCAACACAAGATGACACACACAAATACACATCAACTCACAACACTCACTTGAGCAGCAAGCTCAAACTTAGAAACTCAACTCAAGCTTACGCACCCCTTTCTATGTAATTATTTGATTCCAACAACACAAACCCACATACATTAATTAAGATGATAAGTTGATAATGGTACGTAGGGAAAAACTTCTCAGGGATCAAAGCCAACAAACGTATGTGGAGAACAAACATCGGTCTAGCCATATGCATATATAAATGTAGGTATAAAGTAGAAATGATAGCAAGAAATTGCCAAAAATAATATCTGAGCAAGGTTGTGCGCATGTTAGAACATTCTCTTTAGGCACTAGTGACAAACTTATCTAGTCATGTGCACGGCAAAAAGAAACCCATGCACACAAGACAAGAAGAATCTCGTGTGCATAAGACATGTAGAACTCCAAGTCTTGTGCACGAGGTAAGCTTAGTCGTGTGCACGAGGTAAGCTTAGTTGTGTACACGCCAGATTAAAACCTAAAATTTATTCTAAGTGTCCACAGTTAAAATATAACCCTACCTATAACTAATCATAGTAGAGCAAACAAATATCAAACACAACCCACCAAGTAGTATAATACACATGATGTATAGAGAAATATATATAAAAAGTACTAAGTCATTACAACTACCATTAACCTTACCTAGCTACATCATTAAGATTGACCAACCACCATTCTCACAACCAAATTCATCACCAGATTCCTTAACGAGCCACCACTCCCCAACCATTTAATCCACCTAGCCACTCCCATCCCAACTTAGCCACTGCCACCCACCCAAAAACCACAACGTTCTTAGTCATTACCCAACATATATATATATATATATATATATGAAAGAGAGAGAGATTCTTATTGACCTAATATGATTCAGTATAAGAGAAAGAGAAATTGAGAACAAAAATTGGTCTAGTACTAGACAGTGCTATTGGAAAAATTAAGATTTTGATATATTAAGATTGAGAAAGAGAAATTAAGATTGAGATTAAAAGTTGAGAGATAGGAATGGAGATACATAACGATAAAGTGGACAAGAAAGGGAAAGAGAGTTGGGAAAAATCTATATTTTCACAATAGCAGCTGCCATAGGTGGTTGCGAAAATTTATTTAATGACCATCATAAGGGTTGCCTAGTGCATCACTTGGTCTACTGTAAGAGTGGATCCATGAAGGGGCGAGTGGGGACAGCTGCCCCAACTGACAGCTAAAATTTTGTATATTTTATATATTTTTTGTATAAATTTTTTATTCTTTTAATATATAAATATATAAATTGCTTCCACTGAAATTTGGTTGTTATTTAAAAATTTTTAATGTTTACTTTTTTTTAAATTTTACCCCCACTCAACAAAATTTCTGGATCTACCCCTGGTCTACTGTGTTTTGCTTAGTAGCGATAATCGAAAGTGGTTATTAATTTCTCAATTAGCGAGCATTTGAAAGCAGTCTTCCGTTTCTATATTATCTAAAACTCCTATTTCTATTAATGCACAGACTTACGAGCTCGTGCCTAACCTTAAGAGTGCTTAGGTTTTGTGATAGTTGGGAATGCATCGAATTTTTTTTTTTTTTGTTTTTTTGTTTTTTGTTTTTTGATCGCCTTTGTCCATGAATGTCAACTTTACTCGTCATCATAGCATGTCCAATAATTGAACAATATTCCTAACTACTTATGTAGTGTACAAAATCATTTTGGCTTGATTAATTAGCAGGTAAACAAAATATTGCATTCATTTTGAAGAATACCAATACAATGGGTAGGCAAGTTTAAATGAATGGTCATTTAGAAATAAATTAGTGTCACATCTAATTCTATTCGAGGTGGTACAAGAACCGGATGTATGTCAAATCAAATCAATATTTAAATTTAATTCTATTAATTTTTAAATGAAGATAAATTCTTTAGGCTTAATTATTAAACTTTTACTCTAGTTATTTAATTTTTAGTTTTTATTTTTCGCTATTTCTTGAAAAGTTTACATTTAACTCTTTAAAAACAAAATATATATTAACCCATTTAGCCTTTGTTTGAGAGAGTGTGAGGGAAAGAGAATTAAAGTAAAGTAAATAAGAGGAAAGGAAGGAAAGAGAGGGTAAGAAAGGTTATTTAATTTTTTTTGTTTGGGAAATATAAGAAGGAAAAAAAGATGAATGGTTATTTTTTTATTTGTTTATTTTTTTTGTTCCGGGGAATGGAGAAAAATGAAAAAAAAGGTTAAAGAATGTAGTAAAAAATGCCATTATACAGGTGGGAAAAAAAAAAAAAACTTGCCCTAATTAGGAGGTAAATTGGTCACCTTTCCAATTTTTATTTTTTATTTTTTTTGGGTTACCAAAGAAAAAAAATTGGTTACCTTTATTCTCAATCTCTTCCATAGGGCCCACCCTATATCAAATAATATTAATATTTTTGTCCCTCTTCATTCCCTTTCTTTCTACTCACCTTGTTCCAAACAAGAGCTTATTTTTTAATAAATTATATCAATCATTACACTAAAAAAATTATAGAACCGATATTTATCATTTTAATTCCATATCAAACCCAACCCAGGCGGGTTTGCTCTTAATTAGCGTTGAACTCTGATAGTGAGTTTATGTGTTGAAAATGCACTACAAGCCAACTGACCGGCCAGAAATTAATAAACAATATATGTAGTTGCCACCGGAATCATTCTTCTTGATGCTTGTGAAGATGCATACATTCATGTAGACACATAAATGTGCACATTTTAGTAAATGGAGCAATGACAAAGTGGAGCAATGACCAAAGTAGTACATCCAAAGTAAAAATTAGCTGTAATCATGTTGTTCTAGAACCACAGCAACATTATAACAATAAATAAATAAATAAATAAATAAATAAATAAATAAAATTACAAGAAATGACCCGCTAGCTATAATTAGAAATGATAATATTAAATATATATGATAATAAGATTAAAATTAAACACAATAAAGAAGTATTTAAGAAAATATATGATCATAATTTAATATAATGATGTTAATTAATTAATATAATTTGACCTCATTTTAAATATATTAAGGGGGTATTTAGTTTGTCAAAAAAATCAAAAGAAAAAAAAATCAAAAGTTAGTGTAAAAATGGAATGTGATAAAATTTGATTGAAGAAAATTAGAATTTTTTTTGTATTGTTCGGGATCCAAACACCTTTTAATTATTTAATATGTTCATTAAAAATTTGATCGAAATATGTAAACATGCATAAATATATAAGTAAATAAATATAATTATAAACCCAAACAAAATATGCAAATGCGATTTTTTTTTCTTTTTTCTTGTAACTAAGGATGATCAAGTCAGTTTATGTGCACTTTGACTATTTTCCTTGGTTGAAGTTAACGGTTGAGTATGTATTTTGATAATTTTGAAAGATTAGAACTAGTAACATTTGAGAGTAAATATTAAATTTTACCAATTGAATTAATCTAACTTTTAAATGCAAATTGTTAATGACCACTTATTTGTATATTATGTACAAATAAAGAAAATCAATATCGTATTCTTACTCCTATATATTGTCAATTTACCATTCTTAATGGTTGAGCACGCTATTCAACTCCATTAATTTACTGCATTTACACACAGATATATATATATATATATAGAAAAATTTGTAGAGAACCTTCACTATATATATATATCTCTTTCGCTAGCAGAAGCATTGAGAGAGAGAAGGGGGAGAGGGAGAGAGAGAAGGGGAGAGGGAGAGAGAGAGGTCTTATGCATGGCTAATTCTCAGAGAGTGGCATTGTTGGCTTTGTTCTGCCTTTTGACAATAGCAGCTGGTGGTGGTGGTGGAAGGAAACTGGGCCAAAACGATCAGCACGCGGCCGCAAGAAGGAATCTGTTGAACAATGGACTCGGTCGCACTCCTCAGATGGGGTCGGTAATTCTATTAATTACTGTCTACTTATTATAATGCCGTTGATCAATCTCCATGCGCACGCATTTGACAGAAAAACACACATCACCCGCGTGGTAATTAAAAGTATAAAGGCATAATATTTACATTTTTTTCTCCCAATTATTATAATTATTAAATAATTAAAATCTCATTTAAAAAAGAAATAAAATCATGTAAAATAAAATTATAACTCTGTTTAGGGTGATAAAAAAATTTAAAAAATGATAAAAATTTATTAGATTAGTTCGAGTCTCCTCATGCTATTGGAGATTTATTCGGTCATTAACTTCAGGATTTTAGGGATTATTCGATGTGCGCACAAGTTAGTCCGGACACTCTGAAATGTTAAAAAAAAAAAAAAAAAACTAATAGTATAGATAACTAGATTAATTAAAACTATCTCATATTTATAAAACTTTGCCGCGTATAGCGTGCGTGCGTGGTTTAATTTTATAATTTATAATCATAGACATTTATGTAATTTTTTTTTAAATTATTATATTCCTTCTGTGTTTTTCTCATAGTCTATACAACTAATTATAGATATTCACTTGTAGGGGCGTACTAAGGTGAGCCTTCAACTGAAATTTGGATTAATTTCATTAAGAACCTGTTCGGAGGTTCCAAAAAAAAAAAGTAAAAAAGTAAAATTTTTGATAATTTTTTTGTGTTTTTTTGTAATTATAATTTTTTGGTGTGTTTGATGGAATAAAGTGTAATTTTTAGCAATTTTTGTAACTTTAATATGTTTAGTAAACTTTTTACTGTAGTAGAGCAAAAAAATAGTAACTTTATGTGTGTTTAATAAGCTTTTACTTATAACAGAGTAGAAAAGTGGTCATTTTTGTGTGTTTAGTAAAATTTTTTATAGAATAAATTACAATAACAGAGCAGAAAAATAAAAAAATTTATGATTCTATCAAAAATTACAAAATATAACTTTTAATATTTTTTTACTCATTTTTAAACCTCCAAACGACCTCTCACTCTTTGTTTTTACTCTTTGTTTTTAAGTGTCTAACAATTTTACACCTACAAGGCGGACCTACTGAGGGGCGGCAGAGGGGCAAATGCCCTACTGACGGCAAAAATTTCACAGATATTACATTAATTTTTTATTATTTTTAATACATAATATATAAAACTGTCTTCACTGAATTTAAATATTGATCCTTTTAGTATATTTTAAAATTTATTTTATATTGTAATATCAATAAAAGAACATTTTTTTATACTTTCTACCACTTTTTCTTTGTTTTTGTACTTTTTTTACTCTTTCAATCAAACTAAGAGTCTTTTTTTTAACTTTCATTTATTATATATATATATATATACATATCTAAATCTGACCCACCATCGCTTCATTTTTTATTGCTTTTTCTCTCTCTAATTAAACCAAACCTAAGGTCTTTTAGTTTTCCGTTTCTTTTATTTTTAAACCCCATTTCCCTCTCTCAACCCACTTTTCTATCATTTACTATCTTAATTCACCTAACCGTTTTTTTTCATCATTTTTTTTTTAATTTCAACCAATTCAATCCACACTTATCTTTTTTATTTATTTATTTTATACACCTCTATTTCTATCTTTTAAATCCTTGTACTCTCTCAATTAAGACACCGTTTTAATATATGTTAAAGCAGAAATTTTTTTTCTATTGCTATTTATAAAATTTATAGTATTTATTTTTTGTTTAATTTTGCCTCTACTCAACATAATTTCTAGGTTCGCTCCTGCACATCTATTTTTGTTACTATTATTATTATTTATTTTTTTACTAATTCATATAATTTTGATTAAATTAATTATTAATCTTGAATCCGCCAAAGCAATTATACATTAAATACGTGTTGTATTTAATAATGTATAAATACAATTAACAACTTATCAATATTGTAAAGGGTATATTTAGAGTGACAAAAAATGAGATAAAATAAGATAAGTTGTGGATTTGTAATTTGTACAGTGAGATAAAATGTGAATTTTTAGAATTTTCTAATATTTTTACTGTTTTTCAGAGTTTATTATTATTCCAAACAGAGCCAAAATATGCTTTATGTCACAAATAATGGCATGCTCTCCTAACTAGATTCACTCACAATTGACTAGACAAAACTAAGAAATAACTTTTTACCTTCAAAATAATAGACCTCTTTTAAAAGGGAAGGGGGTAGGTCCGGTGCACCGGACGGTCCGGTGCACCGCAGACCGTCAGATCCTCGCACAGTGCACTGTGCACAATACCCATGCGATGATCCGACGGTCTGCGGTGCACCGGACTTACTCCCAACCCTTTTTAAAATAAAAAAATTTCATTGAATTGAATACGATTGTACATGTGATGGCATCGATCACTTTGATAGTGCAGATGGAATAGTTATAACCACTTCCCATGCAAGGTCACTGAGGAACTAGTTCGTCAAACTGGTAAATATCCATTTCTGTCTTTCTGTTTTTACTTGCTTTATATTCACCTAGGAGTTTTTACCAAAAACACACCTCCATTTTTTTTTTTTTTTTTTTTTCACAGCGGATGCAATGGTTTCTACAGGCCTCTCAGCTATGGGATATGAGTACATTAATATAGGTATCCCTTTTTTCTATTTGAAATCCGAAAATAATTAATTAAAATTAATTAACTCACAAGCAACATCTCCTCCTTGTATTTTCCATTGCATGCAGATGATTGTTGGGCTGAACTTAACAGAGACTCCAAGGTATTATAAGATTAAAAACATATACTATTCTGGGTTAGCCATTTTTATTATTTTTAAAACTTGTCACTTTTCTCTCTCTTCTCTCTCTCTCTATCTCTGTCTCTGTTTCTTCCTGTTATATTAATTAATTTTTTTTCTTTTCTCAACCATTTCTCTAAAATACATACATACATACATATATATATATATATATATATATGGATACATACATAATATGCATCCCAGGTGTGGTTAGGGAAAATGGATAGAAATTATTTATCCGTCTAAAAATAGAAACATTATGCACAATAATGGGACCAAATTTTGACTTTGTCAATTTAAAGTAAAAATATTATCATTAAAAATAACCTTTAATTATAATAATATAAAAATTTAATGCTTCATTTCAGGATAAAAGCTTTGAAATTAATTAATACCATTTTCTTAAATAAAAAATGCAGAAGTCTTAATTAATTAAGCTAAATACATTTATTTTACCATTAATTTCATGTTTTTTTTTTCTATAATGTTGGGTCAATTGCTTTCTTCCTTCATATTATTCAATCACTTTTTTTCGTAGCATTGAAGTTAGAAGAGCAATACATGACTGCATATTTTGGGGGCGGCGTTTGTGTTTGCAGGGAAACTTGGTACCCAAAGCATCAATTTTTCCATCTGGCATGAAGGCTGTGGCTGATTATGTCCACAGCAGAGGGCTTAAATTTGGCATTTATGGAGATGCTGGGTACTATATACATAATATTCTTTTATATGTGTAACTCTTTCCATTTCACCCCACCCACATATGTGTATATATATATATATATATATTTACATAATAAAACAGAATCGAAAAGTTAATTTTTCTTTCATTCAACGATTGAGTTTATTTTATATTTTCTTTTATAGTGTTTATAAAATATTAATTAAATAGAGGTCGTAACTATTAAAATTTAAAAATTTTAGAAAAAATTAAAACTCATAGGATATTATAATTTTTTCAATTTAAACTTTTTTTTTTAAATTTCAACCATAAGAAATTTAATTTTAATTTTATTCAGAATGCCAGGGGCATAAGTTATTGTTAGTGTATATACATATATATATATATACTTCTCCCTCTTTCCCCCTTCATTTTCTATTGTTTTTAATCAGTAGTTTTTTTTTTTTTTTTCGGTTAACAAGAGATGCCTGATTTTTACAAGGAAAACCACTATATATGGTAGGTTGATTTTTCATTAGATGCTTAATTATGGAGCTTCACAATACTGTGCAACCCATCACACAATATACTAGATTACATCCACTGCCTCGATCTCCTTAAAATAGAGAAATTTTACATGATACTGAGAATTTTTCAAAAGTGTTCAAAACATGTGTAATTAGAGAATTTCCATTAACCTAAAATGAAAATTTTATAAGATAGTTAAAATATCTATTACTCGTAACATTTTACAGAATTAGAGAATATCTATCACCTGTAATTGATTTTAGTATCACCAAAAATGCAACATCTATGTGTGTGTGTGTTTATATATATTCAGGACATTGACTTGTCAAAAGACGATGCCTGGATCACTTGGTCACGAAGAACAAGACGCCAACACCTTTGCTTCATGGGTACGTTCATTTGCGTATTAAGATTTCGTTTGGAAAGTGAAATAGGTGATTTTTTTTTTTTTTTTTTAAGTATCTACTAACTAACTAAAAAAATTATTTTTTTTTTTGTGTTTGAGGAGGAAAAGAAAAAAGGTGATGTTTTTTAGAAGGAAAAAAAAATGTGATTTTTTTTAGTTAACTTTTTAATTTTTATTAATTTGATATTTTTACCCTTGAAAATTAAAAAAAAAATAAAATGTAAGAGAGTAAATTTGATCATTTTACAAATAAGCAAATAAATCATTTAACCCATAAACCATTAAGTCCGAGGTTTCCAAGCGGAGCTTAAACATAATTAAAAAAGTAAGGTTACTACTAGTAATTTACGATCAATACCTTATTTTTTGCTTAATGAATGTGTCCGCACATTTTGGGCTTAACACATCAAAGCCACTTAATTTTTGGTTAAAACTAAATCCTGCAAACTAGCTCCAAACACATAATAAAAAATGACTTGCAATTGATAATTAAAGTACAAAGTTTATTAGCAAAATCAAAGTACAATGTAGAAATGAATTATAGGCACTGTTAGCATATTTCAATTTGTCAATCAAATGATAATAATGAAAGATTATTAACACACATTTAAAAATAAAAGCACTAAATCCTTTTTATTGGTCACTAACGTGGCACTTGGATCAAAAATTTGTTAAGAGAAGAGAAAATGATCAGAGATTCAAAATTCATTTTCTTATTTGGATTGTGATAAAAAGTGAAAGAAAAAATAACATAAAATTTAGGAATTAAAAAATATGAATATAACTGAACCGTTAAATTTTAATCCAAATACTTTCGACCACGAAGCTGTTCAGCCTCCTCCTTTTCCATCA
This sequence comes from Vitellaria paradoxa, assembly GCA_019916065.1. Classification (NCBI taxonomy): domain Eukaryota; kingdom Viridiplantae; phylum Streptophyta; class Magnoliopsida; order Ericales; family Sapotaceae; genus Vitellaria; species Vitellaria paradoxa. The sequence continues at coordinate 58,371,425 of CM034233.1, forward strand.
ATCAACCCTTTTTTTCTTTTTGTATAGTTCAGCATGTAGTTGTTATTTCCATTATTAATGTATTAATTGATTAATTTTGTACCAACCTCATCTTTTAATTCATATGGAGAGTAAAAAGCATAAACTTATAATAGTGTATTCATTTAATTGTTCAATTTGTTAGCTAATTAATATAGTTCAATAGAGTAACATTAATCTCCACTAAACTATTGCTTATTACTAACTACCTTAATTTCTAGGGAATTGATTATTTGAAGTATGACAATTGCCACAACAACGGAGTGAGTCCACAAGAAAGGTAAAAAGAATGCAAACTTTCCTATGAATTTTAATTTCCGTGCATCAAGATCTAACACCTTGAACACGTAAGACGTTATTTATTTGGTATCAAATCTCATGTTGTAAGAAATTAAGATTTGTTTCTCAAGAGAGCTTTTTATTAAAAAAAATAATAAATAAATAAATAAAAAGTGTTATATGAACTATGTTTTAGTTGATGCATGGACCTAATAGGAAAAAATAGCTCTAAAACATTTCAATAAAATTCATTTCCATGCTTTGCTTAAAGTTCTATAAAATTCCCTTTGATTTAATTTGTTCGTTAAATTGGTAGCATTTGCAACTAAACACCAGCTTGCCACTTCACACCGCAGTAATTTTGTGATATTTTCTCCTTTTAAATGGAAATAATTCCTCAATTGCACTCAATTGTCTGATGCCAAACAGCATTTGGAGCATAAATTTTATGTATTATGCTATTGATGTTCGACATTAGGGATATGTTTGTACCAATTGTACTTTGCTAAGCAATGAAAGTAGAAGGAAAAATGTAAAAAAACAAAATCAATGAAAAACTTTGAATTTATTTATTTTGTTGGTATTATTAGGAAAGTGAGGGTAATTAAGTAGATTTTTGTTAAATATTTTTAATTTTTATTTAATTAATCATAAAAATAAGTATATATAAGTTCTTAACATTTTTCCTCCACTTTTTTTTTTTCCCTCCACGCATTTTATTTCAATGCACGCTTTGAACTAAGCTTTGCTTTATGGGTAGAAGAATATTGGCATTAACAAATATACATTGATTGCAACCTTGGCTGTAGATATTCCAAGATGAGTAAAGCTCTCCTCAAAACGGGAAGACCCATTTTCTTTTCTCTTTGTGAATGGTATCTATGAATTTTAATTTTAATCACCTCTCTCTCTATATATTTTAAACCATCCTATAATAATTTTTGTTGTTGTTCATCAAAAGATGATCTGTTTATGTCTTTTAGGGGCCAAGACAACCCAGCAACATGGGCCTTTAGCATTGGAAATAGTTGGAGAACAACTGGAGATATTAAAGACACTTGGGAGAGGTAAATTAAACAGTTAATCTGAATCTTACAGTGAGACTCTCTCTCTCTCTCTTTTTTTTATAATCAGGGCACCAGATATACATGTAAATAAAAGTATGACATAGTATCTTATTTTATTCTTTTTTCTAGCATGACATCACGTGCTGATCAGAATGATGCTTGGGCATCTTATGCTGGACCAGGAGGATGGAATGGTTTTTGTTGATTAATCTTTTGTCTTAGCTAGAATTAATCTTTTGAAAAACAAGATATATAAGCTAATACATTTCTTCTTGATTGGCAAAGAAATTTATCTAAACTATGTGTATGTTGGAATTTAGACCCTGACATGCTTGAAGTAGGCAATGGAGGAATGCCAACAGAAGAATATCGCAGTCACTTTAGCATATGGGCATTAGCTAAGGTAACTAAAACCATATCTTGAATTCATTCATCGATCCTTAATTTCTTGTATGATGAGTACACATTTCAGAATTTAATGTGAAACAATTAAGCGAGATGTTTTATTTATTGGCATGCATGATTAGGCTCCTCTCCTCATTGGGTGTGACATCCGATCAATGGATAATGATACATTTGAAATACTTAGCAACAAGGAGGTCATTGGGGTTAATCAAGGTAGGTTAAAACCCACCTCACGAATTTTATTTAATCTGTCTCCTTAGTTAAGTTTAATTTATACCTGTTTGATTATGCTTTCCTCCGAATAGTTAGTCAATTATCATGTTATTGTAATGTAACAGATAAGCTAGGGATTCAAGGGAAGAAAGTAAAGAAAAATGGAGATCTTGAGGTATAATGCATTATGTTCAAATAAAATATGAAATCTAATTAATTATATTTTTTGAAGATTAATGTTATCCAAAATAGTTTCACCTAAATTTATGTTACTTCCAAATTTAATCGTGCTATAAATTCCAACCCCTGTGTTGTCCCAAATAGCAACACTAGAGGGGGGTGAATAGGGTTGCTTAAAAATTTTACAAATAAAAATTTCAACCCTAAAAAAAAATATGTCAAGATGAATATTAAATGCACCAAAAAAAATTATTCAATATTTGTGAATGAAGAGTGAGTGCTAGTGTTTGCAATAAATATAAAGAGAAGGGAAGAGAAGCAAACACAATCGATTTATAGTGGTTCGGCTCCAATGTTGCCTACGTCCACTCCCCCAAGGCCTTCCTTGAGATTTCTCCACTATTCTTTAAAGAGCTTATTACACACTAGCTTCCCAAGGTGCTAGAAACCTTTTCCAAGTGATTTTATCCCCAAATCACTCACACAAGTATCTCTCAAAGAAAGTCTCTTGTTTTGGTCCTAACACTTGAACCAAAACCAACAAGAGCTCACCCAACTCTCACAAATTAAAAGGACTTTAAATTTTCCTTTCTTACAACAACAATGATGAGTTTAAAACTCAATCAAATCAAAAAAAACTCTCACAAGTTGAATATGAAAGATGAAGCACAAATGTGAGAAGAAATCACTCTATGTTTGCAAAGTTATAGAATTTCTTGTATCTCTTTGTAAGCACTTCTTTCTTGCCTTGTTCCTCTTCTTGAATCTGAGTTTGAGGCTCTATTTATAGATGAAAATCTGCAGATGGCCGTTACTAAGTGAAAAGACACTTTTGCCCTTGAAAGAAATTGAATTTCCTTGCTTCCAATGCTGTCTTTCAGATTCAGATTTTCTGAGATATATTTGTGACCATTTTTCACCCTCAGAACGTTCAAATCTGACATTGCCTCAGAGTAAAGACTTTGTAGATATATAAGTCAGCTATCACATGTAAAATTTTGAGCTTCATCCAACGGTTAGATAGTCAGATATGGCTTCTGAACCGAGACCAGCTTCTGATAACTTTTTCTGACATTCTGAATCTGTGTTTCCCGTTTAAGCTTCCGTTTCACTAGGATACTTTTAGAATTAGAAGAAACTTAAACTACAAAAGTTGTAGCTTTTTGAGTCTTCTTTTCACACATCAAAAATCAGAATTTTTAAAGATGTAGAGTATGAGTTATGTCTCAAAAACTAAGACTAGCTCCAGAATCCAGAATTAAAAACGTTTCTGTAATGCCTAATGTTCCAACTCATGTTTTGATACATTAACGTCAGTTTCACAAAAATCTTCCTTCGGTAAAGTTGTAGATATGGAAGTCTAGTTTACTATATTAAAATTTCATGAAAATTGAACTGTTGGATCTTAAGATATTATCTATATACTAACACGTGTCTGATTTCTCTGTTTATCCGAGTTAACCTCTAGTTCAAATATTCATCTTACTTTGATTTCTATTACTCCAAACTTTGAAATTCCTTTATTCCTTCATCCAAATTATGTGAAAATATCTAAAAAATAATATCAATTTCTTCCAACTCTAATATCTTGAATCTATCAAATGAATTGTAACATTTCTTACAATGTCTATTTGAAAATTAATTATGAAAATTTAATTCAATGTTTGTTATCATCAAAATCAATTATAAAACTAACTTTACAAGCCTTGGGCCAACACCTTGTGCACTGGAATGAAATATCAGTGAAATTATTCCATTATAACTTGATGGTGAAGGGTTCGAATTTTGGAACCAGTCTCTCTTTTTATAGAACAATTGGTGCCTATATTTGAACCTTCCTAAACCCTGTAATACAAGTTTCTTATGCACTTAATTAATCTTTTTTTATATATGCTCTCCTTTTTGTCCCTAATTGAAGAAGAAAGAGGGTAAAACTAGTTGGGATACATAAATAATTGTTTCTTTGACTATAAAACTATGTATTAATGTGCATCTTAGAGTACTGTATATTAAAGTTATCCTTTTAAGACATATAAATGGTTGAAGTTTTCTTTATAAATGAAAATAAAAAAATAAGAATGAAATTGTGTAGGTATGGTCTGGTCCTTTAAGCGACAATAGGCTTGCAGTTATCCTGTGGAATAGAGGATCATCAAAGGCTACTATCATTGCAAACTGGAGTGACATTGGACTTAAATCCTCAACAGTAGTTAATGCTCGAGACTTGTGGAAGGTTTGGTTTTAACTAATCAAAAACTTATCTTATGTTTGCATTTCTTAATTTGTGCTTAATTGGCTTGTACAATTGTCTAAGTCATGTTAATTTATATATGTTGCAGCATGTCAACATACCATCACTTCAAGGTCAACTAAAGGAAGATGTAGAATCCCATGCATGCAAGTTGTATATCCTCACCCCGAAATAAAACCATATATATATGTGTGTGTATCGTTTACACCCTATAACATCTCATATATCAATAATCAGTAAAGTTAGTAGTGATCAATAAAAGAACAAAAATGTATGTAGTTTCTTAAATAAAATGTATGTGAATTTACAACAATATATAATTTAATATTTGTGTGGTGGTTGGCTCCATAGCAGGAAAATTTTAAATTAAGTTGTTCGTATCCTCACATTGTTAGAGAATTTCTTAAAATTATCACAATATTCATGTATTAATGTGTACATCATATAAAATAAATTTAAGAAGCGAAAAGATTTACATTATTGAAATTAAAAAAAAATTCATAAAGCAACATATTTTTTAGAAAAAAAAATTAGTGTTGTATATTGTCATATTGTATTTCGATTGGACTCAACTAATCCCAATTAAAGTAATTTGGTTAGGAACCCAGTTCATAAATCTTTACTTAATTCGCGTGATCAACATACATGTCTAAATACTTGATATCTAGAGCTTCTTCCTATCATCCAATTTATACTCATTACATGTAGCACCTTCAAGTTATAGAAAACATGTATGTGATTAAGTAAAACTATTATAATATAGCATGATAGTAAAAGTGTTATTATATAAAAGTGATGAAGAAGAAGAATGACAATGCAAAAATATTGTTCAAATATAACATGATACGAACACATGAACTCAAAATTGATACGATTTAATATGAATTTAATCTAATTATGAAATAAATTAATTATTTAGGATGTTCATTAAATTTTGAGATATTTGAACGTTATTATACATAATTATTCATTTGAACACGACATGCAACCCAAATTGCCAACTTTAGATATAATGTACTTATGATACCAATTGGTGGTCTATAATTATGTGTGTCAATGAGATGATTTTTATGTATAATAGAAAGAATTATTGTTATTATTATTACTATTATGAATATATCTTATTGTAAAATCATTATTTAATGTTGTGAAATGATAATAGTTGTAATAAAATGGATGAAACTATAGTCTAAATATTTTAATACTTGTGAATACACATAGTAGTGTATATGCTACTGATTTAATCGCCCTAGATTTCGCACATTCTTAAGGATCAGTAAGTATCAATAAGTATTTAAAATAGATAGTATGATGATCATGCACATGTAAGATGGTCATAAAATTAATTTTACTATTTAAAGTAAAAGTCACTTTTTCTGCTGCTGTTCTGGGAAAAAAGTCGAATTTGGGAGGGTGTGGTATAGTTGATCACTTCTGCTCCTGTTGAAGGTCTACGCGCTGCTAATGCCGAGATTCGGTTTTATTCAATGAGCAAAATTACCCGAGTCCTTTTTAGATTAAACCATTTCTTTATCGATGCGAAACCTTAACTTAAGTGGGGCCAAGCAAGTGAGAAAAGGAGAAACAGTTTCATTACTCACAATTTCACCATAAGACTTCATTTGGTTAACAATCCTAGACACCCTAGACAAAAATTCTTGCACAGATTCTTTATCTTTCATAACTAGAGTCTCAAAATCACGACGAAGAGTTTGTAATTTTACAGTAATTACCTTCTTGTCGCCCAAATACTCTTGCTTCAAAATCTCCCATGCTTGTTTCGAGGTGGTAGTTGCAGAAATTCAGGGAAATATATCATCTTCCAGTGTTGACTGAATGAGTAGTAAGGCCTTTGCATCTTTTTTTTTTTATTTTCTCGCAATTGTTGGTTAGGTTCGGCCAGTGCCGGATTCGCCTCTTCATACCCGTTCTCCACCAAGTCCCATAGTTCTTGAGACTTGAATAACGTCTTCATTTTGAGACTCCAATGGTGATATTTTTCACCTTTGAAATTTGGAATTAGGGGCTGTGCTGCTGAGTTGATTCCATTGCTTGCCATGGCTTTATCTCAATTTTGGGTTTTCTTTCTCTCTCTCTCTTACTTTACTTTTTTCCTACTTGAGGAAAAGAAAGGACCGAAACCTGGTCAGCTTGGAGGCTCTGATATCATAAATATTGGTGAAAAAAAGAAAGAATAAAATATTGAGAGATAAGTCAATGATTCAATTGCTTATATTTTCTTTTTTTTACTCTTTGAAAAAAAAAAAAACAGAGTTCAGTACATAGCTTTAAACAATTCTAAGAAAGCAACAGAAAATGCTAAAAAATAGGAACATAAACCCATGACCTGATTTAGTGCTAAATATAACTGACCACTAACATACTGACCAATAAAACATCCTAAGACCTACTAATTGAAAGACATAAAAAACACATGCTCCAAAAATTAGCCATTAACATTTTGAATCATTCTTTCAACAACATCGTCTTCAACACTTGTCTTGGCTGTCGACGTTTCAACAATGATTGCCGATAATTTAGCCGAAATCCTAGGGTTTATTTATTTTCTAAAGTTAACAAGAACACTAATTTTGATTGAATGATTTCTGCCTACAATAGACTAAGTGTTTATCAGGGATGGAATTGGGCGAAGGCATGGTCGGAGACTGGGTTTACAAGCTTTGAAACGGGAAGAACTAATGTGGAATGTTGATCGTAGGCCGATGAATTGGAGTTTAGAAGCTGAGTCCACGTTTGGCCGGCGAGAAAGTATGGAAAAATATTTTTTGGGTGGAGGGGTGGCGGCGGCGGCGGCGGGGCAGTGATGAATTTTGAGAGAGAATTTTGTGACTACAAAGACATTAATAAAATAGAATTGGACGAAAATAGACAAAGGGTTTCAAGGGAGAATTTCTCTTGTATGGTGCACTCTAAACCCAACCCCCCAACTCACTCACTCACACACACACACACACACACACACTCCCTCTCTTTCTCTCATGTCTGAAATTATATTTACATTTTTTATTTTAAAATATTACTAATATTGATTCTCTTCTACTAAATTAACTTAAAACCTAATGTAAATTGTCAAAATAATCAAAATATTAGGTAATTTTCTTATTTTACACATTCTTAGTTCACATTTTCATCACATAAAGGGGTAAAGTAGGAAAAATTTTTAAAATTTTGTTACTTTGATATTTTATATTAAAGGTCTGTCTGGCGTAAAAAAATTTACTGAAAATATTTGAAGTTCTCTGAAAACCTCTAAAAAATATTAAAATTCTCTATTACATTTTTACACCTTCTTATCTTCTCGAATTCAAAAACAGCTAAATATCTTCCCAAAACAAATTGCATAACTGAAATTCGATTTATAGAATAGCAAAAAAAATTTTTCCAACGTCAACACAGTCTAATACACTTCCAAATGACACCCACTCTACACATTTTTTTACCAAATTGTCCCGACAATAATGCAATTTCGTTTGGATGATTTGCTTACTGTTCATTATGGCTAAGCTCAAGTCTCATCAATGCTACTCATCAAAGCACCCTTTGACCAGTATTCATTTCGTCCAAATGTTCATGCACAGAAAAGGCTATTAACTCAGAATCCATAACCTGCATTCTCCTTTAAAGGTATTCCCACAAATTGGCCACTGCCTCAATTCATCCAAACAGACAGCACATAACCATTAGGGTTGTTCGCATAGGGAATTTGGGATTCCAATTGCAGAGAGGCCGAATTCAAGGAAGATAACCAACCAAAGGTATTTTCTCTTGATCCCAACACATGGGCTACCAGTAGACTTGTAAAAAGAAAGAAAAAAAAAACGTTCTCAACCTATTCACGCTTAGTCTGGAAAGAAAAGTAGAAAATTCTCCAAACCTAGGATCCACCATGGCCAATACGAGCTTCGAATGACAGAAATTGAAAATAGAAAGTGTAAATGAAAGGAAATGGGAAGAAATATCTTCAATTTGAGCACGAGAACAATGAATAGCAAGATGGGTGTCTCCAATGTTGGGTTTTCACCGGAGAAAGTATTGTCTCATTGCAGATGGTCTTCTTGTGCCTTTTTTGATGGAGTGTTCTTCCTTATTTGTTCATGGTTGCTACCTTTAATTGACGAAAGGATGTGTAGGTGGAGAATCTTACAAGAAGAGAGGACGGTTCTTGCAGAGGAATAGGTGTGAAACGATGGCATTTCGAGTTCGAAATGGTCTGCACAACTGCCATGGCCGATACTAACTTGTGAAACCATCCCAATGGGTTCCAAACTGTTAAGATAGGAATCTTACTGTTCATTTCTAAAAAGTGAGGTTTGATATGTGCTTGCCAAACACCTAAAAGTTCCTCAAACCCTATTTTTCGCTATTTTTCATTTGCATTCTAAATTTTAACAGTTGATTTAACTAAATTGGCCAATGTTAACAACATTTTTTTAAATAAAAAATGTAAATGTAATTCTTAAACGTTGAGAAGTAATAAGCATAATTATCCAGATGTCGAGGGAATCAAGGTAGATGTAATTCACCCAAAGAAATATTGTGAAAATTATATTTTGTAGGATAAATTACAGCAACTTCCCCTTAACATTTTGATAATTACACTTATCACCCATAACATTTAAAAGTTACACTTACCTCCTTTATTTTGAAATATTGTTAACATTAACTCTCTTCTTATAAAATCAACCGTTAAAACTTAATAAAAAATATCAAAATAACCAAAATTTTTTGTAGCTTTTTCTATTTCACCCTTTTCTCTCTCGCATTTTTATCAATTTTCTTTACAAAAATTTAAAAAATTTTTTTTTTCCTTATTGTTTACTTGTTTTTGGAAATTTTTGTAAAAAAAATGATGAATGTGTGAGAAAATGAAGAGTAAAATAAGAAAAGAATCTAAAATTTTTGTTACTTTGATTTTTTCTTTTTTTTTTTTTGGTTAAGTTTTAATAGTTAATTTATTGGAAGAAGGTTACTATTAACAACATTTTAAAATAAGATAGACAAGTGTAACTTTTAAATAGGGTAAGTGTAATTATCTAAATGTTAAAGGAAGGTAGGTGTATTTGACCCTATTTTGTACAATTAATAGGGTTAGTTTCACTTACACCCTCCTGAGGTTTTAATTTAGGTCTACTTACATCTAGGTATGTCAATGGGCCAAATCTGAGCCAGATTTGGACTAGATCCTTTGAGTCTAGATCCATCAAGCAAAAAGATCCAATCTAGACCCATAATTAAATGGGTCTAGCTATTACACTCTGGATTTCACCCGCTAATGAACAAGTTTGATCCGTTGACCTATTTTTGGTGCCCTTTTAAGCGCCAACACCTCCACACCTCTATCCACGTTGCCGATTGATCTCTATCCTTATGACACCGTCTCATTTGATAAGCCCTCATCATTTGCGAGCTCCATTCTTTCTCTGCCATTCCTCTGTAGCTAATTCCTTGTAATTCCATTCCCTCGATTCATTCTAGCCCAATTTTTAGAACTTTCGGTGTTGTTTCGGGTTCAGGACTAATCGAAAGAGGATTTTTATCAGGCCCAATCTAGCTCAATTTCATTTTAGGTCCAAATGCTATTGATTATTTACTTAACAATCTTTACTCTAATGTTCAAAAAGAGTATAGAGGATTACTCTAGAATGACAACTTTAAATATGCATCTAATTTTGTGAAAACAAGGCACATTTTAAGGAATTCAGGAAAGTGCTGCAATAGAGTTGTTTTGGCTCAAAAAGATGAACTAGACCTTGGGATTGGAAAGATGAGCCACAACTTGGAGAGAATCAATGAGAAAAACTCAAATGGAGATGAATTTGATAATCTACCAAACTTGATTTCTCATTAACTCACTATAGATCACAATACATCCACACAGGAGGTAAAGATATATATATATATATATATATATATATATATATATATTCTTTCATTATTTAGAGAGTTTTCTAAACCAAAAAAAAAAGGTAAAATCAAAGTAGAAATAGATCTTTAGGTCAAAAGTGAATCCGGCAAATTTATCCAAATCTGATTCAATAATTAACGGATTAAGTGGATTTAGATCTTCTGGATTTTCAATGTAGGTCTTAAGGGTTTGGAACACCATTAATAAACTAGATCCAGATTGGATCTGGGCCATACCCTACCCATTGACAGGCTTACTTGCACCTCTGTGGCCCATAGATTTTTGAAGTTACAGAATAACCCTTGGGGATTACACTAATATTTACAGAAACACCTAATATAAGTTACTAGTAATTATAGAACATACCTTCATAGAGTAGTATGCTTACAATCATACCCTCAGAACTGTCTGAGCTCTAATATTACTTGATGAAATGCTCCAAAAATTAACAACTCTTACTAATTATTATTAAAACACTAAAAACATTATTCATAAATATTTAATCAGACAAACTTTTATTACTAAACTCGATATTATATAAGAAATATTGCAAATAGGAGATTTTAAAGAGAGAGAGAAAGAAGAGATCACTTTGATTTTTCAATGCCCCTCTATTATAACAAGACTCCTTTATATAGACCACAATCCCGAATTTTAAATACATCACAATAAAAGATAAGGAAGGAAAAAATTGGAAAAGAAAAAGATAGACAACATAATTAAAATAATACAATTATTAGGGAATTCCTTTTGATTAAAGTAAATTCCTTCATATAGTTTTCACATGAGCTCTGTCATGTACTTGATAAAAGTGCAGTTGTCTATGGCCTGCTTCAGAAAAAAGTTTATTCCTTTTCTTTTGGCAGCATTCCTGGTTCCACTGCACTTCTATGATGGTTTAGCTTTTGCTAGCCTTCCATCATATCTCTATGTTATGTCAAGTCTCTTCATCTATATTTTTTCAATAATCTTGCTCTGCTTAGGCTTCTTCAGCTGAGACAATGGCTTTTAATTCCATTTCTTTTTCAAATGTTTCATATTAATCATCGAGATAAATTATTAACTCTGATGATCCATTAATTTTCACTCGACAAATTTTATTTAAAAAATCGAATGCTTCTTTTCTTTGATTTTTAATAGCTCGAAACATTAATGGAACAGAAGATACAAATAATCTCCTGCCATCAATAGCTAGATTTTTTTTTTTTTGGCATATTTTGCAAAATCTTGGCCTAATAAACTATTTCTATGCAAGACCATAACAGAATTTGTTCTTCTAAAGTGACTTCTCCTTCCTTTTTTTTAGAGGAAAGATAAGTATTGAAAATGAAATATTGTCTAAATTTCCAGATTTGGTATGATTCAAAAAATCTTTCATTGTATCGCCATCTCACTAAGCTACAAATTTCGAATACCATGACTTTCTTTTAAAGTTGTAGGTAATTTTATTGATCATGGCTTTGATTAGTACTAGGAAATCTTGGTAGCCTGTTTCCTCGAGTGGATTGAAGATGATCTTTTTGACCAAACCTCAATCGTTTGTTTTGTACCTCAAATTGTCTACCTAAAGGTTGAACTGATTTTTTTTATATGGAAAATAGGATCAATTGGGTTTTATCAGAAAATTCTTGAATGATTGGTTTAATCATTTAATCATTAAGGTGGCATTTAGTTTACTTTTCTATTTTTTATTTTATGTGTTAAAAATCTCAAAACAAGAAAACAAAAAATCTTTTATTTTTCTTGTTTTAAGATTTTTTTTTTCGGTTAAAAACTCTCAGAACGACTTTTTGCTATTTTTTATTTCATATGTAAACTCATTTTCTGTTTTCTAAAACAAATTTTGAAAACACAAGTAAGCAAATGAATTTTGAGTTCTTTTCCTTATTTTGAAAAGTATAAAATGAAAAATAAACTCAAAACTAAAAAATAAAAAACAAAAACAAAAAATAGAAAATAGAAAAACAAACCAAATGACACCTAATATATTTATCAATGATTGAAAATATTGTTCTAGGAAAGACTTGTTTAGCCTTTTCATAAAGATTAATTATTTTGACTTTTCCAAAATGAGAGTTACCAATAGAAATTTCTAAAATTTTCATAGTTTGTTGGATTTCAGAAATTCTTTGGTAACCAAATATTGAAATTTCAAAATTAAATTTTGAAATCATATTTCTTGACAATTCTTTCAAATTGTTAATTTTGCCTTGGAGTTTTTTTTGGGTCTTATACCATTCCTATCATTACTTTTCAAAATTCATGGTTTTTTTCTTGAAATAGTTTTTCCATATTTTGTTCAAGGAATTACGGACTTTGTTTTCCAAACTAGGATTAAAGAAGTTTGGTATTGCTTTTTTTTTTTTTTTTGCTAAAATAAGTAGTTTTTTTAGCATTGCAGGAGTGTAGTTTCCATAAGACATGCTTTTCTATGATTTTTTTTCTAGCAAAAATGTTTTCAGCTTATTTAGCTGGTACCTCATTATCCTTAGAGCTGGTTATTCTGGACATCTCAACCTTGTTTGGCTATTCTGAAGAATTCTGCAATATTAAAGACTTTTGTTAGTTTTAATATTGATCTAGATGCCTACCTGCCTGCCTGCTTAATTACCCAAAAAAAAAAAAAAAATCTAGATGCTTGCTGAGATAATCTACAAGAAAATTTTTAATAGATTCAATATGTTCAATTTTGAATGAATATTGAGAAATGTAATTGGACCATCTAATTCTTCTAGAGTTATCTTTAACTCTCTTTTCTTAAGAAAGTTTTTAACTGCTTGATTATATATTTTTCTTAAAAACTTAACAAAAGCTAAATAAAAATGAAATCTCTTTATATCATTTTTTATGTCTAAGAGTTCTTTTTCAAAAATAATATAATTAAGTTCGTTTGGTTTGAACTTTCTAAAATTATATCCACATATTAATTCTTCAGAACATTTTTGTTCTTTAAGAATTTTGAGAACATCTTTATTTTTATATTCCTCATTTATTTTTATTGTTTTTAGTACTACTCCCCAGAACATTTTTGAGGCATCTATCTTTAGCATCAAGAGATCAGATTCTGTAAGAAAATAAACTTTTAAATTAGGTTTAACCAATGTTTTGATTTCTTTTTAACCTCATTGAATTTTTTTCATTCCATTCAATTTTTATATTAAAATTCTTTTCATTCTTTTAAGGTTTTTTTTTTTTAATTTTTCTAGGAATGGTTTTTCTCATTTTGAAATACTTTTTGCAAATTATCTTCCATAATTTAATAATTCAAGAAGACTTTGTAAGTATTTTAAAATCTCTAGTTTTTTGGAAACTTTTTAATTTTTGTGATTACACGAGGTTGTAGCACAATTCCTATTGAATTAAGTAAAATACCTAAATAATCAATTTTTTTTTTTATATCTCAATTTTTTTAACTGAGAATTATTCCATTATCTAAGAATTTTTTACAAACTAATTCTAAATGATGCTCATGTTCTCTGCTTTTATAGAAATTAATACATCATTTATATAGAAAGTATAGAAATCTTTAACATCTTTAAAGATATCGGTCATCATATCGTTCATCCGTTTTTGAAATATTTGTAGCGCATTACATATTCCAAATGATAAAACTGTCCACTGTTAATGGCCATATGATGCAGAGAAGGCAGCCAATAGTTTTGACACTTCTGTAAGCTTAACTTGCGAGAAATTTGATTTATAATCAAACTTACTAAATATTTTAACATATTTGGTTTGAGTTACTAAAACATCTTTTCTAGGTATAAAATACCCATTAAATATCATATTTTTATTCAATTTCTTTTATAATTGATGACCATATTAATTTTTCCTCTTTTTGTTTTATGTAATTCATTACCACAAAAGCAAGACTAGAATGTTAACTTTTAGTTAGTTCTATAAGTCTTTTATCCAAAAATTCTTTAATTTGTACTTGAAATTCGTTTATATCCTATTTAGTATAAATCATAGATTTTACCCTAATTATTTTTTGTTCATATTTTATTTTTAGATGTTAGTAGTTGGGAACTTTTTCCCATAACATTAAAGGATTTTGAGAAAAGTTTGGGCTTAACTTGTTATAAACCCAATGAGATTTATCAATTATTTTTAATAAATATTGGACTATTATCACCACGCTTGATTGGCGCAAATCCTTTATTGCAGATTGAATAAGGGGTTTTTGATAAGGAATCTAACAAAATTTATTTCTATCAATCAAGGTTATATAATAATGAGATACACTCAGGCCATGTTTGCTTTGAGGGACTGGATGATGGAGTATAAACAATACCATGGGATAATATATGGGATTGGATATAATATGGGATTAATTTTTTATATGGGATTATTTTTTTTGGTGTTTGGTTGGTGGGATATAAAATGGGATAAAAGATGTAATTTGACATGAGATGTGATAGGAAATAATTTTGAACCTTTAGATTTTAACGGAAAACAAATCCGGAGATGGGGTAGAAGTAATACTATTACTTATCCCTCATTTTGAGGGATATACTATCTAAAGGGATTATTTATCCTTAATTATTTTACAAAACCAAACAAAAGATATTGGGCCCCACCAGATTCATAGTCCAATCTCCCCTCTTTTATCCCGTAATCAAACTTGACCTCATAGGATAATATTGGGTTAAGAAATTATTTCTTAAAAGTATATTTTCATGTATTAAAGGAAAGCACAATATTTTTGAAATCTAAAAAATCTTTTTACCTTTTGTTGTTTTTACTAAAAATATAATATTTTTTACTTTAAAGTCCAAAAACATACTTGTGTATAGGTTGCAAAAGACTAAAGTGTAAGAGCTAAAGTTTTAAAGATCAATGATCTTAATTTTTTTTTTTTGTAAATAATTTACTAATCATAATTTGACTTCATTTTTTCAAAATAATTTAATGGTTCAATGATTTGATAGTTCATATCAAAACCTTTTACACTTCAACCTCAAAAGCACACATAGGTGCAACATAAATATTGCGTATTGCCGATATTGGCAAGGTTTGTTAGGATTTGTTTGAGAATTAAAAAATTAATTTTTTCTACTTTGTTTTCTTTTGGTCTTTTATGGCACTTATTTATACCAAAATTCGTTTTTTTTTTTTAATAACATTTAAGCTTGTTGTTTGAATCAATAAAAGAAATTGTAAAAAAAAAAAATAATGCCCATAAAAAAATTCATATATGTATAAAAAATAAAATTTTTCACCCATTAGAAAATTTTCTATTTTCTTGTAATTATTTTGATGGATATGAATAACATACTCAAAAATTACCAAACCAAAAAAATAAATAAATAAAAACTTAGTAAAAAAATCATATAAAATAGAAAAAATTATTTTTTAGTTTCCAAATCAACCCTTGGAAATTGCATTTGTGAAAATCTTGGTGTATGCTGCAAAAATCAACGAACAAAGCTACTAGCTGCTACCGCCACCTCCTCTGCCTAACGCCCTACCGCCAGTTAATATAATACAGGGTACATTTAGAATAGCAAAAAAATTAATAAAAATTACAATCTTACAATTCGTGCAAGACAAAATTAAAGTTTCTTCGAAAATTTTCAAAATTTTTTGATAAAATATAATGTTCCAAACGCACCCATAATTTTCACAAAGACACTCCTTGAAACATGTGGAGAAACACAGCCGCGGCTCATTTCAGTTCAATCTTTACATGGTGCACATGTTCTACCCTAAACCCTATGCCCTGTGATTGCTGCCGAAGGCAAAAAGGAAAATGCCAAGAAAATGCCCAGGTTAATATGATTCTCCACAAAGCATTAGCTTCATAACCATTATATCATCACCAATCTATCATAGTAATACGTCATTGTTGCACCAGTGTGATTCCAAGCATACATGGTGTATATTACTTGCCATCTAACTAAGAATGATTTCATCCTTCCCTTCTGTGTTCATCAGGTTCATCGAGTTTAAGCTACTCATATAACACAAGGACAATAATATTCTGCCAGAGAAAACTGCTAAACTGATAGTGAAGTCTTTTAAGCTTATCACTTTCAATAAAAAAACACCCTTTTAGATACATTTTAATTACACAATTGCTACTGACACATCATTCTGACATTTTTTTTTAATAAATTATTCTAGCAAAATAGCATCACTCATAACATCAAACACTTCCGGATTCCATATATATTAGTTCTGAAATAACATGCCGCAGCAGCTTGTCTTCATCAGCACCCGTGATGCTCTTACCACAGCAATGTTTTAAAGTGAACCAGGGAAAGCATTGCATTAGATAACCTTCAATTCTTGTAAAATAGATACTTACATTATACATACAACAGTTGAATATTTGTATGGTTATATGTAGCAAATCTATGTTTAATTTTATCTGCTACACGATTTCACATCTCAGCAGCAAATGATTTTCCACAACCACAGGTTTGGGTAGCATTTGGATTTTTGAAAGAGAAGCCTCCCCCAATGAGGGCATCACTGTAGTCCAATTGCATCCCAAAAAGGAAAAGAAGGCTCTTTGGATCACAAACTGCAGAAATATCACAAAGCAAGTTAGCATCAACTACTGGATTGAAAAAACAGTCAAAATAATGGCAAGTTTAGATGATATGTAATAATCTATAAGGTTTCAGAAAAATAGTAATCTAAGGCACTTTGCTCCCTTAGAGTTTGGAAAATTTAGGAACTTTATGGTATTTGACTGTTAAAATCAGGTGTTTTTTTGGCATTTGAACATCCTCAAATTAAATGACTACACTTCGCCACTTCAGACACAGCCTGTTGTAACCAACTCCGCCGAAGTATAAACCATGGGCTAGCCTCTCCCGTTCTGAGGACAGATAAAGAAATGGCAGTCTTTCTTAACATCTTGCATGCCATGCAGGACTCAAGGCAGTGATAAAAAAATTTCAATACATTTTTATTTTAAATCACCCAACAAAGTTTCATACTAAATTCTTGAAATGTGCTAAGCGATATGCTTTCCTGCCATCAATATCCATAGAGAACATCTATTTTTCTTTTCTTTTTTTTTTTTTCTCTTTTTTTAATTTTTGCTATCTTGACAAGTATTTTTCTTTCTCCAGATGCATAAGTTCCATTTAGTACTTCTGTTGATAGAGCCTGGAGGTATGGGCCATCGTCTCTTCTATGAAAAGATCATCTTTGTTGCATCTTCATCTTAAACAAAAAAACTACAGCAGGAAACATTTTATTTATTTGATCAACTAGCATTAGGAGTGGAATCGACCTGAGCTAAGCTTTAGCTTGCTCGAGCTCAGCTTGACAAAGAAATTCTTAGGATCGAGATCATTTGGAAATAACTAAAACCCAGAATTTGTCCATCAATAGTCCCCTCAGTTTTCCTACTCCATTGCAAGAATGGAGCGAAAATCTCTAAGATCAGCAGGTCGTACTGGCTTCAAAATTGAAGTTATATGGTTTCTACCCCCCCCCCCCCCAAAAAAAGGAAGAAACTCCTTTATTCCTGATACATTCCTACATTATCTATACCATAAAATTAACAACAAAAGCAGCATGCCTAGTGCCCATCCCACGTATGCGTGTGTCCAAGACCAAAAAAAAATTAAAGAATATCAACAAAAAACGAAAGATACCGCTTCAACATGATACTTCATAGGAGTAGAGTTAACAGCAAGGATTTTTTTTTTTTTTTTTTTTGAAGCATTTGATAGCCTTATTTTTTGAGGTTTTTTGAAGGAGTGCTGATTTGTGCAGTTTGGAGAAGATCTTGATGATGCGGAGCCAACATGTGTGGATCAAATCATCAATGGAAGAGATGGTAACAATGTTCTCGATTGGAAATTTTTTTGGCAGTGACAGGTGGTCGTTGTCGAGGCCGAGGAAGATAACAAGCTTGGTAGCGCTAGTGAGGTGGTCCTGGGTGGAGCTTGATGGCGGAAGAAGGGGTTTTGGAGCGAGGGGGGAGGAGGGAGAGATAGAGAGAGAGAGAGAGAGAGAGAGGAGGGGGGCTTCATAGAGAGAGGGAGAGAGATGGGGGAATCATGGAGAGAGAAAGGGTGGTATTGATTCGAACTTAAAAGGGAAAATTGGGGTTTTACACAAAACACAAAACAATGCGTTTTTAGATAAAAATATACGTATGGTACAAAATTCAGTCAAGATAAATCACAAGCCAACTCGAGCTCAGCTTGATTTCAACACGAGATAAAATCTTGGCTTGAGCTCAGCCTGTTTGGGTCACTAAATGAGCTCAACCTGAGCCTTGAGCTGCTCGTTATAATGTGGCTTGTGTCCAGCCCTACATAGCGGTATAATCTTCAATGCCCCTTTACCCCCCCCCCCCCTGGGGGGGGGGGAAGCATAAAGTATCTTAAATGTATTTTTCCTTTCCATGTTTGACTCTGTCCTCATTTGAACTGTACGTCTCACCAATGCGTGTGTAGTATATCCTTGTCTCATCACTCAAATGAGTTCAAGTTTAACAAACTCCTTCCAGCAACGCATGCTACAATTATACTAGCAAATGATAAGTATCAAGTTCAACATGCTTCCATTTCAGCAAAAAGAAAAAAGGTTCAACACGCTTCGTGATGAGCACTGAACAGTCCATCAAAAGCATAGCGAAGTAACACAAAACAGCCTTTGCCACAGTACACACAAATGTGATCAGAATATGTCCCTTCTTCCAGGTCTGACCACTTTAATATCAGCAAGAGAGAAAATTTATGAACACAACCACCAATCAAGTCATGAAAACAACTAATCAATTCATGAAGACAACAATCAATCAACTAGCGTTTACATACACATATATAAATGTTAAAAGTATACCCATCAAACCTAAATTCATGAATACTTAAAACGTTTGTGCTTAAAATTACCATCTGAGCATCTGGAAAATATTAAAGGTTTTTAACTCAATTGCATGATCACCAGAAGAGGTGAATTATTGCTTGCATGTTCTTAAATTAACCATTAATTTTCAAGTCCAGAGGCTAACCAGGATCAGACGTATTGATGAAGTCACTAAATTTGGTTATAGATAGTGATATAAACAATGGAGAATCTCTATCAGGAAAGAAATAGAAATCCAAAGGCCTTGATCCAATTATAATGGATCCGATCCACATCCAAAAGTAATTGGATCAGATTTGTAAGATCCAGCCCAAATCCATATACCCCATAGATCCGACCTGTTTTGAAAGATAATTTTTGTTTTAAATCATAATTTCATAAAAATAAAAAATATATTTTATTCAAAATAAATTATATATATACAATTATATATATTATAATTTATGTGAACTGGCTATAGACACAGAGGCTATACAGTGAAATTCATAAGACTTTCTCTGATCAAAAACACCATTCTGGTATGGTTAATAGGGTTCAAGTGATGGAAAATTTTTCTGAAATTGGCAAGGAGGATGATCAGATGGAATTGCCACCTGGATTTCGATTCCACCCCACTGATGAAGAGTTGATCACACACTACTGATCCAACAAGGTCGTTGACAGCAATTTTTCTGTGTGAGGGAAAAGAAGAAAGATGTACCAATATTATCTAATTCTAACCATTCATGATGTTATATTTCTGCCAAAACAAGACAGAAGATATTATATATGCACTAGTACTAGTGAAATGAGTGTCTGATTGAACTGTAAGAAACAGTTTGCTCTAGATGCACTCTTTCCTTTCCTCTCTCTACCTGCGATTTCCTATTCAGATGCACTCTTTCCTTCCCTTTCTGATCTGTGCACTCTTTGCTTTTGAAGAGAGAGAGAGAGTGCTCTCTGGGACGGTGAGAGAGAGAAAGCGTGCTATATACAGTATATATATTATAATTATATATAATCATGTATGCTTTATATATATGTAGTGTTGTAAAAGAGTTAAAATGATTAATTTTATTCTACATAAATTTTTTTTTTTATTTTTTAGATATTTTTAAAATTTTTATTTTTTATTTTTAAATATGTTATTTTAAAAATAATGGGTCTGGCGGATCATCAGGATCCAGATCTATTAGTTCTTGAACCTAATAGATTTAAATCCGTTGAGTCATAAATTTAATTGGGCAGATTTGGTCTAACGTTATTAGGTCTGGTTTGGGTCGGATCTAAACTAAATCCAACCCATTGGCAGGCCTAACTTTAAATTAGAAGACATACAAGATGCTAAAGACTTACCAATAACAAAACCATTGTATTCAATAACAGAATCATCTGGTCTTCTGTTTTCCATGCTCTCAAACTCCATTGTGTAAGACATGCCAGAGCATCCACCCTGTTTAACACCAATTCTTAAGCATAAATCTTCTTTCCGCTCAGATCTCATCTTATTCAAGTGCTTTAGTGCATTATCCGTCAAGCCAATTGCAGGTGCAAGCCCCCCAGATGTCAACGGTGCTGAGGCACAGAAAGAGACTCGTCAATTCATACTTTCTAATATATAAATGTATACATATAAAGAGCACTCATTGGGTTGCAACATAAAAAGGATTTTTACAATCAAAATAATTCAGTAATATTCTCAAGCATTTTGAAATCAAGATGATTATTTAGGGCATCATTTTGAATAATTCAAGAATCTATTTTGCTATGTGCATCAAAATTGAAGACAAGATGATGGTCACCAGAAAAAAAAATGTGCATCTTGTAAGTTTAATCTGTCATTCCTACTTACAAGACTGTGATCCATACCAACCCGTCCAAAGAGAGAAACGAGGAAGATCGCTCAATATGACCAATGCAGCCCTTATTTTGAAATACAGATCAAATTGACTGAACTATGTGGAAACAAGTACAATAGTATTTTTCTTTTTCCCTCTTTCAGAACTTATTATGGAATTTAAATATGTTCTGTTTTGCCATGCAGGTGGCATAATGCTAATATGAGTCAATGGAATAGCAGGATAATTACAATCTTTAAACTGCACAAGCAATATAATTTTTTGGGCAAAGCCCAACACATCCCTAGTTTAGGGGCACACTGAGAGGCAGTCTCTAAAGTAACTGGGCATCAAAGCCATGCAAAACTACATTTACTCATAACTCTTGCTATAGAATTTCCAACTTAAAACAAAATTTAATAAGTTTAGGATATTAAATCAAGTAGAAACCAGGACTGTCGGATATTGAAAGTGGAACTATTGAACTAATAAATAGCTCGAAAGGCCACCTAGATTTTAGAATGCGTTAGCACAAAGATGAAACATAGCATCCACGGGAAACTATTTTGTTAGTCTCCAATGATTAATAGCATGGATGCTAGTAAATCCTTCAAAAAATACCTCTCAAGAAAAAATGGGAAAAATTAATTTCATCTTATCAGTCAACTTAAACTGAAATTATATCTAGAAAATTAAAATTTCATTTTCATTTCTAGTTAAAAGAATGATACCACCCTCTGCGCAACTGAAACTCTATCGCCACAGTAAGTATTAATATGTTATCTACCATGTAGTATGTATGTTAGACTCTCCAAGGAAGGTCTTCCTTAGGGTATAACTTATAATTATCTTTTATATTTTTCTATTTAAAGACGTGCGTGTGTCGGTAGAGATGATAGTTGAATATCATGAATTGATATCTAAATCAAACTTGTCAGCTGATTTCTTTTGTCCGTATATTCTTCTCCTAAGCTTATCTCTCTCCCCCCCCCCCTCTCTCTCTGTCTCTCGGCTATTTCTTCTCTTGGCATAAATTCTTCTATGTTTCACATCATATTTGGTATTGGAACCGAATTTCCTATTCCAATTTTGATTCATGGATTCTACCCAAAGGAAATCTATAAGAAGGAAGTTGGCTCAAATCATTTACTCTAAGCAAGAAAAGCAATATCAATTTGCCCGTCTCTTGAAAAAGCATCAGGAACTAGCTCCTAGGTATTGTTGCTCTCTGCTAGGAGCGTCAGGAACTAGAAAGTAAGATTGATAAGCTTGAGATATCCTATTGTTTGTTAGATGTGGCCTCTCGTCGGATCAGCATGTTAGGAGTGATGATAATGCGCAATTCAAGCACGAAACTGTCAATAAATGGAACCACTCTTCAAAACAAGTGTAATCTTCAAACCCAAAGTCAGTACTAGATCCTCTTTATAACACCCCACTCTTGAGTACTAATGAAAACAAAGTCATTGATAAGCATGCAATAATGACTTATGAGGACCATTAAGAAGAACAAGTTTATGAATTTATCCTCAAAGTTTTTGGTAACTTGGATATTGTTGAGTCTTGCATTACTATACCACCAAAAAGAGGATGACAAGATCACAGAAATGATAATGATAGTTGCATCGATGTTATCTTTGCTTATCCCATGTCCCATCTAGGGTTGAGGTTTATGCTTAATTTCTACAATGCCCTTTAGGATTTTGTCCCTTATGTTGTAATATCCTTCTTGCATTTTGATTCCTTCTCTTCAGAATTCAATCAGCGTAAGCAGAATCTCTCACCAAAGATGAGTTCGTTTCACTCTGGGAGAGTTGGTGAGACACCAGGTTCATTTCACCATTTACACCAATGCATACATTTTGAGAGAAGCTTGCACACCCACTGTGCTTATGGCCCAATGATTCAATGCTGGAGCGCATAGTTTCAACTTAATAGAGTCAAGTTTCTTTCCAGACCAAGACAATTGATAGGATATCAATTGTATACATCTCCGTAAGCCATAAAATAGAGAAATATTCCCCTTTACCTATATACATCTCAATAGGCTATTAAATAAAGAAACATTCCTCTTGAATGGTTTGTTAGTCTCCCCTAGGATGATCTGCCCTAGATATGACTTTTAAATATCTTTTATGTTTTTTTTATCTAAAGAGGTGCATGTGTTGGTAGAGATGATGGATGAATACTGTGAATTGATACTGAAATGAAGCTTGTGAGCTGATTCCTTTTCTCCCTGTAGTGTTCTTCTTCTCCTAAACTTATTTCTCTCTCTCTATCTCTCTCTCCTCTACTATTTTTTCTCCAATTGACTTAAATTTCTTCTATGTTTAACATCATTCACACTCAAAAGACTCAAATATAAGTGACAAATATGTATATATTTTTCATGCGTTGGACATGTGTAAAAATCCTTTTTTTTTTTTTTTTCACACCATCGCTCAAAGAGACTTCTACAATAACACCAAAGGGTAATAGAGAGGCATAGTAATCAAAATCATACGATTCGAGTCGATTCAATGTGTTGCCAATTCAAATCTTATGTATAAATCAAATTAAGGGACTAAATTGAGTGTGAATCGTACAGTATTGCATGAGATTGTTGATTCCTACAATTCCGTTTGTAAGGTGGATACGAGTCGAGTTCGTTGGACCCGACTCTGCAAATCAAGGAAATTGTGAATTTTTTGCTTATACTTTTGAAATTAAAAGCCGTATAGAGGTCACAAAGGCAAAACGAACACTTAAGAGTTCAATCAATCAAAAGAAGGTGTGATTTATTTTTCTTCTTCGCCTCTCAGCTGCTGTTCTGTAATCATCATCAGAGCTTCTCGAAGTTGGCCACCCTCGTTGATACTCCTTGTCAGCCACTGTTTCTTCTCTAGGTATGTTTTCCATCTCTCTCTATTCTCGAATATTGTACAAATGTAATATTTTATACATATATATCTTTTTTTGTTCTCTCTCTCTCTCTCTCTCTATTCAACAGCACATATTTCTTTTACAATATTATAAAATAACAGACACACTTACACAATAAACAATACTATTATAGTGACTATTGCACCACCATAACATCTGTTAACATATTATATAAAATATGTATATTATATATGCACATTATAGAAGTCACTGTTCCATAATATTATATAAAAATATATAATTATAATATATATATATATATATATATTTTGTTTGTAATTATATATGTATCGGTTTTTGTTATCAGCTATTAATTTGATATATTTAGTATATTTTCAATATTCATATGATATTTGCTACTAATTTTTAGAAGTTGCACTGAATCTTACATTTCAATTCGCGATTCTCAAATTTAAGATTTCGATTCACAATTCAAATCTCAATTTGACAACTATGGAGAAGGGTGCTTGTTTGTAGTATATAGCTCTCAAATATTCAGGGTTGGGAATCATATTGCACTATTGATGCATATCTCTTTCTCTCTCTCTCTTACAACGTGTGCCTTCCATGGCACCACTTTGATTATAGAGTATAAGAAGAATAGATCATAGATAATTCTATTCATTCATTTCCCTTTCATGTGTTCTTGTGCTTTTCTCCCCTGCTTGCTTGCTTACGCTCTTCTTATTCTTTTTTCTTTTGTTATAGTGGTCTGATATAAATCAATTTTTTAGTCGGAGGCAAAGACGAAAATGACTTTCACATAGAGCTCAGAAATGCAAAGAAATAAAACATAAATATATTGACCTTTTCCCCTTTCATGGGAAACATATGCAGACCTTTTTTTTTTCTCCCTGTTTTTCTTTAACAAGTAGGAAGAGACTGGAACCGAAGGCACTACATGATTGGCACATACTATTTGTTTTCACTAGCACTAACCGTATCTGCTCTTTATCTCTCTTATAGAGACAAGGCTTGAAACAAATTGAAGAAAACCGAAAATATACTAGACAAAACCGAACCAGTTCTGCAAAGTGAAACACATCAAAAGAATGTTCAAATGCAAGAATCTGCCTTTCTGGGTAAAGAACAAGCTTTCACAGGAATATTGCTATTGCTAGATCAGATTTGAGGGCACCATGTAAATCCTAGAGCTTTGTGTTCATCACTCATATTCTACCTAAAAACTATAATTTACGGTAAATAGCAAACCGAAACGTAATTCAAATATCAATCAGTAATCAATACAAATCCAATGCTCGGAAAAAAATAAAATAAGATAAGACCTGAAATTCAAATTTCATTCATGAAAAAGTACATAAATTCCTTCACTTTAGCAGCAGAAGTTTTGTTATATAAATCCTTATTACCAATACGATTGTTACCTTCGATTGAAGCTGATCGAACGCACAGGGGCTTTCGGCGGCTTAGATATACCGGCAAAGACCGGAAGGAAATGGAAGTCGAAGCCTGAGGCAGTGAGCTTGCTTTATTTGGGAGGCGGTAGAGAGAGGGACAACGGACGGTCGCAGAAAACGCCATTGGAGACCCAAGCACTGCACGGGAAGGAGAGAAGAGGCAAATGAATATCGGTTTTTTTGGGGGTGGGCTTGTGGGGTTGTTGAATAAGCCAATCCTAGCGGTCAAATGAAACCCATCTCTATCATCCCGCAAAGAGTGATCAGACCATAGTGATGGCCTTGAAATCCACAAAGGGACAAACACGTTTATAGCGAATCAAGTTACTTATTCGGTTTGGCCGGCCCTGCTTGGCAAAAATTAAAGGAAACCAATTTTTTTTTTCTTTATTAGTGATTTCTGCGTCCCATAAATTTGCCATATTAAATCTTTATTTTAATTTTTAATTAACTTTATGTTAATAATCCCTTAAAAATGATATTTTATCAAATTATATTGCAAAAAAATTTGATTTAGGCTTTGTCTAAGGTGATAAAAAATAGTAAAAAATACTAAAAATTTTAAAAGTTATTCACTTTTTATCTCACTGCACGAATTATGAACTCACAACTTATCTCATTTTATTTCTCTTTTTATTATTCTAAACGCGCCCTTATTCTGTTAGATCAATAATTTTAACTTATTAACAAATAAAATATATAATTAATTTATTTTTATTAATTAATTATATCACATAATAAATAAATTATTATTATCACTTGATTATATTTATGGAAAATCAAACTTAGATAAATATTTTGTACATGATTTATGTAAAATAATAAATATAAAACTTAACTTAATTTAATACATTATTTTTATTTTCTTTTTTTACTTAGATAAGGGTAATATTTAAACTCATCTTAATGCTAAGGATGATAATGATAGTTTATTATCACTAGTAGAAATCATATTATATAAGATCGAAGGAACGGTCAACTGCTTTAAGACTCGAGAATAAAAAAATAGATGACCACTTCGTATGCACACTCAATCATCTAGGAGCGTCATTATATCTCATTAATTTCCTCTCAAAACCCCCTTAAAACCTCCCTCTTCCCCCACGGTTCCAGGGGTTGCAATGGAGAACGAACGACTAAGATTTCCTTATACTTTAATGACTGTAATATTTGATATTCCGCATTAATTGTGCTCTAATCAAATTTTTTAAAATTTTATTTTTATTTTGAAAATAAATTTAAATAAAATAAATTGGAACAATTAGATTAAGTGTAAAGAAAAAATATCAACTCTTCGTTTCTTTATTATAGTGAATTTTTCACTGCAGCCCCCTTAGACCCCTTCCCCACTCGGTCCCTATTCCCTTGTCCCTCCCCTCTCTCTCTCTTACTCTCTCTTTTGCCTAGTAGTGTATGTATATTTAAATATAATTATAATATTAAGTGATTAGTATAATTCAAATTTTAATGAAGATAATATTTAAAATTTAAATATTAAGTGATAAATATTAATTATAAAAAATTTGATTGACGTCGAATCAAATATTAAGTAACGAATATAATTTATTTTGATAACTTATAATATTAATTGGTAAATAATGTTTAATAATTATTAATTAATAAAATTAAATATTTTTTAACAAACATATGTCACAATTATAATATTTAATAACTGCATTTTCCATGATATCATTATTACCAAACGGGAGCTCAGGATCATAAACGTCCGCTTGCCTTGATTGTTTTGTTTAATAGTTATTCAGTTTACTATTGTGTGATTTTTTAGGTCTCCGGTCTCCACCGCATTAGGAGAAGATAGTTTTTGTTAATGTGTGG
The DNA here is from genome assembly GCA_019916065.1 of Vitellaria paradoxa. Taxonomy (NCBI): domain Eukaryota; kingdom Viridiplantae; phylum Streptophyta; class Magnoliopsida; order Ericales; family Sapotaceae; genus Vitellaria; species Vitellaria paradoxa. The sequence goes on from CM034233.1 coordinate 58,398,595, forward strand.
CTAACAATTTTGGTTGTCCATTTTTTTTTTTTTTTCCTTTTGTTCAATGCCACGTGCACTTCCTTAAATCGCTATTTATTCATCATCATCCATTTGTGCAAAGCTCGTAGCGGTACGCCACAAATGAATGTTAAGGATGGACCAGTGACGAAAATTACATGTTGTACCAGAAAGAAATAGAGTATTTGTATAACAAAATTATTAAAAATAAATATAGTAATATAGTAAAATTTATAAAAACAATTTTAAAAAAATTAAAATTATTTCAACAAATTAATTATTTTAATAATTTTAGTAGTGAATTAGTTTTTTGCATATGCGTCTGGAAAAGAAATGGCAATTATAAGTGATAATTATAGTGAATTAGTAAAACTATACAAGAGTTAATTGACAAAATTATATAAAATTGTACAAAAATAATATATCTAATAAATAATTATACTTTTCAGTGAGGTCGAGTGCCTCGACACTAATACATGTGGTTCTACCCATATTATATTAACTATGACAACATCATAATATGTCTTTTTCAATTTTCTCATTAGTTGTTCCATAAATAATAATAATAATAATAATAATAATAATCATAATAATAACAACAACCTATTACGTGTATCGCGATTGGATCCGTGTCCTGGGCTTGATCGGCTCTGGCTACGTGCCTTAATTGCGATATGGTGTGCCCAAAATTGTCTAAATAATAAAAAGTATATTTTTTTATTTTGAAATAGGACCTAAATATAGAAACTCGAAATCGCCATTCGACACTTTCAAAATGAGTATGTTAAGAAATCTGAATTTTTATTCTAATTTAAAATGTTTTTGATTTTTGTTTTTGAAATTGTAATAAATTACTCTCAATTGGTTTGTGCAATCAAAAATAATGGGTGCAGGGGTTTGAATGTGCATAGAAACCGTTGCGACTAGATATTTAGGAAATATTCAAAATCTCTTTCCATTCTTTGCAATCAAAATCTAACAATACAATCTTTCAGTTTATAATCATTGCATAGATTTCAAAAAATGCATAAAATGTATAAAATGTAAGGCAGCCGAGCCTAGCTCGTTTGTGCAAGTGTAGTGTAATGTTTCCCTATTTGGTAGTGATGCACCCTTAGATGTTCTATATGCTAGTTTAATTCTAGATGCAATTTAAGACTAAATCTGCTTTTAGTGCTTACTGGGAAACACTCTATAAAAGATAAGTTTCGCTGATGATGAGACTTGTACTGAGAAGCAATATGGAGTCAGGTATGTGGACTTATGTAGTCCTAATTCATGAGTGTGTGTGCGCGCGCTAGAAATGAAGTGAATATCAAAATATGATCTATGAAGACTGAGGTTACCGGACTCAAGCTATTTGTTCAAGCTGCCAATGTACTTTATAAAAGGATTAGGTCAACATAGTTCACACCTATAGTGGTCTAAACCATATATATGTGTTCACGTAATGTTGGATAAGATATAGGAGCCTCACTCTAAATTGGTGCGTAGCACTGATGTGATATGCTGATATGTATATGAGTGGATGCAAGCATGATTAGAATGTCGTAGATGGCAAACTGATTGGTCTCAAGCTTAATAAGCCTCATCATCGGCTAAGGTAGGCTAAATGTATGTATGAATGAGTGATTGATGGGTTTAATGTTGTGTATTGGACCAATGTGAGGGAACCTAGTTCCTGGTAGGGGATGACGATGAGCCTAGCTCTAGGTCAATATTAAGAGTAATTTTCTTTGTTTGATCTAAGTGTGGGAGCCTAACTCTAAGATTGAACTGAAAGTTAGCGACTTTCATGTAACTTAGCAAGAGAGATTCACTTTGAAAGTTAAAAAAAAAAGAAAGGTTAGCGCCCCTGTGTGTAACTAAGAAAAAGAACTTTGCTTCAACAGTAGAAAATGGCAATTAGCATTTTACCCATAATTGGGGAAGGGAGTTTCACTTCGAGGGTAAAAAGGACAATTAGTGTTTCATGCACAACTGGGAAAGCGAGTTTTACTCTGAAAGTAAAAAAGACAGTTAGCGTTTCACGAGTAACTAAGAAAAGAAAATTCACTCGGAGAATATAAAAGACAATTAGTGTTTCACCTATAACTGGGGAAGAGAGTTTCACTCCGTGGGTAGAAAAGAAAAGTTAGCATTTGATGCATAACTAGGGAAAAGGATCTTCACTCCGAGAGCAAAAAAAAGTAGTTAATGTTTCACGGGTAATTGGGGAAGGAGCTTTACTCTAAGAGCAGAAAAGATAATGTTTCATGTATAACTAGGGAAGCAAGTTTCACTCCGTTATGGAGCTTAACTCAAAGGGTGCACTTCGCACGAGTGAGTGAGTATTTAACACTTAGGGAAGGAGCTTAGCTATGATTGGGAGCTTAGCTTCTAGTGGTGATGATTAAGTTTGTGTGATATAGGCCTATGAGTCAAATGTGATGTTAGTAATGCAGTTGATATGATCAAATATGTTATAAGCATGTTAGATGTAATGATAGTTTATATTCTAATATTTATCCTCTATTATGGATAACAGTTATAAGATGCATGTTATATATGTTTATGGTAGTCATGACTCAAAAATCACTAGCTTAACTAATCTTAAATCATTCACAGTCTCTGGAGCTTAGCTTACTCAGGTAAATACTTTGGATTGATAAGTGTTTTGATTTCTAAGACTGTGTCAAGCTAAGTGGGTGTGTGTTTGCATGTATCATAGTGTTCTACTATATCATATGATGATTAAGCATAATATATAGCATGATATGACATTTTATGGCATTTAATTAGTTATGCTTAGCATGGTATAGCATGGTAAAAATGATATGGTATGGCAAAGATGATATTATGCTATGGCATGGCATGTTAGTATGACATAGGTAACTTATGTGTAATGTCTGAAATTTTACTAAATTGTCTCTAGTAAATCCAGTCAATATCATCCATTGGGCTTAACCTAGACTTGATTTATGATTTGAATACCTTTCATTGGCAGAGTATTTCTATTTACATAATAGGAAATATTATATATCATAATCATGTAAATATGTTAATTTGAAAAATAAAATAAAAATTCTCTAGAGATAAAATTATACCGACATGAGCTTTTTCTTGAGAGAAAAAGCTTGAAAATTTGGCTTCGCCTTAAATGCTCTAAGTGCGTCGAGCATTTTATTTATGATGTATTGGAATATTTTTAGATATATTGTATGGGCCCACTTTTGAGGCATTTGGTATAGCGTGGAACTTTGTTTACTCAGCTAGTTTAGCCCCACTTATATTGACTTTTTGGTTATATTTTGTATTTAGAACTTTTTTGTATATAGTATTGCTTTTGTCATTATGTTGTATAGCTCTAATATGGGACAAGGTTATGTGTATTGTGTGTAATTAGATTATGTCACTGGGTTGTGAGAATTCAGGATATTGTGATGTGATAGATTGGCGGTGATGTGGATAGGTCAACGAGAGACTAAGTGAGCTATCATCGAGACACAGTGAAGCATCTTATCTCACAGTGCATGGGTGGAGAAAGTATAATGTACATATAATTTGACATTTCCTAAGTATAACATATTTTAAAGCTGTACAGGAACTAGATTCTATTAAAACCCTAGGATTAAGTGTGCTTGAGCGAGAATAGTACCAAGATAATTAACCCCATAAGAAGTATTCTCTTTGCATCTAATTGAGTCGAAAGTAAATAATATTATATTATAAGGATGTGGATTGTTATTAATGATATCAAAGTTAATATTCAACTGAAAATGTGGGGCCAACTAAAAAGGGTGAGAGGCAAGATGAAACACTCATGTCCCATATTACCTGTATAGGCTGACGTGAAGTGTTATATATATACTATTCAATATTTCTCAAATATAACATATTTTAAAACCGTGCAGGCACTAGATTCATTGGAACTCTAGTGTTAGGTATGTCTAGGTAAGAGTAGTATTAGGATAAGTAACCCATTGGGAAATCTTGATATTGCAGCTACAAGCCTAATATTATACCGTGTAAGTGAGGTGAACAATATTATATTGTAGGAGTAAGAGTGGTCATAGAAGGTTGAACATAAATTGCTTGATTTCAGTAGCTATGTTTAGGAAGTTGGTGGAAAACATTGGAATAGTCTAAAGCCATTATTACCATGTTTGCTGATCTTTAGTAGGGGTGAAAACGAGTCAAAACAAACTTTAACTTATTTAAGGTTGGTTCAAGTTATTTATACTTGGTTTGAACTCGATTCGAACTTTTATATGGGCTCAAACTTAACTCAATAAAAAAGAATTTAGGCTCGAGAATAGCTTGTGAATAGCTCAATTAAATTATAACGTTTTTGTTTTAGTCTAAAATATAATAAATAAATATTATAAAAATAATATAAAAATATTATTAAAAAATATAAAAATGTTATTATATTTTAGTTTACCAAGCGAGCTGACACGTGAGTTTTTCTAGACTTGAAGTCAAACTCGATTCTAAATAAGGTACAAATTAAATTTGATTCGAACTCATTTTAATTACAAATCAAGTTTGAGCTGAGTTTTTTTGAGTGAAGCTCAATTACCTCGAAAAAAAAAAAAAAACTCGAACTCAAGTACCTCAAAAAAAAAAAAAAAAAACCAAAACTCGATTCATTTCTACCCCTAAACTCTAGTTTTCCACAAGGTAAATTGACTAGCTATAGTGCTTAAGTACCCTGAAACAATCTCCTTTCCAAAACAAAGTAAGGTATATATATTTTTGTTTTCTATGATTTCTTTTACTAAAATTTAATTTTTTATTTGATATTTTTAGCTATATTATTCATGTTTTTTTAAACAATATTACAAAAATTGCTAAAAATAACGCATTGGTAAAAAAGATAATTTATTTAAAAGAAGTAATTATTTTAATTTGTAGCTAAAATTTTATATTCTTGAGCTTTTTTTATTCTTTTAAATGTGAATGATATGCTTAAAATTATATGAAAGAAATATATAAAATTAAAAAAATTGAATTTTTTTTTCAAATAAAAAAAAAAAAAACATATCTTTCAAACGGAGTAGATTTGCTCAATGCTTCTAAATGACTAATTGCCCAAAAACAATTTCACTCACAAATACAAATCTTGACTTAGAGTTTGGACTTTACAAATACAATTTCATTCACACAATTATAATGAACATATACTGATACAAGAAGATCCTATGCCAGGCGGGAGGCATTTGGTAAATTACCCATTCGGCCCTTACCTGATCAAGACGTTTGAGTAAGGATATCCTGACTAGGCAGAACCACCCAACCAGGAACATCTAAGTAAGGACACCCCTGATCGGGCCAGATCACCCAATTGGATTCTGACCGAGTGTCTCAGTAGGACCATTTCTGCCAGAGTAACCCACGAGTCATGCGTATAATCTTCTTCTAACAGTTTTGATAGATATGCCTATAAAGGTACTGCCAAAAATTGTATCAAATGTAACATGTTGGCCAACAGACTAAGGAACTAACCTTGAGATTTACAGTATAGGTGGCATCATCCTATTAGAGTGTAGGGAAAGCACGTTACATACAGTTTCATGTAACTGTAGGCAAACCATTTCACGTGAGGTCGTGTGTATTTAAACCATCACTTTACAACATCACAGGTACATCTCATCTACGTTACTGAAACTCTGCCAAAATATTCTCTCAACTCTCTTACTAACTTAAGCATCGAAGATTCTTTGATAGGCACCACACCAGTGTTCTAAGCAACTTTTTGGACTTGAATCGGATTTTCTGGAGGTTACGAAGTTACTAATTTATTAGTAGGTGTTTGTGGGAATCGACTTTTTTTTACAGTTTTTATAGTCCAAACTAGGTTTGGCACAAACGCTCAACTATAATCACAACCAACTGAAGCAATGGAGAATCAGAATGATGAATGGATCAACGCCATTGAGAACCAGATAAGGGACAAGATGGCAATCATGCAGACTTTGGTGGCATAGAATCAAGCACTGCTTTAGCGATAGAATACTGTCCGTGTTCACATTGCACTTCCCGCAGTGGATCCCCCAATTAATGGAACACACAAGGGGGTATAGTTGAAATGAATGGAGGAAGAAATGGAGAAAGACAAGGAGTACATGGAGTTGGTGTTGTGGGGGAAAACAAAATCCCAACTAGAGGAATCAAGGAGATGGGAAAAAATAATGGCAGCTGATGGTGGCGCTAGCGTTCATCTTAAGACATCACGTACTGAGACGCTAAGTATGAGGGACACTAACATCTATCTGTGGGAGGAACCAATGAAGGCCATGCAAGCCCAAATCCACAGCGTTCTAACAATGGTCAAAGGCCCTGACCAATAGACGAAGCAGATGCTGATGTAGACTCCCTATTTTCCCAAGCAGTGATGGCTTGCCCCTTACGGCCTAAATTTAAGATGCCAGTGTTTAACTTCTTTAATGGTTCAAAGAATCCATTTGACCATCTGGAGATGTACAAGACTTTGATGCGTATATAAGCGTATCCTGACGAGATCTCGTGTCGAGTATTCCTATCAACGCTCAAGGGCCCTGCTTGCCTATGGTTCAATTAGATCAAGCCGGACACTATCACTAATTTTTATAGCTTAGCAAGCTGTTCATTAGTCACTTCATTAGAAGAAAAAGACAGAGAAGACCAGCCACTCACCTCTTAACGATTAAACAGGGTAAGGAGGAGACCCTCTGAGATTATGTTAGGAGATTCAATAATGAGATTTTAGAAGTGGACGAGACTGACGACAAAGTAGCAGTTACAGCCTTCAAGAGTGGGTTGAAGGCGCCCAAATTTATGGCCTTGCTCATTGAGAAGGCTCCCATCAACATGGTAGAATTGATAGTCACGACACAAAGCCACATAAATATAGAGGATGGCCTTAGGGCACAGTAGGAGAGTGACAGGCAGAAGACACCAAAACAAATAAAAAGTGCCCAAATAGCTCTAGAAACGATCAGGATTCTTGGAGTTCCAAGAATCAAAGGTTCAAAGCTAGGTCTGATCAGGGTGCACGATGATACAATAATCTTGACCGAAATTTCACCCCTCTGAATACTAGATTGAAGAATGTTTTCTATGAGATTCATATGACCCGGCTTTGAAATGCCCTGAAAGGATGAGGACCCCGCTGACAAAATATATCGGGCGAAGTACTGTTGGTTCTATAGGGGCCACGGGTATGATACAGATGATTGAATTAACCTGAAGAGGTAGGTTGAGGAATTGATTAAACGAGAAAGGCCTCGTTGGTTTGTAGCTAGACGGGACAATAACATAAGGGTTGACTGAAGAAACCATGACTGGAGAAACCTGAAGAGGAGGAGTCTCAATCAAAAAAGCCCTAATTGTGACCTGCAAAATTAGCAACCAATTGGAGAGATAAGGGTTATTTTAGGGGGATTTGTGGCAAGGGGCGAGTCCTCGACCGTGAGGACGAAGTATGCCCGAGAAGTGAACAGACCAAGAGAAATTTTGACAACGGATTGACTGAGCAAGAAGTCCAAAGCAGAGTCCCACCCAATCATCTTCACCGAGGAAAAGGCTAATGAGGTATGTCAACTCTATGATGACCCACTCATTATTTCATTGATAATTGTGAATTTCAAAATTTAGAAGATTTTCGTGGATAGTGGGAGTTCAACTAATATTTTGTATTGGGGGGCCTTTTAAAAAATAAAGATCGATAGGGAAAAATTGCAACCGGTTTCTTCTCTCTTGGTTAGCTTCACGGGAGACTGAGTAGCTCAACTTAGATCTATTGTGTTACCAGTCACACTGGGAGAAGGATCACACCAGGCCACTAGAATGGTTAATTTCTTGGTGGTGGATTGCCCTTCAGCATATAATGCTATTTTAGGAAGAACTTCGTGGAATCAATTTAGGGTAGTCACGTCTACTTATCATTTGAGGGTCAAGTTCCCATTAGAAACTGCTATGAGGTATGTCAAGGGTGACCAAAGGGTTGTTCAGGAGTATTATATGTATTCATTAAAAAAGGGTGCAAGCAGAAAGGCGTTGATAGTAGAGAAGTTAGAGGTAAGAGATAATGAGGAGTTAAGAAGGAAGGAGCCAGAAGGAGAGTTAGAAGATGTTGTGATTGGCACTCTTGACCAAGGGAAAGCTGTAAAAATAGGCTCGGTAACCCTGATTATTTGAAAAATGAGATAAGAAAGTTCTTGGTAGAGAATGCGGATGTTTTCTCTTAGTCCTATGAAAAGATGCCTAGCATTGACGCCAAAGTAATGGCTCATCACTTGAACATTTTCCTGACCACCAGGTCGGTGAAGCAGAATAGAAGAATATTTGCTCCCGAGCAAAATGAAGCAATCGAGCAGGAAGTTAACAAACTTTTGAAGGCAAAATTTATTTGGGAAGTCCATTATCCTATGTGGTTGTCTAATGTGGTCATGGTAAAGAAGTCTAATGGGAAATGGTGAATGTGCGTAGATTTCACGGATCTAAGTAAGGTATGCTTAAAGGACAACTTCCTTCTACCTGCAATTGATCTACTGGTGGACTCTACAGCAAGCCATGAGCTATTGTCATTTATGGATGCTTTCTCAGGGTATAATCAGATTAGAATGGCCGAACATGATTTGGAGCACATAACATTTATCACGAATCGAGGTCTGTATTATTATAAAATCATGTCATTTGGACTGAAGAATGCTGGAGCAATCTATCAAAGGTTAATGAGCAGAATGTTCAAGAACCAGATTGGGAGGAATGTGAAAGTGTACGTAGATGACATGCTTGTTAAAAGGAAAAAGACTTACTCCTATGTAGCAGACCTAAAAGAAACCTTTGATGCCTTAAGAAAGTATGGGATGAAGTTGAACCTGACTAAATGCGCATCAGAGTTGCCTCGGGTAAATTCCTTGGCTTTATGGTATCCAGTCAGAGAATTACGGCTAACCCAGAAAAAGTCAGAGCGATCATTGAGAAGTAACCACTGAAGACAACAAAGGAGGCACATAAGTTAGCTAGTTAGGTGACGGCATTGAATAGATTTATTTCTTGATCAACTAATAAATGTTATCATTTCTTCAAGATCTTAAGGAGAGCATTTGAATGGACAGAGGAGTGTGACATGGCTTTTCAGTGACTGAAAGAATAGTTGGGGTCTGTCCTATTACTCAGTAAAACCATACTAGGGGAAGAACTATACTTGTACCTCACGGTGTCATCAACGACAGTGAGCTTACCCCTTATTTAGGAAGAAGATGGAGTGCAGAAGCCTATCTATTACATGAGTAAGGCCCTCCAAGAGGCAGAAGAACGTTATCCAAAAATGGAGTTGATGGCCCTTGCTCTTACAGTGGTGGCTCGGTGACTCAGAGCTTATTTCCAGGCCCACACGATCGTTGTTCTCATTGACCAGCCCCTGAAGAATGTCCTTCACAAGCCAAAAACCTCGGGCAGGTTAGTAAAGTAGTCAATTGAGCTTAGCCAATTTGACATTTAGTACTGACCACAGTTGGCAATTAAGGGACAAGCAGTCATAGATTTTACTGCTAAATTCACAACCCACCCACACAACCCGCCCGAAGAAGATGACACAAAGTTCGCTTGGGTGCTTAATGTGGATGGCTCTTCCACCCAAATGGCGAGTGGTGCAAGTATCGTTCTCGTATCACTTGATGGTCATAAAATTGAATATGCCCTGCATTTCAGATTCCCCGCTTAAATAACAAAGCTGAATATGGGGCACTAATTACTGGTCTCTGGATGGCTTGGAGAGTGGGGGTAGAACAGATTGTAGTTCGGAGTGACTCGCAATTAGTGGTAGAGCAAGTACAGGGAGATTATGAAATGAGAGGAAATAACATGACCAAGTACTATCAAATGGCAAAAGGTCTAGTTAGGAGGTTTTCAAAGTTTCAACTATAAAGGATTCCAAGGCTACAAAACGAGGAAGTTGACCGGTTGGCGAGGGTTGCATCTTCTAGGGAGAAAAACTCGAATATTTTGATCAAGATACTGGATTCCCTGAGCATCTGGACCCTAGAAGTTAACCAAGTGGAAGAAGACGCTAAGTGGGCCAAATTTATCAAGGAATATTTAGAAAGAGAAGCCTTGTCGAATGATAAAAATGAAACAAGACGGATCCAGTATCGATTGAGTTGATATCTTATGGTTCATGGGATTCTTTATAAAAAATGGCATAGTTCTCCCTTGCTCAGGTGCGTGAATGAAAGAGAAACCGACTATGTAATGAGGAAAATTCACAAAGGTATCTGTGAAAATCACTCGGGAGGTAGAGCCCTAGCCAAAAAGATTTTGAAAGCTAGCTACTACTGGCCTACTATGGGGGAAGATGTTCAGGAATTTGTTAGAAAATGTGACAAATGTCAAAGATTTGCTAATGTCCTAAGGCAACCTACTCAGGAGTTACACATATCCAAAGTCCTCGGCCATTCGCTCAATAGGGAATTGACATTGTGAGGCCATTTCCACTGGGAAGAGAACAGTGGAAGTTTGCAGTAGTAGGGATTGACTATTTTACTAAGTGGGCTGAAGCCGAAGCCTTGCCAACCATCACCGAGCAGAATATGAGAAAATTCCTGTGGCACAATTTGGTATCCCCAAATGGTTATTACAGATAATGGCAGACAGTTTAAGGGAAAACAGTTTAATAGACTGTGTGAAGAGATGAGCATTAGCCATTATTATTCACTTCTCAAGCACCCTCAAGCTAACGGCCAGATGGAGGTCACCAACTGGTCTTTCCTCAAGATTGTTAAAACGAAACTAGACAAAGCAAAAGGCCTGTAGGCAAAGGAGTTACCTAGTATTTTATAGGTTTATTAGACAACAGAAAAGATAACGACTAGCCAGACGCCATTTTCTCTCACATATGGGGCTGAAGTTGTAATCCCAGTTGAGATTGGACTTCCCAACGCAAGAATGCAAAATTTCAATTCGGAGGAGAACAACAAAATGATAGAGGAGGAGATTGATTTGCTCGAAGAAAAGAGATTACAAGCTGCAATCAGAATGACATCCTATCAACAAAGAATGTGCCAATATCATAACTCCAGAGCTCGACCAAGGGAATTCAGACCTGAAGATTTGGTGCTCAAGAAGGTGAATCAGTCAACAAGGAATCCTTAGAAAGGAAAGCTTAGCCCAAATTGGGAAAGCCCACATGAGGTACTGCGCTCCACTTGGAAAGAGACTTACCGGTTAAAGACGCTTGGGAGCAGGGAACTACCTAGCCCATGGCATGCAGAGCACCTGAGAAAATACTATGTATGAAAAGTTACCTTTGTAATTTCATTCAATTATCAATAAGATGCAGCATTTTTACAAAAATCTACGGAAAATAATTCTACTATGACGAATGACTCCATTATATAAGATGCTCTACTTGGCTCACGTAGTCGAGTAGTGCAAAGATCATACTCGGCTCATATGACTGAGTAGCACAAAGATCTTACTCAGTTCACATGGTCGAGCAGTGCAAAGTTGGCTCACGAGGCCAATGCCAAAAAATGGCATCCTTACTTGGTTTACGTGGCCAACTAATGCAAAGATCATGTTTGGCTCACGTGGTTGAGCAGTGCAAAGATAGCTCAAGAGGCCAATGCCAAAAAATGGCAGGGATTTTGACGTGGCTCATATGACCGAGTAACGTAGAGATCCTGCTCAACTCATATGGCCGAGTAGCGCAAATATCCTGCTCAACTCATATGGCCGAGCAGTGCAAAGTTGGTTTACGAGGCCAATGCCAAAAAATAGCATCCCTACTCAGCTCACTTGTTCGAGTAGCACAAAGATCCTGATCGGCTCACTTGGCTGAGTAGTACAAAGTTGGCTCACGAGACCAATGCCAAAAAATGGCATCCCTACTTGTCACACATGGTCGAGTAGCATAAAGATCCTGCTCGGCTCACATGGTTGAGTAGTGTAAAGTTAGCTTACGAGGCCAATGCTAAAAAATGGTAAATATCCCTACTTGGCTCACGTGGTCGAGTAACGTAAAGATCTTGCTTGACTCACGTGACTAAGCAATGCAAAGTTGGCTCACGAGGCTAATGCCAAGAAATGGCAGGGATTCTGACTCGGCTCATACGGTCGAGTAGTATAAAGATCTTGCTCGACTCACGCGGTTAAGCAATGCAGAGACAACCCATAGGGCCAACAAGAAAAATATATCTCGTTTGGGAGCCTAGCTAAGCACAAGATGCAAAAAGTTACAGATGTGTTCTTTCTCAGGTATATGTAAGAAAAGGGAAAGAAATATTTTCAACCTGGAAAGCAAAAAAAAAAAAAGTAAAAAGCATTCATAAATTCAGAATTCGTAACTCAAAATTCAAAATCTATTCAATATTCAAACAAAATGAGGAAGGGAAGTTGTTCATTCATTCAAATAAAAAAAAAAAAGAGAAAAGTCTGATTACATAATAAAAAAATAGAAGTTTGTTACATTTGACTTAGTAAAAATTCTTTTTAAAAAAATAAGGTCAAGCAAATGGATCTTTTGATTGAGCATCCTCGGCTTCATAACCCATCTTGCCATCTTGAGCTGCCTCGATTGCCTCCAGATCAACTGGTTGGAGATTCGAGAAATCCTGATCAAGATATAGCTTTGCAGCTCTCTGCTGGGCAACATCGAAGGCTTGGAGGAAGATTGGTTCCACTGCACCTTAGAATGCTTCACTATCTTTGAGCGCCTCAACTACATTAATGGCGTGCTCCTCAGCAGCAGCAACGTTCTTCGCCCACTCAGCCTTCTCAGCTTCGTGATTTTGTTTTAGTTCGGTGATCTGAGAAGCGAGCAAGTTTTTCTCTTCTTTAGCAACCTCCTTCTTGAGTAATATAGCCTCTCTCTCCTCGGCAGTGGCAATGCTTCTGGCCTTATGAAGCTCGACCTCTACTTTTAGCTTCTTTATTTGCATCTCGTCTGACAACATTTGCTCCTTAGATATGGAGAGTCGAGTGGCCAATATGACTGCTTGGGTGATAGCCTGCAAAAAAGAAACAAAAATCTAAGTATAAGAAACTGGACAAAAGCCAATAGAAGACGATAAGAGAATAGTAACTTACCCTTATAAGGTCGTGATTTCAATCCTGAGTGAGTCAGCAAGTAGTAACGTTGGACAGCCAAATAAACTCATTATTGCTCAGCATTTTCATGACCATGTCCCAGGCAAGCTGAGAATTGTTGATGAGGCTAAAGAATCTTGGTGTGTTGGTTTGCGGCGCAGAGGCTTTGTTGGCATTGTGACGAGGAGGGAAAGAGGAGCAAATGGTCATAGGCTCAGTCGGTCAAGGTGCTGGTGAATTGTCCTCGGCGCCAAAGCTTCCAACCACTTTACCTTTGGCCTTTTTAGAGCTTTCTCCCATGGTGGCCTCTTTGTTTTTCCTCTTCAGGCGATTGACGTCGAACTTCACCGCATCTGAGGAAGGCAACTGAGATAAGCTATTTGCACAAGCCAAATATCAGTTCAGATTAGTGTTAAGGAAAAAAAGAAAAAATATATAAAATATCGACTTACTCTGCTCACGTTCAACTGCTAAAGCATCTCTAGTCAGTTCTAGGCCAAGCATATATGTGGCCAAGGACTCTAAATTGACCAAAAGGTCGGCCTCATGGACATTGTGGTCCTATACGAGTTTTATCTAGCCTTCAGCTCATTGGATAATTTTGGTTGGGCTTATGCTGTACATAGAAAAGGGGAAGAGTGAGTAAAATTTGTAATAATCAGCACAATAAATTAAAGGAAATTTATAGAAATGAAGCAAGATTCAGCATACCTCTTTTCATTTTGCAACCCTATTGTCTTGAGACGTGGACAGCTGATAAATTAGAGGCCTCCAGTGCTGGAACTACCATCTATCTCCATAGATGAAAAAGAACTTGTCTTTCCAGCCTTTGTTGGAGGACAATAAACGAGTCACCAGGTTAAAGTCTCTTTCTCGGTTGGAGAAAAACCACCAGCCTTTACTCGCCTCAATCACTTTGTAGCAATAAAGAAATTTTTTGGCGGTTAGCTCGTGGCTAGTGGCTGCTTTCCAAAGTACAAAGCAGCCAACCATTATTCTCTGGCCATTTGGGAGAATCTAACTCGACGACAAATTAAGCCAATTCAAAATCTCCCAAAAAGGCTTTATCAAGGGCAATCATAGGTCACCTACGAGAGTGCCTTCATAGACAGTAATATCCCTATCCCTTGGCCAGCACGCCCTATCGCCTTCCTTGGGGACCCTAAATGAGAGCGTTCGGGGGAATTCAAAGGCAGACCAATGTTGTTGAATTTTTGCAATGTCCATAGAGGACGCTACATCCTTGGTGTAAAACCGAGGGCGTTCCTTAGTCGGATGGCTAGAGTCAGTAACCTTAGGACCAAAGGCATCCATTATTAGCTCAAGATTTTCGGCTTAGACCTCTACTTCGGGCGAGGAGTGGGATATAGGTACAATTTTCCTAACTCTAACCAAATCGCTAAAGTAGGTTTCCTCTGAATCAGCTATTGACTCCCTCAGTGTCACAGTGTAGGAATCAAAGAGTAAAATCCCAAAAATTACCCAAAGAAATCTAGGGTTTCCTATAAATCCTCTAAAAATAGAGGATTTGACGCGATTTATGATAAAACCAAAGAATGCGATAGATGAACCAGTGCAAACAAAGGACAAAGAATTAAAGAAGAAAAACCAGAAGCTAAATCAAGCTCATCAAAATGATAAAAAAAACTGCTTTACAGAGGGAATGATTGGACACTAAGGAGATCAGGAAATGCGAAACTTCGAAGGGTACTATAACGATGGCAAACGTAAAAAGTTTAAATTAGGGATATAAAAATACCAAATCCTGCTTTAACTTCAAGGCCTGTGATTAAATTGAATTAACAGATAGGATTAATCCATATATCTTCGAAACTTCCAACTCACGTTAAGATGACATTTGGTAAGAAGAGAAAAAATGTGTCTCATCAATACCGTAGTAATGGGCAGTTACGCCTACGGTGCATTAAATGCGCATGTGGTGCCAAAAGTAGATAACCGTTAAATTCCCCTAATCTCACTTAGGAGACCACGAGAATCAGGAGCATTTGACAAAGGGAAACCCTATGCCAGGCCGATAGCATTTGGCAAATTATCTGTTTGGCCTTTATCCGACCAGAGCGTCCGAGTATGGATATCCCGACGGGGCAAAACCACCCAACCGGGGACATCCAAGTAGGGACACCCCCGCCCCGAAAGGGATAGTCAAGTTGGTTCAGATGGCGGGCTGAAGGGCCTGGGACCAATAGGTCCCGGGTTTGACTCCTCTTGGGGGCAGTCCTTCCTCTACTTGTGGAGGGCCATCTAACAGCCTTCTCGGCTGAGCTGGTCAGCCAGGGCTTGCCTAGGCTGGTTTACCTCCTCGTGGTTCTTTGCCGGCTAGGGTCACGGGGCAGGCTTCACCCAGTGCGCATCCATGGGTAGTGGCTGCGGGCTTCTCCCCAACCCCAGAAGTAGGGACGCCCCTGATCAGGCCAAATCACTCGATTGGATTCTGACCGGGTATTTCGGAAGGACCATTCCTGCTAGAGTAACTCACGAATCATGCGTACAACCCTCTTCTAACAATTTCGATACATAGGCCTATAAAGATGCTGCCACAAATTGTATTAGAAGCAACACGTTGGCTAACGGACTAAGGAACCAACCTTGGGATTTAGGCATCATCTTATTGGAGCGGATGGAAAGCACGTTACATGTAGTTACATATAACTACATACAATCCATTCCACGCGAGGTCGCGTATATTTAAACCATCACTTCACAACATCACATGTACATCTCATCTACCTTCCTGAAACTCTGCCAAAATATTCTTTTAACTCTCTTACTAATTTAAATATCGGATATTCTTTGACAAGCACAACATTAATGTTTTAGACAGTTTTTTGGACTTAGATTGGATCTTCTGGAGATTACGAAGTTACTGATTTATCATATAGTAGTGCCCCTAGCATACATATTGCACTCATAGGAAAAGTACATACGTACGTATGTGTGTGCGTGTGTATATATATATTACCATGCAAGCTAGCAGCACACTTAAGTCAGAGCAGTTACCATACACAAGAGATGAAGAATCAGATGGATCAAAAGGTAACAAAGCGTAGTTCTCAAGGGAATTTATAGGGTTGACATAATTTTTAATGTCAATTCGAAAATAAGAGGTTAGGGTCGTTAGATTAATACTTAATGATACCAAATACATTTATATTTTTTAAAATAAATTATTAAATTTTAATCTAACAACCCAAACTTAATATTATTAAACTAACATTAAAAGTAATCTCAGTCCTCCTTTTCCTTCCCAAGGTGCAAAGAATTTCAGCAAGCACATCCTCTTCCCTGTTCAATTTCCGAAATTGATTCTTGGATTCCTTGGCAGTACCTGAACGTGCAGAAAATAGAGAGAATTGCAAGCTGTTTTTAAATAAAAAAAAAAAAACTAAAATTATTTAAATAAGTATAAGTAAAAGATTGAGTGAGCGCTTGGGAACCCTCCAGCTTCCCCGTTTCTAGTTGTTCTGAATTTTTGGTTTTTTTTTTTTTGGTTTTTAAATTAATTAAAATTACTCCCTTAGATTATATATATATATTTATTTTTAAATCATAAAGAGTAAATGTATTAAATGAAAAAAAAAATTAAAAACTAGCAACAAGAAGTTAATTGTTTTTGACTTTTCAAACACAAAATAATAATAATGATAATAATAAAATTTTAAAAGCTAGTTATTGTAAAAATATATATATATATAGCTTTTTCTTCCTTCATGGGCTCAAAAGTGGTAATTAACATGTGAAGTATTCTTGGAAGAAAAATAAAAATAAGGATTAATATCAGTAAACTATGGACTATTCACTTATTCACGAAAGCAAAAACACAAAAGATTAATTGCTTTTTGAATTTATATTACAGAGAAGTTTGGTCTGAGGTGACAAATTTGGGGGTAAAAGATTACTTGATAATTATTACCTTAGTTAATGAGATAGTAAGTTTATGATACTTATATTTGAATTGAAAGAGTAAATATTACCCAGTAATAATTATATTATATTTGGAATACTAAAAATTTTCAAATGATAAAAGTTAATTGTGTTTGGAACGAGAGTATACATTAACTAAGTGCTAAAAGTTAATATTTAATCTTAGTAAAATATTATAATGAAATAAATCATCATAATAATTGTTATTTTAATAATAATTAATTTTAATAAAATATATATTATTAAATATAATTTTAAATAAAAATATAACTATAAAAAAATAATTTTATTATAGATTAATATTTCAATAGTAATTAATTTTAATAATGAATTATTATTTGTTAAAAATTATTTTTACATTGATAAAATAATTTTAGTTTATTTAAATACATTATTAATTTTAATAAATTATACTAATGCTATATATAATCTGGTAAATTATTATTTATGAGAAATAATTTTCATTTAATAAAATATTTTAATAAAATAAATTTCTTTAATAAGTAATTATTATTTATTAAACATTAATTTTAATTTGAGAAAATAAATAATTTTAATCATAAATTAATATTTCAATAGTATCAATCTAATAAAATAAATAAATTATTTTAATAATAAATTATTATTTATTAAATATTAATAATTAATTTTAATTTGATTATTTTAATAATTAATTTTGATAAAATAATTTAATAATTAATTAATTTTATTTTGATTAAGTAAATTATTATTTTATAATATTTATTATAATTATTCACAAGAGAACGTTACCTAAGATTTTACATAAGGAGGAGAGTAAATTTTACTAGGGTAAATTTTTTTACCTTCCATTATATTAGTTTATATAAGGGGGTAACAATTACCTTAAGAGTAACAATTACTCCCCATATAGGGGTAAATTGTTACTTGAAGAGAGTTGGATAACGGAGGATAATAGAAAAATTTTACCTTTTCTCATTACCCCCAATAATATATTTCTTTATAGCCCTATAAAACTTTAGACAATATTCTCGTATACAATTAATAAATATTATAAAATAATAATATATTTAATCAAATTAAAATTAATTAATTATTAAATTATTCCATCAAAATAATATTTAATAAATAATAATTTGTTATTAAAATAATTTATTATATTTTACTAAATTAATATTATTGAAATATTAATTAATGACTAAAATTATTTATTTTCTAAATTTAAAATTAATGATTAATAAATAATAATTACTTATTAAAATAATTTATTTTATCAAACAAAAATTATTTCTCATAAATAATTTTTTATTAGTTTATTTGCCATATTAATACAATTTACTAAAATTAATAATTTACTTAAATAAACTAAAATAATTTGTTTTATTAAATTATTTTATCAAAATAAAAATAATTTTTAACAAATAATAATTCATTATTAAAATTAGTTACTACTGAAATATTAATCTATTTTTTATAATTTATATTTTTGCTTAAAATTATATTTGATAATATATATTTTATTGAAGTTAATTATTTTTAAAATAACAATTATTATAATAATTTATTTTATTATAATATTTTACTAAGATTAAATATTAACTTTTATTCTTGGTCAATTTATCATTACAATCACAATTAACTTTTATCCCATTAAAACTTTTAACATTCTAAATATAATATAATTATTATCAGGCAATATTTATTTTCTCAATCCAAACATAAGTATTGTAAATATATTACCCCATTAATTGTTACTAAATTAACGATTATCTAGTAATATTTTACACTCAATTTTCATTTCGTACCAAATGTTACCTAAAAGGAAAAAAAAAAAGATAAAAAAGGAAAAAAAAAAAAAAAAAAGAAGAAGCAAGAACTAAAAAAGGACCAAAAAGCCACACAATAGAAATGCAAGCCGGTGGTGGGGAGGTTGATGCATGGCCCTCCTATGGAATTGTAGTAAACGTGGGGCAAGGAAGATTTTTTATTTTATTTTTTATTTTTAAATTTAGATCTCTAATCCCCACGAGATGGACATAGTCTCTCTCTCTCTCTCTCTCTCCTCTCTCTCTCTCTCTCTCTCTCTCTCTCTCTCTCTCTCTCTCTCTCTCTCTCTCGATAATGCAATTTCCCCTCTTATTCCTCTATTTTTTTTAATATTTATAAACATCATATTCTCAAATAAAGAATTTTTATGTCGCCCATCTTTCTATTGTTGTAGATTTGTTTTTAGACTTTTAAACAAGTTTTAAAACATTTTCAATAATCAATAGTTATTATAACAAAAAAAAGTTAAAGCAAAGATACCATATATATATATATTAACGTAAACAAGTAAATAAAGTCATATTTATTTAAATAAGTGTTTACATTAAAAAAAATTGATAATCAAATAACGTACGTTCTCTTCATGGTTTTAAAATAATTTTGCGTGGAGCATTATGGATATCGTTATTTTGCCATCGCAAAAATTTCAAATTTACTGATTTCTTCATAAAAATTTTGGTCCAATAAATTTAGCGAATAAATTAGATTCATTAAATTAAACTACTCCTAAAAGTAACAATTAAAATTACATTAAGGGGTTGTTTGGTTTGAGAAAAAACTCCAAAAATCTCTATAAATCTCTGTTAACTTTATATCACATCAACTTTTTTCTCTCACTGCACGTATTACGAATTCTCCCCAAACCACAATTTATCTCAATTTATCTCATTTTTTCTTACTCCAAACAACCCCTAAATTAAAAATAAAGAGAAAAAGGAAAAAATTAAATTATATTGCATGAAATTAAAAATAAAATGGTCATAATAGCCGAATTTGAATTGAAAAAGTTATGCTTGTGGTGCTGGAATCCTCGACCTTGAAGCTTGTCATGCCGCGGTTAATTTACGTATAGATAAATAAGTGGTTTGAAAGTATATATTTATATTAAAAAATATTTAAATAAATTTAAATATACGGTGCGAGCTACGTTCAAATTAAACTCCCATAGCTTTTTGTTTTTAACTTATCCTTTATTATTTAAATCATATATTCATTTATGTAGGAGCAAAGTTAAGCAGATAACCTCTAAACCCGCGTATGGAAGTTGAAAATTTTAAATTTAAGATATTTTTAACCGTCGAATTTGATCATAGGTCAGAATTCTTATTTTTTATTTTTTCTCCACTTTAATCGTTTTTCGATCACTTCACATGATAATACACTCTTATTTTTTCCATATCTTTTTAAATTTTTTTAATTAATATTTTTTAAAATTTGAAATATTTATGAAATATAATAAAATTTTACATATTTATTGAACATTGTATAAATACCTTAATTTATTTTAATTAGTGATTTTTATTTTTATAAGTTCTTTTTACATTTTTTTTATGTATGTTTGTTGTACAAATTTATATTTAAACTTTTGCAAACTAAATTATGTTTCGGTATCTTTAAGCATGGACTAATGACTACTAAAGACGGCCGCTTATTTATGATTAACATTTTCATTATTCACATAATTAGTAGTCCAATATGGTACTCCAATTCCATTAGGTACCATTTGAAAATCCAATTTTTAGTTGAAACTTATTAAAAATTGCTTCTTAGATGTTTGATAAAATACAAAATTTTGTCATTTTTCTATTCAGTTATAGTAATTTGCTAAATTCAAAAGTTACCAAAAGTTGTTAAAAATTACCAAAAACTATTAAGAGTTATCAAAAGTTACCAAAAATTTTATCAAATACTTAAAAATTACAAAAAGTTACTTCTTATCAAACGTACTAAAAATTATAACTAATAACTTTTAATAAAAAAAATACCAAAAATTACTAAAATTTGGACTTCTGAACGGTTTGTAAAAATAAAAGGAAGTGCTAGATTGACATCACTTATGGATTTAAACTATTAATCACGTTTAAATCTTTTAAATTATGTTTGGATGAAAGATATATTAAAAGAAGAACAAAAATATAAAGATCTAAAATCACTTTTTGTGTTTAATTTGTAATAAAAAATAAAAAAGATTTGGGCGGTAAAATTAATTTAATTAAAAAATTAATTTATCAATAAATATTTTTTATTTTTTATATTTTTAATCTATTCAAATATAAATCATGTATGTGATATTTTATATTTCCTTCTAATGTTTTTTTTAGAATTATTTTTCTTACTTTTTTTTTTCTTTTTTTCTCTACAAGAAATCACAATCTGAACACACCCTTAATCACGGCCCAATCACACCGCAAAAATGAACAAGAACAGTTCCACATCATCACAACAACGAAATTTGGTAAATCCAATATGGATAATTTACTCACAAGTCCTGGTCGTGTTGATTGAGAAGGGCAGTTCTGGCTACGCAAAGGAATGCATCATCAACGTTGTAGTCCTCCTTCGCAGAGGTCTCGAAATAAGGTATATTTCCCTTGGAAGCACACCATTCCCTTGTTGTCCTCTCCAAAACCTACACTTCAAAAACGATACCTTAATTTTAATGTACGTTTAAAAAATTTATTTTCAAAAAATAACAATCTTAAATTTTTTTTAATAAGTTACATTTACCTTCTATCACACATTTTTCTGTAAATTTTGTTCCAACTAAGTCATATGCAATCGTTAATGATAAATGCAAAGGGGTAATTCACAATAATTTTTTTTGTTTTATTTTTTTTTCCATTTTCAAATGTTGACTTAATTTGATGGTGCAGTTGGAGTATAGAAACATATAATTTTTTTTTTTTTAATATTTGAAGATCTAAATGACTTTTTTAACATTTTATATATTTTAAATGCGAAAAAAATATACATTTCATATGATTTTCTCAAATTGATTACAGGTTTGTTTATTACAGTAAAACCCTAACCTGTGATATGATGACACATAAATTGCCGCCGTTAGATGCACTAAGTGTTAAAGGATTATGAGAGATTCTAAATAACATTGGTCTGTATAGTTTGTAGGCCAATATTTAAGAAAAAAGTTCAATAGGCCAAAAGTGATGTAGAGACGATGTTTTATCAATCAGCCAAAGACAATGAAAGGTAGGAAATATGGTTGATTAAGTTAGCCTCGATTTTAGGTCCTTGAGAATAGAGGCATAAAATCAAAATTCACATAGACCAAGGTAGGCTAATGAAGGTTTGTTAATAAGTATGAGGGTTGTTAATGCTATTACTCTGAGATTCACGTAGCAATTAAAGGAGAAAGCACAATATCATAATTTCAGGATGTTCAGAAGTAGTAAAGTGTGAGAGTTATCAACCAACAACCTTTGTGTTGGTTTTGATCAATTTCCTTACCAACACGTAGGTGGAGTCTTCCATTTAAAGACACCAAAAAGTGCTATCTTTTATTCAAGTTTTAGTTTTTTGTTTCTACATTTGTGTATGAAAAGGGAGAAAATGTAGAATGTGTAGTGTGATGAACCACCACCAGGGGCTGGCAAGAGAAACACAGAGATAGAGCTTAGGTTCAGGAGAGCAATGGCGGACTCAGGAATTTCGGTTAACATATATTCAAATCACAAATAAAATTTTAAATTTCAAACAATATATAAAATACGATTAGATATAAAATACTATATATTGATATCAAATATTTCTTACTTATAATACTGCCAAAAAAAAAAAAAAAAATGACCATCGTCAATTTTGGTTTTTAGTTCTTTTTGAATATGGAAGAAGAAAATAATGGGGCTACGGACTGAGATATAGAGGTGAAGAAAAAGTAATGTGTGAGAGTTGACATGGTTATATCTCTTCTATAATTTGTTTATATTATAGTGAAACTCTCGGATCACTGATCGTGAACGTAAATAAGTAGTTTGACCAAGCCACGTAAATTGGTTTATGTTGTGCTTGCTTGCTTTATTTTTCTATTCCCAGTACTCTGTTATAAAAGGAACTGGAGAGGGTCAACGAAGGAATTCCTCAACCACATCTCCACAGCGAAAGCATTAATCTTTATGCATTTAATTTTCTGAAGTTTTACTTTTCCTGCAAGTAGATTAGATTCGTTCTTCTTTTCTTAAAGAACATAAACGTGGTCCGTACGTTATAGTTAATTGTACTTCCATAACTCTGGAACTGAATATTGTAAATAGATTTCCATCAAAGAAGGCTGACGAAAGATTGTAAATTTTAAATATTAAAAAATAAATAACAATAACAATCAAATATTTAAAGAAGGAAAAATTAATTCACACATTTCTTGAATGATTCGTTATCGTACAAGCTTACCCTTCTGCTGTGCCCTCCGTCAACATCGACCTTGTTACCAACCAATACGAAGGGAAATGTGTCAGGGTCAGATGGATTTGCCTGGACTCACCCAAACCAATTATCGAAACAAGATTTAGTGTGTATTTGCGTCAAGGATTGGTAAACAGAAAAGAGAAAAATAAAATTTAAATTTAAAAAATAATTTAATTCAAAAATTATTTTATCAATAAATTACTTTAGTTATCATATATATATATTTTTTAATTCATTTGAATAATAATAATGATCATCTGATACCACACCGAAGCCTCGCTCCAAACACAAACCTATTGAATTTAATCAACTCAAATACACTTGTAATTTTCTTTCGAAAAAAAAAATTTGGTTTGCCAAGATGTAGTTTTTTACTTTATTTTTCACATTATGTTTATATACAAATATTGGCTTAACATTTCTCCTTTAAAATTGATTTGATTTGATAAATGAAATATTGTGTTTAGAACATATGTTCAAATTTAAAAATTGAATTAAATTGATTTAAGAGAAATGCAAAATTTAACCATATTAGTAGAAAAAAAGGATAAAATGATATATGAGAGTAAATATGTTCACTTATTTAGATACTTTAAGAAAATAATGAATTCTTATTAAATTTTATTATTTTAAATTAGATTTTAAATGATATAGAAATCACAAAATTTAGATATGAAATGAAATTAAATTCAATACATTATTTTGATTTCAAACATAAGAATTGGTTGGAATTCTCATTAAATAAAATCAAAATTTATCAAATCCATCATTCCAATAAAGTAATAACGATGTGTTTGGTATTTCATAGGAAATAAGAAAAGAGAAAAAAAAAAAAAACTAAAGAGGAAAGAAACGAAAAAAAAATTCTAATGCATATTATTATTTGAACAGTTTAAAAAATATTAAGGGTTAATTGCCCTTACACCCCTTTACTTAAGCTCAATTTCACTTTTAACCCCTCACTTTATAAATGTGCATTAATAATCCTGTACTGTACACAAAAGTACAACGATAGACGTTGTTATGTTAAATGCTAAAAGGTAAAAACTGCCCCATCGTCTACTGTGAAGCTTCAGTGTTTCAAGTTAATACACTTCCAAACCTATCAAAAAGCTTCTAAATCCCAAAATCTAGGGTTTTTTCTCAAAATCAAGCAAGTATAGAGAGTTATTCTTTGCCGTAGCCGAGAAAAGAAAGCTAGAATTTTGCCTATGGCAAACCCATTTTTTGATTTGGTGGAGATTTATAGTAAATCTACCAAAATAGATTATATATATATATATATATATAATTTGTTTGTGATTTGATGAGAATTTGTAGAAAATCTACCAAATCAGATTTGATACGCATGCATATATAAAATTTGTTTGTGATTAGGTGGAGATTTGTGGCTAATCTAGATTTGATATATATATATATATATAGTTCATTTGTATGTATATATGTATATATAAGATTTCATATTTATCCAATCTAAAGATCGAACAAACCCACCTCCAAATCCAAATTCAAAATTTTCAAAAATAGCGTCTAAGACAATTTTCAAATTAGAGAGATTGGTATGTTTCCATCCTCTGATCTCTTCTCTCTCCTCCTCCTCTTTCTCTCTTTTTCGCTCTTCACCATCATCTTCTCAGACCATCTAGGTTTACTCCCAAACGCTCAGAGCTTTCTTGATGGGCAGATCCAGTAAAACCGATAGAAAAAGAGAACTTTTTTAGTTGTGTAGTTCTTGAATCTAATTGGATTTGTGTTTGGCATTTTGTATTGCAGCAGCATAACCATGTGAAGCATTGAAGCTTGTAACAGTAAAACGATAGGGAAGAAGGGTATTTTTATCCTTTCATCACATATTTTTTGGGATATACAGCACATGTGCACTTATTCTAAGCGTCAAGCACACGTGTTGTTAACGTCAACGATTTCGTTTGTCATTATACTTTTGTGCACAGTACATGAGATATTAGTACACATTTATGAAGTTGAGGGATTAAAAGTGAAATTAGGTCTAAGTACAAGAGTGTAAAGACAATTAACCCAAATATTAAAGCATTCATTAATAAGAAATTAATTTTTAAATTTAATTATTTTTTATTTCTCAAATTATATACTCTTTTTCTTTAATTTTTTTAATCAAGAAACAAATTAAGAAAATAATTTTAAATTCTTTTTATATTTTTCTCTTCATTAAATTATTAATTCAAACGCAAACTTGAAAATCAACAAAAGTCGTATTGGGAAAAAAGAGAGAGAGAGAGAGAGAGAAGAAAAGAAACTATGACCTGCTTGAGAAACTCGTCGTGCCAATTCTGAAGGGTTTGAAATGACTTGAGGAGGTTTACATCATAAACAAGGATGCAGCAATCTGCCCCTCTGTAAAATGCAGCACCCAGGCTCTGAAATCTTTCCTGCCCCGCCGTGTCCCAAATCTGTCCCAACAATAATACTTTAATAATTAGACAAAACATAAAAATTTCACTCCTTTCCTCAGTTTTACTTGAAATTTCATTGGAAGATTTGAATTCTTTTTTCTTTTTATAGTAATAATTAAGAATTTAAAAATTTCATTGGCTGCATAATTAACGACTTTCTTACCCTTGTATTTTCATTATTAACTTTATATGTTCTTTCTTAGCCTTGTATTTTCATTATTAACTTTTTAATGAACATAAATTTTAAGGACAAAAAGATTACTAACAAATATATTGCAATTAATGAAAATTTTAAATTTTTAATAAAGTTCTAAAATGATATTTCCAGTAAAACTTATATGTTAAAGTAAAGTTTATCATTTACAAATTATGGGTGTGTTTGGTTTATTAAAAGTTATTAAAAAAAATTACAAATTTTTAAAATTTTTTAAAAATTATTCACTTTTTATTTCATTACACGAATTACAAACTTATAAATTATCTTATTTTATTTCCCTTTATCTTATTTGTTGTCAATCAAAAACGCACCCTATACATATATATATATATATATATTAACTAACATTCCATGTATGTTATTGTACATTAATTTGAACTAATAACTCACTTGCAAAGTCACATGCTTGCCATCAATCTCGAGCTCCTTGGTGACAAAATCAGCTCCAATTGTGGCTTTGTACTGCTGACTGAATTTCTTATACACATATCTGGTACCAACCATTAATGACCCACAAATTTTCTACTAGCATTGGCAAACTATGAAATACATGCAGTGGCTCAAAATTTACATGATAAATGCTTCTGCCATATTTGGAATATGGATTTGTGACAAAAAAAAAAAAAGAGAAAAATCAAAAGGAAAAAAAGGAGGGCAAAATAAAATAAAATAATAATTATTATTATAAATTTTTTCGTATGATCATGAAAAGGAGAAAAAAAATGAGTATATATTTGTCAATTTTTTATTTTTAATTTATCATAAAAATAAATATATGTAATTAACCATTATTTTCTAAATTTTTACTTCAAACATGCGCTTGATAAGAAATTGAAATAGTGCAGAAAAGTTTGCAACTGGTGATGGAATGTGCATTAATATTTCTGGCTGAACTATACATAAGTATACATAGAAAAGGTCAAATCATGTGAAAGAAACAATGATGCAAAGTGGTTTGTATTTATCCATTATTTCAAGAAGAAAGATCATCGCGACAAGTTTTTAAATAATTCAGATATGAAAATATATAAAAAGAAAAAAAAATTACATCTAATGGATGCGTTTAAAGTGATAAAAATGAGATAATCTGTGAATTCGTAATTCGTACAATAAGATAAGAAATAAATAATTTTTACAAAATTTTTTAAAAATTTTTAATAATTTTTAGTGAACCAAACACATCTAATATCATATCATGTATAAGGATACTGATTCATCAAAGATGTTTTCCCCACTCTGAAAAAACAAGAGGAAACAAAAATATAAGACCCAACAAAGAAGAGAACTTCAAAACTGCAGGAGAAACAATCAAAATGCTAGTCAAAATACATAAATAAAAGAAAGAAAGGGAGAGAGAAAGAAAGAAATCATACCCGCTATCACCAAGGACGATGACCTTGAGCAAAGTTCTGTTGGGCAAGATCATGATGAGCAAGATCGATCGAACAACTACGATTCAGGAAAAAGAACTTTTTACAAGCGGAACTTTCTTCTGGATTCTGGGTTTTGCTTTCGGAACTCTAGTTTTCTAGAGATGGAACTGATCTCGAAAGTATGGACAAAGAACGATTACAGAACGAGGATGATTGCAGAAAAGTACGTATGTATAGACGACCCCTCCTCAGTAGTTGTAATTGTATTGTTTATTAAGTTCCGGAAGAATTGTCAGAAGTTTAACATTTATAGCTAGTCATTTTTTTTTTTCCCTCTCTCTTGAGATTATTAAATTTATTTTCTTATATTTAAAATTTTTTAAATTATAAAAGAAAAAATATTAAATTAACAAAAACTGAATAATTAAATACTAAAAAGTTAAGATAACATTTGGTTTACTTTTCTATTATCCATTTTTGTTTCGTATTTTATATTTTAAAAATCTCAAAATAAGAAAAATGTAAAATACTTTATTTTTTTTATTTTGAAATTTTTTTTATTTTGGAATAAAATTACGACTTTTGCTCATTTTCTATTTCATGTATAAACCTGTTTTTATGTTTTCTAAAATAAATTTTAAAAACACAGGTGACCAAATGCGTTTTGACCTATTTTTCTTATTTTTAAAAGTGTAAGATGGAAAATGAGTTTAAAATAGAAAATGAAAAAACAAATCTAATATCATCTAACTTTTTTTTAAACACACCAAAAAAAAAAGAAGAATAATTAATTTTTTAATGACTAAGTTTTATGATTGGCAAGTCTAAATTAATATACGTTATTTACCTTTTTTTCTTTTTAATTGACTTTTTTCAAAACTTGTTTGAGAGGACAATCATTCGAAGCCGACGTCGCATGTAATAAGCATTTGTATAATTTAAACATACATGATAAAATTTGAGGTGTTTGAATTACATATAATTGGAGTTGGAATAAGTCTGAAGTGCGTTAATGTACGTAAAAATAAATATGTATATATGTATATAAATCAAACTAAACTAAACTAAATCAAACAAAACCAAGCTTTTTCTCATTAGGTGAGATTAATTATATGAATTTGACGAAACTAATCAAATCTAAAATATATATATATATATGTTTAATATATTAAGGAAATATTTAAAGTGATAAAAAATAAGATAGAGTGAGATAATTTGAGATAATTATGCGAATTCGTAATTCATATAATGAGATAAAAAGTAAATAATATTTAAAAATTTTAAATTTTTTTTAACATTTTACAATGTGCCAAACACACCTTTAATCGTTTGTTGGGGTGCCCACCCAACCTACATGCCAAACACAACCTCAACGACATGCAGCCAAATGCATGTGATCATTTGCTGACCAAAACAAGTTCTTAGGGGCAGGAAAGCTTTGTTTTTTCAAAAGCATATATAATTAATATATATACGTATATAAATTTTTGTTAAACAGTAGTCGTGCTTCCCTCGCGCATTTTATATCTTGATTGGCACATGATGACTGTATTTGGAATGACAAAAAGAATTATAGAATAATTTTAAAAAATATTAAAAATTATTTACTTTTTATTTTACTGCACAAATTACGAATTCACAATTTATCTCATTTTATCACTTTTTACCTTACTTTTTGTTACTCTAAACGCATCCAATATTATATATACGGAGACCTAATTCCTAGCTATTTGGATCAATGTCCAATCTTAACTAACCAGGTTGGTGACAATTCAACCTTGATTGTTTATTGGTTCATGTATACCAAATTTTTAGACTTCCCATATCTGTGTTGTGTTGTACGATTTCTATTTCATTGGCCTACGTATAATTTACTTTAAGTGGGCATATTATGTCAATGTATTATTTTCTTTAATTTTTTTTCCTTTTGCTAATTGAATATTTAAATACGGTGTAATTTAAAATAAAAATTGAACAATTAATAATTTCAAATATTTAGATGGTGTTTGAATGGAAAAAAATCAGTGCAAAAGTGATATGTGACAAAATTTAATTAAAAAAATTAAATTTTTTTTTGATAAATTAAACACCTCTTCGATAAACAAGTCATTTATAGATAATTTGACTATGATAAAAAGACCTAAATAAAATAAAACTAACAACCATTTTAATAACTAGTGGTATATATAGTCGATATGTATATTTATATATATATATATAAGTGATGGAGGGATAATAAAACTTTTTGAGCTGGTCTCAAGCAAAACTCAATCACAATGATCCTGAGGTATAATTTTTTTTTTTTTGGTTGGTTGGTTTTGTTAAAAATGTTAGAAGAGGAAAGTACTAGGTTTTGAGTGCCTGCTAATATTAGGAAGGCAAACTTGTGGTCCAAAAATCAGGTTTATTAATTTGAATCCTGGAAATTAATATAGAGATATTGCTTTCTTGTGACTTCACCCACGGAAAGGGCCGATGGGATATTAATTTTACTTGGAAAAAGGCCCCATAAGTGATGCAGGTTCCTTGTGACAAATTCACCTAACAGACCCACGATTACTGGTTATAAAGCTTAGAGGTGATCTGGATGGCATCTCCACGATTGCATATGGAACACAGGCAATCAATGGAGAGTGATGCATGCATCTAAATTGCTAGATTTATGCCAATTCCATTAATGTTTTTGGACTGATAATCTTTGTTTGTCTCACTTGATCAGAACTGAACGAGTAACGCTATTTTTATTTTTAGTTTTTGGTTTTTAATTTTTGTTTTTTTTGGGTAAGACTATCGTGTTGTTAATTTAAAAGTTAAGCAGTTATTGGCTTGAAATAACATTTCGTTTGGAAACATTTCTATCTTACAATAGATTTGATTTTTTTTTTCGTGACCCGGAACCCGGTCGATTTATTATAACCCTCAACGGACCGTGTAACCGACCGGTAAACCGGAGGCCGACGAATACCCCCACAAGCCCGCCGAACCGGTTAAGTCACACGCTTGCACGTGTGGTGGGTGACCCTTGGAATAACTCAACGAGACTGAATTTCACCAGCGGAGACTCGAACCTTTGCAAGTTGTTGCCTCGGCCCCCACAATCAGGAGGTCACTATTAAATTTGACCATATTAATTGGAAATAAAAAATATGTAAATATGATATATAAAGATAAATTTATCTATTTATTTAGATGACTTAAAGAAATAATGAATTTCATCAAACGATATTGTTTTGAATTAAATTTAAGTTATGAAATGAAATTAAATTCAACTCATAAAATTTTATTTTAATTTCAAACGTAAGAATCTCTCGTCAAATTAACGGTATTAAATCCTATCAAATCACTCATTTCAGGCCGAGGGTAAGTGTTTTAACCTCTATAGGCAAACAATAATTAATTACACATGTTTTAAGCGTAAACGAAATACAACTGTCGATGACCAAGTTCAAATCACTTAAATGCGGAAAAGCAAGACTCGCTGAAATTGACCGTGCGGTAATAGTTGTTGGTTGATTAAGGTAAGTGCTTGCGTGAACTCATAATTTATTGAAAATTGGTGAATTAGTGTTGACTAATTCACAAGAAAATATTACACTTGGAAGATAAATTCTCCACGGTACCACAAAGTAATAAAAGACTTCTCACGTTGTTGACTTAGGTTGCGTTTGGTTTTTTTTTAAAAAAACTCTAAAAACATTTAAAAATTATTTACTTTTATCGTACTACACGAATTATGAATCAACAACTTATCTCAATTTATCTCACTCTTTATCATACCCTTAATCAAAACTTGGTTTATTTGGTGGGCTCTTAGTTGCTTGTCTGGACAAGCTTACGCCCGACAATCCTTGAGGGAATGGATCTAATGAATACTCGTCGGCACCATTTGGGGCCGCAAATTTGGGCCCAAACATCGTTATTATGGTTGGATTTTCTTCGAAAAAAAAGTTGATTAGTTTGTGCATTTGTATTTAAATAAATGAAAATGATTTAACATTTAAAATTTAGCTCTTCACACTCCCAAAAAAAAAAAAAAAAATTATTTATTTTAAAAGAAGTGACGGAATGTGAGATTTTAAATTTGAAATACTAATATTATTTTTGTTAATAAATCAATACACCTAAGCAATCTCCCTGGAGTAAGAGAGATCCGGCCAAGTGGTAGGGTTTTTGGTATGCCCAATAACTCGTATTTCGTGTTGATCCTTTTCCCTTGTCCCAGATACATGTTGTATATTTCATTTCTCCGAAAATAAAAAAATAAAAAACAAAGAAAAGAAAAGAAAAAAATGAAAAAAAAAAAGAGAAATGAAAAAAAAAAATTACGAGTGGAGATGGTGAGCTCAAAAAACCTTGCTTCCCCCGTCTCTCGGAGTGTTGCTTACATATTACCGCCCTTGAGGTGCCTTCTCTTTGTACTCTTTCAGGGGCTTTTGGTTTTTTAATTTTTAATGAAAAGTTTTTTTTTTTTCTCAATTTTTATAAATTACTATTAATTTTTGTCCATTCTCTTTTTCATGCCTTTAAATTGAAATTTCCAATTTTATAAATTTTTACAAATTTTTGTCAATTTTTATTAATTTCTTAATTTTTAACAACTTTTCTAGTAAAAACCTTTCGAACAGATAGGAAAAATCACTTTGTAATGGTTTTAATCAAAATTTTTACATTTTGTTAATCAAACACCAAAAAATTAAAATTCAACTTACTTTTTTTTTTCTCCATTTTTTAAGTACCAAACACCCTTTTTAAATTAGTGCACAAAAAATCTTGTCCTATAACACGATATTAGGTGCATGGTGGTGTTTCGATAACAATAAATAAAAAATAAAAAATTAGTATAAAAGTGACATAAACAAAATTTAATGGAAAGAAATTAAAAAAAAATTAATTTTTTTATATTTTTTTTCGTAAATGAAACACTTTATATATATAAGTATTATGGTCCATACACAATCAATTAATGCATTGAGATGAAAAGGATTGAAAAAGGATTACAAATCAGTCGTGCTCATGTCAATTTGAGGTCACCATCTTCTTCATCGACTACGTTATATCAATTTGAGACGACGTTGAATTGTCGTATTTGTCCTACTCAATATTATGCCTTGGAGTCAACATTATTTTAAGAGGGTGTTTAATTTATCAAAATTAACTAAAATTTATTAATTTTTACCAATTATTTATACTTTTTTTTTTCAATCAAATTTCGTCACATATTATTTTTATATCAAAATTTTGTACTTTTATTTTACTTTTTTATCAACCAAATACCCTCCAAAGGGTAGAATTCAAATGTTGTACTTGTTCTTATTCAAATTAAATTTAGTATGCGTTTGATAAATATAACTAATTATTCAATTTTTTTTTATTTTTTATTTTTGTAATTCAGTACGCGCATCTCAACTAATTCCTAGAATTCTGAATTTAATGACCAAGTAAATTCTTCAGTGATCTTGAGGAAACTCGAACCAATAATCTCTAAAAAGCAAACAAAAAATCTTACTATTCAACTCTATTATTCAATTTTTTGATTTTTTCTAGAATTATCATATTTACCTACTTATATTTTAACTTCTTTTAAATAATGAAGGGCAAAAATATAAAATTAACTAAAAGTTAAAAAGCTAACTACTAAACACAAACAAAGTTAACTTTTTTTCTTTTCTAAACACCAAAAAAAAAAATAAAATAACTTTTAATAATTAACTAGTAGCTAATTGAAAAACAAAAAAACTAATTTTCTTTTTTTTTTTTCGACTCCCCAAACTTTGGCCTTTGTTAAGGTGCATAGAATGGCACCACGTATGGAAAGCCTTTCGCTTAACCCCCAAATTCAGACCTTGTGAATTTTATTACCTCAAATATCATATTACAAGTGTTGAAACATGAGCTGTCAATCCTATATTGGAAAGTTAACTGTTTAAACATAAGTTGGCAATATATGTTGAAATGTTGAATTTGTCTCAGCCTTTCATTCTTTTTATCTCCAACTCATTCTCCAAAGATGGGTTGGCCATATTAAGTATTTGTTCAAGTATAAACACGAGCATGGGAGAACAGGAGATGTGCAGAGAAAAAAGAAAAAAAGTAGAGAAGAAAAAAAAATAATAAAGAAATTCAATTTTGTGTAGAGAAGTGCGAGAGAAAAGTTTAAGTCTTTGTCTTTTAAAGTGAGATATATTTCAGGTACCTTTTTTGTTTCAATTTTGGTAATCGAAATATTTTGTGTCTTTCTCATTTTTGTATTCTCCTTTTATGGTAATAAAAATACTTCTCTTGTCTTCGCCCGTGGATGTAGACATTACGTCGAACCACATAATTCGTTGTGTCTTTTTATGTTGCAATTATTCTTCATTTTTGCCCATAATTATTTTGCCTACTTCGTTACTATATTAATCTCAATTTCTCACAACAAACTGGTATCAAATCCAAGTTATTTTTGTTGAGATTTTTTAATATGGCAGCAGCTAAATATGAAATTGTGAAATTTGATAGGAAGAATACTTTCAGTTTATAGCGGGTAAAAATGCGTGCTTCGTTAACCCAATAAGGTTTGTACAAAGCTTTAGATGAAAAGGGAAAACTTTCTGCAATGATGTCAAATGAAGACAAATTAGACTTTGACGCTAAAGCACTGAGTGCAATTCAATTGTGCTTAAACGACGAGGTATTGCGAGAAGTTACAAATGAGACAACTATGGAAAAATTATGGCTTAAATTGGAGAATTTGTACATGACAAAGTCTCTTACAAACAAGTTGTATTTGAAACAGCGTTTCTACACTTTGTGCATGAAAGAAAGTACACCTTTTTAAATTCACCTTAACAAGTTCATCAAAATTGTCATGGATTTAAAAAATATTGACATTAAAATTGATGATGAAGATCAAGCCCTTATTGTATTATGTTCTCTACCTCCATCATATAAGTATTTTGTTATAACAATGTTTTATGAAAAGGATATTTTCTCTATGGAGGATGTTAAAGCATCCTTATTATCAAAAGAATTGAGAGCAAAAATGTCCGAGGATGGAGGTGAAAATCAGGCCAAAGGCCTGACAATCAAGGGGAGGACATTAGAGAGAAGTGATCCTAGCAGTAGCAACAGAGGTCGATCCATATCAAAATCCATTAAATGCTACTATTGCAAGAAAACAAGACATTATAAGAAAGATTGTCCAAAGCTCAAACAAAAGGAGGAGAAAAGAGTTGCAGGTGTTGCTCAAGAAAATTCAGATAGTGACGAAACTATTTTCTTAGTGGCGATCATTCGTGGATCTTTAAATGATGAGTGAATTCTTAACTCAGGTTGTTCTCACCAGATGTGTCCTAAGCGGGATTAGTTCACGACAAACTAATCGGTGAACGATGGTACGGTTTTAATGGGGAACAATGCACCCTGTTAAACTATTGTTTTGGAATAATTCAAATCAAGATGCACGATGGTATTGTAAGAACTTTGACAGATGTCTGACACATGCCAGATTTGAAGAAAAATCTTACCTCCCTTAGTACTCTCGACTCTAGTGGTTGTAAGTATATAGCTGAAGGGGGAGTCATGCGAGTAACAAAATGAGTTTTGGTGGTCATGAAAGGGTGGTTAACTAAAAACTTCCATGTACTTCAAGCCAATACAGTTCTTGGAGATGCAGCTATCTCATCATCAATGGATTCATACCATGATGCTACTCAATTATGGCATATGCGTTTGGGGCACATGAGTGAGAGGGGCATGATAGTGCTAAGCAAATAAGGTTTACTGTTGGTCAGAGAACATGAAAGTTAGACTTTTGTGAACATTGTGTCTTTGGCAAGCAATGTAGAGTCAAGTTCAGTAAAGCCATTCACAAAACTAAAGATATATTGGACTATATGCATTCTAACCTTTAGGGTCCTTCTTAAGTTTCGTCAAAAGATAGATCGAGATATTTTGTGACCTTTATTGATGATTACTTAAGAAAAGTCTGGATTTATTTTTAAAAGCACAAAGATGAAGCTTTTCTAAAGTTTAAATAGTGGAAGGCCACGATTGAGAAATAGACAGAAAAGAAAATTAAACGTCTCAAGACTGACAATGGTCTTAGGTTTTGTTCAAGAGAATTTGATGAGTTATGCAATAATGAAAGGATCGTGAGGCATTGTACAGTTAGGAAAACACCCTAGCAGAATGGTGTAGCAGAACGCATGAATAGGACGTTTTTGGAAAAAGCTTGTTGCTTGCTCTCTAATGCTAGTTTGGGAAGAGATTTTTAAGCTGAAGCAATTTCCATAACTTACTCCCTGGTGAATAGATCTCCATCAACTTTCGTTGAGTGCAAGACTCCTGAAGAGGTGTGGTTAGATAATCTTGCTAACTATTCTAATTTAAGAATTTTTGGTTGCCCAGCCTATGCACATGTTAATGAAGGAAAGCTCAAGCCACGAGTCAAGAAGTGCATTTTTTGGGATATGGATTTGGGGTAAAAGGATATAGATTGTGGTGTCCTAATCGTAAGTCACCTAAATTCATTGTCAGCAAAGATGTAACCTTTTGATGAAACAGTTATGTTACATCCGAGAAAGGAGTATGTTGATAAAGGTAAACGACTTGATATTGGAGAAAGAGTAGAGTTTGAAAGTGGACCTTCCAGAGAAAATACTGTTTCTAATGAGCCCATTGGAGAGAGTGAGCAACATATAAGAGTGGATGATGAACTGCATGAGCAACCGTATAGTATTTCTACTGCTAGACAGAAGAGAATCATCAGACCACCTCTGAGGTACAATAATGCTGATTTTATCTCTTATGCTTTGACGATTGTAGAAATAATAGGGTTTCAAGAACTTGTAACATATCATGGAGCTATTACAAGTAATAAGTCAACGCAATGGACTGTTGCTATGAATGAAGAAATTGAGTCTCTTTAAAAGAATTAGTGATTGTACTATAAAAAGTACAATCATTAACCTTAATTTGTGGTTTGTTAGGTATATTTATATTCTAAAAAGATGAGAAAGTGTTTTTAGATGCATTCATGAGGATTTCTTGTGATTTGTAGGTGTTTGGGACTAAAATGATTGAAGTTGGACTAAATTGGAAGAAATCCAGAAAATGGTTCGAACACATGTTTGAACCAACTGTTGTTCAAACCAATGTTCTAACCACAGAAGGCACACTAGAGAAAGATGCAACAGAAATTGGCTAAGTGTTGGAAAACGTGGTTCGAACCAATGTTCAAACCATAGGTTGTTTGAACCTTGGTTAGAACAACAGAAGCTGATGCAGACCAACAAGTGAAGAAATCGACTAAGGCAAAGTTGTTTGAACCTTTGTTCGAACCACATGTGGTTTGAACTTTGGTTTGATCAACAGAAAGGTGACAAGCATCAGAAGCTAAAAATTTTCTAACTATAGAATTTTGCTTCGAACCTTGGTTCAAACCAACACTTGTTCAAACCTTGGTTCGATCAACAGAAGGGTGACAAGTATCAGGAGATTAAAATTTTCTAATTCCCAGAACTTGGTTCGAACCAACCTTTGTTCAAACACTGGTTAAAACAATAGAGGCTGTGCAAGGTCCAACTGGAGTGAAAATTGACCAAGTCCCAGAACTTGGTTCGAACCTTTGTTCAAACCATCTGCTTGTTCGAACCCTTGTTTAAACCAACCTGCAATGCGAGGATCCTAAAATTCAGCTTTTGAGAAAGAGGCAGTTATGTACTTTTACATGTTATGTTTCATAGATATATGTATGAGGGAGGTCGTTTGAGATACAAATACAGATTTATTCCTTTCAGTTAATTTTTCCAAATATAGAGAGAGAATTTAGAGAGAGAAAGTGTATCTATCCTCATTTCATTGAATATTTGTAGCATATTTTTAGATTTATGAATGGATTTACTTCATTTTCTATTGTTTTATTCTTCCATTATGTTTGAGTAGACTTCTCTCTTGGATTCAAGGCAAGTCTCGTAGTTGATTTGCAAAAATTCTAAGGTAATGGGCTTAATGTTGAAATCTCATGTGTTAATGGACCAATCTATATTTGATTTGAATTTATTATTGATTTTGGGTTGAGATTTCAATTGAAATCTGAATTTGTATGGTTTATGGTTTTGCCTATGAATTTCTACTTAGAATTATCATACATCTCTCTTAAATTTGTATGGTGATTGCTAATTTTAAAATTTATAAGTAAAATCTATAGATCATGCATATGAGGTGTTTGATTTGAATTCTCAATTAGATTTTTGTTCTTAATTCCCTATTCAAATCAGATTTGGATTGTTCTAAGTATAGAATATCTTCCGATCTACTCTTTTTAGGTGTAAATCCCTTGGAATTTATTGTCAATCACTACTAGCTTGTCTTCGATCCAAGGTTTTCTTTAACTTGTTTTCTAAAAAGTTTTATTCAAACAACCATTGCTAAAACCAAATTCAATCTCTATCATTCATTGTGGGGTTGAAATTTGTCTAAAACCTTTTCCAAGAATTGTTTGTTCACTAATTTTTAGTAAGGCTCTCTGTGGATATGATCCGGTTCTCACCGGTTATTGTGCTTCAATAGACACCCTGCACTTGGGGTTGAGCCAAAATTGAATACATTGGAATCGAGCAAGCACTTTTGGCGCCATTGCCGGGGAGCCTTAAGCAACGGTGAACGACGATCTTGGGAAGTTTGGGTGGATTCATCCTCGCCACCATTTACAACGACGGATTACACATTTGTTGGGTAATCTCGTTCTATCCCTTTCATTTTCATTAGTAGTTTTTGATTTGAAATAAGCTAGTATTAGTAGACATTCATAAATTGCTTGTGCTTGTGCATTTGTTGCATCTTGTGTATGCATCTTAGGTCTGGTAGGATTGTTTAGTCAATTTTGCATCCACAACCTCAACCTACAAAGGAATTCATTGAGTTTTCATTGACTTTATCATCTACATCATCTACACCACAATCACCATCATCATCATCATCTGTTTCTACTGATTTAGCGTATTTCATGGAAAATTTGGGAGATAATGGACAAGATGGCCATGAGGCTATAGCTCATTTAGATGCACGACCATTACGGGAATTGTTGCACCCCGTGTGACAAACCACCCCTTCTTGCATAATTCTTCCTCTAAATCAGAGGAATTTCACTTTCAAGCCTGGCATAATACAATTGTTACCCACATTTCATGGCATAGATTCGAAAAACCCATACACATACATGAAAGAGTTTGAGGATGTGTGTGCCACTTGCATGGATCAAAATGTGAGCGAAGACACCGTAAGGTTGTGGTTGTTTCCATTTTCTTTAAAGGATAAGGCCAAAATATGGCTCAATTCCCTAAGACCTCGCTCCATTGGCACATGGAGAAAAATGCAAGTGGAATTTTTTAAAAAGTATTTCCCAGCTCACAGAACATTAATGATGCAAAAACAAATCATGAATTTTGTATGTCAACTGGGTGAGTCATTTTTTCATGCATAGGAGAGGTTTAAGGATTTATGTAATGCATGTCCTCATCATGGATTTCCAATTTGGCAGTTGTGTAGTTTTTTCTATGATGCATTGCCATCTAAGCATAAACAGTTAGTGGGTACAATGAGTAATGGCCAATTTCTTGATAAGTCGGCTGAAGAAGCCTATGAGTTTTTGGAGGAGTTGGCTGAAAATACCAAATCTTGGAAGGTAACATCACCTTCACCCTTAGAGTCTAGAGGAGTCCAAGCACAATCTAGTGGGAAATTAAGATTGAGTGAAAATGATGATTTGAGTACTAGGATAGCTGCTCTTACTAGGAAGGTGGAGTCACTTGAGACGAAGAAGGTGAATATGGTAAGTGAGAGGGAAGTAAGATGTGTCATTTGTGAGGTACCTGATCATAGTACTGATGATTGCCCCACGGTTCCAGCTTTCAAGGAAGTTTTGTATGGGCAAACTTCAAACACAAACACCTCACACAATTTCCCTAAGCCATACTCCAGTCAAGCTCAAGCTCAGTTAGGACACCCTTCCCTTCCTAACCAATATCATCCTAGGTTGAAATCATCCCAATTTTTCATGGAGGAATGATTCACCTAGTGCACCTTATCCCTCATATTTCAATTCAAACCCTTCTCAAGGTTAACACAAGGTCCATCTTCTAGTTCTTTCCAACCTCAATATAGGAAGTCATCATTAGAAGACACCATTCAGCAGTTCATGCAAGGTCAAATTAGCATTAACAATCAAATGGCAAAGAATCAAGAGCAAACTAATAGGGCCACTGAGCATATTAGGAACCAATTGACCAAGCTCATGCAAAGTTAGAGTCAAGCTGAAAAGGGTAAACTACCTTCACAGACCAT
Organism: Vitellaria paradoxa; assembly: GCA_019916065.1. Lineage (NCBI taxonomy): Eukaryota > Viridiplantae > Streptophyta > Magnoliopsida > Ericales > Sapotaceae > Vitellaria > Vitellaria paradoxa. The sequence goes on from CM034233.1 coordinate 58,438,161, forward strand.
CCAAAACCCTCAGGGTCAAGTTCATATGGGTGAGACTTTAGGTGAGAAATCGACCCATGAGCATGTGCAATCAATCACTACATTGAGAAGTGGAAAGATAGTTGAAAAGCCAGATAATCTGAGGTTGTTAAGGCTTAATGATAAAAAGGGAATGGTTTATGGTGAAAAATGGGAGAGTAGTGAACAAGGTGAGAGTAGAATAGAAAAGAAAAGAAGTGATGATGAGGGGAAGAGAAATGATGATGATGTTGTGGAAGAAGTTGTGAGAAATGATAGAAATGAGAAAAAGCAAAAGAACAAGGTTGAGGAAAATAAAGATGAGAATAAAGAGAGAGAACAAGTTGTGGGTTTCCAACCACGACCACATTTTCCAAGCCAATTGAGTAAGACAAAGAAAGAGTTGTTGAACTCTGAAATTTTTGAGGTTTTCAAGCAAGTAAGGATCAATCTACCCTTATTAGACGCCATTACACAAGTACCATCTTACTCTAAATTTTTGAATGACCTTTGCACTGTCAAGAGGAGGGTGAGTGTTAAGGAAAAAGCCTTCATGGTAGAACAAGTTAGTGCCATTCTTCAATATAAGACCCCACCAAAGTATAATGACCCAGGGTGCCCTACCATAGCATATGTCATAGGTGAGCACAAGGTGAAACAAGCCCTACTAGACTTAGGAGCTAGTGTCAACCTTCTCCCTTACATAGTTTATCAACAGTTGGGTATGGGGGAACTTAAGCCGACTAGAGTGACTTTACAATTCGCTGATAGGTCGGTTAAGATTCTTAGGGGCATTTTGGAGGATGTGCTCATTCAGGTTGATAAGTTTTGCTATTCGGTAGACTTCATTGTTTTAGACACTCAGCCTACCCCTCAAGGTTCCATTCCACCCGTTCCTGTCATTTTAGGAAGACCTTTTCTAGCAACTACTAATGCGGTCATCAATTGTAGGAATGGTCTTATGAAAATCTCCTTTGGGAATTTGGCAGCTAAAATGAACATTTTTAGAGTCACTAAGCAGCCCATGGAAGAAGGGGAGGATATAAGAGAGGTGGATTTGATTCAGACAATTACAGAGGAATATGTCGAGAGGGAGTTTGTTGGTGATCCTTTGGAGAAGGCATTAACATTAGGAGATGGAAAAGATTATATGGATGAGGCTGATGATGAAGATGTCTTAGAGGAGTTGAATTGGTTAGATAGTGCACCCATCATGTCTATAGAGCAGTCTGACCAATCTATAGAAATTCTTGACCCAACCATGGACAACCCTGAATTCTCCATTGTCAAGCCACCCAAGCTTGATAGGAAACCTCTTCCTAGTGAGCTTGAATATGCATTTTGAGGAGATGAAGAGTCATACCCAGTGGTCATATCGTCCCAGCTTACTAAGGACCAAGAAGAGAAGCTCGTAGAGATGTTGAAAAGACACAAAAAAGCACTAGGTTGGACAATTGTAGACCTTTATGGGATTAGCCCACTCATTTGCACACACTCCATTTATCTAGAGGAGGGAGCTAAACCAGTAAGACAACCTCAGAGGAGGTTGAATCCTAACATGAAGGAGGTAGTTAAGGGAGAAGTCCTTAAGCTGCTAAATGCTGGGATCATATATCCCATTTCTGATTCTCAATGGGTGAGTCCTACCCAGGTTGTTGCAAAGAAGTCTGGAGTTACAGTTGTTAAAAATGAGAGTAATGAACTTGTGCCCACTAGGATTCAGACAGGGTGGCGCATCTGCATTGACTATAGAAAGTTAAATGCTGTGACTAAGAAAGAACATTTCCCCTTGCCCTTCATTGATCAGGTCTTAGAGAGGGTAGCAAGACAACCATTTTATTACTTTCTCGATGGATATTCTGGCTACAACCAAATCGAGATCGCCCTTGAGGATCAAGAAAAGACAGCATTCACATGCCCTTTTGGTATTTTTGCCTACTGGCGCATGCCTTTTGGTTTGTGTAATGCGCTGGCCACATTTCAAAGGTGCATGATGAGTATTTTCAGTGATTTTGTGAAAAAGTTTCTTGAGGTATTCATGGATGATTTCATTGTGTATGGGAGTGATTTTGAGGCATGTTTGAGGAATCTAGAAAAAGTGTTAGCAAGGTGTGAAGAGAAAAATCTAGTGTTGAATTGGGAGAAATGTCACTTATGGTGACACAAGGTATAGTCCTAGGCCATGTTGTTTCCTCTAGGGGTATTGAAGTTGATAAGGCTGAGGTAGAAATCATCCAAAAACTTTCGACCCTAGATGTGTGAAAGACATGAGATCATTTCTTGGCCATGTTGGGTTCTATAGGAGGTTCATTGCATCTTTTAGTACTATAACCCGACCATTATGTAACCTTCTAGTTCATGATGCACCTTTTGATTGGACCCTTGAATGTCAGGTTGAATTTGAAAAGTTAAAGGAGTTACTCACCTCAGCCTCTATCATTCAGACACCTGACTGGACTTTGCCTTTCGATTTGATGTGTGATGCCAGCGATTGTGCCATAGGTGCAGTCTTGGGTCAAAGGAAGGATAAAAGACATTATGTACTAGACTATGCTAGTAAGTCCCTTAGTGACACCCAAAAGAATTACACCACAACTGAGAAGGAGTTATTGGCAGGAGTATATGCACTAGATAAGTTTAGGTCTTATTTGATTGGCTCACATGTCATAGTCTACACAAATCATGCTGCCCTTAAATACCTTCTCACCAATCAAGACTCCAAGCTTAGGCTGATCAGATGGATTTTATTGCTTCAGAAGTTTGATTTAGAGATTAGGGATAAACGGGGGGTAGAAAATGTAGTAGCTAATCATCTTTCTAGACTTCCTCAACAGGACTTGACAGCTTATGACCCTCCCATTAATGAGACATTTCCAGATGAGGAGCTACTTCTTGTGTCTACCATTGAGTCTTCCCAGGTTCTGTGGTATGCTGATATAGCAAACTATTTGGCTTCAAGCATGATACCCTCTCATTGGACTTTACTGGATAGGAAGAAATACTTTCAGAATGTGAAATTCTTTTGCTGGAATGAGGCTTATCTTTTCAACTACTGTCCAGACCAAGTCATTAGGAGGTGTATTCCTGATAGTGAGTTTCAGAGTGTGATGAGATTTTCTCATACCTTGGCATGTGGTGGTCACTTTTCAGCCAAAAAGATTGTAGCCAAGATCTTACAATGTGGATTGTACTGGCTTACCATGTTTAAGGATGTTCATGCTTTTTGCCTTGTGTGTGATAGATGTCAGAGGCTTGGAGGCCTAACTAGGAGGGATATGATGCCTTTGCACCCCATATTTGTCTTGGATATATTTGATTGTTGGGGAATGGACTTTATGGGGTCATTTTTGAATTCCTTTGGTTATGAATACATTTTGGTGGTCGTGGATTATGTGTCTAAATGGGTAGAGGCCATTCCCACTAGAACAAATGACCATCAGGTAGTGATCAAGTTTTTAAAGGAAAATGTGTTTTCTCTATTTGGCATGCCAAGGGCAATGATTAGTGATAGATGGACACATTTTTGCAATAGACCCGTAGGTTTGTTGATGAGAAAATATGGGGTAGTTCACAAGGTGGGAACAGCCTATCATCCCCAAACTAGTGGTCAAGCTGAATTAACCAATAGGGAGATAAAAAGGATAATTGAGAAAACTGTGAACCCAACTGGGAAGGATTGGTCTTTGAGGTTAATCGATGCATTATGGGCATATTGAACAACATATAAGACCATTTGGGTATGTCTCCCTATAGGTTAATTTATGGGAAGGCTTGTCATTTGCCTGTGAAGATGGAGCACAAGGCATACTGGGCCATAAGATAATTCAATGAGAACATAGAGGAGTCAGGCATTCAAAGGAAATTGCAATTGAGTGAATTGGAAGAAATTAGGTCTGATGCTTATGAGAACTCAAAGGCCTCCAAGATCACCATGAAAAGGTTGCATGATTTGAAAATTTTGTAAAAAGAGTTGCATATAGGTCAGAAAGTTCTTTTGTATGACTCTAAGTTACACCTTTTTCCTGGGAAGTTGAAGTCAAGATGGGTTGAACCTTACATTATCAAGTCTATGAATGAATTTGGAGCATTTGAGATTGAAAATCCTGTGGATGGGCAAGTTTTGCAAGTGAATGGCCATCGTTTGAAACCGTATCTTGGAATTTTTGTGGCCAAGGTGGAATCTTGGGAGTTGGATGACCCCCCTCCATTTGAATGATTGAAAATTTTTGAATCAATGAATAAAAGTAGATTAGGAGTAGTGTTTAGGTTTGCATTTCTTTTTCCTTTATTTCATTGAATTATCGTTCATGATTTGGGTTTCCTTATTTGTTTTCCTAACAATCTTTGTAAGCTTTGATGAATTTAGCTTGACAGTGTCATCCAAGTTAAGGGGGAAGCAAGGAAGGCAATTCAATTCAGGTGATATCACTTGTGTGCATCAATTCAGGTATTTTTACAAAGGATTTCATTGCCTAAGGTAACTTCCTTCCCATATTCATGATGATTTGATTGCATATTTCCACATTGGGGACAATGTTCAATTTAAGTTGGGGGGAAGGCAACCATTTCATGATTGTGATTGGTGTATTGGATTGATGTTGCATAACATGATTTACCCTGAGCATGAAAATTAGAAAAATTAAAAAAAAAATCAAAAAATTTTACAAATTTTGAAAAAATTTTGGAAATTTGGAAAATTTTGGTTAATTTTAGGAAATTTGAGTCTTTTTAGTTAAATTCTTTTAGTAAATAGTGATTTAGAGAGTCTTAGTCTTGGTGACAATTCAATTCAGTTCTTATGAACTATGGCAAGAGGAGGTAGGATTCAGAGCTGAGCTGAACTGATGCAAGATTACTAATGTACATTGGTTTGAACAAATGTTTGAACAAAGGGTTAAGAAGAGTGTTCGAACTAATGTTCAAACCAGCGGTTTGTTCGAACCTTTGTTCGAACCAAGCCAGTCAAGGTACTTTGTTCAAACCTTTGTTCGAAATAACTGAGAGAAAGTAGTTTGTTTGAACCAATGTTCGAACCATCAGTTAGTTCAAACCTTTGTTCGAACCATCGGGCAATCTGGGCAGCATATAAATAGTGCACTTAAGAATTTCAGGGGTTCATTTCCTTTTTGGTCCTAACACTGGTACGAACGAAAGAGCATGAGCTTGGAAGCTCTCGAGTTCAATTGTCACTCTGATTGGAAGGGGCCATCAAATTGCAAATACAAGCTTCAATCAAGCTTAGAAGACATCAAGGATTTTGGCTTTGGGGCAGCTCAACTCAGCACAAAGTAGCGAATTGAGGTAGGGTTCCAAGCTTCTACTTACTTTCTGCCGAAAATTAAACTGGGGGGGATTTATGAACTGTGAACTATTGGAAATATTCTGGTGAAATTGAGAGTTGATTGGGTGTAAGAAGTTGTGGGTTGTTTTATTTTATTGATGATTTTTATGTTGGTGAAAATTTGGGTGGCAGTGACAGTTTGTGAGTTGGTGCCAGAGAAAATCAATCTGATTTTTGGGAAATTGACAATCGGTCCACCTCAAAAAGTTTATGAGAAAAGAAAAAGGGAAAGGAAAGTAGATCCCAACACAAAGAATTAGAGAAACTCACCCTTGCTAGAAAGAGAGCCAAAACCCAATCTACAACTAGCCAATCTGAGACTCTACCTGAAACAATTGTATCAATTGAACTCCAACCTGACACCACCTCATCACCTGCACCTCAACCCACTACAAACCCAACTACAGAGCAAACCCAAACCACCCCTGAGCATACTCCAATGACCCATCCAGAACCTTAATTAGAACCTACCACTGAAACCATCATGAAAATGATTGAGGAGTTGAATGAGGAGCTTAAGAATAAGGGAGAAGAAGAAAATGAACCTTATGATGATTTCAGGTTTTCAAGTGCCCGAGCACAAAGAGACTTTGGAAAGTATTGGGTTAAGAGATCAGTTATAATGGAAAGGCGAATGGATTTAAGTCACTTCCAAACAACAGAATTCAAGTTGAAGCAAAATTTTGAAGCAAGTGGTTGGGATAAATGGGCTCAATATAGGGGAGTGGCTGTGGTTCCCATTGTCCAGGAATTCTATGCTAATATTGTGGATACCATTCATGAAGGAAAAGATTGCATTGTGACAAAGGTTTGAGGAATTCACTTTGAGATATATCCTAAGGATATTAGGAAGTTCTTTGGGTTGAAGGAGGAAAAACACCCTTAATTCCTATTTTCAGAGGAAGAGGCACTCGATAAGGACTCTTTGGCCAAGATTTGACTGGAAATCCAAACGCAGAATGGGGTCACAAGAAGAAACTAGCTAAGAATAGGTTGACCCCTAAATTCAACTCTTTGTATTTCTTGGCATGTTCACAACTTAACCTAGTCTTGAACACTTTTGAACTAAGCTATGAGAGGGGTTTACTTTTGTATGCTATTGATGAGGGGATGAAGGTGGAGTTGGGGTAGCTCATAAGAGAGAATATGACTGAAACTTCAAAGATAAGAAAGGGAGTCAGTGGGTTGCTCTTTGCTGGGTTCATCACAAAGTATGTCTGTAAAAAGAAAGTTATATATGAATTAGGAGAACAAGTGGCTAAGCCAATGGGATTCATCAATGCTTCCTCTAAGGAAAGAAGTGCAAGCCACAAGAGGAGGAAGGAAGGGACCACCACTGAAGAATTCATGGAAAAGATGCTAGAAAAATGGATGAGGTGAAGGTTAAGCTTGGGGAGATTAAAAATGACCAGTACTTCATCAAGCAAGAACTCCGAAGCCAAGGGAAGAGGATTGCAGCCATTGAGGCTAAGCTGGAGCTTCTGTTTCCTTCTGCAAACGCTGGGACTTCATCAATGCCATCTGAGGACCCTCCTCTTGACTCTTAGATCATAGGAGCTAGTTTGTTTGTCACCAAGTAAGAATTATAGTACTTTTGATTTTAGTTAATTTTGTAGCTTTGTTTTAGGACTTTTTGACTTTTATTGAACCTGTGATGTGAGCACTGACATGTCTTATAACCAAAGGCTGAATATGAACTTTTTGTTAAACTTGAAGTGAATGAAATGGAATGAAGTTTCTTTTTAGTTCATAACTTGATTCAAGGCTTATACCTGGTTGATTAATGCTCATTTTTGAGAATTTCTTGTGATTACCCTATAAGCATTGAATGTCAACATGGAGTTCATAGCTTCAAAACTTTTGAAGTTATGTGGAATTGAATTGTGCATTAAGGAATTGTGTGAGTATGAACTCTTGGGACATAAGTTTGACTTAAGAAATGTATACATGTATTCTCAATAAGTGGAGACTGGCCTTGTGAGATTTAAGCTTTTAGCTTCCTTGGTTGTGTGATTGAAATTAATCTCATATGTTTTTCATATCTATCTTTTTTCAGTAGCTCTAATTGTTTGTTTTGAATCCTTAAGCATAAGAAACCCATCAACTTGAACCATGAACATTGGAATGGATATGTCAACTCAATTGAACCCTTGGAGGTAAAGTAGGCCATCCTTGCATTTGTTGAGCCTTATTGACATTTCCTTCTAAATTAATCTTCCTTAGGAGCCAAGTTGAGCCATGGTTGCATGAATGCATGATTCTTTTGGAGCTTTGAACAATACCCTAACCCTTACAAAATATTGACAACCTACCTAAGTGCCTCAGTAGTGTATAAGCTTAAAAAATGTAGAGTGAGCCAAGGGTAGTGGTAGTTCCTAAGGAAATGGAGGTTGATGAGAGGTAAAGAAAGGAAAAGAAGAGTGATACAAGGATATGTTTTTCAATTTCCAGCTAAAAAAAAAAGACAGAGAAATGAATGAAAAAAAAAGAAAAAAAATAAATAAAATATGTGTGTGTATATATATATATATATATAAAAGAGAGAGTTTGTGGAGAATTCACATTTTGGGAATTCAAAAAGGGTGAGGGAAAAGGAAAGAAGAATGGAGAATGATTGAGAAGAAAGAGATAAATTTACACAACTAAGGCACTTCTTGGAATATCTTCTCCCTTCCTTGGTCCTACATTCAACCCCTTAACCCCATTACAACCTAATAAAGACCTAACGGATCTAAGGTGTCTAATGGGTTGAAATTGAAATTCTTAATGTGAAATAGTTCAAGATTCTCGTTGCTATAGATTATTCCTTTCGTAGAGCTACACCAAGTTCAATATTCATTGAATTTTATCGTTTTTGACTTAGGGAAGATTCTCATTAGAATTTGCTTTACACTAACTCTTTATGAAAGAATCTTCTAAGAGTGTCTTACCCAATTCTCATTTTATTAAAGAGAGCATACCCTGTGAGGATTGAAGTCAAGACTTGAGAGAATTTGTGTGCATCATTGAGTTAGATCTATGTTCTAGTGAGGAATTATGAGCATGGTGAATTGATTCATATTTCGAAACCATACAATGAATAGAGTGTTGCTCCTATGAAGTTCCATGTTAGCTTTTGATTGTCTTGGGGAGTTGAACTTGAAATTCAATAGAATTTGCATTAAGATATCATGTGCAACTTTGAATTAGGTTAAGAACTGAGAAGTAACTTTTTGTTGAGCTAATTGGATAGGGCCTAGCAAAACTCAAGTTGGGGGGGCGTGATTGTACTATAAAAGTACAATCATTAACCTTAATTTGTGGTTTGTTAGGTATATTTATATTCTAAAAAATGAGAAAGTGTTTTTAGATGCATTCATGAGGATTTCTTGTGATTGTAGGTGTTTGGGACTAAAATGATTGAAGTTGGACTAAATTGGAAGAAATCCAGAAAATGGTTCGAACACATGTTTAAACCAACTGTTGTTCAAACCAATGTTCTAACCACAGAATGCACACCACAAAAAGATGCAACAGAAATTGGCTAAGTGTTGGAAAAAGTGGTTCGAACCAATATTCAAACCATAGGTTGTTTGAACCTTGGTTAGAATAACAAAAGCTGATGCAGACCAACAAGTGAAGAAATCGACTAAGGCAAAGTTGTTTGAACCTTTGTTCGAACCACATGTGGTTTGAACCTTGGTTCGATCAATAGAAAGGTGACAAGCAACAGAAGCTAAAAATTTTCTAAGTAATGGAATTTTGGTTCGAACCTTGGTTCAAACCAACCCTTGTTCAAACCTTGGTTCGATCAACAGAAGGTGACAAGCATCAGGAGATTAAAATTTTCCTAGTCCCAGAACTTGGTTCGAACCTTTGTTTGAACCAACCTTTGTTCAAACACTGGTTAGAACAGCAGAGGCTGTGCAAGGTCCAACTGGAGTGAAAATTGACTAAGTCCCAGAACTTGGTTCGAACCTTTGTTCGAACCATCTGTTTGTTCGAACCCTAACCACTTGCAATGCGAGGATCCTGAAATTTAGCTTTTGAGAAGGGGCAATTATGTACTTTTACATGTTATATTTCATATATATATGTACGGGGGAGGTCGTTGAGATACAGATACAGATTCATTCCTTTCAGTTAATTTTTCCAGATATAGAGAGAGAATTTAGAGAGAGAAAGTGTATTTATCTTCATTTCATTGAATATTTGTAGCAGATTTTCAGTTTTTATGAATGGATTTACTCCGTTTTCTACTGTTTTATTCTTCCATTATGTTTGAGTAGACTTCTCTCTTGGATTCAAGGCAAGTCTCGTAGTTGATTTGCAAAAATACCAAGGTAATGGGCTTAATGTTGAAATGTCATGTGTTAATGGACCAATCTATATTTGATTTGAATTTATTATTGATTTTGAGTTGAGATTTCAATAGAAATCTAAATTTGTATGGTTTATGGTTTTGCCTATGATTTCTACTTAGAATTATCATGCATCTCTCTTAAATTTGTATGGTGATTGCTAATTTTAGAATTTATAAGTAAAATCTATAGATCATGCATAGGAGGTGTTTGATTTGAATTCTCAATCAGATTTTGTTCTTAATTCCTATTCAAATCAGATTTGGATTGTTTCTAAGTGGTTTTATACATAGAATATCTTCTGATCTACTATTTTTAGGTGTAAATCCCTTGGAATTTATTGTCAATCACTACTAGCTTGTCTTTGATCCAAGGTTTTCTTTAATTTGTTTTCTAAAACGTTTAATCCAAACAACCATTGCTAAAACCAAATTCAATCTCTATCATTCATTGTGGGGTTGAAATTTGTCTAAAACTTTTTCCAAGAAGTGTTTGTTCACTAATTTTTAGTGAGGCTCTCTGTTGACATGATCCGGTTTTCACCAGTTATTGTGCTTCAATAGACACCCGCACTTGGGGTCGAGCCAATATTGAATACATTGGAATCGAGCAAGCAATTAGACTTGGGAGCTAGTGAAACCCCATAGGGACAAAAGGATGATTGGGTACAAGTGGGTCTTCAAAAGAAAAAAAGGAATCCCGAGAATGGAAGATGCAAGGTACAACGCACACTGGTGGCCAAGGGCTATAGTTAAAAGGAAGGTGTGGACTTCAATGAAGTGTTCTCACCAGTTGTAAAACATAGCTCTATTTGTATGTTACTTGCTATGGTTTTCTGCTGGTTTGACTTAGAGCTTGAATAGCTTATGTCAAACAACTTTCTTACATGGTGAGCTTGAAGAAACAAATTACAATGCTCGCCAGAAGGGCTTGGTTGTTCCAGGAAAGAAAGACCATGTTTGCTTTGTTGAAGGAAATACTTGTATTGGCTTGAAGCAATCACCTACACAGTGGTAGTACGGTTTGACACATTATGATTGAGGATATTTACTTTAGAAGTAAGCATGATAGTTGTGTCTACTTCGAAAAAGCACATTGATAATTCCTTGTGTATTTGTTATTGTATGTTAATGACATGCTCATTGCTACAAATGACATGCCTGAGATTGTTAGGGTTGAAAGCCCAACATAGTGGTAAGTTTGAAATGAATGAGTTGGGTCGAGCAAAGGAAGATTTTAGGTATGGAAATTCATAAGCAAAGAAAAGCGGAAAAGTTGTACTTGTCATAGAAAAAGTACATTGAGAAAGTAGTTGAACGTTTTGATATGCAAAACTCTAAACCTGTGAATACTCCACTTGCTGCTCATTTTAAGCTTTCAACGGCCATATCACCACAGTCTGAAGAAGAAAAGATAGACATATCTCATGTGTCACATGCTAATGCAGTTGGAAGTCTCATGTATGCTATGGTATGTACTCATCCAGATATTTCACATGCAGTCAGTGTTATGAGCACATATATGGCCAATCCTTGTAAGGCTCACTGGCAGGTCGTGAAATGAATATTTCGATACTTGAGAGGCACTACAGATGTCAGTTTAGTATTTGATAGTAGTGGTACAAAAAGTACTGCTATTGGGTTCGTAGATTCAGATTTTGCTACCGATCTTGATAAGAGAAGATCTTTGATAGGGTATGTTTCTACTATCTCAGGTTCTGCCATTAGTTGGAAAGTAACATCACACACTATAATTGCTTTGTCCACTACAGAGGCAGAATATATGGCAATAACTGAGACAATGAAAGAAGCTATTTGGTTGAAAGGCTTCCCGTGGAGGGCTATTTTTTACTTGGTTTTAGGTGTTTCGACCCGATTTCGATGGTATATCATGTATAAATGTTATATGTTGAAATTATGCACATTTTGAGGCTATAAAATGCAATTGTGGATGATTGAGTGCATAATACTTTTCTTATAATGTTGAAATGTTATGGTGACGAACCTAAAATTTGGGTTTCTCAGATTTGGTTAGAAATTAGCCCTTGATTATGTTTTGTGCCCCAAATTGAGTTACTATGTATATCCAATGATAGAATGGATCTCCAATCATCAAACCTAATATGATTGTGATTATGTAATAAGCTAATGTTCAATTACATGATGGAGCATATCATGTGCTTGAGGTTGAAGTAGTATTATCTAGATTGTGTTATGACTAATGGTTGGCTAGGGACACCATATTATATTGATTTCCCGCTTGAAGTAAGTAGATGCCTGCTTGAAGTAAGTAGATGCCTGCCTAGGGGTGTAACACGATTCCCTAGCAAATGATTAGGGAGTGTAATCCATTTTTCATATTCGGTTTATATACAAATACTGAGACAATGTGATTGTAACATATTGATGAGATCTATGGGTTATTTTATCAATCATGAGTTTGGTTAGGAAGTAAAAGATGTGAATTAGGAACTACGGTGACCTGATTCCCGATGTAAGATACGTAGGCAGCTCAGGCTAGGACAACTTAAGTCTGGTCTTAACCCTGAATGGTAACAAATTAGAGAATTGCATCATATTGCATTACATAGGCATTTTTTTATATCATGTTTGCATTATCTGACATATGCATGTTCACATTATGTTTGGTTGCTACGATTGTGAGTTATATTATATGCTAGAGTTTGTTCACTAGCACACACTAGCACAATTCTACCTACTGACCTGGTTAGCTCACTCTATCTATATTGCAGGTGATTCGGTAAGGCCAAGAAGTACCCACTCAGAGTTGAGTTGAAATTGACAAGCTAGTCTGTTGTAATATTTTGTTTATATTTATATGTTCATATTCATATTGTGCAACCTAGGGTGTGGGTCCTAAGGTCAAACTATATATATATGAGATTGTTTTATTGCTAAAAAGATCGATGTGGTTGTATAAGCCCTAAATTTAGCCACTGGGGTGTGGGTTTGAATTTATTGTGATAAACGATACTTTATTTTATATGGGAATGAGGAACATATTTAATTGCTTTGATAGTGGCTATTGAACTAGGAATTGTCCTTGGCACAAGTTTTCACCTAATTTATTTTGTTTCCATATTCTCATGTCGTTCGTCCCGGACAATTAAGTTAAGGGCATGATAGATTGGTATCAAAGCACTAGGTTGCGTTTCTTTTTGGGTCTTGGGTAGTAAGGCCTATTCCTTTTCGTTGAGTAATTATTAATTGTCATAATGCATTGTTGGATTTGGAATTGACGATGGTTATATTTTGTAGAATGTCTGGGTGAGGAAGAGGTGGAAATTAAGGGAACAAACCTAGTGGTCAGGACCTTAATGCTTTAGGAGTTAGCCATGAGGGTTTATATGAGGTGCCGTTGGCTGAGGGTGGCTTCCAACAGCCGACCTATGAACAAATGGTGCAATTTATGGCAGCCTAGTGGGCCCAGATGTAGGGGTTAGGTGTACCGGCAGCAGTTGCTACCCCAACAGTGGCAGTAGTACCTGCACCAGAAAACACATCAATTATGGAAATTATTAGCCAATTTAAGAAACATGATCCCCTAAGTTCAATGGGGAAGGAGATCAATCGAGGCGGAGAAATGGATAGAGGAATTTTAGAAATGATGGAGACTTTGAACATAAGAGGTGATGAGTCAAGATTAGGGTAGCAGCACGTCAGTTTCTAAGAAGGAGCTGTCATTGGTGGAAGTCATATAAGGGCACGATTAATATATACTTTGACTTAGGAAACGTTTTAAGGAAGTATTTCTTGAAAGGTTTTTCCCAAACGTAATGAGGGAGATGAAGGTTCCACAATTTCTTACACTGCAACAGGGAACTCATCAGTACAGGAATATGAGAGAAAATTACAGAACTGGCTAGATTTGCCCACAGTAGTGCAAGTTGAGGTAGCTAGGAAATTGGAATGTGGATTAAGTGATTACATCAGAGGTAAATTATTGGATTAAGGCATCAAACCTATTCTGGTGTGGTAGCAGTAGCTCCCATGGTAAAAAAGGGATGCCCATAGACTTAGGTCCAAGATTTGTGGAGGCCAGGGATAGACTCAGAGGCAGAGGTAACGCAAAGAATATGGTTTTGGTTCCAATAAGAAAGGAAATGAAAAGGTCAGATAGCTCCAGGAGGAGATCTCAGCACTATCAGCAACTCCCTTATCAAAAGACAGTAGTTCTGGTCAGGATTAGGTTCAGGTTCGTACAGGCAGTCAGTGACGACAACAGTTTCAGTCCCCTCAGTGGGGATGGGTTCTATGATCAATTTGGACAGAGATTGTGTTACATGTGTAATCATCCGAGATACATAGCAGTTAATGGTCCATTTGTGGAGATGTCACAGGGAGTATGAACAGGTGTTCCACAGAGTTGAGTATTATCAAACACACAGTATCTAGTAAGGCGAACACCACCTAATCAACAACAACCTATGCAACAGATTCAACAACTTCAGTGACCGCGTGGTGGTGGCAGTAACTAGCGAGGGAAAAGCAAATGTGATGCAGCTCAGGAGTTAGAAGACTCAGGGGTGTGCCTATGCACTTGCTCAGCGGGATGAGACTCCAGATACTTCCGTGATACATGTATATTTCTTTTGTTCAACACTTGGGTGCATGTTTTTATTTGATACCGTGCATCACATTCATTCTTTCACATGCTTGTGTGAAAAATTTGGGCTTGACACCTAGAGGTTGGAAAAGCCTATGTTTGTGTGGATTCTCTTGCAGGTAGCAATTCTTCAGTGAATTAGATCTGAGAAATTGTGTTTTACAATTGGATGACATTCATTATGGATTGACTTGAGAGTTTTGAGAATGAAAGAGTTGATGTGATATTAGGAATGGATTGGCTGTCCCTTATCATGTGATAATAGATGGTTATGGCAAATAGTGATGGCTATCCTACCTGATAGTACTATAGCTAAGATTCAGGGCGAGGCAAGAGCAATTTTGCCTCTCTGTTTTTTAACACGAGGTGTGGGGAAGTTTTCTAGTTGTTTGGCCAGTTTGAGACTAAATGAGAAGGGACTCTAGACACTTTCTCCTAAGGGTTGTTTGTTGAGTATGAAGATGTATTCCCAAAGGATTATATGAGTTACCACCTCAAATGGAGATTGAATGTTGTATAGATCTTCTGCCACTCACTTCTCCTATTTCTGTGCCACTGTACCATATGGCACCAGCAGAATTAAAAGAATTAAAAGTTCAGCTGAATGATTTGTAATGCTCGGGGTTTTATTCGACCTAGTACATCGCCATGGGCAACATCAACAATATTGCAAGAAGAAGGATAAGACCTTGAGGCTCTATGTGATTATCGATTGTTAATTTAGTGACTATCAAGAATAAGTATCCATTGCTGAGGATAGATGATTTGTTTGATCAATTGCGGGGATCAGCTTGTTTCTCTAAGATTGATCTTCGTTCAGGTTATCACCAATTGAGGATTCGGGAGTAAGATATTCCTAAAATGACATTTCGTACTCGGTTGGTCATTTTGAGTTTGTGGTTATGCCAGTCGGGTTAACGAATGCTCCAGCGGTATTTATGGATTTGATGATAGAATCTTTCGACCTTACCTGGATTGGTTTGTGGTGGTGTTCATAGTATGATATTTTGATTTATTCTCGTAATGAATGTGAACACGAGCAACATTGAGGATAGTTTTTACAACACTTCGGGACCATAACTATTTGCTAAGGCTAGCAAGTGTGAATTCTGGTTATTGAAGTGAGGTTTTTGGGTCATATGATTTCTGGTCGAGGAATTGCAGTGGATTCTTCTAAGTTTCACTGTGTTAGATTGGGTTCGGCGAGATCATTTTTGAGATTCACAGTTTCTCGGTTTGGCTAGTCACTACTGTCGTTTTATACAAGAGTTTTCTCGGTTATGGGGTCCATTAACTCAATTCACTTAGAAGGGGGTTAGATTTGAATAGAATGATGCTTGTGAGAATGCTTTTAATGAATTAAAGCAAAGATTAACAGAGGCTCCAGTAGTGATTATACCTGAATGTGGAGTGAAATATTCGGTGTACTATGATGCTTCATGTGAAGGTTTAGGATGTGTCTTGATGCAAAATAATCAAGTAATGGTGTATGGGTCTAGGCAATTAAAGCCACACGAGAGGAACTACCTGACGCATGGTTTGGAGTTGGCCGCGGTGGTTTTTGCTTTAAAGAGCTTGGCGGCATTATCTATATGGTGAGAGGTTTAATGTTTTATTCAAACCATGAAAGTCTAAAGTATTTGTTCACTCAACGTGATTTGAATATGAGGCAGAGAAGGTGGATGGAATATTTAGAGGATTATGATTTTAATCTTCAATATCATCCAGGGAAGGCTAACGTAGTAGCTGATGCTTGAGTAAGAGTCACAAGTTTGGCGGCCATGATGTTCGTTCTCAATGGCGTCTTCAGGAAGATGTTGGTGATTTTGAATTTTGATGGGGTGATAATGATGAGGATGCACCACTTACTCTAGTTTGAATTGTTTGTAAGTGGTACCTATGTTGCTGACACGAGTCATTGAGGCTCAACAAAAGGATCAGTATTGCCAGAACATGAGATATTATTTGTCTTCGGGACAGGTGGCTGAAGGTTGGAACTTGTCTGCCGAAGGATACTTTAAGTTTAAAGGTAAGGTTTTTGTTCCTGATATGGATGAAATTCAGGAAGAGGTACTCTAGGAATTTCATCACTCGAAGTTTACAGTACATCCTGGAGGAACGAAAATGTATAAAGACTTGGGACGTCAGTATTGGTGGAGTGGTATGAAACGTGATATAGCAGAATTTGTGTCTCATTGCTTGACTTGTCAATAGGTAAAGGCCGAACACCAAATACCGGCTGGGTTGTTACAGCCATTGCCAGTAGCACAATGGAAGTGGGACCATATAACTATGGATTTTGTGATGGGTTTACCGAGGACTCGCAAGAGGCATAATACCATTTGGGTGATTGTGGACCGATTGACTAAATCGGCTCATTTCCTACCTGTTTGGATAAGGACTCTATGGAGGAACAGTGTCAGCTCTACATTCGGGCGATTATCTGGTTACATGGTACACCTTTGTCGATTGTGTCAGACTGGGACCCAGTGTTTACAGCACAATTCTGGCAGAGTTTGCAGGAGGCACTAGGAACTAAACTATGTTATAGTACAGCATTTCATCTGCAGACTGATGGGCAATCAGAACGGATGATTCAGATTTTGAAAGGCATGCTTAGATCTTGTGTGTTGACCCTAGGAGGAAATTGGGAGAACCATTTACCATTGATTGAATTTGTGTATAACAATAGCTATCAGGCAAGTATTTGGTATGGCTCGTATGAGGCATTGTATGGACGACCTTGCAGATCTCCATTATGTTGGGCTGAGGATGGAGAGCATGATGGTTAGACTTGATTTGGTAAGACAGGCATCCAAAAAGATTCAAGTGATTCAACAAAGACTTTGACAGCTCAAAGTAAATAGAAAAATTATGCCAACAACTGGAAGTGGCCATTGGAGTTTCAAGTCGGTGATTTTGTACTCTTGAGAGTTTCACGAGGCAAGGCATAGTTTGGATTTGGAAAATGTGGAAACTTTCTCCAAGGTATATTGGGCCTTTCGAGGTTATTGGGAGAATTGGTAAAGTGGCGTATAGATTAGCGCTTCTTCCACAGTTAACTCGGATTCATAATGTGTTCCATGTATCTATGCTTTAGAAATATGTACCTGACCCGTCTCATGTAATTAATTGGGAGGAATTGGATATTAAGGAGGATGTGACATTTGAGAATTTGCCGGTTCGAATTGAGGACAGGCAAGGACAAATTTTGCGTGGCAAGACCATTCCTTTGGTTTGTGTGTTATGGAGACATCGTGGAATTGAAGAATCTACTTGGGAACGTGAATCGGTGATACGGTTGAAATACCCATCCCTGTTTTTGATTAAAACATGTTATGTAAATTTCGATGATGAAATTTTTTTAAGGGGGGAAGAATGTAATGTCCAGTACTTATTTTTGGTTAATTATATATTATTTTGGATTAATACATAATTATTTTGAGATATAATTAAATTATCTTATCTTTCCTTGGGCTAGGTATGATTAGAATTGGTAGTTGGTTGGACAACTAGGCCAAAGGCCTAGCTCCATTTTTCCTTTATTTTCTTTCCCTTTTTCTTTTCTTTTTCTCTTTTGGTTTTGCTCCCTGGGTTGCCAGAGAAGAAAAGAAAAAAAGAGGGAGGGAGGAAAGAAGAAGAAAAAAAAAAAAAAAAGAAGAAGATAGAGAGGGAAGAGAGAGAAAGAGTGATCTGGAGCGAAAGGATAGCGGACCGGGATAGTATTCGAGGTCGTGAGTGTCGTGGTGATGTCTGCTTTGCATGATTTGGCTCGAGGTGGAAGAAATCAGCTTTTGAAGTTCGGGAGCCACAACCTAAATCTTCTCATTTCTTTTTTTTTCTCTTTGGATTCGAGGTAGGTGGAACCTATATTCATATTCTAGACATTGTTAGGAAGATTTTGGTATATATAAGCTTCATTTAGTGATATATCATATGATGTGTAGATATATGTATACGTTTATGTTATGGGTTGTTGGTACATATGCTCAATCTTGTTTCTTGAGTTTTGTTACATGATATTGAGATATATACTATTGTTGAGGGTTGTGGTACCATTTTTGAGCTTGGGGTGTTTGGATTGTGGTGCTTTTGTGTCGGATCAAGCTTGTATCAGATCAGATCTGCGCTGTGGACTGGAGGTCTCGGGAACGAGCTTCCTGCGAACATCCCACGAGCTTACCGCGAGGCTAGGAGGCCCTTCTTCTTCTTCCCGTGACTCAGAGCAGCCATCCCACACCTTTCTCGCAACCTTCCCGCGAAGGGCTATTTTTTACTTTGTTTTAGGTGTTTTCGACCCGATTTCGATGGTATATCAGTAAAAATGTTATATGTTGAAATTATGCACTTTTTGAGGCTATAAATGCAATTATAGATGATTAAGTGCATAATACTTTTCTTATAATGTTGAAATGTTATGGTGACGAACCCAAAATTTGGGTTTCTCAGATTTGGTTAGAAATTGGCCCTTGATTATTTTGTGCCCCAAATTGAGTTACCATGTATATCCAATGATAGAATGGATCTCCAATCATCAAACCTAATATGATTGTGATTATGTAATAAGCTAATGTTCAATTACATGATGGAGCATATCATGTGCTTGAGGTTAAAGAAGTATTATCTAGATTGTGTTATGACTAATGGTTGGCCAGGGACACCATATTTATATTGATTTCCCGCTTGAGGTAAGCAGATGCCTGCCTAAGGTACGCAGATGCCTGCCTAGGGGTATAACACGATTCTCTAACGGAAGGATTAAGAAATGTAATCCGTTTCCCTATTCGGTTTATATACATATACTGAGATAATGTGATTGTAACTATATTGATGACATGTATGGGTTATTCTACCGATCATGAGTTTGGTTAGGAAGTAAGAGATGTGAATTAGGAACTACGGTGACCTGATTCCTGATGTGAGATACGTAGGCAGTTCAGGTTAGGGTAGCTTGAGTCTGGTCTTAACCCTGAATGGTAACAAATAAGAGAATTGCATCATATTAGTTTACGTAGGCATTTTTTTATATGATGTTTGTATTATCTTAGATATGCATGTTCACATTATGTTTGGTTGCTATGATTGTGAGTTATATTATATGCTAGAGTTTGTTCACTAGCACACACTAGCACGGTTCTGCCTACTGAGCTGGTTAGCTCACTCTATCTATATTGCAGGTGATTCGGCAAGGCCAAGAAGTACCCAACTGGAGTTGAGTTGAAATTGACAAGTTAGTCTGTTGTAATATTTTGTTTATATTTATATGTTCATATTCATATTGTGCAACCTAGGGTGTGGGTCCTAAGGTCAAACTATATATATATGAGATTGTTTTATTGCTAAAGAGATCGATGTGGTTGTATAAGCCCTAAATTTAGCCACTAGGGTATAGGTTTGAATTTATTGTGATAAATAATACTTTATTTTATATGGGAATGAAGAACATATTTAGTTGCTTTGATAGTGGCTATTGAACTAGGACTTATCCTTGGCATAAGTTTTCACCCAATTTATTTTGTTTCAATATTCTCATGTTGTCCGTCCCGAACAATTAAGTTAGGGGCATGACAATCTCAGCCTTTCATTCTTTTCATCTCCAACTCATTCTCTAAAGATGGGTTGGCCATATTAAGTATTTGTTTAAGTATAAACACGAGCTTGGGAGAATGGGAGATGGAGAGAAAAAAGAAAAATAGTAGAAAAGAAAGAAAAAAATAATAAAGAAATTCAATTTTTTGTAGAGAGGTGTGAGAGAAAAGTTTAAGTCTTTGTCTTTTAAAGTGAGATATATTTTGGGTACCTTTTTTGTTTCAATTTTGGTATCAAAATATTTTGTGTTTTTCTCATTTTTGTATTCTCCTTTTGTGATAATAAAATACTTCTTCTATCTTCGCCCGTCGACATAGGCATTATGCTGAACCACATAATTCGTTGTGCCTTTGTATGTTACAATTATTCTTCATTTTTGCTCGTAATTATTTTGCCTACTTTGTTACTATATTAATCTTAATCTGTCATAACAAATTGGTATCAGATCTAAGTTATTTCTATTGAGATTTTTTAATATGCCAGCGACTAAATATGAAGTTGTGAAATTTGATAGGGAGAATAGTTTCAGTTTATAGCGCGTAAAAAAGTGTGCTTTGTTAACCCAACAAGGTTTGTACAAAGCTTTGGATGAAAAGGGAAAACTTTCTGCAACGATGTCAGATGAAGACAAATTAGACTTTGATGCTAAAGCACTAAGTGCAATTCAATTGTGCTTCAGCGACAAGGTATTGCGAGAAGTTACAAATGAGACAACTTCGGAAAAATATTAAGCTTAAATTGGAAAATTTGTACATGACAAAGTCTCTCACAAACAGACTGTATTTGAAATAGCGTCTCTATACTTTGTGCATGAAAAAAGGTACACCTATTCAAATTCACCTGGACAAGTTCATCAAAATTGCTATGGATTTGAAAAATATTGCTATTAAAATTAATGATGAAGATCAACCCTTTCTTGTATTATATTCTCTATCTCCATCATATAAGTATTTTGTTACAATAATATTTTATGGAAAGGATATTTTCTCTATGGAGGATGTCTAAGCATCCTTGTTATCAGAAGAATTAAGAGCAAAAATGTCCGAAGATGGAGGTAAAAATCAAGCCGAGGGCCTAACAGTTAGGGGAAAGACATTAGAGAGAAGTGATCCTAGCAATAGCAACAGAGGTCGATCCAGATCAAAATCTAGATAAAAAAAGTTTAAATGCTACTATTGCAAGAAAACAGGGCATTATAAGAAAGACTTTCCAAAACTCAAACAAAAAGGAGAAAAGAGTTGCTGGTGTTGTTGAAGAAAATTCAGATAGTGACGAAACTGTTTTCTCAGTGGCGGCCATTTGTGGATATTTAAATGAGGAGTGGATTCTTGACTCAGGTTGTTCTCACCATATGTGTCCTAATTGAGATTGGTTCATGACATACCAATCGGTGAATGGTAATACAGTTTTAATGAGGAATGATGCACCTTGTCAAACTGTTGTATTGAAATAATTCAAATCAAGATGCACGATGGTATTGTAAGAACTTTGACAGATGTTCGACACATGCCAGATTTGAAGAAAAATCTTATCTCCCTTGGTACTCTCGACTCTAGTGGTTGTAAGTATACAGATAAAGGGGGAGTCATGTGAATAACAAAAGGAGTTTTGGTAGTGGGGAGTCATGTGAGTAACAAAAGGAGTTTTGGTGGTCATGAAAGGGTGGTTAACTAAAACCTCTATGTACTTCAAGGCAATATAGTTCTTGGAGATGCAGCCATCTTATCATCAACGGATTCAGACCATGACACTACTCAATTATAGCATATGCATTTAAGGTACATGGGCGAGAGGGGCATGATAGTGCTAAGCAAACAAGGTTTATTATTGTTCAGAGAACATGAAAGTTAGACTTTTGTGAACATTACATATGCCTTTATTATTGTTTTACTGAACATTGTTTTACTGAACTTGACTCTACATTTCTACTTTGCTTGACTCTACATTTAGAGAACATTGCTTTATTGAACTTGACTCTACATTTCTATGAATGGCTTTATTATTGTTCAGTAAAGCCATTCACAGAACTAAAGGTACACTAGACTATATCTATTCTGACCTTTCGAGTCCTTATCGGGTTTTGTCAAAAGATGGATCGAGATATTTTGTGACCTTTATTAATGACTACTCAAAAAAGGTCTGGATTTATTTTTTAAAGCACAAAGATGAAGTGTTTCTCAAGTTTAAACAGTAGAAGGCCATGATTGAGAAACAGACAGAAAAGAAAATTAAACGTCTCAAGACTAACAATGGTCTTAAGTTTTGTTCAGGAGAATTTGATGAGTTATGCAATAATAAAGGGATCATGAGGCATTGTACGATCAGGAAAACACCCCAGCAGAATGGTGTAGCAAAACGCATGAACAAGATGCTTTTGGAAAGAGCTCGTTGTTTGCTCTATAATGCTAGTTTGGGAAGATATTTTTGGGCTGAAGCAGTTTCCACAGCTTGCTTCTTGGTGAATCGATCTCCATCAACTTCCATCGAGTGCAAGACTCCTAAAGAAGTGTAGTTAGATAATCCTGCTGACTATTCTAATTTAAGAATTTTGGGTTGCCCAGCCTATGCACATGTTAATTAAAGAAAGCTCGAGCAGGAGCCAAAAAGTGCATTTTTTGGGATATAGATTTGGGGTGAAAGGATACAGATTGTGGTGTCCTGATCCTAAGTCACCCAAATTCATTATCAGTAGAGATGTTATATTTGATTAATCAGTTATGTTGCATTCGAGAAAGGAGTGTGTTGATAAAGGTAAACACCTTGAAATTAGTGAAAGAGTAGAGTTTGAAAGTGGACCTTCCAAAGAATATATTTCTAATGAGCCCATTGGAGAGAACAAGCAACATACAGGAGTGGATGATGCACTGCATAAGCAACCGTATAGTATTGCTACTGGTAGACAGAAGAAAATCATCAGACCACTTCTGACATACAGTAATGCTGATTTTGTCTCTTATGCTTTGACGATGGCAGAAACAATAGAGTTTCAAGAGTCTGTAACATATCATGGAGCTGTTACAAGTAATGAGTCAATGTAATGAACTGTTGCTATGAATGAAGAAATTGAGTATCTTCGAAAGAACCAGACTGGGAGCTAATGAAGTCATCTAAGGACAAAAGGATTATTGGGTGCAAATGGGTCTTCAAGATAAAAGAAAGAATATGAGGAATAGAAGATGCAAGTACAAGGCACACTTGGTGGCAAAGGGCTACAGTCAAAAGGAAGGTGTGGACTTCAATGAAGTGTTCTCACCAGTTGTGAAGCATAGCTCTATTCGCGTGTTGCTTGCTATGTTTGCCATGTTTAACTTAGAGCTTGAATAGCTTGATGTTAAAACAGCTTTTCTTACATGGTGACCTTAAAGAACGGATTTACATACATCGACCAGAAGGGCTCATTGTTGTGGGAAAGGAGGACCATGTTTGCTTATTGAAGAAATCCTTGTATGGCCTGAAGTAATCACCTAGATAGTGGTATAAGCGGTTTGACACATTCATGATTGAGCATGGTTACTCTAGAAGAGAGCATGATAGTTGTGTCTATTTCAAAAAGCTCGCTGATAATTCCTTTGTGTATTTGTTATTGTATGTTGATGACATGCCCATTGCTGTAAAGGACATATTCGAGATTGTCAGGTTGAAAGCTCAACTTAGTGGTGAGTTTGAAATGAAAGATTTGGGTCTAGCAAAAAAGATTTTACGTATGGAAATTCACAGGCAAAGAAAAACAGGAAAGTTGTACTTGTCACAGAAAAAGTACATTGAGAAAGCACTTGAACGTTTTGGTATGAAAAACTCTAAGCTTGTGAATACTCCACTTACTGCTCATTTTAACTTTCAACGGCCATGTCACCACAATCTGAAGAAGAAAAGATAGACGTATCTCATGTGCCATATGCTAGTACAATTGGAAGCCTCATGTATACTATGGTATGTACTCATCCGGATATTTCACATGCATTCAGTATTGTGACCAAATACATGGCCAATCCTTATAAGGCTCACTAGTAGGCCATGAAATGGATATTTCGATACTTGAGAGGCACTACAGATGTCGGTTTAGTATTTGATAGTACTGGTACAAAAAGTGCTGTTATTGGGTTTGTGGATTTAGATTATGCTATCGATCTCGATAAGAAAAGATCTCTGACAGGATATGTTTAAATTCTGCCATTAGTTGGAAAGTAACATTACAGACTACAGTTGCTTTGTCCACTAAAAGGCAGAATATATGGCAATAATTGAGGCAGTGAAAGAAGCTATTTGGTTAAAAGGCTTGCTTGGTGAATTAGGTCTAAAACAGGATCATACTATAATATATTGTGATAGTCAAAGTGCCATACATTTGACCAAAAATCAAATGTATCATGAGAGGACCAAGCACATTGATGTTAGATATCATTTTGTTCGAGAAATTATATCTCAAGGACATATTGGAATTCAGAAGATTGTTATGGTAGATAATCCCACTGATATGTTAACTAAGTCAGTTCCTATATATTCAAAAGTTTAAGCATTACTTGGACTTGATTGGTGTTCATGGTATCTGAAAAGCCCTTCAGGGCATTATGCAGAAGATAGGAGATGACCATGACTACCCATACATGGGATTGAGGGGAGAATTGTTGAAACAAGAGCTGTCAATCCCATGTTGGGAAGTTGACTGTTTAAATATAAGTTGGCAATACATGTTGGAATGTTGAATTTGTCTCAACCTTTCATTCTTTTCATCTCCAACTCATTCTCCAAAGATAGGTTGGCCATATTAAGTATTTGTTCAAGTATAAATAGGAGTTTCAGAGAACGGGAGATGTGCAGAGAAAAAAAAAAAAGAGTAGAGAAGAAAGAAAAAAAGAATAAAGAAATTCAATTTTGTGTAGAGAGGTGTGAGAGAAAAGTTTAAGTCTTTGTCTTTTAAAGTGAGATATACTTCGGGTAACTTTTTTGTTTTAATTTTGGTACCAAAATATTTTGTGTCTTTCTCATTTTTGTATTCTCCTTTTGTGGTAGTAAAAAAAACTCTCCTTTCTTCGCCTGTGCATGTAGGCATTACGCTAAACCACGTAATTCGTCGTATTTTTGTGTGTTGCAATTATTTTTCATTTTTGCCATAATTATTTTTCCTATTTCGTTACTATATTAATCTCAGTTTGTCAACAG
Organism: Vitellaria paradoxa; assembly: GCA_019916065.1. Classification (NCBI taxonomy): domain Eukaryota; kingdom Viridiplantae; phylum Streptophyta; class Magnoliopsida; order Ericales; family Sapotaceae; genus Vitellaria; species Vitellaria paradoxa. The sequence continues at coordinate 58,463,214 of CM034233.1, forward strand.
TAGGTGATCTGTTGCTTTTGCTCCCAACCCCAAAAAAATAATAATAATAAATAATAATAACAATTATAATAAATAAATAAATAAATGGATGTGTTAGAATGCATCTTCCAAAGTAAATGATATCACACCATTAATTTTAACAAAGTCATGCTAATTAAGACTCCTTAGCACAAGTTTAATTACTAAAATTACATTGGGCTGGCCAGAAAATGCAAGCCAACTGAAACGGGGGCAACATATATAAAGCAATAAATGGGGGTCTAGATGAATTTTGAGAGGGAAAAGCATCCGGTTAATTAACATCACAAGGTCTTATGCATTGTTTAAGTACTATACATGGATGTGAAAATTTTCAATAACGACCATGTATAATATATATATATATTACATATTTACATTGTCAAATACTATACAATTCGTGCATTCAAATAACCCTTGATTCCTAAAATTATCATCTGTGTTGGAAAAATACTTATCCATTGGAAGAATTTATTAAAATTAGTTACTAAAATGATGTCACAATGGCAATTTCAAAATTAAAAACATTTTACTAAATGTTTTCATTTAGAGAGTGGTAAAACTATTTAGTAGAACAGCATTGCTTTTTGTGATATATGTATATATATTCTAAATATATATTCACGGTTGATGAATTAAATTTTGTAAATTGACATTTTTTAGGGATAGAAAGAGAGATTTAATAAGTTTGGTTAGAAATTAAATGTGCCATGAATTTTACTCACCCAAGTTATGTTCGGATTTAATCCATAGTAAGATATAAATGAATGCAACTATTCTTCTAAATTTAATTCTAATGTTCATCAAAACCTCAATTATAGATATTAGATGGATGCAGTGTTCTTCTGATTCAATTCAAGAGTTCAACCCCTCAAGATATAATTTCAATGCAACTATTGCTCAAATTTAATTTTAGAGTTTGAATATAATTAGATGCATGCAACTATGCTTGTAATTCAACTCAATTGTTCACAACCTTAGACAAACATTAATCTTTCTCTCACATCCTTTACACTTTAATCTATTACAGAGCACAACTGCTTTTCTTTGTTTTTTTTTTTTTCTCCGGACATTTTCTCGTTTGCCAATCTATTTAGATATGAGTAAAGGTCGAATTAAACTAAATGTGGATAGCCCAACTGTTGACAAGAAAAATTCTTTTTTCGTGAGTACCCCAATTGGAGGGTGCATTACAGCTTATGAGAAAGAAAGGTTGAGACATCAAGTCTCCCAATAGGGGTTTGCCACTTCATGACTTAACAAAATCTCTTAGACCTAAGATTTATAATCATAGCTGTTCAAACTTGATCACTTACTTCTCTCCCTCCTTTCATGTATAATAATTGCTTAGTGCATTTGATTATTACGTATCGTTTGGAAAGCAAGAGCTCATGGAAAAGAAAGGTTGAGACAAGATCAAGTCCCCCAATATGGGTTTGCCACTTCATGACTTAACAAAATCTCTTAGACCTAGGATTTATAATCATAGCTGTTCAAACTTGATCACTTACTTCTCTCCCTCCTTTCATGTATAATAATTGCTTAGTGCATTCGATTATTAGGTATCGTTTGGAAAGCAAGAGCTCATGAAAAGGAAAGGTTGAGACAATATCAAGTCCCCCAATATGGGTTTGCCACTTCATGACTTAACAAAATCTCTTAGACTTAAGATTTATAATCATAACTGTTCAAACTTGATCACTTACTTCTCTCCCTCCTTTCATGTATAATAATTGCTTAGTGCATTCGATTATTACGTTAACATTTGGAAAGTAAAAGTTAATTAACTTATGAGTTAATTGGCTTATTTGCTTATTTGTAAAATGACCAAATTTACCCTCTTATATTTTAATATTCTTTTAAACCTTCAAGAGCAAAAATTTTAACTTAACCAAAACTAAAAAACCACCTAAAAAAGTCACGTTTTTTCCATTCCAAACACGAAAATAACTGACTTATTAGCTAGTTAAAAATAAGTCAACATTTTCCTTTTCAAATTTCTCATACTTCCTCTAGTAAATTAATAATATATTTTTTAAATACATAAAGATAATAATAGAGTATTTTTAACATTTTTCTTATTTTATATATATATATATAGTCTAATTACAAGATTATATAGTTATTTTCATGAATAATTGAAAACTCATCTCGTGATTCAAATGAAATGAAGTATGAAATAATCAAATCTATTACTGGCAACCTTACGTGGCAATATTAGGTTCATATTTTTTAAAATCGAGTTATGTTGATAACGTCATTCCTTATCTCATAAAATTTTCTCAAAAATTTCACTTGATAGTCGTTTGATGACCATTTGATATTCGTTGGATAACTACTCAGGTAGTCAATGCAGAATTTTGCATATATTTTTCTTTTTCAGGGTTACCTAAGCATTGGAAAATATGCTTTTGAGGGTCAAAAAGAAACCCTACGGAGATAGAATGAAGATTAGTGTTAAAAATAATAATAACAATAATAACCGATCAAATTAAAGATTATTCGACTAGACAAGACTCCCTCAAATCTTAAGACTTCATTGGGTTATATTAGCAAACCGCAAGAGAAGACTAAGTCATTTGCGCTTAAAAAGGTTACAAAAATATTTTAGAAAAAAAAAAAAAGGAAGAATCAGCGTGTAATTCAAAAATATATATAAATAATATGCTCATATAAAAACTACTAAAAATAAAAGGATAATTAAAATTTAATTAAAAAATAATATTAAAAAAAAAGGTTGAATCTTAAGATTACCAAAACTATAAAGGCTACCAAATGTGAAGAACACAAATATTGGAACAACGAGAAGGGAATGGTGCGTACTCTGAAATAACAACAATGAATGGTTTTGGTATCACAATGAAAAAAAAATAAATGTTGATAAAAAATATATATAAACCCACGTTTATTAATAAAAAATATTAAAACACTGTTTAGATCCAAGTTTCAAATTTTTTCGAAAAAAATTAAACAAAAACCTTAAGAATTTTTAACTTTTTTTTTCAATTAAATTCCGTTACGTATTATTTTGTACACCAATTTTTGATTTTTTTAAATCTTTTTAAAATTCCAAAAGTTACTAGCATTAAATGATAAAATAAAATCTGATGTGTCATTTCATATTATAATCACTACTAGAGATTGAGCAATCCGCGAGTGAAAAATTCGGGCGACCGCTTTAAGCGGTCGCTACAAGAGTATTAGCGATCGCTTTAGGCAGTCGCTTTAAATGCCGTCGCTAATCCCCTCGCTCTCCTCTCTCCGCCCCACCTCTCTCCTCCCCGCTGCTGTGCCGGAAGCCGCTTGCGGCTGTCGTCGAAACCCCCGGTAGTGCTCTCCCTCTCTAACTCTCTCTGTTTCTCTCTCTTGCTCTATCTTTCTCTCTCTCTCTCTTGCTCTCTCTCTCTCTAATAAACACTAATTTTTTTTTTTTTTTGTGTATTAGAGTTTTTTTGGAGGTTGACCACTACTACACTAGGTTTGGATTTTTTTTTAGTCTGATTTTTTTTATTTTCTGTATTTTTCATGTTTATTATTGGATAAATGTATTTTTAATTTTTTTAATTTGCTGTTTTTTTTGTTTTTTTATTTGCTGTTTTTTTTTTTTTTATTTGCTGTTTTTTTTTAATTTTTCTTTTTTAATTTTATTTTATAAAAATTGGTATTTTGGAAGAAAAAAAAGAGATTTTAAAAGAAAAATTTAGTGAATGGGAAAAATTTTTGGAGAGAAAAATTTGAAATAAATTTAAATTAAAATATTACTTTAATGGGGATTTTTTAGAATTACCACATATGCCTTATTTTTTTAATATAGTTTGAATTTTGAAAAACTTAAAAAGTGATAAATAACTATTCTTTTTTAAAATTTTCGAATTCAATGAAACTTTAGGAGATGTCATATAATTTTAGGAGACTAATAAAGATTTAAATTTAAAAAAAAAATTAATTAGACTAAATAAAGATTTCAATTTTTTGTCAATTTATATCTTTTATTATCATTTATTAAACTAACTATAAAAATAAATTTAATTAAGTATGAGTGAAAGGCGACAAAATATTGGTTAAAATAATTATAAACATAGTTTTAAAAAGAGAAATGTAATTTTATTGAATGGAGCGAATGTTTTATTAAATTAAGCTTAAAATTATTTATAAATTTAAATATTTACAGTAGGTATTAAAAATAATAAAATTAAGTATTAAAAAAAATAAAAATATATTGATTGAAATATAATTTTTTGAAATTATAAAAGAGTGAATGCTTATTTTTTTTAATTTAAAAATGTGAATTGAAATTAGCTTTTTCTAAGAAAATATAATTTAAATTATCTCTTTCATTAAAAATATAAATTAAAATTAAGTTCTAATAAGATAATATAATTTATTAAATAATTTGTATATATTATTATCATTTATTAAAACAATCATGAAAAATATTAATTAACGTGACCTTAATGAAATTAAATTATATTATAAATTTTTAAAATAAATTAATTATATTATGATATTAAAATTAATTAACATTACGTTAAGGAGATTAATTAATATTATTATGTTACCGAAATTAATTAAATTTCGGTAACTGTGAATTGAAATTAGCTCTTTGTAAGAAAATATAATTTAAAATATATATTATTATCATTGAGTGAAATAATTATCATATTTAAAAATATAAAAACATGAAAAATAATATTTAATATGATTTGCTTTTGAAGTAATGATTAAACAATTAAGAAATTAATTTTAAATATGATCAATATTAAAGTAAAATATTTGGAATTATAAATACATAAATGTATAATTTTTAAAAATAAATTGATTAACTTACTTTACGGAAATTAAATTATATTATGATATTTATAATGTTAGACAATAATACTAAAAATATTAGAATTAATTAAATATTAATATTAAACTAAAACTTATTGGTTCATAAAAATATAAATTAAAATTAAGTTAAGAAATTGCCATGGTTGGATTTTCCAACATGGGCTGTGCGACGTTTAGGCTCAGTTATTGGACCAAAGTATAATAAAAATATAAAGTTTAATGTAAAAATAATATATAGTTTGAAAAAAGTATAAAAAATTAATGAAAGTTAATAGATTTTTTAATAAATTAAATACAATAAAGTTTGTAAACTTTTAAACATATATTTACTTTTATAAAAAGAATACATTTAAATAAGAATTGATGCATAAGACCAAAAAAAATTAATAATAATTTTCACTTGTATGTAAGTTCTCTTATTTTATAATATTTTCATGAATGTAAATAGCATACTTAAAAATTATTAAAAATAAAAAATATTTTTTGATAAAAGAATTCATTAAAAAAAAAGGAGTTAAGAAACTTGACTTCTCTGCCTGTTGCCAAATAGACCCCTTAGCTAATATATACAAAGTTAAAATCCTGTTGAGAGTTATTATAATTTATTTTAATTTTATTAGATAATTTATATATTTTTTTGTCGTTCACCATTAAAATTATGAAAAATATTAAATAAAAAATAGCATAAATAGGAAACAATAATACTAAAAAATAAATATCGTAATATTTGTTGTTAATTTATATATTTTGAATTAAACAATAATACTAAAAATAGTAAGATTAGGTAAATAATAATATTAAATTATAATTTTTAGGTTCATTAAATATTATATTAGTTAAAATATTAAATAACGAATTAGAATATTGATAATATATTAATTTAGGTCAAATTAAATTGTTTCAATTAATATTGTAATGGCTGGTTACTCAAATAATTGAAAATACCTTTATTATTTGAAATCATAATTTGATTTATATTATAATGAGTAAATATTGAATTGTTCGTAATATCTATTGTTAATTTATTTAATTTGTATCGTATTATTTTATTTGTTGTATATTTGATCTTCGGATAGTTTATTTAAGTGTTTTTTTTTGAATAACAATAATTAACTCTAATTCTTGGGCCCAATCCAAAACTAAATCTCTAATCTTGACTGGGCCCAATCCAACATCTTTCTTGGGCCTAGTCCAATCCAATACGAATACGATAAGAAAATTAGGTCAAATAATAATTATAATATTGTTTCTAGGTAATTTACCGAATAATATAGTAATTAATTAGACAAGCAACATTAGTTAATTAATAATATTTAATTAGTTCAATTAGTAATTACAAGTAAACCCATAATCTTGCCTGGGCCCAATCCAACATCTTTCTTGGGCCTATTGGGCCCAATCCAATCTAATACGAATACGATAAGAAAATTAGGTCAAATAATAATATTATAATATTATTTCTAGGTAATTTACCGAATAATATAGTAATTAATTAGACAAGCAGTAGTACATTAATAATATTTAATTAGTTCAATTACTAATTAAAAGTAAATCTCTAATCTTGCCTGGGCCAAATCCAATATCTTTGTAAATACTTTATTCTAAGTTAGAAAACAAACAAACATTGAGAATTACTTTATTTTATTCATTTGCATACATTAATGAAACTTAGACCCGTTTGAGAATCGCGTACACCACCCGTTTGGTCATCCTTAGGCAACGGATTAGGTCTTTGACTAGGTTCATTGTCCTTTCGATGAACGTGTGGGAATTAACGTATGCGATTCTTGAATTGTCCAGTTTGGACAGTTTAGGAATGCAATTATCCATCCTGCCTTCAACAACTCATGTACTGTCCTATGTTAGATGAAGTTTCGGTTGACATCTTATTATTCTCCGGGTGCGTACGGGCTAAGACTGATGTCGTCTGTGTATCGTGTACTTGAAGAACCACGCGGACATGCTGCCGAAATTTTATCTAATTAAGGGACAAATGCATTGAGTTGTTGAGTGCAAGTTAGATCGTGCATTCTCAAATGGGATAGGACCAACCACCCTGTAATGAGGGAGTAAAGTTTAAGACTAGGTGTTTTGCATATGGCACTACTTCTTATAGTAATGACATTTTATCCTCTTGGGACTTCACAGTCACTCTAAGCGAGATGGATAAGAGTTGGATTGATTTGCCGAATAGGATGTCCCCGGAGTATATGGAGGGGATTAATCAGTTTATTGTATTCACTAATGGGTTTCCCAGTGAGTACATTAGTTGTTGCTGCAGAAAGTGTGCTAACCGGTATTACCATACACGGGAGGTTGTCAGGGAGCATCTGATCCGTAATGGGTTCTTGAAGCAGTATAAATTCTGGACTCTCCATGGAGAAGAGAATACCACCTCTCGTCCGAAAGAAACCGTTGAGGTGGAGGCCGAGGCTGCAGAGGAAGCTGATCTAATGCTCGTGATGTTAGCTGATATCGCATGTGGATTGACACATGAAGACAGCGGTGCTGGTATTAATCTGACGGGTGGAACTAGTCCCGCTCGGGTGCGGATGATGAGTCCTTGAGATATTTTGAAATACTCGTCGATGCGCAGACAGAATTATATCCTGGATGTCAGGAATTCAGTAAATTGTTATTTATCATTGAGCTGTTACATTTGAAGGCATTGAATCACTGGTCGGATACGTCGTTTGACATGCTACTGCAGTTGCTTCGTAGGGTTTTACCAGCGGGAGCTAAGCTTGCTGAATCATACTACTAGGCACGCAAGTTAACTAAGAATTTGGGATTCACATACGAAACTCTGGATAGATGTCCCAATAGTTGCATGTTGTTTCGAATAAGAATGGCAACCTCGATACGTGTACCATGTGTAGGGTTTTAAGATGGAAGAATGTCGGTACTATCCAAACTTGGCAGAATCGTTTGGGTATTTCAAACTGTGGTAAGCTTGTGGCTGCAAAGCAAGTGCGCTACTTCCCACTTAAGCCACGATTGAAGAGATTTTTCATGTCATCCAAGATCTCTAAACTAATGACATGACATACCAAGAGCAAAGAGGATCATGGGAACTTATCCCATCCAACAAACTCTCCGACGTGGAAGGATTTTGATCAAAGACACCCTGATTTTGTTGCCGATTCTCGCAGTGTGCGGCTTAGTTTGGCTTGATGGATTTAACCAATTTTCAGGCATGACTGGGGCAACTCACAATACGTGGTCTATACTGTTAGTTCCATATAATCTTCCACCTTGGCTATGTATGAGGCAACCTTTTGTCATCCAATCGACATTGATTGATGGACCTAAAGGTCACGGGGATAAAATAGACGTTTATATGCAACCATTGATTGAAGAGCTTAATGAATTATAAACTGATGGTGTGATGACGTTTGACTCAACAAGAAATGAAATGTTTAAACTACGGGCAGCATTAATGGACAATTAACGGCTTCCCGGCGTACGTTAACTTATCTGGTTGGAGCATGAACTGAGAGTTCGCATGTCCTTGTTGCAATCAAAGCAAGAAGTTAACTTGGTTAAAGTATGTGTAGAAAGTAGGCGTACATGGGTCATAGACGCTTCCTACCTCTGTTGTATAGGTTTAAGAAGGACAGAGTCTCATTTGACAGCACTCAGGAGTTCGGTCCGGCACCACGAGCAATGACCGGGGTTGATTTGCTAGCCCAGATGGAGCGGGAGCAAATCTGAACAGATATAACTTTCAGGATCTGTTAGCTCCTCCGCTGCCATCTATTTCTGGTGCGAATAGGAACCGAACCCATAATTGGAAGAAGAAAAGTATTTTCTATGAGTTGTCCTACTGGAAAGAAACTTACTCAGGCAAAACTTGAGTGTCGTGCACATAAGAAGAATGTTTGTGATAATATTGTGGACGATCCTTAGTGTTAAGGGGAAATCAAAGGATAGTGCTAATGCTCGACGTGATGTAGGAGGGATTGAGAACTCCATTGCACTTGCAGGCGGGAGAGTCCAACAGGCATACATGCCACTTGCACAGTACACCATGAGCAAGGAGGAGAAGGATGCGTTCTTGTTAATTCTGAAAAACATGAAAGTACTTGATGGATATTGCTCGAATATTCGAAGCGAGTCAACATGAGCGAACGGACGTTACAGGGTTTGAAAAGTCATGACAACCACGTCCCGCTTCAACAGTTGCTGCCTATAGCAGTAAGGAATTGTTTGCCTAATAATGTTGTGCAGCGTTGATCGAGGCAGTAATTTCTTCAGGCAATTGTGTTACATAGTCATCTGTACAGAAGATTTGAAGGGTCTGCAGGACAGGATTGCTTTGACATTGTGTCATCTGGAGAAAATTTTTCTACCGGTATTTTTTGATGTCATGGTTACTTGACCATACACCTAACTAAAGAAGCCCGGCTTGGTGGCCCTGTCCAATTTAGGTGGATGTATCTGATCAAGCGGTATATGAACACATTAAAGAAGTATGTACGGAACAAAGCTCGACTGGAGGCATCCATAGCGAAAGGATATTTGATGGATGAGTGCATAAATTTTTGTGCAGCACATCTAAACAATGATGTCCAAACAAAGTTTAGCAGGCCGGAGCGGATAAATGAAGGCCCTATTAGGGAAGGCACGTCATTTGATCTCAACCACATCGAGTGGATCCAAGCTCATCGGTTCGTGCTCTTCAACACCCAATCAGTTGTGCCATTGACCCAGTAAGTCATGTTGTTGTAATAAAGAAAGTTAATTACACCATATTTGTAATAGAAATTATGATTATTCTCAATCCAATTTGATTTGCATTGCAGGAGACACATAAACGAGCTGAAACAAAACATGCCTCGTGCAACGGACAATCAAATTCGAATGTCCCATTATCAATGTTTTCATGATTGGTTTAAGAACTACGTGCGTGTTAAATATTTTCATATACTTTTATATGTTTTTCACATCACAATGAATTTGTGTTTAATTAATTCATGATAATTTACATTCTATAGGTATACAATTTACGAAGTACTACAGATTCTACTTTAACCGATGAAATAAATCAGTTGGCTGATGATCCTTACACGACAGCTCGACGTTACACAGCTTGTGACATCAATGGGTTTCGATTTCGCATCAAGAAAGTACATAATAGGCGAGCTACACAAAATAGTAGCATCGGTTGTCCATCTGTTGACGGTGGTTACTATTACGGCCAACTGAACGACATTATTGAAATCGTTTACAATCGCAGTTTAAGATATTTATTATTCAAGTGTGTCTTGGCTGATCCAATTCACAAGGTTAAAGCTGATAAGTACCAATTTAAATTGGTCAATTTCAACAATTTGTTACATCGAGATGTACAAATAGAAGCTGAACCATATATACCGGCATCCATGGCAGAGTAAGTTTACTATGTTGGCGATCGAGCCGATCCCAACTGGCAAATTGCAGTTAAAATGTCAAGGAGGGGGTGTACCAAATCGACTACGATGAGCCAGATATTGATCCATTCGCCCAACAAGCTCTTGACCAAGATACAATCATCCAACGTGATGAAGATGTTAATTGGGTTAGGGACACGGTCAAAGGAGATACAGTTGATTTACATACCTAATACACGGTTGTGTACTTTTTTTATCCGAACAAAGTAGATTTTAAATTTATTTTTCTTTGCATTTGAAATTGTAATAAATTTAAATTGTGAATAGTTAGGGAGCCATGTTCGGACGGTCTAGGAGGAGGACTGGTCCTAGGACGATGGTTGAGCGTCTCGGGCTATCCTGTGTCGGGAGTAGCTCAGCAGATGCTGTCCCACTTTCACCCCCTATGTCCGCGCGTCCTTCAGTGACTGACTATACAGCTGCAGGTAAAGTTCGTCAGTTTCAGAATTTATCTTATCCAATAACAGTAATTATATTCTGTCTAGACTTATCACGTAACAATTTGTTTGAAACAGATCTCCCACTCCGAGCAGGCTTTCGAGGTCCGGCAGAGGGCCTTCGAAGGGATTGCCGCAGTGGAACTGCGGATCTCAGTGGATGACCATTCAGTGGGATGACACACCCCATTTGGTGGGGAAGGATGGACGGTCTCTGATTTCACAGCTCGGACATTTGGTTCGGAATCCGATTATATTCCCATTGACCACCCTCGAGTGGGATCGTTTCCTAGATTCTACGTTCGAGGGTCTATGGACCGAGGTGCAGGTATGAAAATTTTATATTCTAATTGTACGTGGTTTATGTGCTGAAACTTGTAACATAAATAATAATCTACAATTTGTCATTTTTAGGCCAATGTAGTTGATGTTCCTCCAAACTTCCGGGACGTTATGTTCGCCAAGTGTCGGAAGATGTGTAAGGATCATAAAAATAAGATTAAAGATAAATACTGGAAGGGTCATGAGAATGACCCTGGCGTCCTCCAGCGGGTCCCACCGAGCGTTCTTCCCCACCAGTGGACTGAGCTCGTCAGGTATTGGTCGAGTCCCGAGGCACAGGTGAGTAGATTGCAAGTTGATTTTTTTTCCTTAAGTTTTGACGTTGTAAAGCGTAAATTACAAAAACTAATCGAGAAAAACTTAAAATAGGCGGAGGCCCAAAGGAACTGACGAAATCGAGGATTGCAGGGGCCGGGGCACAAGGAGGGGACTCGACACTTTTCTCAGGTTCACCACGAGGTAAAAACATTACCTTACCACGCCAATAGCGACTTTTTTATTTATCTTATTTAATGATAGTAAATTATTAACATATAATTTACCTTTCAACAGATGACAGAGAAGGGCCTGAGGACAAATCGGATGTCCATGTGGTTGGCGACTCGACGTACTGATTTGTCGGAGGTTCAAGCCATACAGATAACTAATTTTAATATTTTGTTCAATGAACATATAATTTAATTTTTTCTTTAGATAATACAGTTAGTTATCTTGTTTTTTCTATTTCGGCTTGTTTGCATTAGGCGCAATTTAATGCACGTCTAGACGAGCTACCGCCGGATGAAAGGGAGTCCGAGGAAAGGAGGGACGAAATATTTTTCTCCATTGTCAGACACGATGGTCATGGATACACGCTTACGCGGGGCGCGGGTATTCCACGCCAATCCGTCGCACGAGCAGAGTCATCTTTTCAGGCCAGACGTCACGACTAAGATCTACTCCAGACCTTTCGAGCTGAGATGGACGTGCGAGAGGCATCACTTCGGGCCGAGATGATGGCTGAGATGAAGAGGCGCCTTTTTCAGAGTCAGAGCCATCCACCTTTTTCTCCTCAGATTAAAAATTTTATTTTTCATTACTATTACTCATTAAAATTTTATAAATTTATTTATTCATGTCTTTTTAATTATCACGTTCTAATTTCATTATTATTCCATTACAGGACCCGGACGATAGCGGATGGCCCTCTTGGACTGATTAAGATCTATTTATATATATTTTGATCAGTACATTTATATATATTTTTGTTTTTGTATTTTGAACATTTGCATATAATAAAATTTTGTTTTAATTGTAATCTAATTTGATATTGTGTTTGTATGTATAATCATAATTAGGAGCTATGTTTTTTTTATTGATTTTATGAAAAATTTCATTAATTCCATGTGCAAATTAATTAATATAAATATTTATACATAAATAATTAAATATAATAGTTATTATAAATAATTAATAACTATTAAATAAATAATTATTATAAATAAATAATAAATTATTATTAAATAGATTATTTAAATAATTTGATTTGTAAAAAAAATTATTGAGATTTTATTATAATAAATCATTGAAATTCTTTTTTTTTTAAATACTAAGTATTTGCGACTGCTTAAAGTAGTCGTTAATACCCCCAAAGGGTCGCTACTTCCTTGACGCCAAATGGCTATGGCTTCCGCACGTAATTAATTGCGACCGCTGTTCTGTATTAGCGACCGTTACCTACGGTCGCAAATAATTCGTGGCTTTTGGCGCCAGCAGTAGCATCTTCACGCCAAAAAAAATAGCGACTGCCTTTTAATTTTTGGCGACCGCTTATAATTGACTGACGTTATTAACTCAAGCGGTCTCAGGCGCGGTCGCAAATAATTTAGCGACCGCCTTGACGGTCGCTAATACTTTTTAGCGACGACCCAAATACGACTCGCTTGACGCAGTCGCTAAGCCGTCGCTAATACTTTTAGCGATCGCTATCTTTACTTTAGCGACCGCCTCAAGCGATCGCTAATACCACTCTTTCCAGTAGTGAATTTTTTATGTGAAAATCACAATAGTTAACTAATTATTTATTTAAAAACTATATATATATATATATTTGGATCATTTACATTTTATCACATGTATACTATTGTAGATAATAATCAAAATTACTATTGGGGTGCCAGAATTAGTCAATCCCCAAGGCTACATGAAGTGTGACAGTCAAAGCCACCCATTAACAGGGCAGAGCACTAAAAGGTGATGGTCCGGAGAGTTCAGTGAACCATCACCACGGATGCATCCTTGGACTATCTGTCTGGTGGACTAGCCTAGTCATTTCAGGAATTCCAATTAAATCAACCTAATTCCACTCTCCCCCATCCTCCATTAATCAATTCGAACCTTCCTGGCAATATGCAGATGTTTATCATCAAAATCTAAGATTGATTGGACATGAACCTAATTTAACTTTTTATTTGACTAATATCATCAATCAATCAATCTATCTCTCTCTCTCTCTCTTCACCTTTAGCAAACAGTGTTAAACAATAATAACAATTACTATTCGGATTTTGTTGATGACAAATTAATTTGGAGCCTTGCCAAGTGCATTGTTTTAGAGAGAGAGAGAGAGAGAGGGGGAGTACTGTGTCAAATTTGTCGGTAACTTAATTAGGCAATGCAAAGTAAAAGTATGTGTAATTAAAAGAAAATTAAAAGTAGGTTGTCTATTAATTGTAAATTTGCTTTTAGTTTATAATTTTGTTACGATGCTATTTCATATCTAGAGTAATACTAGTATTGTGACATTTTTAAATTTATTATATATATATATATATATATATTCTTTTCTTTACAATTTTGTAAAGAAAATTAATAAATATGTAAGAGGAGAAAAATAAAATAAGAAAAATATCTAAAATTTTGTATTATTTTGATATTTTTTTAAATTTTAACAATTAATTTAATGAAAGAAGGTCAACGTTAATAATATTTCAAAATAAGATATGTAATTATAATTTTTAAATATTAAAAGATAAAAAGTATAATTATTTAAATATTATAAAAAAAATAAGTATAATTTACTCTTAAATTTTGTAAGGGAAGTCCGCTTTGTCAAAAGCCATCATTCCACTGTCACACAACAGAAACTTTGAATTTTCCCCTTGTATATCTTTGAAGCACATGCCCAATTAAACTAATGCATATATACTCCATCCGATTGATGTTTGGTAAATGAAGTGGAAACGGAAACCCATTTTAATTTTGTGGCTTGACTTTGAAGTTATTGCCCTTTTATATATATATATATATATAATTATAGTTGGCAATGCTTAGATATGACCACGATGGTAATGATCAACATTTCAGTCATTGGAGTTGAATGTCCAACCGCTGAACTTCCTGGTGCGTTCAAATCATGCATACATATATCTATATTTGTATATATATTTAAAATCTAGATGGTCGTGGTTAATCGTCAAATATATGAAACTTCCTTCCTTATTCGAGCAAGCATTTCCTTCTTCGAACACCACACATTAATATTAGCGTTTGATTACTGATTAGGGAAGTCACAATCAGGTCAATACTTTTACCAGTCAAGACATTTCTAAGCACTTTCTCACATCAATTCTTTTGACAACCAGGTGGGATGGTGATCATGGCCATGGTCTCCGGAACCTTCCTGGTCATTGCACTTTGTCTTTAGTTTCTTAATATATGTATATATTATAGTTATGTATATGTGTGTATATTTATATATTCTTGCACTCATTAATAGGGTTTGTTTGGTGGCATCAAAAGTCATCAAAAGTCACCAATTTTAAATAATTTTTGTACTTTTTTTCAATTAAAATTTTTCACATATCACCTTTACGTCACGCCTTTCTATTTTTATTGTATTTTTTTTCTATTTTTTGTTAACCAAACATGCCCCAAGAAAATAACAAAGGGGAATAACAATTGACGCTTTTCACCTGGCCTCGTACGCTTGGCTTGGAACAAGAGACTTAAATTAGTTCAAAGCACTTTTTGTTCTTGGCTATGGACTCTCTCCTCGATTCGAGCCAACACAAGGTCGTAATCTCCCCATTGTGCACTACTATCCATATTTTCTTTCATTTTGTAAATTGGAAGGTATTTTGAGAAAATTATTTTACCATGACTATAACAATATACTAATTAAATTATTAAGATCATAATCTATTTAACAGTCACATAAAATAATTTCTTCGAATGGGGGGCAAAGTCTATTACAATGCCCATTAAAATTCTGATATCATTTCTTAAATCTAATCCGTCAGAATGAGGATCTTACTATTCATTTCTAAAAAACGCGATCTGAGTTGTGTGCACCAAAAGTAAAAAATTTTTTTAAATCATATTTTATCTCATTTTATCTCACTTTTTATCACTTTAATCTCACCCTTAGTGTGCGTTTGATAAATATAACTAATTATTCATTGTTATTTTTTATTTTTATAATTCCGAGTGTTTGGATTAGTTTACGCACACTTCGACTAATCTATAAGGTCCTAGAATTAATGACTAAGTAAGTTCTCCCGTAATCTTGA
Source organism: Vitellaria paradoxa (assembly GCA_019916065.1). Classification (NCBI taxonomy): domain Eukaryota; kingdom Viridiplantae; phylum Streptophyta; class Magnoliopsida; order Ericales; family Sapotaceae; genus Vitellaria; species Vitellaria paradoxa. The sequence continues at coordinate 58,478,823 of CM034233.1, forward strand.
GGAAACTCGAATTAGTTACTTTTTTACATTTTAACATCTTTTAAATAGTGAAGGACAAAAATATAAAATTAATAAAAAAAGTTAAAAAACTAGCTACTAAACACAAACAAAGTTAACTTTTTTTCTTTTCTAAACACCAAAAATAAAATTAACATTTAGTAGCTAGCAAGTAGCTAATTAAAAAAAAAAAATCAGTTTTTTTTTTACTTCCCAAACTCTGGCCTTTGTTAGAGCACACGGAATGGCACCACGTACGGAAAGCCTTTCGCCTACCCCCAAGGCCATGCCCAAATTCAGAACTTGTGAATCTTCTCTCCTCAAATATATTGCTGGTGATGAGTTGCTTTAATTGCTTCCAACCCAAAAAAACAAAAAAAAAATAATAATAATAAATAAATAAATAAATGGATGGGTGAGAATGCATCTTCCAAAGTAAATGATATCACACCATTAACTTTAACAAAGTCATGCTAATTAAGACTCCATCGCACAAGTTTAATTACTAACTGAAACATGCATTGGGCTGGCCAGAAAATGCAAGCCAACTGAAACGGGGGAAACATATATAAAGCAATAAATGGGGGTCGAGATGAATTTTGAGAGGGAAAAGCATCCGGTTAATTAACATCACAAGGTCTTATGCATTGTTTAAGTACCATACATGTATGTGTAAATTTTCAATAACGACCATGTTCAACATATATATATATATATATTACATATTTACATTGTCAAATACTATCCAATTCGTGCATTCAAATAACCCTTAATTCCTAAAATTATCACTTGTGATGGAAAAATACTTATCCATTGGAAGAATTTATTAAAATTAGTTACTGAAATGATGTCACAACGACAATTTCAAAATTATAAACATTTTACTAAATGTTTTCACTTAAAGTGGTAAAACTATTTAGTAGAATAGCATTGCTTTTTGTGATATATATATAAATATATATATATTCTAAATATATATACATATATATATTCACGGTTGATGAATTAAATTTTGTAAATTGACATTTTTTGGTGATAGAAAGAGAGATTTAATAATTTTAGTTAGAAATTAAATGTGTCATGAATTTTACTCACTCAAGTTATGTTAGGATTTAATCCACCGTTGACATAGTAAGATATAAATGAATGCAACTATTCTTCTAAATTTAATTCTAATGTTCATCAAAACCTTAATTATAGATATTAGATGGATGCAGTGTTCTTCTGATTCAATTCAAGAGTTCAACACCTCAAGATATAAGTTTAATGCAACTATTGCTCAAATTTAATTTTAGAGTTTGAATATAATTAGATGAATGCAACTATATATGTTTGTAATTCAACTCAATCGTTTATAACCTTAGACAAACATTAATCTTTCTCACATTCTTTACACTTTAATCTATTACAGTACACAATTGCTATTATTTTAATATTTTTTTTAAGTTTTAACGGTTAATTTAAAGAAAGAAAGTCAACGTTAATAGTATTTCAAAATAAGAGATGTAATCATAATTTTTAAATATTGGAGGATAAAAAATATAATTATTCAAGTATAAAAAGAAGAAAAATATAATTTACCTTTAAATTTTTTAAGGAAAATCTACTTTGTCACAAGCCATCATTCCACTGTCACACAACATAAACTTTGAATTTTCCCTATTTATATGAAACTCCCTTCCTTATTCGAGCAAGCATGTCTTTCTTTAAACACCACACATTAGTGTTTGATTCCTGATTAGAAGTCACAATCAGGGCCGATTGGATGCAACGAAATATGGTCTCTATAAATAATACACCCTTATAAGTTTTGATGTGATGTTTTTCACTTGGTTTGAGAAATAAAATTTTTTCCCTCTAAAAATTATCCTCTCTTCTTAATATTGGAAGAAGGTGTATTATTTTTTGAGAGAGTTTGAACTCTCCAAAAATTATCCCCCTTATATGGACTAAATTGGACCATTATGTCCCTTCTCGTCCCCCTTCTCACCTACAAAATGTATTTTATATTAGAAATAAATTCTTTTTTTTTCTAATGAAAAAATGTATTAAAAATTATATTAAAAAAAATATATAGTTTTTTTCCAAATAGGGGGTCATATGATTAAAAATATATATTTTTTCCAAATAGGAGGTGATGTGATTTTAAGATAATAATATTATTTTTTAGCAAATATAATAATATTATTTTTTAGCAAATTTATACAAAATTCGCATATATTGATATTTTTTAAATAAGGAGAAAAAAAAAGCGACTAAGGAAGTTTCGAATAAATTGAGATGTTATTGTCTATGAAACTAATTTATATATTTTACAAAGTTTAATTTATTAATAACATAATTTATTTATAGTTAATTTGTCTAAAATTAATTTGTATTAATTAGTTTTCACATTATAAAATTAACATAAACATATAATTAAGTTTGGATAACCAAGTTTAATTTAATGGGTAACCAAGTTTGGGACATCACAAGGGTAAAAGAGTCATTTGACTCTTTTTATCATCATTCACTTTCTCTTATTTATAAAACATCCAAACCAAGTCAAAAGTTATCATCTTTCGTAAACATCACATCAATGTGGGCCAACTCTCTACAAATAATATCCCCTCTTATCTTATACCCCTTCTAAAACTTATCCCTCTGAAATTTTAGCACCATCTAATCGGCCCCTCAAGACATTTCTAGGCACTTACATCAATTCTTTTGACAACCCGTTGGGATGGTGATCATGGCCATGGTCTCCGGGACTTTCCTGGTCATTGCACTTTGTCTTTAGTTTCTTAATATATGTATATATTATAGTTATATATATGTGTGTGTATATATATATATATATATATTCGTGCACCCATCAATTAAGGAAAGAACAAAGGGGAATAACAATTGACGCTTTTCGCCTGCCTCGTACGCTTGGCTTGGAACAAGAGACTTAAATTAGTTCAAAGCACTTTTTGCTCTTGGTGATGGACTTTTTCCTCGATTCGAACCAACACAAGGTCGTAATCTCCCCATTGTGCACTACTATCCATATTTTCTTTCATTTTGTAAATTGGAAGATATTTTGAGAAAATTATGTTACCATAATTATGACAACTATACTAGTTAAATTATTGAGATTATAATCTATTTAACAGTCACGTAATATAATTTCTTCATTTGGTGGGTAAAGCCCATTACAATGTCCATGAAAATCCCGATATCATGCCTTAATATTCTTTGATCAAATTAACAAGAAGTCCTATCAAAAAAAATTTTCATATAAAACAATTCTGATATTGATAACTATGTGATTTATTCTAAACTCCATTTGATGAATATAATGAAAAACTAAAAACTCGTTTGTGAGTGTGGGATTCATTATACGATATTAGAGTTAGGTTTTGTGATGACTCTTTTATCTTTAATTAATTTTAATTTTCAATTGTGCATATTTTGTACTTGCTACACTTGTCACTCTTTTCATATGAGTGGAAGCCATACACGAGAGAAACTGTTGAAATAAAATCAAGTCTCCAAAATAATATAAAATTTTAAAGAGCCCATACACTTATAAATCAATTAAGTTTGGATTAAGTTTGAATCAGATATCAAGTAAGGTATAACCTATACAAGTGTGTATGTATGCTCAACGCATACCCTACCGTTAATTACTCTTACTTAATAAGAAAAATAGAAGTCAAAATTATCAACATTATATTAAAGGTTGAGTTAAATCATTGTCTCATTAATTTGAGTTCATTTGTCTTAAAACTTTGTGAAGTTTTCATTAGTAGCAAACGTTATGCTTAATCCTATGTTTGAATCATTATTTAAGTTTTAGATACTTATTATATCTTTGTTTTAAGAAGATCATGTATAACTAGGTCATAAAAGCTTCGAATTTGTTTTCTTTTTAACTTATATCCTATTAGCATCTCAAGATTAAAAAAAAATTAATCAAACACTCTTGTTTTCTTACCTAATAATAAATTACATGCATCTATGCCATATCAATCGGTCCCATGCAAGAATATCTATAGCGTAAAAGCACTACTATATATAAGCCCCCTGAATTTTTAGTTTTTCCCTAACCAACAGATTTTCTACTGACTACTTAATTGCTTAATTAAACTTTGTGGTTAAATATGAAACTAACAATGTGCTAGCACTTCAAGCAGTCAAATAAGTAATACAACAATCACAAGTGCAAAATAAATAAATAAATAACTAACGCATAAGAATTTAGTGAGGAAAATCTAAGAACAGAACACAAAAGCTCTTAGATTTTAGCATGGGGAACCAAAACTCATTTACTATATAATTCAGATTAATAAGACTCCTTTGTTATAAGTACAAACAATTTACTTATACTCTCCGTGACTCACCAATTCAAAGTGAACATAATACCATGAATTGAATTCAATGGCCATAATTACTCTTTGAATTTTTCAGTAAAGTGTACGAACACTACCATGTTAAAGCCTAGACTAAAACAAGTATAACTACATAAAATGGCTTGCTTCTAGCGACTTGCCAGCAACCCGTCTTCTAAACTTCGTTTTGCCTCATTTTCTTGATAGAATTCTGAAAACCTGACTACTTGATCCGTAAAATTTTAGTATTCAAAATCTTTCAAATTTATATATTTGACATCTTAACTAAATTCCTAAATATATTAGTTTAAATTCATTATTTTTGTCAATTAATTTGTCAATTAAAAATATAAACCTAACAAAATGGATAAGTGACAACAACCAAACACCCCCCCACTACTGTTACATTTACCTTATTCCTTTCTCTTTCTAAGTTTTTGTTTGTTTTCGATTTTTCTTTTTTTTTTAATATAATTGTTGCAATGATAAAATTTAAACAACGGATTAACTTTATCTTTGCCCTCTTACTTTGCTATAGGTCACTTTCCCCTCTCAATTTAACCTAGCTACCTCAAGTTTACTCAGATTCTCCAAGTTTTTACCCTCACTTCCAACAAATACTCAAATGCTTTTTCCAATCTACCTTTGATGCATTTGTCACAAAACGGAGAGAAAAGAAATTCTACCTTTGATGGTCCAAGTTCGCCAGTTACATGCACGTACTCTGCAACTCTTAAATATATAAATGCTGTATTATACAAAGTATAGAATACTATAATACGTAGCATGCATGTTATTAAGTAAAATTAAAATCAAGCACTTTCTTTCTATTAAACCTTGTTTGGTTCAATTTTAGCGCTGTTTTGGTTGTGTCCTACCTTTACCACATCATGCGGTTTACAGGAGATCCCAGAGGCACATGGAATCCTCGAAAATTTATTTATTGTTTTATAACTTTGAAAAAGGAACCCCAAGAGCAAACCCAAAAAAAAAAAAAAAACATAAACTTTGAAATAAATTTTGACACATATCACTCTAGCTAGAAATTAGTTGGGTGATTGATCAAAATTTGTGAAAATTAGGAAAAATTGGTAAAAAATAAAGAAAATTGATAAAAATTAAAAATGTTATTGGTGGAGAAAGTTGAAAAGTTGGAGAAAATTAGTAAAAGTTTATTTGTTTTTTTTTTTTTTTTTTTTGGTGGGCATAAGTTTGAGTTTCTTCCTTTAATTTTTTGTCTCATGTTTTTTTTTTTAATCAAAATTTTGATTTTTTTTTTTTTTTTTGGTGTGCTTTCATTAGCTTTTAAGTATCTTATTATAAGAACCTAGAATTTTTGAAAATATATTTTAAATTTATTTTATTATAAATTCAAATTTTATTACTTTATTTTATTTTATTTATATGTTGTGTTATTTAATATTGTGCTAGTTTAATAAGATTAATTTATGTACATAACTATAATTATGTACCTATGTACATATATGTTTGTGCTGAGAATATTTTGATTGGTTGAGAGTAACATGACTTTCTATTAGTCAAGTGAGAAGGCAAATTCTATGTAACATCCAATATTTATTTTTGACTATTTATGTGTTATATTGGGCTAATAAAATAATTATTATGAGATTGAGTTGATTTATTTTATTTTTCTTGGACCGAGTTTGACCTGAATTGGTAATTGATTGGACAATTGGATTAAGGGCCTAGCTCATTTTTTCTTTCCTTCTTTCCTTTACCTTTCTCTTTCTTTTTCTTTTCTTTGGTTTTTGCTTGGTTCCCAAAGAACGAAGGAAGAGAGAGAAAAGAGAGAGGAGAGAGAGGCTAGAGAGAGAGAGGCTAGAATCGAGAAAAAAAATTGACAGATCTAGATAGTATTCGACGCCGTGATCGTCATGGTGACGTTCATTTTTGGTGATTTGGCCCAAGGTAAGAGAAATCGACTTTTGAAGGTTGAGAGCTCAACTAGTATTTTCCGTTTTTCTTCTTTTCTCTTCGAATTTGAGGTAGGGAGGATTTATATTCGTGCTCTAGATGTTATTAGATGATTTTGATATATATATATATATATGCTTGATTGGGTTGACTATCCTGAGATTGGTGTGTATATATATATATATATATGTAAAGTCTTGTGGCAAATCCAATCAAAATCTTAGTTAAATTAGGAATGCTATTCAAGTTTCCTAAAGTGATGCAAATTGAAGATTTGAAGAATTCTAAACAATTAAGGAGATAAAATGAATCAAGTTGACCAAGATTTTGAAGAATTCTAATTGGTGTGAAGGATTACAAAACCTAATGGAATTCGGACGCAGCCTTCTGGAACATGAATGGAATTCCAGTGTACCTCGCAGGCACGGCGCGGGGAGCGCGCGGGTGCGCCCCAACCACGCAGGCATACCGCAGGGAGCGCGCGGCTGCGCCAAGCTGTTCCAGAAATTCCAGTGAGGTCCGCAGGCTGGAGGATGGGAGTGCGAGGGTGCGCCAGTGTTATTTTCTAAAGCATAAAAATTCCAGTGCAGGTCGCAGGCAGGAGGATGGGAGCGCGAAGGATCGAGTTATGAATATTTTGTTCGGATTCAATTTCCTATTTTGCCAAACTAGGGCAACTTTGTAATCCTATATATGTGAAACCAACTCTGTTATTGTAAGGAGGTGGGAGAACATATTGTAGGGACCTAGAGAAAGAGTCTTTGAGGATTGAGAGCTTTCATGTTCTTTCTCTAAATTTATCTTGTATTTTCTTTTCACTTTCTGTGTGAGGCAGAAAGCCTACTTGTAGGGTTTATCGAGTGATTCGAGCAAGAGTGACAAAAGGATTCGTGCGAGTGATTCGTAGAGAGTCTGAGTAGAGTCTTGTAACCCGTTGATAGTGGGATTGTAAATAGAGGTTTTTCTCCCTGTGATAGGGTTTCCTCGTTATTCTCTTGTGTGATTACTTTCACTGTGTGTGTGATTGTGTGGTTTGGAATTTTCAATTGGTATCAGAGCGGGTCACTCTAAGTTCTTGAGTGAAGATCTTCATCCAAACCAATGGATCCACCACGTGAAGGAGGCTCAAGCACCAGACCCCCTTGGTTTGACGGTTCAAATTATTCATACTGGAAGGTACGAATGCAAGCTTTCCTTTTAGGAATGAATTACAAAGTCTGGATGTCAATAGTTCAAGGATGGGATGAACCGACTTATGATGTTGATGGAAAAATCGAACAAAAGTCAATTCAGACGTGGACTAAAGCTGAGCAAGAGAGTTTGGAGTGGAACTTCAAAGCCTTGAGTGCCATATTTTCTGCAGTTTGCCCTAATGAATTCTGCCGCATCTCCAGTTGTACGAGTGCCCGAAAAGCATGGTTAATTCTGCAAAGTACACACGAAGGGAACGAACAAGTCAAAACCAGCAAGCTTCAAAAACTCACTTCTGAGTTTGAGGGAATAAGGATGAATGAAGACGAAAAGGTTTGATGACTTTTACGTCCGGCTCAGTCACATTGTTAATTCATGCCACAACCTTGGAGAACCTATTCCAGAATACAAAGTGGTACGTAAAATTTTACGTTCTCTTCCACGAGTGTTTGATTCTAAAGTCACAGCAATAGAAGAAGTCAGAGATGTGAACTCCATGAGAATAGAAGACCTTGTGGGATCCTTGCAAACGTTTGAAGCAAATATGGTGAAACCTCGCAAAGCGTCAAAAGGTATTGCTCTAAAGACAGTGGAAGAAGAAAGTGATGAAGAGGAGTCGGATAAAGAAATGGCGCCTGTGGCTAAACGATTCGTGAGATATATGAGGAAGAAGGGTTTATTTAATAAGAATAACAAGAATAAGCCACAATCTCAAGAAAAAGGAAAGAAAATCAAGAAGATTGAATCTGGGGAAGAAAACAAGAAGAACAAGGTCAAGTGTTTTGAGTGTCACGGATATGGACATTTTGCTCAAGACTGTGCAAACAAAAAGATGAAAAAGAAGCAAGTCAAAGTCATGAACGTTACATTAGATGATGAATCCAGTTCAGATGAATCATCTTCATCAGCAGCCTCAAACGATGAAGGTAATTTTGTTGCTTTTATGGCGTCTCACTCTTCGTCTGCAGGAACAGCTTCTGGATCTCAAAGCGACACTGATATATCAAATCATGAAGATGATGACTCTGAGGACGAATTCAACAATGATTTGCAAGTAGCATATGATGCTTTAATTGTTGAATACAGTAAGGTGAAGAAACAAAGACAAGCCCAACATACCCGCAACAGTAAACTCCGAAGTGAACGAGATTCCTTGAAGACAGAGAATGAAAAACTCACAGGTAAAATATCTATTTTGGAATCTGACAAAACTTCTCAGTCTCATAGTGCAGAAAAGTTCAAAGAAAAACTTGAAGAAAAGAATAAAAAGATTGATGAATTGGAGAAATCTGTTGAAGAACTTCAGGATGAGGTCAGTAAGCTGAAAGAAAAGATCAAGAGTGATGAGAAGATAATTGAAAGAATGAACTCCAGTTCACAAAAACTTGAAGAAATTTGGAGCCAACAACGAACACATGGAGACAAAACAAGCTTAGGCTACACTGGAGGGAAAAATACAATTGTTTCATCATCATCAGCGCCTTCAGTAGTAGAAGAGGTTGTTTCAAAACCTGCAGCCAATCCCAAGACCTTCCATAAGTCTATTGCACCACCAAAGAAGAGTTTTGAAAAGAATAAACACTATCAGCATTCTCCTCACATAGTGAAAGGTATGCATTTTGCTAGATCCCAATCCCTTGTACCTGTTTGTCACCATTGTGGAATCAAAGGTCATATACGCCCAAACTGTCACAAACTCTATGGTCTTCCTTTAAACCATGTTAAAAATTTTTCAAAAACCCGGAGCCTAGAGTCCCTGTGAAGAATAAATTTCAAGTGTTTTCAAAATTTTCAGAAGATTGTTACAAAAACTCACGTTCTTTTCAAAAACAAAACAGTCAAATATTTCGAAGAGGTACAAATTTCAAATTTGTTGAGAAAAAGAATTTTCATAAAAGTCAAAAACGTGAGGAAAAACCTGTTAAGACAACTGGTATTAAAACTAGAGCTATTTGGGTTAGAAAGTCAGATTTAAATTGTTTTGTTTCACAAAATGCCCTTCGCTTTGAGTCTCTAAGAAAATCTGTAGGCATTTGTACACACCATTGAAATCTAAAAGATAAGTTAGAAGTTCATTGATTAAGTTGAAAATATTTTATGACTTCTATACTGTTACCTGTACATTAAATCTTCAAAATTCATCGATTTCAATGAGTTCATAATTTTTGCATTCCTTGTAAATTGATACGAAGTGTTTTGGTGATTTTTGTCATAATTTTGAAGTGCTTCCTATTACACTTGACTGTACATGCATATATCTCTTTCTCTTCTTTTCCACGAATCAAGGGTTATTGTTTGATGTGTTTAAAAAATGTTGAGGAGCCTGATATGTGCATATCAAAGTTATGCATCATATAAAAAAAAAAAAAAAACAAACAAACAAACAAACTTGGAAAGGGCTACCGGTGGGACCAGTGAGAAGCCCCTTAATGACTCGTTGATTGTTAAGGAATAGCTACCTGCCCATAAGCGTGTGAAAGCCGCCAAGTGTTTAAAAAAAAAAATAAAAAAAAAAAGGAAGATTGGCTCTCAATTCATTTGGTACATCAAATTTAACTTTTTGAGTCTATGATTTGTTTGAGGGGGAGCCTATATGTATATTATAGTAAAAAACTCACACGTGCACAAGCATTTGTTCAATTTTATGACTTATTTCACCTCACGACACAGAATTGAAAATTTTCTTGGAAAATCAAAATGTGAATCTTTGAATTTATGAAGGGTGCGAGATTGATGTACATGCATTGGCATAGTGGAATTAAAATTTTTTTTAACATTTTTTAGTGAATTCTTCTACTATCTCTTTTTAGTTTTGATTGTCTGTGTCCAAATCTGCACTTACACATATTTTCCTAAGAGCCTCGTAGGCAGGGCGCAGGAGATCCTCCCTCACATTATTCTGATGTCACACTTAGAAGAGGTCGTGTCATGTATGCCATACTCATGGGTCTTCGGTTTGATCTTGCCCTATTTCTGTGCACTTGTCATTTCCATATCAAAAAGGGGGAGTCATTTTCAGTTATGTATGTAATATGTGAACGTGTTTCGGCTATGGCATGATATTTTATGTATAATGTGCTTTGGTAATGATATCATTGATCATTTCTATATTATTCCACATGGTGCCTTGATGTGTGTGTTCAGTACGTGCAGAATTTGAGCAGAATTTAAAATGCAGAATTTGAGCAGAATTTAAAATTTAACTTAAGTTTTGATATGGAATTGCCAAGGGGGAGATTGTAAAGTCTTGTGGCAAATCCAATCAAAATCTTAGTTAAATTAGGAATGCTATTCAAGTTTCCTAAAGTGATGCAAATTGAAGATTTGAAGAATTCTAAACAATTAAGGAGATAAAATGAATCAAGTTGACCAAGATTTTGAAGAATTCTAATTGGTGTGAAGGATTACAAAACCTAATGGAATTCGGACGCAGCCTTCTGGAACATGAATGGAATTCCAGTGTACCTCGCAGGCACGGCGCGGGGAGCGCGCGGGTGCGCCCCAAGCACGCAGGCAGCCCGAAGGGAGCGTGCGGGTGCGCCAAGGTGTCTCAGAAATTCCAGTGAGGTCCGCAGGCTGGAGGATGGGAGTGCGAGGGTGCGCCAGTGTTATTTTCTAAAGCATAAAAATTCCAGTGCAGGTCGCAGGCAGGAGGATGGGAGCGCGAAGGATCGAGTTATGAATATTTTGTTCGGATTCAATTTCCTATTTTGCCAAACTAGGGCAACTTTGTAATCCTATATATATGTGAAACCAACTCTGTTATTGTAAGGAGGTGGGAGAACATATTGTAGGGACCTAGAGAAAGAGTCTTTGAGGATTGAGAGCTTTCATGTTCTTTCTCTAAATTTATCTTGTATTTTCTTTTCACTTTCTGTGTGAGGCAGAAAGCCTACTTGTAGGGTTTATCGAGTGATTCGAGCAAGAGTGACAAAAGGATTCGTGCGAGTGATTCGTAGAGAGTCTGAGTAGAGTCTTGTAACCCGTTGATAGTGGGATTGTAAATAGAGGTTTTTCTCCCTGTGATAGGGTTTCCTCGTTATTCTCTTGTGTGATTACTTTCACTGTGTGTGTGATTGTGTGGTTTGGAATTTTCAATATATATATATGAATGTGTGTATATATGCATATCAATGTTGAAATCTCATATTGTTTTCAGTTATCATTAAGGTAAATGCTAGATAAACATGTTTTTGAGATGTTTACATGTTTATATATGATTGATTGTTGATATCATGGCTTGAAGGGATGATTTGGGGATGTTTTAGTTCAGAGTCTATTAGAGATGAACTAGAAAAATAGGTTTTGGACACTGTTGTTCGGACGGGGTTCCAGACAACCCATTATCCACACAAGGGTCTGGACAGGAGTTTGGATAGCCTATTGTTCGAATGGGGTTCTAGACAACAGAATGTTGAGGCTTTCAAATCTTTTATATTTTAAGTTTTAAATCATTGATTATTACCCAGGACCTTTACATATTGATTTTAAATAATTTAATGGACCCTAACTCATCATCAAGCTTAATGAAAATGTATTTTTATATTGAAATGATATTTATTTACATGATTGAGCATATCATATGCATCGAACTGGGGTAGCATCATCTAATTTATGTTGTGATTATTGATTGATCGAGAGTACCATATTTATATTGTGACGTCCTAAGGTACGGGTTATATATTAGACAGGATTCATGATTTGAGAAAATGAGATTTTAAAAATATCAGATGATCCCTGATCAATATATATGACTATAGTTTAATTATTAGAACTGGGACGTTAATCTTGAGATGTTATTCATATTAACTCCTGCTTGAGTTAAACAAATGCTTGACTAAAGGTGTAACACGGTTCCCTAGCAGAAGGTGTAACACGATTTCTATGAGTCTTAGCTGATTGGAGGTGTAACATGGTTCCTCAACTACTATTTATATTGATTTCTTGCTTGAGCTAAGTAGATGCTTGACTAGGAGTGTAACACGGTTCCCTACCACAAGGGTTAAGGGGTGTAACATAGTACCCCCGAGTCTTACACCAGTGGAGGTGTAACACGGTTTTCCACTTATGATTGTATCTTACTTAAGGAAAGTAGATGCCTGACTAGATGTATAACACAATCCCCTAGTAGAAGGGTCAGGCAGTGTAACATGGTTTTTCACTCAGTTTATATATATATTGAGATATATGTTGGCCGTAAGTGTAAACGGTGCGGTTGGTGACTCTATATACTTTGTTAAGTGTCACTCGTCCCATAATAAGGTTGGGGGTAGATGGAGATTAGAGAATATGCATTGGCATTACATTCTATCATCTCCCATTGCATGAGATTGCATGAATTATTACTATGTGTTGAAATGTTGAGATATTGAGATAATGTGGTTATTACATTTATTGATGAGATATATGGAGTATTCTATTGATCATGAGTTTGCTCATAAAATAAGAGACGTAACTCAAAACTAGGGTGACTTGATTCCTGAGGTAGAATACGTAGGCAACTTAGACCTGAGTAGTTTAAGTTCGGTCTTAACTCTGGGTAATAATAATTGTATTTATTCTTCTTATTGATGATTTAGTTATTAATATTATAAATTTGTGCGACCTAAGGTGTGAGTTTGCTGTTCACATTTATGATGTTATTAATCTAAGAAAATATAAACATAATTACAATATATATTCTAACCGCACAGACCTTAGACGTAGTCATTGGAAATGAGGTTAAAATGGATTATGTTATTGACAAATTAATGGTGACATAATTAGATATTATTTTATGTGGGAATGAGTAATAATTTTGGGTATTTTGGTAACCTTAACTCAATATGAATTGATTTTGGATTGAATTTTATCATTTATTTTAGTTTTCACATTCCCACACCATCCTCCCGAACTATGAGGTTAGGGGCGTGACATTCTACTAGTAGAAAAAGGAGGTGTAGGCGTTATGGTAGGTGGAAGGAAGAGGTGAAACTTATTAGTGGAATTGGTGGCAGATCTAATGAGTGTTTGGGGAAGGCAAGAGGTAAGGCTTGTAGGAAAAGCTTTTTACAAAAGTTATGGGGGCATTTAGTTGGTCAAAACTAACCAAAACTTATCAATTTTTATCAAATTTTTATACTTTCTTCTAAGAAAATTTCACCATATATCACTTTTGTATCAAATTTTTGTACTTTTACTATACTTTTTGACGAAACTTTTTCGCTTTAAACACCCTCTATATAAATCCCTCCCTACATAACCCTCATTTTTTTCCCAGCTAAAAAGAAAAAAAAAGAACAAGAAAATCTGAATTAGAGAGAGAGAGAAATATATATATATATATATATAGAGAGAGAGAGAGAGAGAGTTATATATATACTCAAAGCCACCTAGAGTCTGAGTAATTTGTGTGAAGAAGAAAAAGAAAGATTTTCTTCTTGTGATAACCAGGGCGTGTTTGTGCCGAATCGGAGAGTAGCTTGGAGTGTGGATTGTCAAAGGTTTTTCATAGAGAAAGGACCAACTTGAGTTGGTATATTTGAAGCAATAGACACACCGATCTTTCAAAGTGTGTAACAAGGTAAGTGAAATTAGCGCATAAGGTTTTCTTTCTTATTTTTGTTTGTAAGTCATGTTGTTTGAATAGGTATGAGAGTTAGTTATATGAGTCATGTTACTATTATTTTGATTATGCATGCTTATTTGAATATGTACTTGAGTAGGAGGAATTGATCCATTGATCTTTTTTTTTTTTCTTTTTGTTATATGAAATTCTGAAAATTTCTACACCAGAACTAGTAAAAATTTTATAATTTTTTGAGTTAAAATGAATTTTATAAAAATTGTGAAAATTGACTATTTGGTTTAAATTGTTGCACTGGCACCAGTCTAGGTTTTGGCATAAACGGTAGACATAGATGCTGAATTAATTTTAAAAAATTTTATACATAAAACTAAACATGTTAAAGAGTCTACAGCCAAATCTTTATAATTTTTAAAGTAAAAATTAATTTTATAAAAATAGTAAAATTTGACTATTTGGTTTGCATTGATGCACTAACACCAATTTGGTTTTTACTACAAAAGGTACATATAGAAGTTGACTTAATTTTTGAAATTTTTACATGATAAACTAGACATATGAATGAGTCTCTTGTAAAAATTTCACAAATTTCAGATTGAAAATGAATTTTATAAAAATCTTGAAAATGGGCTGTTTTATGTGGTCTTAAACAGAAACACCCATTTAGTTTTTCTTAAAATCTGTATTAATTGGCTATAAAAATGAATTCTAAATTTTATTTTTATGAAACTAGAGTTAGTTACGAGCATTTTAGATTTTTGAATTAACTAAAAATATTTTATATTTTATTTTACATGAATCATCAAAATTTATGTTCTACATCTTTCTTTATCAACACATGCTTCATATTAAATTTTATTTATCAAGCTAATTATATATATTCTTGAATATGGTTGCAGGAGATTTCATTTGGTATATTTTATAATGAGAATAATATTTACAGAGGGGCAACATGAAACTTAAACCTGAAATATATTTACAGTTCATAAAACTTATAAAATAAAGGGAAGAACACAAGGAACCTAATTTAATGATTTATCCTGTATATGTTGTGATGATTATAAGATTTGATTTTAATATTTGGAGTCATTTAGGGTATTAGAAAGAGTGGATTCTAGAACTCAAAGGCCAAAGACCCTAAAACCTGCGTGAGGTGGTTTAACACAGCCTGTGAGCTAAAAACTTACAAAGTATATACATGGTTTGCATTAGCGTATATTTAGCTTACTAAGGTAAGATTTGATAGACTAAGACTATGAGATCAAGGCTATCGATAAACTAAGATTGAGGGACCAGGGCTATCATTGATAGACTGGGACTGAAAAACTAGGACTATTTGTATACTTGGGACTTTGGGACCATTTGTATCCCACAACTGAGGTCTGAGGATTTGATTTGATAGACTAGGACTATGAGATCAGGGCTATTTGGATGATTTGGGTTTAGTTCTGTGGTCACAGACCAACCTTGGGAAGTACTTGACCCATAGTGTGATATTGTGTGTTGTGATTAAGATGATGGTTATTATTTAGCATGAAACTGTGGATTTATGGCTAAGTAGCTGTTTGATTTAAAATAGTACGATGAATATGGACACGATGATATTATTGTGATATGGTTCAGATGTTTACTTAATTATTGTTAATTAAGTACTGTTTACCTTGTATCATTAATCATTAAGAATTATACTCTTATATAATTTATACTGAGCACATGTGGTTTAGTGTTCAATCCCTTACAACTGATCTTGTAGGGGCAGATGCTTGTGATGGACTAGTGAGATAAAATAACTAGTCTTTATCTATTTTGGTTTCATTTTATGTGCGTTGAATGTATTTTGGATATTGGTTTGGGCCCGATTTGTAGCGTATAGTTTTGTAACCCTTTTGTGGTAGTTTGTTAGACCTTTGGATATTCTGATGTTGAATATCAATTTATTTATCGCTTCCACTTTAATTAGTGTTTGATGTATGATGATTTGTGATTATTTGTGAGTTTAGTCCCCATGTCCCGAGTTGTGGATTTCGGGGCCTGACACTTATTCATAGATTTTTTTAATTTTTTTAAATGAAGGAACTTATGTACAAGGCAAATAAATTTATTATTTTGCCTCACAAATGGGTTTTCTTATTTCTAATTTCTCTTTTAGAAACTATGAATAGCAAACTTAAAATCTAAAAATAAATTAATAAATAAATCAAAACAAAAATCAAATTTTTGTAAAAGAAAAAAAAGAAATTATATCAGATAAAAAATGCAGCTGAAAAAATTCGATTTATAAGCAAAAAGAACCGACTATTACCAAACGAAATGAAATCAAAACAATTAGTGACACGTCGGGAGATATATATATTTTGTAAGAAGAACATTTTTGATACTTGATTTTACTAAGAGAAATGTTTAATATAATTTACTTTTTGTTTCCATAGCACTCATCCATACTCATAATGAATAGTATATTTTGAGGAATTGTCTCATTTTTTTTAATCTTTTTTCATTGCTCATTTAATAGATAATATATATAAATTTTGTGATTCATACTCATAAATTATACTTAATATTCATTAGTAGCACACATATATTATACAAATGTTTTTGAAATATTAAATAATTTTTTGGTATATTTTAAAGTATAAAAAATTAAAATTAAAATGCATTTAACTTTATCCTTTTACAGTAATAGAAAGATATTCTAAATTAACTATTGCTTTAAAAAAATATCAAATACATAGTATTTTCATTTTTATTGTATGGGGTTCAATATTACATGCTTTGCCCATAAATAGTATGAAAGAAGGGAGACTAACATTATTTGTGATTTAGTTTTTTTAAATGAATTTAAATAAACAAATCGAATTCAATCCGAAACTTATCCATCAACAAGCGGCTGCATTCATTTACAACTTAAAACTTGGTGCAAACAAGAAAAAACAAATAGTTCAATTACTCTTACCGTACAATTATTTTACACTTTTCATCACTTTTGTTTTTACTGTTAATTTTTAAATGAAAGATATTATCTTATAATTATAATAATTTTAAACAAAATGTACTCGTGACTATGAGTAATTAGCCGTATAACTTAATTAAATAGTAACTTGTACGGAAAAAAGAACGGTAAATGTGAATTAAACCAAAAGCAAAAGTGACGAATGGGGGCCAAGATGATTAAGAGGGGCAAAAGCGAGATTTGCCCCCAACACATCCAAAACCACACAAGTGGATACGAGCGCATAAGTGGACATGAATCAACTCAAGTGGTCCCAAACCCTAATGCAATGCCGATAGTGGACTGATCGATCTTACGTCATCATAGTGACCTAATCGAGTCGAATTGATGCATGCCACGTGGTACCCGATGCATCTTCATTGTATACCTCCACGAAAGCGTACGCGAAGGTGCAAACCCAAAGAAAAAAAAAAAAAAAAAAAAAAAAAAAAGAACACTACTATTTATTTAATATTAAATGAAGGCACGCCTAGCTTTGCAGGGTCTCTTGTTCCTCTTCCTCTCTCCTTTTTAACACTTCCCCCTAGCCTACTAATTTACTTTCAGTTTCAGGTCCCCCCCGCCCCCCCAAACAAGCAATGGACGACAACAGCTATCCCCCAGACCCTGACCCTAATCACACTCAATTTTTCGATGCCCCACCAGAATTTGAGCTCTCCGATTACCTTGTGCTTGAAGAATTTGGCTCTGAGGAGGATCTCTTGTCGCAATATACGTTTTCCTCCGACAATGTTACCGGCGGCTCCATCGAATCCCGCGGTGCAACTTCAAGAGCTATTAATAACATGCAAGTGATGATATATACAAACCCACATAGATTTATATATATATATATATGTAATCTATGCCAGAATTTATATATAGGGGAAAAGATATTCTATTAAAAAAATTCTTTTAGAATTTTACAATTTCCCCGCAGTAATTATGATTATTTTTTTTATTAGTACAACATTGCTCTATTTATATAAGGCGTCAGTACAAAAAATATATATATTTAATTGTTTTGTTACTTGTTTTACTTCGTAGAAATTGTAGAAATGGGGGGAGGAGAAACAAGGCAGATCATGCAGGGTCGAGGGTTGCATTCAGAACAAAGTCGGAGTTGGAGATCATGGATGATGGATTCAAATGGAGGAAATATGGAAAGAAGATGGTTAAGAACAACCCAAATCCAAGGTAAATCATAAATGCTTGTAATATATATGTACTAATATATATATTTATATATTTTAATCTTTGTGATTATTTTATTTATTTATTTATTTTCATAACTTTTTCATCATGATGAAAGCTGAGATATTGAATCATGGGTTGTTGCATACAAAACAAATTGGTGTCTTTTGAATTTTGGATTGTCCTAATACACTGATGAGATCTGCTGCAGTAGCCAGGTCTGATTTAATAAATTGTATGGTACTGTCAATTAATAACACTCACTGACAAAAAGATATCTGTACATGTGTGTGTGTGTATATAACTAATCAACTTCTCGGGAAGTAGCTCTCTCTTCACATTCCCAACTACCACAACAGCCTCCATACATATATATATCTTTGTAGTACGTGTATATCTTTGTTGCTTTTTTTTTTTATTTTTTTTCTTTTTTTGAGAGGAGAATAATAACTTTGAAGATAATTTAACTAGTAAAATTTTAAATTTATTTTTTAGTGGTCACTATTTCTAGTATTCTTAGAACTATTGGAGGTTTATTTAATTATTAACTTCAAAGATTTTAAGAATTAGTTGAGTTGCGTACAAATTAACCCCAACAATTGAATTATTAAAAAAAAAAGGAAAATAATTGTAATTGCTACATTGATATATATATATATATATATCACATATAGTTCTTAATTTATACTGAAGTTTGGTTTCTAAAGACACAGATTGGCGCACTTGAGAATAGGCTCTAGTTAGTTGAATAGCCATTGGGTATAAAACAAAATATTATCATAAAATAATAGATGTAGTTAACACTCAATATATATACCGTGTGGCTTGCGCCTTTCCAACCTTAGTTGGTCCAGCCATCTTCAACATCAAATATTATCATATAAATGTTATAAGCACACATATATATAACACACTCCTAGCTACATTCACCTAGTTGTGCTTTTCCAATGATGGTGATTTGGTCCCAGCAAGGAAGAGGACAAGCCATAAACAACATGCAACTTGCTCTACAAAATACAAGGCTTTCAATGTTGTAGCTCTATTCACTACCAGATTTGACACTCTTCCATTCCCCTTTAATCGGTATTGATGTGGAGGTGACAATGTCACATATCAGGTGGCCCTCTCTTGTACAATAGTGGTAGGCAACCTACGCTACGTGCCTACCCCAGCTGTAGTTGCAAGGAGTGATATATATATATATATATAATTACGATGAGCACATATATTAAAAAGTTAAGAGATGATCATTTTTCCATTTAGAAGTTCCTCCTTTGCAATATGGACTTTGGAGGTTGTGAATTCAATAATAGAAAGTAATGAGTTATTATTAATTAACAGTAAAATGCTCTGTTAATGAATGTTGATTTCTTTTTTTTTTCTTTTAATAAATAATTTTAATATATATTTTGAGAATATGTTTGAAGAAGTGCTTCATTTTGTTTTCCTTGGCCTTTATTCAGAAACAAATTAATTTCCTCCTAGCTATAATTTATAGTTGCTAGCTTAATTATATGATGATCACTTGCACTGAAAACCCAGTTAAATATAGTTATTATAATTAAGGCCTCTACATATCTGAAAATGTTTGTCATTCTCTCGTTAAGGGAGCTAGAGATTTGTCTTCCAAATTTCAAGAACAAATAGAGAAAATGACAAAAGCATGCATGGTCTGGAAAACTATATATATGTACATATATCTCAACGCTGCAAAATCAATGCTAGCTAGGAGTGGTAATCTAGAGCTGTTATTATGTGTATATATATAGTATAGCTAGCTGGTAATGTACAGTATTAATGAGGAAGACCTGTACTAGCACCCATGAAAGTAAGGGCAAGTGGGAACCAAAGATGTGAGACCACCGAAAGAATTAAAACAAAATTAAAAGGCATCAAAAGTGAGAAAAGTTGCTTAATATGTTATAGAGAATCTGAGGCATGCCAAAGAAGAGAGAGAGAGAGAGAGAGAGAGAGAGAGGGAGAGAGGGGACAACAAGGAAAGGGAAGCTCTACGGATGATATCACTGGAATAGTCAAGTTTCATAATTAACCTTATCATCCAAAGGCAATAATTAATAATATTGAAGCATGCCTTTTCTGATAAATAGATCTATATAAATATACATATATATCCAAACACAACACAAGTGATCAACCTTAATTATTCAAAGAATAAAAAAAAATAAAATAAAACTTATGTGGGGGACCATATCATGAACAAGGTTCTGAATTAGGCCTTTCACTGTTATCAATTAATAAATGAAAGCATCAAGTGGATGTTTGAATAAACTTCCTATCATTGAGTGAGGATTACAATGTATAGGCCGGGCAATTGTGACTTTAAGGCCCATTCTGGGACTCTCATGTTTAAACTAAACAGATCCCACCTATTACATTTGACCCACTCGTAATTAACTAAATTAGAAAACGGAAAATTGTATCCAAGTCATACTTAGTAATCTTTTAAAGTTATTAGTCACACTCAAAAAAAAGTATTGCTTTTAAGTCACATTAATGTGAAAAGTTTTGTATTTAAGTCATACTTTTGAGTGGGTCCCACGAGTTTGTTTTGAATATAATTTATAATATGACTTAAATGCCCTTTTTCTATAATTAACTGAGATGGAGTTGCCGAAAATTATGGAACCGAAAATCACGTTTTCCCTTTTTGTTTCATTCCTTATCAATTGCGTAAATATATAGTGAGATAAAAATCTGTTAAAGGATTATATACGAAGGAATACACACGGATTACGCGAGTTTGTGCTGTGAGATTAACGTCGATCGAATGAATATATACAGATTTGGATCACGTATTTAAACACATGACTGCGGTACTGTTTTTTTTAGGATGCATGCTCGTTCAAAAACAGTACCGCATTCAAAAACAGTACCGCATGACTCTATCATACAAACATCATATGTAAATACAAAAAATAGTTCACATATCAAACGAATAATCGACAGTACCGCATGTATGACAGTATCACATGTCTGCGGTACTGTTTTTTTTAGGATGCATGCTCGTTCAAAAACAGTACCGCACGACTATATCATGCAAATATCACATGTAAACACAAAAATAGTTCACATATCAAATGAATGACCGACAGTACCGCATGTGTGACAGTACCGCATGTGTCTGCGGTACTGTTTTTTTCAGGATGCAAGCTCGTTCAAAAACAGTACCGCATGACTCTATCATGCAAACATCACATGTAAACACAAAAATAGTTCACATATCAAACGAATAACCGACAGTACCGCATGTGTAACAGTACCACATGTCCGCGGTACTGTTTTTTTTAGGATGCATGCTCGTTCAAAAACAGTACCGCATGACTATATCATGCAAACATCACATGTAAACACAAAAATAGTTCACATATCAAACGAATAACCGACAGTACCGCATGTGTGACAGTACCACATGTCTGCGGTACTGTTTTTTTTAGGATGCATGCTCGTTCAAAAACAGTACCGCACGACTCTATCATGCAAACATCACATGTAAACACAAAAATAGTTCACATATCAAACGAATAACCGACAGTACCGCATGTGTGACAGTACCACATGTCTGCGGTACTGTTTTTTTTAGGATGTATGCTCGTTCAAAAACAGTACCGCACGACTCTATCATGCAAATATCACATGTAAACACAAAAATAGTTCACATATCAAACGAATGACCGACAGTACCGCATGTGTGACAGTACCACATGTCTGCGGTACTGTTTTTTTTAGGATGCATGCTCGTTCAAAAACAGTACCGCATGACTCTATCATGCAAACATCACATGTAAACACAAAAATAGTTCACATATCAAACGAATAACCGACAGTACCGCATGTGTGACAGTACCACATGTCTGCGGTACTGTTTTTTTTTAGGATGCATGCTTGTTCAAAAACAGTACCGCACGACTCTATCATGCAAACATCACATGTAAACACAAAAATAGTTCACATATCAAACGAATGGCCGACAGTACCGCATGTGTGACAGTACCACATGTCTGCGGTACTGTTTTTTTTAGGATGCATGCTCGTTCAAAAACAGTACCGCATGACTATATCATGCAAAGAATGGTGCTGTTTTAATGAGGTACTGTTTTTTTATGTGGTACTGTTTTATTATGTGGTACTGTTTTTATGCGGTACTATTTTTATGCGATAATGTTTTATTATGTGGTATTATTTTTTATGCGGTATTGTTTTATTATGTGGTACTGTTTTCCTTAATAGTTTTGATTTTGTTTCCAAAAATCAGTTTTGCTTATTTTGTAAAGAAGATGGAAAGTCGCGGAATTAGGTTTTTCTCAAACAGTTTTGATTTTGTTTCCAAAATCAGTTTTACTTGCTTTATAAAGAAGATGGAAAGTCACGGAAGTTATGAGTAAAGTGTGCACTATTTTCGGATAAAACTGGCAGTTTTGAAATGTAGTGAAAAACGCGTGATATCCTTTTTGGTCTTTTTGTTGCAAGTGTGACTTATTCACAAATAAGATTTTTGGGTATGACTTAAATGTTTATAAGTTCATAAATAGTGACCGGCCTCCAAAAATCCCATTAGAAAAGCACTCTTGATTTAAAACATAGAATGGCCGCGTGTTTATATGTCACCCATGTTGATTACGCCCATGCATCCAAATTGGCTATGTATAGTGATTATGAGCTTAGATATAAGAGGCTTCAGCATTCTTAGGTACGGAGAGGATCAGATTAATTCAATAATTTTACTGTTGTTCTAAAATCATCCTTTTTATAGTAAGAACATTCACGCACGTGCGTGTATGTGTGTCTATATATACATATATATATATCACCCTAATCATATAGAATTTTTATTGCTAATGTTTCTCTTCAAATATTCTTTGACGAGTGAATGCACATACGTCATGGTGATTGTCAATATACCATTCTCATAGAGAGGATAACAAATGTAAGCATGATTGCAGGAATTACTATAAATGTTCAACTGAAGGGTGCAATGTGAAGAAGAGGGTGGAAAGGGACAGGGAGGATCAGAGCTATGTGATAACAACATACGACGGAGTGCACAACCACGAGAGCCCTTGCGTGGTTTACTACAGCGACACACCCCTCATGGTGCCTCGCGGCTGGACATTGCAACCTCCTCCTCCTTCTTCCCAATCCTCTCCTTCATGATCAATGTAATAATTTCCTTTCTTGAAAATTAATTAGTGGTCTCTTTTTATTATGTAACGATCATGAGGTAGGAAATGCTACTGTTTTGTACGATATTATTGTGTAAACAATTGTCTCATATACATGCATACATACATACGTCCATTAGAACTTAAATTAATTTGAGTGGCAGTTCTTCCACGCTTGGAATGGAAAACTTCATATCTAGAAGAGTAGTTGACTCCACAATTTTTCCATGTCCAATTCCAGGTAAATTTCTCTTTCTCCGTGTGTTTTCTGTCTCTAATTTATAGTCTAGAACGTGGTGTACTCGGACTTTTGACAGAGAGAGCAATGGGATTGCCCTTCATGTTGTTGGCAGCAAACATTTGTAGAGGGAAAATAAAACGGAGGAAGCAAAATTACTTTTATATATATATATATATATATATATATTTATGATTAATTAAATAAAATTCTAATATTTTTTTATAAATATTTATTCAATTTCTTTGAATTTTCCTAATCATGCCCCAAAAAAAAAAAAAAAAGGTTTAAATAAATTTAACATTTTTGTATGTTATTTTACTTTTCTAATTTTTTTTCTTTTACATGTACAATATATTTTCCCCCCGCACTACCTTAAGGTTTAGACTAATTTGTAGAAGTTCCCTTCCCTTAATTTTAAAAAGGAAAAGGTTAAAATGCACTGATAATTTAGTATTACTTTAAAATTTTCAAGCGCAATGGAAAAAAAAAATAGTTTACACAAATTGAACCTAATAATTCTTTTTTGAATAAGGGACATTCTCCTAATGTACCATGTAATACTTTCATGAATAAAATCATTAAGTATAATAAAATATAATAATAATATATTTTTTCTTTTTAACCTAGAGCATCTCCAATAAAATTTTGATCAGCATTAAAAGATTGCATTCAGATCAACAAACTATGAAAAATATCTTAAGTACTTCTATTCTCTCTTAATCTTTTTGTTTTACGCCATTTCCCTCTTTTCTTAACAGGTAGCATTGTTTCTTTTCTACCTGTAAGCCCAATGTGATTCATTATTCTCCTAATCCTAACTTTTCTAAATGATAACTTGTAAATTATTCAATTTTAACTATGGGTACAAATGAATCGACCCAAACCAAATTGTTATTGTGTTTAGTCTCTCATTCGCTCGTTCATTGAGCAAAAGAAAGGTGATGTAGCATTGCAATGTTAGACATGTAAAGATTAGTGCAAAACTTATTTGTATGGGGGTAGGATCGTGGAATATGGTAAAATGTTATAGTCATGAATATATGTAACATGTGATATATATATTTTGGTGGTATAAAATATTTATATGATAAATTATATGCCTTGAATTTCCTCATCCTAACTTTTAGGAGAAAATTCTAGTAATGTACATAATAAATATCAAGTAGTAAAATGTTAAGATAGCAAGAGTTAAAATGCTAATAGCACTATTACTAATAATGCTTATATCTCTTTTAAGAGGACAACTAAATATAACTACATTGCAAAACGTGCATATGAATAAATGTTATTGCACATTCGTGATAGTGTATGTTTGGATTAATTTTTGTAACAAAAAAAGAAAGGGATAGAAATTCAAAATCATTCTTCATATTTATCTTATGATAGAAAATGAAAAGAAAAAATGATGAAATTTGAGAAATTAAAAGTAATTAAACTAAAAAAATTAATTTATGGATAAATAAAAATTTTTAATCTACTCAAGTAAAACTATGCATATAGAATTTTATTTTTTTCTATTTTTTCTACCATTTTCTTTATTCTCACTCAAAATACACCTTAATTGTGACTAGGTCTCATTAATAATTTTTTATCACTTCATTTGCATGTTTTGCAAGATGGAGCAGTTGTTTTATATTCTAATAATAAGATTTTGATTTTTATTGGGAAAAATTACAGAAATCACCTTATAGTTTACAGTAAATATCATTTTAGTACTTACAGTTTAATTGTAACAGTTAATCTCTATAGTTATGATTAAGTATCATTTTAATCCTTCCGTTAAATTTATTATCAAAAAATACCATGTATCAATAATATATGATAGACACATTACATTTTTTTGTTAATTTTTTTAACAATTATTAACAAAAAAAAGTAAAGTAAAATTTGATCATAATTTTAGGGATTGACTGTTACATTTAAAATTATATTAACTAAAGTGAAATTTATTATAAGCTATAGCAGTGTTTTTTTTTATAACTTATCCTTTTTGTCGTTTTATGCCGCTTGTTGTTTTTAAAAATTTAGACTTTTGTTTATTGGAAATTAAACCTTAAGGGAGAAAAATTGTGGGAGACAAAAGTAATTCATGTAATAAAGAAATTTAAAATTTTGAATTTAGGATATTTTGAACCGTTTAATTTACTCAGTGACTAAGATTATTTTTATTTTTTCCACTGTAGTTGTTTTTTTTGTTATTTCATATGAAAATGTACTCTTTTACTTTTCTTGTATTTTTTTAATACTTTTTACATAAAATTTTTTAAATTAATATTTTTAAAAATGTGTTAATATTTTTAATAAATAATAAAACTCTACACATTTATTAAACATGAGATTATTAATTTTTATAGATTATTTTTACAATTTCTCACGTAAATTTACCATGTAAATCTAAATTTAAATTATTTATACATTAAATTATATTCTCACACCTTTACGCATGTGCAAATTGCTAGTTTTGATTATTACTGGCGGGTTTGTAAATTTCTAATAAAACCAGATGATCTCATCTTTCCCATGCCTGACCGTCTGATCGTATTCAAGCAGGGGAGCTTAGAGGTACCCTGGCGGCACAAAGGGATGGTAAACCATATAAACTGCCATATTCACACTCTTTATTATGCATGAGCAACACGCCCCGCTCTCAGCTACTCCTTCTCTGGTTATCTGAGTTTCATCCTAGAATTGTTAGAACCCTCGCTACCCCATCTTTGTAAACAATTTGCCCATCCTTCAGCTTGCCTTATAGATCAGTGGTTAGGGATGTAAATCGAGCCAACCCAGCCCGACGCGGCCCGAGAATTCGGGTTGACCCGCCCCTAAGCCGCCCCACCCCAGCCGAACTTCGGGTTGGGCCAAAGGTCACACCACCCGCCCCTGACCCGCCCCAACCGACCTGGCCTTTTTTTAATATTTTTTATTTTTTAAAGAAAATAAAATAAAAAATAAAACTCAAACAAACACATTAAAATCATTATTGATAAAAATTAAAATTTATTACATAACAACCAATTACATAATTAACATAAATTTAAAATTACAATTTATAAATGTAAAATTATAAAAAAATAAATAAATGATATAGTAATTAATAAGTGCATCACTTCACGTCTTATACATCCCAACTAGGTTGTCACCTATAAGAGTAACTATCATTTGCAAATATTACTCTATCTATACATAATGATTAATTTATTATTCATCACTAGATCCACTAGCGTGTTCTTCTCTTTCACCTAAATACATTGCATCAAAATTAATGACAAGTTATTCTTTTTCGGCATCTTCCTGTTATTTATTTTCTGCAAGATATCAATCTTGTAAACACATCAAAGCTGCTACTATCGAAGGGCCCAATCGACTCCTGAATTGACTGATAACGCGTCCACTAGCACTAAATACTTGCTCGAATGCTACGGTAGAAACTAGAAATGCGAGTATATCACGAGCTAAAACTGAAAGAATTGAAAACTTTGATTGTCGTCTTTTCCACCAGTCTAAAAGACTGAAATCATCTTCATTTTCTATTGGAGGTGTACCGAGATAACGTTGGAGGTCAGACGAATTTGAACTTGCACTTGTACTTGTTGATGCATCTGTCTATTCGGATGTTATTCTTCTCCAAATGGACGTATTACCACCAAAGTCACGGTGAGAAGAGGACGTTGTGGCCATAGTTGATTAGACAGTTGTACGATTGCTATCATACCGACCCAATAGAGTTTGCATTTCCTGTTTAATTTGATATAATTGTTCTTGGGCACTTTCATGCCCATATATCATCTCTAATAATTGAAAGAAAAGATCTTCTTTATACCTAGGGTCTAAAATAGTAGCAACACCAAAATGTATGGGAAGTGGGTTAAAATATTTATTAAAATTTTCCTTCATTACAACGACCAAAGGAGCATAATAATCTTGGGCACCATATTTGTTAAAAATTTCATCAATAACCCCTAATTGATAAATAACAGTAGAAGAAATAGGATAATAAATTTCACAAAATATTTTAGTAGCAACATAAAAAATATGTAAAAAAATCTTTATAGAAAATTACATTTGCCCAATCAATTGGCTCAATACTATCTAATCCAATAGCTTGATTACTTAAAATAAATAAATCAGTTGTTTTTTGATATTTAATAGCAACTTTTAACATTATATAGGTTGAATTCCTTTTTATATTAATTTCTATTGGTAATTTTCTAGGTTTTAAACCAATTTGATTGCATATGCCAGCAAATAGACTAATTCTTTTTGGAGAGCTCATGACACAAACTACAGCTCTTTTTATTTTTACAATAGAAGATTCATAAATGTTCAATCCATCATTTACAATTAAATTAAGTATATGGGCACAACAATGACCGCGAAATAATGAACCATTTGCAGACAAAGCGTTAGCTAAATAATTAAAACAAACATCATTATATGAAGCATTATCTAAAGTAATAGAAAACATTTTTGTAGATAATTGCCACGATACAAGTTCATGCAAAATAAGTTCTCTTACGCTGAATCCAGTGAATGATCGTTCAACTAATTTAAATGAAATAATACGTTTATTTATTTTCTAATTTTCATCAATATAATGTGCAGTTATACAAAAATATTCAATATCTTGGCAAGATTTCCACATATCAGCGGTCAAGCAAACATTTCCTTCAAAATTAGTAAAATAAGTTCTTAATTCATCATTTTTTGATTCAAAATCTCGTAAAACTTTATTTTTTGAAGTATTTCTTGAAAAATCGCGATATTGTGGTATAAAACTTTTGCGAATAAATTCTTCAAAATGTCGATTTTCACTCATTGTAAATGGTTGCTTATCTTTAACAATATATCTAATTAAATTATTTTGTGTTCTTGTAGGGTCATAAGAAAAAATATTTAAATTACCCCTTTCATTACCTAATTGAGTTTGTGTTGTACCTGAAAAATATTGATTAATTAAACTATTAACGCGAGGATCGTGTTGGTGCCTTCTATTTAAATGTCTTTTTAAATGACTAGTTCCAGATGTAGTTCTACCATCTAATAAATCCCGACAAATAACGCATTTAGTCTTATGCATTCCATTATCACGTGAAATTCTAATAAAAAAATTCCATGCTTTTGAAGTGCCATGCTGGTGTTGGGCGTGACGGGAAGATGATGCACCAACATCACCAGCTGTGGTAGTAGGTGTTGGTATTTGTGATGATGCAAATTATTCCACTTGCTCTTGAGGGGGAAAGGATATTGAGTCTCCACCCTCCAAATCAAAAAAATGAGTGTCCCGTGGATCCATTTAGAAAAAATAATTTAATAAAAAAAATTAAATTACGCAAATTAAAAAAATGTATGTATGCAAATTAAAAAAAATAATTAAATACTAACTTGAAATAATTTGAAGCCTTGAATCACTTGATCTTGAAAGTTAAAATTTTGACTTCAAATTGACAAAATAGAATGCACTTGAACACAATTGAAGAGCACACTTGAGTATTGGTAGCTTGGTAGTGTAGAAATTTGAAGAGAAATTTTGTTAATTTTTTGTGAGGGTGAGTAAATGTGAGTGTGGGGTATTTATAATAGGAGAGGGTGGGGGAGTTTTGTAATTTTTTTAAAATTTATTTGTAATTAAAAAAAAATTTTAAACCGTTGATTTTGATCACCGTTCTGCACTGCAGAACGGCTTCTTCTACTGCCACTGCTGTGCTGGGCTGGGATCACTGGGCATAACCAAAAAAAAAAAAAAAAAAAATTTTTTTTTTGAACGTTCTGCCAAGCAGAACAGTCAAAACTCAAAAAGGGGGTCGAGGGCGGGGTAAGTAGGGGTGACTCGGGTTGGGCCGGGTCGACGGGCCGAGCCGAGGGCGACCCAAGCCCTTGTTAAGATTATCTTTGATTGTAATTATCTTTATTTCTTTCCTAATCTAGAATATTATATAGGCTTAATTGTAGGAATCTGTTGGCTTGATTATAGGAGTGTAGGTAGGAATCTGTTGGCTTGATTATAGGAGTCTTAAACATGTATAAATAGGTGCTTGTACAGATTGCAAAAGGCGAGAATGAAAAACAATCTCTGATTTGAACTTGGTATCAGAGCCAGTCCCAAAATCACTCTTCTTCCAAATTTTTTCTTTGAATCCTTAAACCATGAGCAAGTCTAATTCTGAAGTGTCTGGCACCAAATCTTCCCCCATTATTATTCAACATGAAGGTTCGTCATTTAATGCAGGAATTGTATTGAATGAGACCAACTATGATCTGTGGTCTCAAATGTTGGAGATGCACATTGCTGAGAAGGAGAAACTCTCCTTCATTCGCGGTACATCACCACCGCCGAAGGAGAAAGATGAAGGCTATGAAAAATGGTACGCAGACAATCAGAAGGTCAAAAGATGGTTGCTGATGTCTATGTCCCCAGAGATTATGAAGCGATACATTCGCTTACCCACCGCACGAGATATTTGGAAAGCTCTATCTAAAGCCTTTTATGATGGAGCGGATGAACTACTGGTTTTTTCCTTGAACCAGAGAGCTTTCTCTGCTAAACAAAATGGCAGACCACTCTCTATTTATTATGGAGAACTGACCGAAATCTTCAGTGAATTGGATCATCGTGATAAGGTGGTCATGGTGGACGAAACAGATATTGCATCTTATCAGAAATCACTTCAGCGACAAAGGGTGCACATCTTTCTCGCTGGATTGGAGGGTGATTTCGAGCAAGTGCGTGGTGAAATCTTGAGAAAGGATCCTATACCTGAGTTAGAAGAATGTTATGCCTTAGTCCGCCGTGAAGAGGTTCGGCGTGGAGTAATGAATGAGCAAGTGGAAAATTCGGAAAGCCTCCGCTATGGTGATTCGAAACCGGTCCACTCAAAATTTATCTTCTCAACACCAACAGGACCAAACGAAGTCCAGCCATCCTAAAAGTGCTACTAATGGTGACAAATCTTCCTATAAATGCACTCATTGTAATAAAGCAGGTCATACAAAAAGT
This sequence comes from Vitellaria paradoxa, assembly GCA_019916065.1. Lineage (NCBI taxonomy): Eukaryota > Viridiplantae > Streptophyta > Magnoliopsida > Ericales > Sapotaceae > Vitellaria > Vitellaria paradoxa. The sequence goes on from CM034233.1 coordinate 58,509,464, forward strand.
CGGTGCTATGAGCTTGTGGGGTTTCCCGAATGGTGGGATCATAATCGTGATTCAAGGAAGAAGAGTTCCAAGACAGTCTCCACCGCTGCGATTGTTCAAACAACAACAGAGAATGAAAAGGCTAGTCAACCTGCGGTTGGACACACCTTGGCATTAGCAGCAACTCCAGGTGATGGTGGTAAGGTTTTAAATATCTCTGAACCTGTTTCTAATAGTACATGGATAATTGATTCTGGTGCTTCAGACCATATGACATTTGATTCTAGACAAGTCTCACCACTTAAACCTTCCTCACAAAGTTTTGTCTCTACTGCCAACGGTACGTCAATCCCGGTTGTTGGGGAAGGATCCTTATCCCTCACTGGTACTCTAAAATTGGATTCGGTTTTGGTTGTTCCTTCTTTAGATTATAATCTTTTGTCCGTTTCTCAAATAACCAATGCTTTATCTTGTGTTGTGATTTTTTGGCCTGAATCTTGTGTGTTTAAGGACATTCAAACAAGGCAGACGATTGGTTGTGGTGTTAAGCGAGGGAAGCTGTATTATTTGGACTTGGTGTCAAAGAGCTCAACCAAGTTGCATCAAGCTTTGAAAGCGAGAGGCTCAGAGGGGGAGAAGACTAAAAAGAATAAAACTGAAATATGGCTATGGCATCGACGTCTGGGGCATGCATCCTTTGGTTACTTAAAAAAATTGTTTCCTAGTTTATTTGAGAAATGTGATGTTGCTAGTTTTAAGTGTGATGTTTGTGAACTGGCCAAGAGCCATCGTACTTCATTTCCGTTAAGTTTGAATAAAAGCCCACTACCTTTTATGATCATACACTCTGATGTTTGGGGCCCATCAAAATTTGCTACCTTGGATGGATCGCATTGGTTTGTTACTTTTATCGACAATTGTACAAGGATGACTTGGGTATGCTTAATGAAATCCAAAAGTGTCGTTAACTTGTTGTTTCAGAAATTTGATAGGATGATCCGTGGTCAGTATAATTCCCGGGTGCAAGTTCTCCGGAGTGACAATGGAGGTGAATATATGAGATGTGAATTGAAGCGGTATTTGGAAGCTCATGGGATCATTCATCAAACTACTTGTCCTGATACACCCCAGCAGAATGGGGTGGCGGAATGAAAAAATCGCCACTTGCTGGAGGTTGTACGTGCGTCATTAATAGAAGCACATATGCCTCTATCATGTTGGGGATATGCACTTACATCTGCCGCATATTTGATCAACCGAGTTCCTTCTAGCACCATTCATTTCAAGACCCCATTTCAAACTTTCTCTGAAGCAGTTACTGCCCCCACTGTCTCTAACTTACCACCCCATGTTTTTGGTTGTGTAGCATTTGTACATCTTCATAAACATCAGTGCAACAAGTTGACACCTCGAGCATTGCGATGTGTATTTCTAGGATATGCTGCTAACCAAAAGGGGTACCGATGTTATCATCCTCCAACTAAACAAATGTTTGTGACATTAGATGTGGTGTTTTATGAAGACTCTATGTATTATTCTCCTGAGTCTGAACGTCAAGAGGGGAACCAAAAAGAAGTTCAAAGGGAAGACTACGATTCTCTAGACTATGATCTTCTAATCCCTAAACCTGGCAATAGGAGTGTAAGTGAATTAGATCAGAATGATGGCAACCACAGAGATGGTGATGGCAACAATGGCGAGGAACACAGTCCAGAGAATATAAGGCAATACGAATCCCTTGCACCACAGGCACCACATCAATCGTTTGCTGAGGATGTTCCTGATTTAGAGTCTGAACCATCTAGAAAACAATTGCCACCACGTCAAACAAGAGGTATTCCTAAGCTCACATATGAACCCGAACTTTCTAGTAAAGTTAAATATCCCATAAGCCATTTTGTGTCTCACCATCGCTTGTCAGAATCAAATAAGTCATTTGTCAATCAATTATCTGTTGTATCTATTCCTAACAGTGTGCAGGAAGCCTTAGCTGACCCAAGGTGGAAAGCTGCTATGAATGAGGAAATGAAATCATTGCAACAGAATGACACTTGGGAACTTGTTGACCGTCCACTAGGGAAGAAACCAGTTGGATGTCGGTGGGTTTATACTGTGAAGCACAAAGCAGATGGCACTATTGAACGCTTCAAAGCAAGGCTGGTGGCGAAAGGTTACTCCCAAACCTATGGGATAGATTATACAGATACATTCGCACCGGTAGCTAAAATCAACACAGTGAGAGTCTTATTGTCCCTAGTTGCCAACTTGGATTGGCCGTTACAACAATTAGATGTGAAGAACGCCTTCCTACATGGCGAGTTGTCTGAAGAAGTTTACATGGATTTACAACCAGGTTGCATGATACCAGATGTACACTGCCAAAAGGTGTGCAAATTAAAAAAATCTCTGTATGGGTTGAAGCAGTCTCCGAGGGCCTGGTTCGGGAAGTTCACAAAATCCATGAGAGCATTTGGATACCATCAGAGTAATTCTGATCACACTTTATTCTTGAAAAAACAGGATAGTAAGATTACTGCACTTATTGTATACGTTGATGACATGGTGGTCACAGGAAATGATCTTGAAGAGAGGGCAGCTCTTCAGAATTACTTATCAAGCGAGTTCGAAATGAAAGACCTTGGTCAATTGAAATATTTTCTTGGGATCGAAGTGTCTCGGTCTAACAAAGGCATTTTTTTGTCTCAAAGGAAATATGCCTTAGATTTGTTGCAAGAATCTGGTATGTCAGCATGTCAACCTGCTGATACACCAGTTGAAGAAGGGTTGAAGTTGTGTGTTGAGGATAAACAGGTGCCTGTTGATAAAGGTAGATATCAGCGGCTTGTCGGTAGATTGATGTATTTAGCTCACACAAGGCCAGATCTTGCCTACGCATTGAGCATTGTGAGCCAATTTATGCATAATCCAGGGGAACAACATATGAAGGCTATTATGCGCATTTTAAGATATCTGAAGTCCGCTCCTGGCAAGGGTATACTCTTTACTAAAAATGCTGACTATCAGAACATAGATATCTATACTGACGCTGACTGGGCTGGAACGGTGGATGATAGACGATCTACCTCTGGATATTTCACCTTTGTAGGTGGTAATCTTGTTACGTGGAGAAGCAAAAAACAGAATGTTGTTGCTCGTTCAAGCGCGGAGGCTGAGTTCCGTGGTATGGCACTTGGAATATGTGAAGCGTTGTGGTTAAGACTGCTCTTAATGGATTTGGGCTTTCCACCAAAGCAATCGATACAACTTTATTGTGATAATAAAGCATCATGTGACATTGCTCGCAACCCGGTACAACATGATCGTACCAAGCATGTGGAAGTAGACAGATTTTTCATTAAGGAAAAATTGGATGAAAAAATTGTGGAGTTACCTCAAATTCGCTCAGCCGAACAGTTAGCTGATATCCTCACCAAAGCAGTGTCAAGTCGAGTGTTCTCAAGTTTTTTGGGTAAGTTGGGCATGAGTGATATCTATGCACTAACTTGAGGGGGAGTGTTAAGATTATCTTTGATTGTAATTATCTTTAATTCTTTCCTAATCTAGAATATTATATAGGCTTAATTGTAGGAATCTGTTGGCTTGATTATAGGAGTGTAGGTAGGAATCTGTTGGCTTAATTATAGGAGTCTTAAACATGTATAAATAGGTGCTTGTACAGATTGCAAAAGGCGAGAATGAAAAACAATCTCTGATTTGAACTGCCCTGACTTGGGGGAGGGAGGGGCGAGGTCGGGCCGTGCTCGTACGGAAGGTGGGCCGGGCCTGGGTCGGGTAGGGCCGACCCCGACCCATTTACATCCCTATCAATGGTATGTATACGTACCGACGATCGAACAAAGCATAATTCTGAAAGCTGCAAGAAATTTGGAGAGGGATTCTTACTTCTTATCGTTGAATTCTCTTATTTTTTATTTTTATTTTTTGGGCGATTTGTGGTTCAAGAATTGCATTTCAAGAAGACCCATTTGAATATTGCTTCGTCAGATCCGTTGATAGTTGCATGACCTGTCGATTTGAAGAACTGGTTATTTTTTTTGGGGGGGGGGGGTGTTTAATTTTGGGTTTTCAAATTTCTGCTCTGATCTTCAAGTAATGTTTATCTGATATGGATTTTAGATTGAATCTCCCGAGATTCGGATAGAGAGCTGCTGATTTCATGAAGTTTCGAGGGTGTTTGGTGAAAACTAATTGATTTGGCGTTTATGTTATTGAGGAACCAGTTGGAATTTTATTTGTGGGTTTGTTGGGCGGTGAATTTGGCCTAGCGCTTGGAGCGCGCGCGCGCACACAAATTAAAAAAAAAAAAAAGAAAAAAAAATGTTTTGGAGGGAACACACGCAGGAGAACAAAGAGCTGAACACTGGACTGCCCTGCGGGCAGGTTCGAGTGCTTCTGGTTGGAGATTCAGGTATTTGATTCTGATAGTGTGTATATATATTTGCTCTTGTGGTTATTAGCTTTACATCTTCAGTTTGATTTGTTTTGATATATAAATATATATATATTTTTTGGGGTCATATTTGTTTCTAACATTTTAGTTTGTGTTGAGTGAGTTCTTTGATTGCCCAATGCTGAAACCTAATATTAAGAACAGTGGCCCTCCATTGAGGGTACAAAAATGGGAAGCAGCAAAGGCTTAATCACATGCCAGTTATACATAAATCAGTTATAACAGGGCTGCTAATGGAGATCAATACTTACAGCAACCTGGCAATGGTTTTGTGCTGTAGTCCATCCAAAATTGGTATGCCACCAACTTCCCAACGGATTTTTTAGAGTGGAAAGATGCAGAAAACAGTCAGTTCAAGGAGAGTTTGTGGGAGATTTAATTTGGCAATGGTGGAAGTGCCAAAAGAAGAAGGAAATCTTCCAGTCTGTTTGGATGGAGTGAAATAGAAAGAAAAGAAGAGAAAAAAAAAGGTTTTAGAACCAATCGTTTGTTTGTGAGTTTTTTTAGGAGAGAAAAGAAAAGAAATGAAAAGAAATGGGAAGAAATTTTCATCTTCCCAAAAGTGGGAGGAAATGGAGCAAAGAGAAAAGTGAATTAATGGAACTTTTAAATTGACATATTTGCCCATAGAAAAAAAAATATTATCATTTCTTTTCTTTTCTCTTCTCTCATAATTAATATTTTTTTTTTCTTTTCTCTTCTCTCCTAAACTCGCAAACAGAGCCTTATTGTTTGAGATGTTGAAGTGATCTTTACAGAATTTGATATTTGATCACAAGAATTGTGACAGAACTCATTAACGCATTCATTTGGCGCTTCACATCACTAACCCTAGGGAAAGGTCTTCCATTGTATTTTTTGATGCAGAACAGAAAGAATTAAAACTAAAGAAGAAAGAAGAAATCAAGCAAAGAGAAGAGAATCAACCAAGAAAAAAAAAAGAGGAGAGAGGAGAAGAGAAACACAGGCACATAAGCCATCAATATCAACGTTGTAAAATAACCCAAGTTTGATAATCCAACATAATCAAAGCCTTTATATAGGCAAACCCTAAATTAAAATAAAATCTCACAAATATGAGATACCAAAAAAATAGAAACCTAACATAAGGAATAAAGTCCAATCCAAAGAATAAATAAAGTTTAATTCTAATGATACGAGATCGATGAAATAAAATCCTGATAAAATATATTTTGATTTGCATCATTAAATTGTTGCGGAATAGAAAAGATTAAAGCCAAAGAAACAGAAGAAAGGAGGGGAGAAAATCGAGGTGCACAACCATTCATATCAATCATCTCAATTCATGAAGTGTGATAATCCAATAACCCTAACTTAAAATACAATCTCACAAATATGAGATACCAAAATAGAATTCTAACATTAGGTATAAAATCCAGTCCAAGGAATAAAATAAAATTTAATCCTAATGATAAACTAATAAGAGCATTGCTTTCCATGTCAATATACAGACTCAGAGATGACTGCCAATAGTGAGTTTTATGGATAAATTTCAAGTAAGCTTTCAAAAGCTTAACGTTGAAATCATATCAATACATAAATAATTCAGTTTCAAAGTGTTGCATAAATTGCTCAAGAGTTCAATTGACATCTTTTATGTAGGCCTGCTGCTGCTTCTGAATTTTTTTGCCCTTTTAATAGGCGAAGCTTCTCTGTGATAGATATCATGGAAATCAATATTTCTTTAAAAACTTTCCTTGGTCCTACTACTACGACAACGACGACATTGATGGGAAAAAAAAAAATCAAATCTCAAATAGTGGCAAAGATTTGGATTTCTTCATGAACAAAATCCTACAGAATTCAAAAAGCTCTAAAGGAAGAAACTTAAGCAATAAGATGTGTTTGTTTGAACATCAACTAATAGTGACTTAAGTGAAAAAGTAGATACAACATTAAAGCAAGGTTGCAAGCCCAAAGAAGCAGATGTGTCTTTTCAGACCCTGAACTGATGCAAGCTGGGATTAAAAAGTGGGTGCAGTGTTGTAATAAATGATCTTAACTTGTGTACAAAAGTCAATGATCTATTTCAAGACTAGTTAGAGAGTTGTATTAAAACCAACTCTACCAAAATAGAAGATTTGTATATCTTAGTTGTGTATTGTTTATTATGCACATGTTATGAAGCATGGGTACTTTCCCATGACGTGATATGGAGATGAAGATGATATAGACTGGCCAAGTTGGCAATTTTCAAAAAAATTACGACATAGCATGACAATAGCAACAAATTATTTATTTTTTTTGCATACAAAGTTAAAAATTTGCTATATGATGTAAAAGGAAGGAAATGGAAAACCTTAAGACCGTGGATTTATTTCATCTGATTATGTAGTACCACATGTTCCATGTTTCTATACTAGCTATGGTTTTAGAAAAACTAAAAAGATAATAGAACAGGTTTGGGGTGCAAGTCAAACTTAGGACCAGAGGATTGGGCTTTATGTCTTATTGCTGGGATCTTCTTTTTTCATGGATTAAAGGTATTCTGATTGCATTTTCTATTTGTCAACAATAAAAAGGTCTTCTATTTGCATAATTCATTCACGCTCTAGCACAAGGTGTTTGGGCATTTCACTTGGAATGCAAAGCATTCTTTTTGATCTTGTGCTAATTGTTTAGACAACCAAATTTTTATGTAAGAAAATGTTCTCCATTCTGTTTTGATGCCTGAAAATCTCAAAATGGGACTTTCAAAGAGAGGCTTAGCGAATTTAAGTTGAAGTTTCGACCTTGACTATGCAGAGGCATGCAGGAAATTCTGCAATCCTTTTTTGTGATTTGGATGTTGCTCGTAGTTGACCAATATAAAATTTCCTTTTCTTGGTGGTTCCAATACATCTCTTCTTTTCACTATGTGATGTCAAACTTTATTTCTATTTAATCTTCTGGTAGGAGTAGGGAAATCTTCTCTGGTTCATTTGATTGTGAAAGGTTCTTCCATTGCTCGTCCTCCTCAAACAATTGGGTGTACAGTTGATGTAAAGGTAAGACAACTTTCCTCTATGGGTTTTTTATGGCTGTGTTCCAAATATTTGTTAAATGTCTCCTGTTCTTTTATGCAGTACACTACTTATGGGAATTCTGGTAGCTCTTCAAGTAACATCAACAGTGACAGTGTAAGGGATTGCTTTGTTGAACTTTGGGATGTGTCAGGACATGAACGATACAAGGATTGTAGGTCTCTTTTCTATTCACAAATAAATGGTGAGTACTGAACACCTAGCTTCTTTGAGCATTCTTCTTCGCTGGTTATTGTTGGGTTTTAGCAACAAAGAAAGCCAATGTTTATGGAATCCTCCTGTGTATACACGCTCCCAATAAATTTGAATGCAACCAAATTTGCACTTGGTAATGCATGAGTTCAGGTTACATATTCTTTTTGCCAGGATTATTTATTGCTCGCATCTTATAATTGCCTTGAAAATAACGTGTATGATATTGAATGTTGTTGATATGTATCTTTTATTCTTGTCATGGTCTCTGTCTCTATCTCTCTCTAAATTGAAATTATTCAAAAGCTACCTGTTACAAGTTAGATTTCTACTTTTTGAAGCATGAGATTTCTACTTTTTGAACCATGATAAATATTGAAACTATTTTTCTTTCCTGGAAATCATGTGCAGGTGTTATCTTTGTTCATGATCTATCTCAGAGAAGGACAAAAACAAGCTTGCAGCAGTGGGTGGCAGAGATTGCAGCAACTGGGACGTTTTCTGCCCCTCTAGGACCTTTAGGTCCTGGTGGTCTCCCTGTCCCATACATAGTGATTGGTAACAAAGCAGATATCTCAGCAAAAGTGGCCAAGAGGGGAAGCAGTGGAAATCTTGCTGATGCTGCTCGCCAGTGGGTTGAGAAGCAGGGTTTGCTTGCATCAAGTGAGGCACTTCCATTGACTGAGAGTTTTCCTGGCTGTGGTGGCCTTATAGCGGTGAGAATGTGAACATCATATCATGTACCTATTAACACTTGCTTGTATAATAATTATTATTCTGCAATATTATTGACTTCCCTTCTCAATGCATTTGTGAAAACATATGGGTCCAAAGGGAGTTAAAGGGGTGTGTCATTTTAAATGGCATGTGAAACAAGTTTATTCTATGTATTTACTTTATAGAATTTGAAGCAAATCATACTCTTTAACACTTTTTTGCTGAAGGGCTTCTCGGATTCAATACATGACTTAATATTTGAATTTCAAGGAAATGGTTCCATGTAGCTTGGGCAATTTGCACATTTGATCACCATATGAAATGACAATGGCAGTATCTAGTTTAATGGGATGTAAATGCAACCTTTCGCTAAGCTATGTTTAAAGAGAGTCTGTTGAGGTCCAATTCTCTTAGGTGTTGTAGACTTGTAGGTATGAACTTGTAATAAGGAAATATTAATCAAGCTTTAATAGATGTGTTCGTTGGGTTTCTGGAAAACTATTTGTAAGGGAATTTCTTATGTTTGCTTTCTTCTTCTTCTTCTTCTATTTTTGTCTGTGGGGGATGTAATAATACTATTTTTGTGTAAAGCAATACTGCATTTTCTTGGAAAGCGTCATGTTGGGCACCTCATATTTTGCCAAGTTGACACCAGTCAATCTTTTTTTTTTTTTTTTATATATATATATATATATAGCATGGGTATCGTGCAAAATTGGATTTACCCCTGGTAGAAAACGAGGGAAAAATTAAGTTCACTATTGCACAAGCTTTTGTCATGATTTGACATTGATGTTAAAAGCCTTCAATGGGTCTGCTGGCTGGTTCACCTTCTTGTAATGGAGTTTGGATCTTTGAAGAGCGCTAAATTACTAGTCCATGTAATTGTCCACAAGGAAACAACTTGAGTCCTGCTACTTACTGATCTGGAAATGCTATGTGATTGACAGTGGCCAGAAAAGTGGGTGCTAATAATTGAATCAAGCAATGCATGCCATTTTCAGTGACTCGCGGGGTAAACTTGTCAATTTCCTCTTTAGTGAGAAATGCGCGGGATCTTTGTTAGTCATAAGAAGTACCAATTTATGCACTTCTCCTCTTTTAATCATGTTTTATATTCGAAACTTGATTGGCATACTTGTATGAATTTTTAGACCATTCCTTCAAAGTGAATAAATAAATCAATATCTGAATTGTTTTGAAACACTCATTAAGGGTGCCTATGCTATAGTTAATACTGGCTAATTATTCTTTTAATTCCTCCATTGGAAACCTTCACAAAGTTCCGTATCTGTTGCACATGTACAGGCTGCCAAAGAGGCAAGATATGACAAAGAAGCTATAATGAAATTTTTTCGTATGGTCTGTGCTCTTGCTCTCTAATTCCTCCTTTTAAGTTTGAATTTTTGCTTGGGGCAGTCATCTAATTTTACCGAGACGCCCTTTTTGCAGTTGATCAGGAGGAGGTATTTTTCAGATGAATTACCAGCATCAAACCCATGGTCTACCCCAGTTCAAATATCATTGCAAAGATCAAGTGAAAAATTTAGTGAGGAAGATCATTTGTACGAGAGTACAAGGTACGACCTAATAAACACCACATTTTCATTGCCGTCGCATGAAAATTACCTGCTGCCTCATAAAATATAGGTTGATTTTGTTTGATTATTGTGAGTTTGTGATGATCTATAGGTGCTTGTGTAGACCATTTATTTTTTGTTTTGTGGTGCTGGTGTTTTACCTAGCTGACCATTGGATCTTATACCGGCCAAAAGCATCCCATGCATGTCAAGTTCCAAGAGAAGGCATATGATAGGGCTTTAAGAGAAATTTTATCGTGGATGTTGGAAAAGAAATGAGTTGCTATAAAATATATGAAAATAATCAAGGACATATATGACAAGCAGTTAGTAGAATAAGAATTATTGGAGGGGAGACAAATAATTTTTCAATTATAATTGATCTATACCAAGGATTCACTTTAAACTCATATATTTTCACTTTGGCTATGGACGAATTTACTAGGCATATCCATTATGAGCTTTGATTATAGACGGGCTTGCTAAATATGTTCATGATGATTTTCCTTATTGTATGTTTTTTGTAGTTGATATTGTATTGATAGGTGAAACTAGATCTTGAGTTAATCACAAGTTAGAATTTTGGAGGCTGACTTCAAAATCAAAAGATTTTAGAGTAAGTAGGACTAAAATAGAGTATATACATACGTTGTAAATTTAGAAATACTAAAACTAATAATGAGGGTCTAGTGAACATTGGAGATCAAAGTGTCCAAAAATGATAATTTTTGATATATTGGATGAACTATTCATGCAGAAAGAGGGATTGAAGAGGATATCATCCATAAAATTTGAGTTAGGTGGTTGAGATGGATACGTACATCGGGAGTTCTATGTGATCAGAAAATACCTATTAAGTTGAAAGGAAAATTTTGTAGAATGGTTATAAAATGAAATATATATAATACACAGTGTTGGGCAAGTAAAAAGAAATACTCTCATAAGATAAGTATAGCAAAAATGAGAATGTTAAAATGGATGTATAGTAATAGAAGAAAAGATAAGATAAGAAATGAATATATCAAAAAGAAAGTTAAGATGGCACCAATAGAATAGAAGTTAAAAGAAGGTCATTTAAGATAATTTGGTCACATCTAACGTAGATCTAGGGATGCACCAACATAGAAGAGTAAGTCGATTCAATTAGATGTGGTAAAAAAGACAAACGATAAACCTAAGATTACATGGACTACAATTATTAGGAAAAACCTAATTTCATATAACTTCATTGAAAACATGACTCGTAACAAAAATGAATAAGGGAAGAGTATTCATGTAAACAACCCCAAGTACTTTGGAACTAAAACTTTGTTGAGTTCACTTGAGGGTATTTACTATTTGTCTAAATGGGCTTCTACTAGCACTAAATAAATTCATTTATGACAATAAGGATGGCAATAGGGCAGGTTTTGAGAGGGTTTTAATGCAATCCTACTCTGATCTTAATCGGAATTATTCTGCTCATACCCGCTCACATACTTTCCCACAATAGGTTCGAGTCCTCCATTCTATACCTGTCTAGGGATAAGCGACTTAAATCCACTTAGACCTCAAAAATAAAATAAATTTTAATAAAAAAATAAAATAGTACAAATCATATGAATATAAAACATAACATAAAAATATACTGATAGTATTTGTATTTATTTTTTACGGATGGGTATTATTTGTGTACTATTATAATATAAAATAGATATTTAAAAACATTTTATCACGTGAGAAGGGTGAGAAGGGTTAGGATGATCAAAATCATAATATGTTTCATACCCACCTCGAGATTTTATTATTTATCTGATACCCGCTTATAGTTTTATTTTCAAATTTCAAACCATTTCTAGTAGGGTCGGGGTGAATCAAGTAATTAGATTCCTAGAAAAAATAATCGTTCATATTTGTCATTCCAATCACATTTTAATTAATTTTTTTTTCCAAAAATGGTTAAAAAAATTAATATATCCAAATAATTGTGATGTGATTGTATTGTGCAAACTAAAGCTTAAAAGTTATGAAGTATAAACACAATGAAATGGGTATAGTATTCATGTCTGACATTTATTGGACACACACACTTCTTGGACATGTTGACGTGACTGGGAACGAGTAAAATACTAATCTTTCAGGCGAAAGTTAGAGGGAGAATCTTAAAAAAGTATGTATTCAATCAATAGTCAAAACTGCCAATCTCTTACAATTCCTAATCTTTTTATAGATTAGGGCTGAAATAAAATAAAATAAAATAAAATCTTGCTATCTAAAGAAATTAAATAAAATTATCTATGGAAAATAAATAAAATTATTTCTCCAAGAAATCTTTAATTCCTAAATAATAAGCCTATCCAATTCATATTGCATTCTTGCTAGGAATATTTAAAATAGAAAGGCCTATCATAGTTGTCACATTTATGTCTTTCTCATTCACTTAAAAAAAAAATAACTCATCCTCTGAGTTATCTAAGGTTAAAAAAAAAAAATGAAGGACTATCACGAGCAAGTACATTCAATACAATTTTTGTTGCTAACAAAATTATGTATAATTCCACTCTGAGAATAATTTTCATCTTCATACACAATAGTGGTCTAATTTTGTTTTCAGTGGACAATTCTTCAAGCAATTCTTCATGGTTTAAAAATTCACTCATATTAACACATGCTTTGTCAATATAATATTTATCCAACCCAGTAAAATTAATAAATTTTAACGTATTTTCATCTTTGTCTCCTACTATTTGAAGATTGATGAAACCACCAACTTCTTCACCATCAAACAATAAATCCAAGTTGTAGTGCTCAGTACCAAAAGGATCAATAAATTTTAATATTTTGAAATTTTTTATCTCCTCCTCCTGAAGACCAATTATAATTTTGTTTTCTTCTAAAATAATTGGTCTAAATTATAACTATCTTAAAAAACAGTGTTCACAAAAATAAAATCCTCTTTTACCTCAATATCTTTTTTAACTTATCACAATTTGTTGAAAACTCTACAGTTATCTCTTTCTCCTTGTCTTCATCTAGCCTACATACAATATCATCTTCCTACTCGTCCTCATCTGTGGATGACTCGTCTTCCCTCTTGATAGGTTGACGAGGAGGTTTAATAATAGGACCAACCGCAGGGTTTTGGGGCTGATCGCCAACAATATATCCGATTGTGAGGCTCTAGGGTTGACCGCAAACAATATTTCCGGTATGCCTCCCATCACCTCTCAGCATCTCCATTAGCTCTTCAAGACGAGCAAACACCGCTACCATCTCGTTGCACAATAGTTGTACTTTGCTAGCGCTTGCGTAACTGCCAGTGTTGTCTTGTGCCATCAGATTAGGGAAAACCTACTTTGATACCACCTAATGCACTTGGAAGCTAGTAAAACTCTAATCTTTTAGGCGAAAGTTAGGGAGAGAAAATCTCAAAGAAGTCTATATTCAATCAATAATCAAAACTGCCAATCTCTTTCAATTCCTAACCTTTATAAAGGAAAGAGTTGAAATAAAATAAAATAAAATCTCACTATCTAAAGAAATTAAATAAAATTATCTAAGGAAAGTAAATAAAATTCTCTCCATAAAATCTTAAATTCCTAGATAAGCATATCCAATTCATATTGCATTCTTGCTAGGAATATTTGAAATAGAAACGTCCATCATAGTTGTCACGTTCACGTCACATATGCCCAAATACGTGTTCGATGTATCATGATTAAGACAAACGTTGGATTGAGAAGCCAAAAGTCCCTAAATTTTTACTTTTTGTATATTAAAATATGTTTGATTTTGGATTAAAATGTTCAAGTAGTCTTATTATGGATGTTATGTTCATAGATACGGCTATTAAAGTTTTCTTATGGGAATGGTCGTGGACACAAGTAGAGAGGTTTTGGATTTAGCATTTTCTTACAATTATTATAAAGGAGATAGAAAACTGTAATAGTTGATTCTCTTAAATAAACTTCAGGGGCAATTTCACTTTTCCTCTTTCTATATTCTTGATAGTTGAGTTTTAAATTATGAAATGGCTGACTGTTCATAAATTTAAGGTCATGGATGTAAATGTGAGAAAAAAAAAAAAATGGCTAGTCTTTCTCTAAAGTTTTTAGGCATTTTATACATGGAAAGATTCAACAATTTTGTGACAAATTATGGAGGGCAGCCAGCTGTAGCATGTGTTTATCCAAAAAGAAGTGGCAATAATCTCAAATGCTTGTTAATTAGAGTAATTGGCAGGAAAATGTTTCCCAACATGAGTTGGGTTTTCTCTCTAATGAATTGGGAATGTGATGATTGTCTCTCATTTACTGGTGTGGGATTTGATGGTCAATTTATCTTGATGTTTGCCTAAGTGCATGCACACAAACATATTTGATGATTTTATGTTATTGCTCTTTCTAACCATATACATGCCAGAAAAAGAAAAAAGATCAAAGGTTCCTGGTTCTAACTACATTTGCTTAGAAACATGACCACTTCTAGGAAGGTGTTTTGTGGACATGCTTCAGACATCAGTATTTCCGAATTCTCATCCAGTTGTGTCCTATAATTTTTCATTTTGAAGAAGACACTCTTTTGGATACTTGCATATCCATTACCTAGGTACACACGAAACAAATTTATTTATTTTTGATAAATAAATTATGCATGTATGAAACACATTGTATGTTTGAAAAAAAAAAATCAAATAATAAAATAAAAACCATGGGAGCTTAGACATACTAATCCTTCATCATTTAAATTTCTTATTTTGGGAATTCTCAAACTCAAATGTCCAATTTATTTGTAATGTCGTGTCTTGTGTATATATATATGTATTCGAACTTGTTTTATACTGTCTTTTGTATTATTTGCAGATTAATTGGTCACCCAGCTCAATATCCTCAGCTGCCAATATCAGCGTATGATGACCACAGCCAGCAGCATTCCAAGATTTGGCTTAGCAGGCCCCCAGGATCAGATAAGCAGCACCAGCTTGAAGGGCTCTGATATTGATGTCTGATGATGATTTCAATACTTGCTTATTGACTGGTGAAAGCAATATCACATCTTCCAAGTTCTGGGGATAGTGATATACATATACTAGCCATTCCAAATCTCTTCTTAATTTTTGTTCGCACTTTGTAGACTTGTTCATTCATTCTTTGATTCATTGAAAGGGCCCGGATAATTCAATGGGGTAGCTGCTGAACCATGCCATATATAGTCCTAGCAACAACAAAAGCTGCAAAATAGACAGCCGCAATACTACTAGGAAGAACGGTTTGGTTTTTGTATCATGTATGTATTTGAAATGTATAATGATTTGTTGTTCATTCAACTTGAATCTTAGGCTATTTTCCTTTTAGGGAACTCCACACCATCTTTTTTTCTTTTGTTCCAATAGAAATCGTTAGAATGTACTGGATTGTGGCTTTCTTAGCCTGGTAATGCAATATATACATATTTTTCGTCAACTTATGAGATTACATGATCGATTTTAGTAGCCAATTGCAGTTCTATATGAATGAAATTACAAAAACTAATGGGTTAAGAAGGCAGATTGAGGAGTTGCTTGGTGTATTGTCTTTGACTTCCATTGAAGTCTCATTTGGATTTGCCTGGTTCTGCCCTAAACGGGACTTGGTAGATAATAACTGACGCAGCGTGCGTGAATGAAAGAATTGCAAAGAGTATCGAAATCTCAAATATTATTCTTTAATTTTGACAAAAGTCGTGAGTGATCCCTCCGAGACAAAGAAGAATATATATATATATATATATATTCCTAAAAGACTCCTAACAAGATACTAAAAGATATCAAATCTTCCTTAAAAAAAAGGATATTCTTCAAATAAGTCTCAAACTAAAATAGAATCCTAATAAAATAAAATCTAATTGTGGCAATAAAATTGTAGCAATAAATAAAATTCATGGTAATAAATAAAATGACGCTGCCTCATCCTAATAATATATTTTTCCACATCAATAACATAAGGGACGATCTTACAATCAAAAGTACTCTCGCTTGGTCAAATTGAAAACTTTTTTTTTTTTATTTTTGTTTGAACGGTGAGATTTGAATTTAGGTATTTAACTACTTTGATACCATTTTGTTTGCTAGTCACCCATTCATCTATAAAAACTTAGCCTGTTAAGGACATAGAACAATTTTATTATTTATATTAACTTATTTTTTCTCAACAAAATTTTAGTTTTGTCTCATAAACAATGCAATACACTGAACCCAAAAGCAAATACATGCAGACTCTCACGGTTCCAAAAATGGAGAGAGTCTCCCTGAGAAGTATGGGAACTCTAAGCAAGAGAGGGATCACGTCATTTTTCCCAAAAGCCATATTTAGGGACAGAACCAGGATTCCATTTTTTTTTTTTTTTTTTTTTTGGAGGGGTTTCAAAATATTAAAAAGTTTACAATAGCTTGTATAGACTACCGCATCTCCTAATTTAATGATAATAAGTGTACTAAGATCCAATGCTAATCAATACATAGATAATGAAGTTGGTATTCTCTATAAACTTCACAAAATATTAACAAAAGATAAGTTCAGAATTTATTCCTTACTACATTTCATTTCAATCATCTATCAAAATGGAACTTACCGTTCTTTTAGGTCTCGAAAGTCTTCTATGATTGTGTTTGTACTATTTTTTTTTATTTGCAATATCCTTCTCAATGTACACAAGCAAAGAGGCTGTGAGAAAATCATCCTCAATTTTATTGCGAAGCCTAATTTTGACCATGTTCTTGGTAGAGAATGATCATTCCGTAATTATAGTATAAATTAGAAGAGTAAGCACAATTACCATTACTCCATAAACAAGTTGGTAGATTGTTGTTTTATTTGTTTTATCAACAATTGACTGAATTCAGGAATAGTTGACAAATTTTTGTAGTCAGAATATCGAATTACGTTATGCTCATAATGGTAAAGTTCCATTCTCAATTGCATTTTTCTCATGATCTGTGAAGTCCTACGAGTAAAACTTGTCAACTAACTGGTAAATATCATCCATTTTGAAAGATTTTGACACATTTGGAAGAGTTAGAGCTGAGATAAGAACAAATAACTTCATTGCATGCTTACTAAACTGACCATTTAATTCTTGTAATTGAGAATTTATTGTAGCATAAAAGATATCCAATGCATACAATGTATTCACATGAATCATATCCTAATTTATTAGTCTCTCTAAATGGTTAAGAAGTATTCCAACTAAAGACAAAAAAAAAAAAAAAAAAAGAATTTATAGCAGAAAGTTACAAGCTTACGGTGTAACTTCTAGTATAATAATATCTCAACACTTCACTTCTATCAGATCATCAACTGAGTGGATGTTTTTTCTTCCTTATCATGATCTCCTATATTTCCATAACAAAAAAAGTTATGTCAGCCCAAACAATTTCAATCGAGAAAAAAAAAAAACAAATAGAATCCAACTTTGATAGTTCTTTAAATATTTTTCTATGTAAAAAAATTAGCCCCTTTATTGAGAATTGAAAATTTTAAAACACAACAAAACCAATTTATAGTTGCTATTTAAGGAGTTCATTGAAGGTGCTTTATGAACAAAACTAATTATATATATGTTTTTTTGTCTTACTTATACCAACTATTTCTCCCAGATCCCTCTACACAGTGACCAATATGAGGGTAAGGTAATTTACAACTTAAATCTTTAAAATAACCATTAATATATTGATTTCAAATCTCATTCATTGTTCAAAGATTCAAACTTATTAGAAAATTAGAGGATGAGTAGTATTTCACAAACGATGTAACAACGACTGATGATCAAAAAGGTTTGAAATTAGGTTTAGCTTTGGACACAATTTTTCTCTCTCTCTCTCTTTCTCTCTCTCTCATCCTCATCTAGTCTTCAGATTGTAGCTTATTTCTTTTGGGATTGGATGACAATTAAGAATTAGATATAATTTTAATTTTACTTTGAGACTTTATTTGAACAAATAGTAGAATTAATGGGTGTAAAGTGGTGCATGGAGCAAAATAAATAGAAATGTGCATAAAATATATTCAAAGCTGTAAAATACTTACACTCTGGGTAAATTGTGATCACACAGTCAAAAAGTTAAAAGAAGAACAAATGGGATTCCTAGGGCTAGGGAAAAAGATTTTTTTTGGGGGGGACCATATCATATTTCTTGTATTTACATATATGAGGTATACAATATATATAAGGTCTCTACCAAAAGTAAGGGGACCATGCCCCTTACTGTCAAAGCGTACTTCTGTCACTGGCCACATTTGTTTGCAGGGTATGAAGGAGTAAAATAAGGATCAGCAACAAAACAGGAACATGCTTGTCTAAGTTCCCTTCCACCGAGGAAAAAGTACTCTAGGGTGGATCTTTTGCAGCTAAAAGTCCCAACGCAATTTAAAAATCTATCACATAACCCTTATTTGGGTCCAAGATCCGAGAAATCCACAATCCTGCATGAATGTTATATATGTTAAATCTGGTACCTATGATCAATTTGTTTTGTTTGATTGACAAAGCATACCTCGATCATGACTCTTATCAATGGCACCAATCAATTAGAGTTTACTCAAGAGGAAAATTTTATGGGTTTTGGGCATTCTCAAAGATTCAAAACCTCTAGCCCTTATCAAAAATTTTCATCAGATGTTTCTTCGTCAAATCCATATCACCCATAGTTTTGACGCGACGGTGGAAAATATTTGATGGGATCTCGTTCTCGAGTACATCAAATTAAGGACATATACTATTGAAGCCGTAATAACACTCGTGAGAACACAAAATTTGAACAATCTGATTAATATTAGGTGGTATTTGGTTCACTTTTCTGTTTTCTGTTTTTTATTTTTGTTCTATATGTTAAAACTTTCAAGACGAGAAAACAAAAAATACTCTATTTCCTTATTTTGAGGTTTTTCTCATTTAAAAAAAAAAAAAACTCTCAAAATCACTTTTTACTATTTTTCATTTTATGCATAAATTCATTTTTTGTTTTCGAAAATAAATTTAGAAAACACAAGTAAACAAATGAGATTTAACTTGTTTTCTTTATTTTCAAAAGTACAAAATGAAAAATGAATTCAAAACAGAAAATGAAAAACAAAAACAGAAAATAAAAAATAAAAAAACAAACAAAATGAGCCCTTAATAATTTGAATTTGAAAATCTGAAATTACAAATAAGGTCTTATTTATAATACTAAGCCACCCTTAATCAAAATCATAACTAGATATATAGGTTCCGAACTCCCTAATTGAGATTTTCAAATTGTAATACAATTCTCCTAACTAAAAAGAAAATTTTTAATAAAAATAAAAAATTACCTTTAAAAAACTTTACAAACATAAATTTTGATTTATAGTTGTCATTAATCAAAATAATAAACCTAACAAAAATAATTTGTAAAAAATGAGAGAGAGAGAGAGAAGAGTACAGCCAGTAAGAGAAAATGAAAATGATGGGAGAGATGGTCTAGCTTATAAGAAAGAATATGAAAATATGATAAATGATAGAATGAGAGAGAGAAATCTCAAGAGTGGAGAGATAAATATTTGTAGGTTTGTATTGCAAAAAGAAGAAAACTAATTTTTTGTGTTTTATTAATTGTTTTATGTGGGTCTCATTATAAAAAGTTAAGTTAGCTTCGATTTTTCATTTGTAATGCGAGCCATTATTAACGGAGAGCATTTAATTTGTGAAATGGAATCATTATTAATGAAATATTTATTTTTTTTTGTTAAATATAATATACATGTACAAATAGAATACCAAAGTAAAAGGGTCATGGTTACCATTGACCTTACAGTAGCTTCATGCCTGAGGTGGGATAGCATATCCTTCATTCTTGAATTTATTTCTCTCCAAAATTTAAATATTCAAAATTATTTCCTGTCACATCTTATCTTAACAATTTTTAACTAGCCCATTTACATCACACTAATTAAATATTAAAAAATAATCTTACATAAAAAAAATTAATCACATATTATATTTAAACTCATTTATTATTTTATAATATTACTTATACTTCTCATCATCGAAACTTTACAGTCAAATATAGTAATTGATCCTTCCAAATGGACGTGAAACCCAATTTGACCCTAGACCATCTTGGTCCAAATCCTCGTTCGAGAAAACTTAAGGTTTATTTGGTTTATTTTTTATTTATTGTTTTCTATTTTTGTTTTTAATTTTCTGTTTTAAGCATATTTATCGTTTTGTCTTTTTGAAAACAAGGAAAACAAGTACAACACATTTGGTCACTTATATTTTTAAAATTTATTTTAAAAAATAGAAAATAAGTTTACACATAAAATAAAAAATGACCAAAAGTCATTTTGTACGTTTTCAACTTAAAACAAAGAAAATTTCAAAATAAAGAAAATAAAATATTTTTTATTTTCTTATTTTGAGTATAAAACAAAAAATAAAATAAAAAATAAAAAATTAAACCAAATGTCACCTTAATATCCCAACTTGGGGATATAGGCTCATTTTGACCTCTTTCTCGCAAGCACTTCCGCGGGGCTGTTGAAATTTGAGTCACTCTGAAGTCCAGGCAATTACGTTTCTTTTTTAATTCAAAGGCCTTTTGCCTACATCTAGCATTTAGTATTAAGACTAGTTTTTACTTTATATGCTAAAGTGAAAAGGATGACAAATTGACAATTAATAGTGTAATCTAACACCAGTTAAATCGACTTCATAAATTCTTTTTGATATCAAATCCATTTTCACAATATCAAATTCTACTCTCTTTACTAATTAGCGAAAGCTAGTTCGGAGACGTTAAATTATCAAAAAAAAAAAAAAAATTAATGAAACTATTGTGGGGGCATCACTCTTTGAAAAATGGTAATCTGCACGTTCTCCCTCTGCCACTAATACATTATACTCACATTAAGTTCATCAATCACGTCTGCCAACTTTTTTTCGTAATTGGATTTTGTGGTTACTCCGAGTGACTCGTGAGTATTAGGTCAGTCAATAAATTAAATGTGGTCTAAATTTGACTCAGACCCAATCCAATAATATTAAACTACTAAATTTGTCCAATTAAATACGTAACTCAATAGGTTTAAATTCATTGGTTTCAAGAACTAATGGATCTGAATACGAATGATCGGCCAAACTCACTATTTTTAAAATAAAGTATTTAAAAATCAAAAATAAAAATTTTAAAAATATTTAAAAAATAAAAAATTTACATGAAATAAAATTAGTTATTTTAATTATTTTACTCTACTATATATATATATCAAGCAAGCATGAAAGATTATATTACATCATTTTCATATTAATTATGTGAGATTACTTATCTAATTCATTTTTAATATAGTTTCATTGTAATTAAATAAAAAATAATTTTTCAAAATATAATAATTAAAAGAAATTTTTTTACATTATTATATCCTTAAAGAATTTATTTTTAACTATAAATATATATATATATATATATATATATATAGCACGTGTTGGTTACATATTTCAGTTTTCACAATGTACCTTTTTTTATAATTTATATGTTTTTAGTTTTTTATTAGAAATTAAGGTAAATAATGGACGAAAACCAGATTATACATGTAAAGTTGATTTGTAAATTCCCTAAGTTTTAGCATTCATTATTATGTACAAATTAATAAAATATATTTTATTATATATATATTGAATAAAATATATATTTTTACTTTTATGAAATGATGATTTATAAATTATTTTAATTATGTTATTTATAAATAGAATTTAATAAAATATATTTCATATTAATGTAATTAATTAAATCGTTAAATTATATTATTTATTAAAAATAATTTTAGTTTAATAAAATATTTGAATAAGATAATTCATTTTAATATGATGCAACAAAAATGAAAAAAAATGTTAAAAGTGACAAATATTTACAATAGGAAAAAAATGATAATGAAAACACTTTTTTGTTTAAGTTTCCATTTCTTTTGCAAACACAAAATAAAAACAAATTGAACAAACATAATTTTGTTGCCAATTTTCAAAATTTATAAACATAAACAAAAAAAAAAATTAAATACACTTTACCAAACGAGGCTTATGACTTTGAAAATGTTTAGACCTAGTCATATTAAATTCTCAATCTTATCAATCATGATTTATCAAAAATTTTTTTACTGCTTGTACATATATATAGTATATATTATGAATAAAATATATCTTTTATCCTTATGAAATGATTATTTTAAAAAAAATTATTTTTCAAAACAGGTTATGTTCGCTGGATATATGGATCTGAACTAGATCTTACAAATCGGATCCAATTTTTTTTTGAATTTGGATCGGATCCATTATAATTGGATTTGAATCTGGTTTGGATATGATGGAATTGATCCAAATCTGCCTCATTGGCAGGCCTAGTGAATATGCTCCCCACATAATTCACAGGTTCGATTCTGAACTCAAGCGAAATGTGTATGAGAGATAACATATATCTTTTTAATTTACTCATCGGCTACATGATTCGTGGAGAATTGTAATAAATTGGTAAGCATTTTGAGTTACTGTAAGAAAAAAAAATCCATAACTGACATTGGGTTCAATGGGTATTAGGCCGTCCATCACTGTCGACCAAGTTCTCATGTTGCTCATCTCTTTTGCCTTTGTATTTGTTGTTGTAGTTGTTTCATGATGATGGTTCGTGACTTGTATAGGGAAGGTTGTGTTCTAGCGAATGATATTGCCATTCTCTTACTCCTTTTTTCCATACTTATTTCAAGGGAAATTTGCTCATCCAACACAAAAGTAAAAATAAAATGGAAATTTGTTTTATTTGGCCATACAATCTCAATTTGATTTTCCCTTGTACGGTGTTGCCATTTACACCTAAAAAAAAAAAAAAAAGAGTAATGCTACACATATATTGTTAGTGTTTGTATATGGCATTATTAGTGTTAGCAATTTTTTAGTAAACACTTTATTGATTACTTTTAATTTGTAGATTTTAGAATATCATAATACCATCTAATAAGTCATAAAATTCAAGTCAATGCTTTATACATTGTCAAATAGTGTTTGGATACTTCATTATTTCATTAGAATGACGTTTGAATTAATGAAGATTTTAATGATGAAGTGTGTGAGAGTTATTGAATTTGAAGGAAGAAAAAAAAAATGTGATGTCTAGTGCACTTCGGAAGCAGATTGCGCTTGCAATTCAACTAAGTTTGCTAGTGAAGAAATATAAAAACTAGTGTATTTCGTGGGTTGGTCGTTGGCAAGTCGTGCTTGTGAGCTGCTTACGAAGTTTGACTTGCCCTTATTTTTCTATAAAGTGATTTTTTGCTATTTAACCAATTTTTCACCTATAAATTCTCTAAAACATTTCCTAAACTCTACGCTCTTACCCTAAACCTAATCTATCATTCCCTTTAGATCAAAAATACAAAATAGGCCATCAAATCTTGTTTATCCAAGCCTTCTTTCTTAGATTTCTTTAGAAAGCCATATTGGTTCTTGAATCTCATATTTAGGGTTTCAGTCTAAATTGGGAGAGTACTTCTATTATAGTTGACGCAAGTTAAAATTTCACAAAAAATGCGCATTGTAACTGTCTAGCAAGTAAGGATAAGGATGTCTAGCAAGTAAGGATAAGGAGATCTAAATTTGGTATTGAATTTCATATTTAAGGTTTCAGTTTAAATTAGGAGAGTGCTTCTATTATGGTTGATGTGGGTCAAAAAAAAAAAAAGAAAATATACATTGTAACTGTCTAGCAAGTAAAGATACAAAGAACTAAATTAAGTAGATTAATAGAAGTATTAATTAGGGAAACTTGTATTCTCTTGGGATGAGATCCTTGTAACTTTTGATTCATTGTGAAACTTTAAAGGTCCAAAGTTTTTTCTCATTAGTTTAAAGAGTTTCCTTGATAAACAATCATGGAAAACAATCTTAGGTGTTCTTGTGAATTGTTTATTTATTTATTTTTTATTTTTTTATTTGGTATTGAATCTTTTCTAAGAGTGGGATTTGTTGATCTACATATGGATTTTTTGTCTCAACCCTTTTATATTGTGTATTTGCACAAATCATGTATTTTCAATTGGTGTCAAAACATGGTCACTCATTTTTTTTATATGGTATTTACCCATATGGATTGTCATAGAGAAAATCGGTCTACAATTAGACCTCTATTTCTAGATAGATCTAATTACTTTTATTGGAAGGCAATTAATGATGAGAGCCTTTCTTCAATCAATAGATCGAGTGTGGCTATATGTGACTGAAGGTTGGACACCTCCTATAGTAAATGATACAGATCACTCCCTCAAATCTCGAAGATAGTGGAATCCAATTGAAGTTGATAGTACTGTTTAGAATAAGTCTCTAAACTCTATTTTCTATAGTGTTTCGCAAGAGGGTCCAGAAGTATTTCAAATTGTAAAATAGCCAAAGATGCTTAAGATATTTTTCAGGTCACCTATGAGGGAACCACCATTGTTAAGATTGCCAAACTTTGGCATCTGACTACAATTTTTAAGATGACAAGAATGAGAATTAATGAAACTTCTCACTTGTTCTACATCAAATTGTGTGCTATTGTGAACTCTTCTACTAATCTTGGAGAACTAATTCCTCAATCAAGAGTTAGAAAGATTTAGAGATCTCTCTCTTATCAATTACAAACAAAGATCACAACTATTGAAGAAAGATGTAGACTTAATGAAGGTGGAAGAGTGGAATGGATTCTTACAAAGTTATGTGAAAAATCTATCTCGGGATAAAAGAAATAAAGGCATTGATTTTAATTTAGTTCATGGAGAAAAAGTTAAGGATTATGATGATTCAAAATTTAGTATTGATGATACTCTTTTTTTGGTAAAGAAATTTAGAAGTTTATCTAAGAAATAATTTTCAAACAAAAAAGATAAGACACACAACTCTACAAAGCATTTAACAAAAAGAGTCCGTCCTTGATCTTTCCAGAAAGGAGACTTGGTACTCGCTGTGAGAAGGCCTATCATTACCACTCACTGCACTGGCAATAAATTCAATTCCAAGTGGGATGGCCCGTATGTCGTGCAAGAAGTCTACTCAAATGGAGCATACAAGATAGTTGCTGAAGATGGCTTGAGAATCGGCCCCATAAATGGCAAGTTCTTGAAGTGTTATTATCCTTAAAAACATGTACTATTCCTGGCCCACATGAGTATAAATTGTGAAAGGCACCAAAAAAAAAAAAAAATTTGAACTATGCTTGGCTTGATCCCATCTCGGGTACGTAGGCAACTTGGAGTTTGTTCCAAGTTTAGTCATTTATTAAAAAAATTATTTATTCTTTATTGTAATGAACTACGCTTTGCTTGATCCCATCTCGGGTACGTAGGCAACTTGGAGTTTTTCCAAGTTCAGTCATTTATTAAAAAAAAAAAAATTTATTCATTCTTTACTGTTATGAATTACGTTTGGCTTGATCCCAATTAGGTACATAAGCAGTTTGGAATTCTATTTTCAAGCTCAATCATTCATTCAAAAAAAAAAAAATCACAAAGTGCACGATTATTATCAAAATAAATAATTTATTCCAAAAAGAAAAGAGTCTGCATTACATCAGGAAAAAAAAGAAAGAGAACTAATGGAAAAGCTTGAAGTCTCTCAATTCATTACATCTTACTTCTAGCATTTGCTCCATGTTTGCTAAGTATCGGACGTCCTCATCGCTTAAAACGGGCTTACTTTTAATAGTAGAGATCTCTTCCCTGAGACTTGACGCAGTAGCTTGTAACTTAGATAGCTCTAATTTTTTCTTAGAAATTTGTAGTTCTGATTCTTCAATCTGAGTGGTAAGAGTATTCAACTTCTCTTCCAGCTGCTTGTTTTCAAGTTTTAACGCCGTAACCGTGGTCTCAAGAGATTACAAGCCTTTAGCCTGTATACCTTCTCTAGCTTCAATATCAGATAGTTCATTCTTAGTTTTCGTCAGCTGCTCATCATGTGACTGTTGAGACATTTTCTCTGCTGAAGAAGTTTGGTTACAATTGTAGAGTTGGAGATCACAAAAAAGTCCGATTAGTAAATTCCTTAAAGAAGACAAATTCGAGACACTAACTCTTTCTATTTCCTTTAGGACTTTTTCAGCTTCTTCTTCAATCGTGTGAAGATGAATCAAGTTAGATCTACTTATTTTCTGAGATAGGCAATTCCATAATAATGTAAGATAGGTACATTGACAATCAGAAATCAAGTCATCCACCTTGAATATGGAAATAGTTGAAGGAGCAGGATCCACGGGTTTCACATAAGGTTGTCGATTCACTTCTACAGAATGATCTTCAACAACAGGATGAGATGTCATATTATTTGCCACCTTGGAAACTTTAGGTTGATAAGCTAATGAATTTAGCCCATCAATAGATTTTTCATTCTCTTGCAAAATCATATCATCCACCTCAGCAAGCTCATTGTTATTTTTCAGCTACAAGTAAAGACTTAGATCAATAAAGGGATCATGAAAAATATATTCCAAAATAGATTTTACCCCCAAAAAAAGTGAAGAAGAAATAATACTTATTTGATTCCCGAATTCTTCTAGAAGCAAAAAAGAGTTTGAGGTATTAGGGAATATATCATCCAAATCAAGATGAATATCTTCCAATTCAAAAGCTGTGGTTTTCCTTTTAGGGTGTTTCCAATGGCGATCATCTCCACTAGAGCTTTGTTCATCATCAAGTGACAAATAATTTTGCCTTTTCTTAACTAGGGATTTTCTGTTTAAGATTTTTGTATCTCTCTTCGTCGTCCCTTCAATCACATCTTTAGCATCAACCTGCTTTTCTATGGAGACTGGGGATATGTTCAACAACTTCCTTCTTACTCTTCTTCAAGATTGCAATAGAAAGGTTAACTTTTGGGAGTTTTATAACAAGGTTGGAACTTTTCTTGCAATAGTCACTTACACTCTTTGTCCACCAGTCAACGTAGTGTTTTGTAACAAGGCTTTTGGACGTATATGCCGGAATCACAAACTTAGCATTGGTGCCCAATTGAGTGCAAGATTGCCAAAGCTGAGTGATTTCTGATATAGTTCCAGACCCAAGATCATTCTTTAGCTTCGCAGGAATATTTTGACAGAAATTAAACTGTCTAGCAAACCTTATCGGGCTATAAGACTCCAAGATAAGCTTATCTCCACGACATAAAGTTAAATAGCTACAACGAATACTAATAATATAATCATTCCAAGGGTCTGGCTGATTTTCAGTATCAATTACGTATGTATTTTTTGCTTTCCCAAAAATAAAGAGGAAGAATAAAAAATGCTAGCACTTCTAAGAAGAATTCGAGCCTCTGTATCGTCAAAATACTTGGCCATTTTCTCACTAGAAAATTTTACCATTCGAGCACCACTTTGTGGACGTGAATATGCAAAGTAGCAGTAAAAATAATGACCAAGCCATCTATAAACATAATGGATAGGGAATATTGCATTACATCTACTAGGAGAAGAAGAAGAAGAAATTTCTCCTAAGCCACAATTGATACTCGCAAGAACTGGAACTGCTAAAGAAAACATTTTTCACCACGAGCCATCATACATTGAAAACATCGGGATGAATGTTGTCAACTTTCATAGTAGGAAGCAAAAATCTACATAGCCAACAAGTTAAAAAAGCGGCTAGATAAGTCTCTTCTCTAACATCCGTATTGATGGCTAAATCAAAAAAGGCTCATTCTTCTTCATCTGAACGCTGAACTGGCTCATTGATGACGCCTGTAGGATTATGACAGGTCCCTGGCTTGGCAAACCTCTTTTTATTTACTCTTTTAGGAGGTCCTACATATCTTTCCAGTCCTCTGAACCAAAAGTTGACCCAATCACAAGTTTTATCTTCACCATTTATACTCTCATAGTAAAGCTTGTGGTAGGTTGAGAATAAATATTTACAACTCGGAGGGAGAAATAATCACTTGTTCTTGTCAAAACCCAACACTTCTCTACTAGATGGAATGACTTCATCATAAAATATGCTATTAATTGATAAGCCATCAATATTACGCAAGTCCTACAAAGAGATAGATAATTCTCTCATTGAAGTATGGAGAGTATTTGTTGAAGAACACCAAAATTCACAAAATGATCGGATAAGGCTCTCGCTACGGTCATATGTGAATAGAGAAGCATAAACCGCATTATATATACTTGCTTTTGTCAAAATTCTCTTGTGACGACTAAGCACATCCTCTAGCCATTCCCAATATTTGGGAATGTAAGAGAATTCACCAAAATTAAGAAGAGAAGTGTCCTATAAAGTTTCTCCATTGTTAATACGATCACCTAATAGCATGAATCAATCAGCATCATAACCTTTGGAATGAAGCGAGGATTGCAAGAACAATGCTTCTGAAGAAATAGGGGTCGAGTTGCTTTGATCGAATAAGTCACTCCTCAAGGTAATACACCATCGTGTCAAGTGAGGTGAATCAATAGAAAGGGACCAATTGTGAAAAAAATAGCCAATGATTGGATCGAACACTGGTAAGTCTAAGACTTTTGTGGGATCACCATCTTCATCAATGATAGAGATAGTCTTCTAGCCATACAATGAATAATTCTTGAAGGTAACCATGATCTGAAAAGAAACAAAGGTCTAATGTAAAGATTCCTAAGCCTTTCAATTGATGAAAACTGCCTTTGACAATGAATTTTACTGTAGAAATGAATAGTACCATCTACGAAAGGTTCCCAGGAAAGATTGGAGGGGTTACATTGGTCCCACTTAAAATCCAATCTCCTAGATAGAACCTAAGTAGGTTCCCAAGAAAGATTGGAGGGGTCACATTGGTCCCACTTAAAACCCAATCTCCTAGACAGAACCTAAGTAGGTTCCCAAGAAAGATTGGAGGAGTCACACTGGTTCCACTTAAAATCCAATCTCTTAGACAGAACCTAAGTAGGTTCCTAGGAAAGATTGGAGGAGTTACACTAGTCCCACTTGAAACCCAATCTCCTAGACAGAACTTAAGTAAGTTCCTAGGAAAGATTGGAGGGGTCACAGCGGTCCCACTTAAAACCCAACCTCCTAGATAAAACCTTCTTACATTTCCACGTATTCATACTACCAAATAAGATTTATCTTTGGCAAAGTATCAAAAAAATAATAATAATGGTAATGAAATAAAGAATCTCCTGGCCTGCAATAAATAATTTTTAAAGATAATTGATCTCAAAATATTCAAAGGTCACCAAAATCAACTTCAGAGATTTGAAGGCTTGAAGTGACAAGTCTTCAAATAATGAAAGTTCGAACCAATAAAGTCTTCAAACAATAAAATTTTTCGAATTGGTGAAGTCTTCAAATAATAAAATTTCAAATTATTGAAGTCTTCAAACTAATAAAAGTTTGAACTGACGAAGTCTTCAAAATAATAAAATGTTGAATTGACGGAGTTTTCAAATTAATAAAAGCTCAAAATGATGAAATCTTCCAATAATAAAGGCTCAAAGTTTTGAATTCTTCAAATAATAAGAGTTCGAAGTGATGAAACCTTTAGATAATAAGAGTTTGCAGTGATGAAGTCTTCAAATAATAATAGGAGCTCGAAGTGATGAGGTCTTTAAATAATGAAAGGCTCGAACTATGAAGTCTTTAAAGATTCCAATAGATATAAGCAGAATTCAGAAGTTCTGGTTTATATACGCTTAAACAGATACAACTTTCAAATTGATGGAATCAAAATTCAGCAAATTATGAAATTACAAAATTGAAATCTTGAATCTAAGGTGCAAGATACCCAAAAAAAAGGGGTGTTAGCAATTAAAAAGTGCAACGTAAAAAAAAAGAAAGAAAAAAAGGGGGTAGTCCAAGCATATCTTTGATGAAGAATTGATATAGCATAAAAGACAGAAAGTATGCATGGAATTGTCAAGTTGTCTGTGCCGAGATTATTTAAGCCAACACTTTATCACATTACTGTTGGTCTTCCTAACCACTTGAGATCATTGAAGGGTGCCAAAAGTCTCTGTCAAAATAATAGTTTGTTCTCTTTGAAGAAAAAATATATAATACTCTGCTGCTCTTGAAGAATAAAAAATAATACTCTGCTATCTCTAAAGAAAAAAATAAAATAATACTTTGCTGCTCTCTGCCCTTGAAAAAAAATAATAAATAAATATTCTACGGCACTTGAATAAGAAAATGCTCTGCCTCACTAGTTGAAGAAGAATAAAGCTACTGCTTTGCTTCACTTGAGAAGGAATAAAGATGCTCACTTTGCTTTACTTCGTTAGAAATTCTTTGAATCGAAGAAAGTAATGAATGGAAACTTCTTTAGATAGATTTAAATTCTACTAAAAAAAAAAAAAAAAGATGCATGCTAAAAGAAAAATGAAGCCAGCAATTTAAAAAAAATGTCACTAAAAAAAAAAAAAAGAGTAGGCCTCGTTCTAATTAAATAGCATCGAATAGCACATATGTATACAGTGTAACATGTACATGCGAATATGAAAGTATAAACACCAAAAAAATATATATATATATAAGGAGGGGAAATTGTCTACCTGCACGTCACTTCCAGGGTCGGGGAGAAGCCCGTAGCCGCTACCCGTGGGTGCGCTCTGGGTGAAGCCCGCCCCGTGAACTTAGTCGGCAAAGGCCCACGATTAAACCAGCCTAGACAAGCTCTGGCTGACCAGCTCTGCCGGGAAGGCTGTTAGACAGCCCTCAACAATAGAGGATTACCACCTCCCCTCGAAAGGAGAGTCGAGCCCAAGACCTCTTACCATGCCCATGTTCTTACCTGCACGTCACTTTGAATCAAGAATGATGGAGGCACCTTTGAGGCTATCACAGGTGATGCAATAAATCATGTAAATTAATAATAAAGAAATCTTGAAGTTTGAATCAAGCAGTTGGAACAACATATTACAAGATTGCATCAACCACAAGGCATCTGCTTCAAATTTGATACATACACTGCAGCTTTTGAAAAGAAAAAAATAATAATGGTATCTTAGCCAGCAGAAGAAGAATGAAGATGCTTTTGCTTCGTCAAAAATTATTTTGAATTAAAGAAAAGATTAGACGGAGGCTTCTTTATATAAGCAAAATTAAATCCTATTTTGATTATGATTTGGATTCAAAATTCCAATCAAATTCTAAAAAGAAATAACCTCAATTAAATTAGAATTGTTCAAAGAGAGGTAAATATCAAGTCCAAGTCATACTAGAATTAAAACTAATTCTAGTCACTCTAGTTTCCTGCAGCACAATGAACAGGGAGGATTCGATGTAGCTTCCAAATACATATATATTATGAGTTGTCCAAGAAGATGCCTAATAGAAAATAGCCTTTGGAATTCTTGGAATTCTAAAGTGCTGTACTTGGATAGTTGAAATTCACCTCAAAAGTGGACCCCAATCGAAATTCTATTTCACCCATACAAGCTAAGTTGGTGCCAGAAGCTTCCTTTGAAATTCAAAAACAAAGCTAAACTCTTTGGTTTCGTAAACCAAATTAAGTGATCCGCCAAGTGTAGGATTAAATTCTAAAATGATTTTGAGTTGGAATTACATGTAATTTCAACCCGGCTCCAAGTTAAGAATGAAAGTTTGGAAGAAAATGAATTTCAATTCCAAGTAAAAAATTTGGAATTAGAAATAAATTTAATTTCTTTCATGAAAGTAAATTTTGATTCCAACCCAAATTTGGAATCCAAAATAAAATCACATTCATTATTTGAATTCAAATTTGGAATTCAAAACAAATTCAAATTCATTATTTTAATTTCTATTATAGAAATTGAAATATTTGAAGTGTGACTTACATCAAATTTCAAAAAAAAAAATTATCATTGTATAAGAACTCAAAATGTTTTAGTCAATGGCATCAAATCTTCAAATTCGAGACCCGCTCACTCTTCAACACTACCGCAACGTGTACGTGATCAAGTCTCGAGGGGGCATTTGTAGACACACAAATTTTGGCTAATCAAATATTGCCAAGTGTTAAATAAAATCTAATTAAATTAACAAATCAAATCTTGCCACGTGTCTCGTGGAGGATTTCAACAAAACTGCACAAGTGGACGAATCACATGCCGCCACATGTGACAAGGCTTGACCAATTAAATCAAGCCACTTGTCAACAAGGCCCACTCTAAAGATAATTATCATTTCTCAATTTTTATCTCTTAAAAAAATAAATAAATAAATAAGAGATAATTATTTAAGAAGTATGATATTATCTACACTCTTTGATATTATTTTTTATTTTATTTAATACATAATAAGATAATTATCTAAGTGAAGTTAAGTCCAGTGACTCTCTCACACACATCTATAAATAGGGGTCACTATCAAGAACAAATGGACATTCTAAACCCTTGGGCCTAGCTCAGCGGGTGAACCTCTGATTGTGGAGGGCCGAGGCAACAACCCGCAAGGGTTCGAGTCTCCGTTGGTGAAATCCAGTCTCGTTGAGTTATTCCAAGGGCCACCCACCACACGTGCAAGCGTGTGACTTAAGCAGTTTGGCGGGCTTGTGGGGTGTTCGTCGGCCCCCAGTTTACCGGTCGGCTACACGGTTCGTTGAGGGCTGTAATAAACTGGCCGAGTTCCGGGTCACCAAAAAAAAATGGACATTCTTCTACACACAAGGAGACTCTGCTGGTATAAGCTGCCAAAGCCCCACAGACTCTCAAGCAACAAGAAGATACATGTGTTGATTCGAGATCAAGTTTTAAACCCTCACATCAACATTTTAAAGAGAAAAATCAGAGAATTTTATTTCTTTGATTGGAAATTCAGATATTGTAATCCATCTTTTTCTAGATCAATAAAATTTGATTTGTTACTGCAATTTCTTGTTTATTTTCCAAACATGAAATTTGTGTGTACAAAGATTTTTGTAGGGTTTAAATAAGATAAGACACAAGAAAAATCTAAAGAGAAGTAGTGTTTTGACTGCAAGGAATTTGGGCTCATTACTATTGAATCTACAAACAAGAAAATGAAAAATGATCAAAAGGTACTTGCTGTTATATGGTATGATGAAGAAGAAACAAAAAAAAAAAAAAAAAGATGAATAAGAGCCAACAGACACAGAAGATTATATTTCATATGTCTTAGCATTTTTTTACTTCTATTAATAAGACTAGGGATGGCCATCTCGGCCGACCCGTTCGTACCCTACCCAATCCCCGCCCCAAACGGGAAGGGGATTCGGAGATTTTTTGGGGATCGGGTAGGGTATGGGGCATTTTTAAAAAAAAAATGGGGATCGTGTAGGGTACGGGTATGAGTCTGTCCCCGCCCTATACCCTACCCTACCCATTCCCCGACTCTCCCCATATTCTCGTGTATATATATATTTAATTTCTTAGTATATTTGTTACTACAAATTTCTTCGTAAGATAGGGAATTAAGATTTTGAGTTTCTTCATCTATCAGTTTCCTATTAAATTACTTTGTTTTCCAATTTATAAAGAAACTATAAATTGAGATAGTCCAATTATGAATTTTTTTTATTTACTTTTTCTATCTTGAACCATAAAACCTATTAATATGGTAAGAAAATAAAAACCTAATTAGTGCTTTCTAAATATGTATATATGGTATTTTTTTTATTTTTTAAATATGCATTAGGATTCTACTCTATTTTTTTATAAGTTATATTTTAGAATTTTTGTATTTTTATATTTTTTTTAATTCAGGTACCCGTTTCCCCATGGGGATCCTCATTCCCCGTTTGGGTCGGGGATGGGTGGTAAAAATAAATCTCCAGTGGGGATCGGGTAAGGTATGGGGATTGATTTTAGTTTGGGGATTGGGTATGGGGATACGTGTACCCGTCCCCTACCCGCCCCATGCCCATCCCTAGATAAGACCTCTACAAAAGTAAGTATGAATTTTTTAAAAGGTTTAAATCATGTCCCAATTCCAAAGATGAAAACTTTAATTTTGATTTTTTTCAAGAATATAATTTGTTGCAAGTGAAATATGATAAATTGTACATTCAAAGTATAACTCTTACAAAACAGAAGATTTAAAACGGAACTTGGTGGAACTTGAAAAGGAAAATTTGAAAAATGAGTTTGAAAATTCATAGAATCACATTCTCTCATAAGCAATGCAAAACATGCTTGATATTTTTGTTTATTTTTTAATTCTTTTAAATTAATTTTATAGTGTACATAAATAATGAAAAATCACCGAAAGTTGAGTACGACTAATCCAATGGTAAAATAGTTATTTTGGGTTAGATACGAATTGGCTGGAACTTTAGTTAATTGATAAGAAATATGTTGAGAAATATTTTGGGAAACTCAAAATATAATTATGTGTCAAAAATTTACTAAACTTATAAAAACATTTGTTATGAAGTACTTTCTCAGTATTTTGGGACGCCTAAAATATGAATCTAGATAAAAAAAAAAAAAAAATAGACCAATGAGCAAAATAATAATTACCCGAGTCTAAATCAATCCCAAATCTAATATGTTGATATGAAATGCGTTAAGTAAATATTTTTAAACTTTTTTACATGATCGTGATAAAAATCTAGATAGACAATAAGGTTTAAGGGTAAAACAATCATTTTACAATTTGAGTTCAAAATAACTAAAAATAACTATTAAAAATGACTCGTGAAATATTTGTCAAATTTATAGAAGACCAGAATGTAAACTCGGTTAAAACGACTTAGGCGTAAGACGATAACTTCTATAACATTATAGGTGAGTGACAAAAATATAAAAAGAAAAAATTAAAAATAACTGAAAACATATTTGTTTTCTTTTTTTAATTTTAAAAATCTTTGAAAATTATTTAAAAAATATTACAACAAAAATTTTATCAAATATGTTTTTTTTTTAAAATAATACAAAAAAATAAAATAAAATAAAACATCAATTGTACCCTAAACAATCCTTAGATATTTTAAACATTTGTAAATTAAACTAGTTCAATTCAACGAATCAAGCTCCATTAGTATTCAACTT
This sequence comes from Vitellaria paradoxa, assembly GCA_019916065.1. NCBI lineage: Eukaryota > Viridiplantae > Streptophyta > Magnoliopsida > Ericales > Sapotaceae > Vitellaria > Vitellaria paradoxa. Next base: position 58,544,399 of record CM034233.1, read on the forward strand.
ATTTATTAAGAAGTCGTTATATAGCTAGACTGATTTCTTAGGTAAACAAATCAAGTTTTAATGTCTGTCTTATATATACTTACCTCGATAAGTTCACTGGAAGCAAACAAATAAAATATTTTTAAAAATAATACAATTATACAAATTAATTAGCAATAATTGAATGTAAATGCCTTTTAAATTAAACAACGCAATAATTGAGATCAGTGATTAACTTGATAGTTTAGTATTTAAATTTGAGGTTAAATTTAGTATTATATATAAACCTATATTAAAATGTGAGAATTGTGAGAATTTTTTATTTTATTTATTTTTCATAAATCGGTAATAGATATATTTTGCGAGTATTAGTGATATTTGGATTTTTCTTTTTTTTCTTTTTTTTGGGGGGAACATCAAATGTTACCTTCAATTAATAATATCAGAGATTGTTGTTAGTCTACCACGTGTCCTACCTTTTTCTTGTATTTTATTTTTATTTGGATGATTGGCACTTGTCATATTTTTTATTTTATTTATTTCTTTTATAAATTTGCAGTGGATTTTCTTGTTTTTGTTGGTGGTGTTTAAAAATTTATTTTTTCAGTCTTTGAATATTAAATGTTATTTTTATATTAAAAGTTTAAAAAATTATTGATGATTTGCTGACACGTATCTATTTATTTATTTATTTTTTTAAGTCTATATTCATTTTGTTGTTGTTAAGTTATCTGCACTCCTCTTTTTATTTTTTTCTAATGTTTAAATATTATATGTTGTTTTTGTTTTAAATATTAGATTATATGCGCTTTTGGAGTGTTAAATTTAATAAAAAAAAATCTCATTCTTTTCTAATTATTTTTTAATTTTTAACTTTTTCTATTTTAAAAATTTTTAATTATTTTTAATTTTTCCAACTTTATTTATCACATATATTTATTTTTTATGCATCATAAAATTAAATATATTACAAAAACTCATGATATTGTGGGACTAATGCGTTTGAAGTGATAAAAAGTGAGATAAAGTGAGATAATTTGTGAGTTTATAATTCGTACAGTGAAATAAAAAATAAATTACTTTTAGAGATTTTTAGAGTTTTCAGCGTTTGTTTGCAAACCAAATGCACATCAAAAAGCTTGAAGGACAATTTTCGTTTTATATTATTGTTGATTTTATAACTACTTATTTAACCCATCAGTGTCGTTCATTTTATGATTGCTCATTTAACCCGTCGAAATAAAGGAAAGGTGACTTAGTTTTATAAATAAACAAAATAACGAGAGGAGGGGTTGCAGTCGGGGGGTCAACTGCAGTTGTAACAGTCGACCCCTGTAGTTGACCCAAAACGACATTGTTTCGGTGGTTTTCTCCTTAAAACGACGTTGTTTTACTGAAGTTTCCATAGTCGAATGCAAGAGAAGCCAGGAATAGCAAGATAGCAAATCAAGGAGATAACAAATATTTGATATTACAAATATTCAAAATAATTATTAATAGCAATATTCTTTGATTTTATCTAAATAATATTTTTCTTTTTTTCTTAAATAAAAATAGCTTGAATATAATTCAACCAAAATTTCTGTTTGATGATTTTTAGTTTCAGAAATCTTTGTCTTATGATAGACAAACGTTTCCTAAACCAAGATAATTTTGTTTCAAAGTAATGCAAACTATACATAGAATTAAGAATTATGATGCACACAGATGATATAAATAAAACTTTTATTAATGAAAATAGAAATACAGGCTTTGATGCAAAGACTTACTTGATTAAAAGAAAATTGAAGAAGTTCTTCAACTTGATTAAACTGACTAAACTTGATACATCAGAGATAGCAGGATGGCAGTAAGAGACTTAAAAGGGGATGAGACTTAAAACAAAAGCTATGAATTTTTGCAGAGATACTATATGAGGTCTGAATTTCGTCCCCCTCTAAATGTTAACTTCCTTCCTCTTATAGTGAGGAAATGAATCAGACCACAGTTTTTCCATGACGAGTAATGACAAAGAGCCTGATTTCCTTTTACAAAAGTGACATAAAGGGGACATAAAGTTTGATACAAACAGTCTTGACATAAAGTTAAATGTGATAAATACATAAAGTTGACATGGCATAAATTAAAGTTTGATGGCCTCAGTATCTTCAACATATGAAGAATAATTGCTGAGCTTTGGCATGTGAATCCACAGTAGCTTGGTGGATGATTGTTGCATGTGATGATCACTTTTTGGCTTTTACTTTTGTCTGCTTGATAGGAGTTGATGGAGTAAAATTTTTTGATAGGAGGGATAATACCATAGCAGTCGTCTTCATTGTCATTACCAAGATTGACGGAACTGAAGCTTTCTACTGAATTACAGTCTTCACTTGATTCTCGTTCTTGTTCAGATAATGATTCCAATGCAGCTAATAATTGCTTTTTTAATTCTTCTTTTGATGAAGTAGCTGCAAGCTTTGATAAATTCTGATTTTTTTTTTTTTTTTTGAAGAAAGAATTCTGTAGTTGTCGATGATGATAATGTCGAATTTTGATGGAAACACTTTTCAATGGCTGGAGGGGTGACTCTATCAATTTTGAATTGTTCCCACTATTTAACTTTAATTCTTCTGATCAATAATGAAATGATTGGGCCTTGATGAAAGTATTCCCATTAGACAATCCATGCTAGGAAAAATTGTTGGAAAAAATAAAATAAATGGGAAAAATTATTCATTGGGTAATGAGAAGGGATTTTAAATTGGTCTTGATAAATCTGAAGGCCTTGATGAGCTTGTTTGGGTAATATTTCTGGAACTGGTCCAAACATATTCCACCAGTCAATGAACCATGCTGGAAGGGTTTGATTGAATTTATTTTGGAAATAAAACATCCAAGAATGCCTGAATGTCTTATTTTGATGATAAAATGTATGATACCAGGCTTTTTGATAATCCCAATATTTATAGGTTGATAGGACAAAATGTTAGGAGAACTGGCGGGTTTGATTTGGATGTGCTGCCCAATCTTCAAAGGTTAGGACTTTGAGAATCTGGCATGTGGAATAGGCTATCTGGGTTGGATCATATTTATCTGGGTAATGTTTAAATGATACTAATTCAGTGTCAACCAGGATAAATTCATAGAATTTTTTGCTTTTCATAGAATTGGATGTGATAAAATGATTGTTGGGTAAAAATATGGTTTGGAGAAGGTCATGGATAGCTTGATAATTGGGTGGATTTGTGAATGGGTTTTCATATTCATGATGGAGTTTAGTGATAAGATATGTTTGTGGTTTGGGAAAATATAATGATTTTGAAGATGGGAGAATTAGGGAAATTGGTGTGGGGTTTGTCAACACCACCACGGTTTTTGATGAAGAAAGTATGGGGCCTAGGGCCACCATATATGATGAAGAGGGATGTGAAGCCATCTCTTTTCCTACTATGATAGTTTGAGCAAAGCTCTTGTCAATCATTTGGCTTAATATTTGTTGTTGTTGAGTTTTTTCTTCAACTAATTGGGTATACCAATCAATAGGGGATAAAGTGCGAACCCTTGGTATAGTAGTTGATGTAATAGGTATAGGTGTTGCTAGAATGGTAGATGACTTGATAGGTACCATGGCATATGATTCTTTGGTTGTTGTTTATTGGGTTGATAAGGAAGGTTTGATGGGTTTAGGAGGTAGAGTTTCCCTGCAAGAATTCACGAGTAAGGAAATCAGGGATGGAATTTGCATCTCCTTTGATGTATTCAATTTTATAATAAAAAACTGATAAAATAGCTTGCCATCGTGCAAAAATCTATTTTGATGTAATGTTTTGAACATCTTTTTGTAAAACATGCTTAGCAGCCTTACAATAAATTCTAATTAAAAATTCTTGATTGAATAAATCACTTTGAAATTTTTGAATGCATAATACAATAGATAAAATTTCTCTTTTAATAGTGTTATAATTCTTTTGGGCATTGGTCCATGTTCCTAAAGTAAAACGGACTAATTGCTCTTGATGATGACTAGGGAGGTATTGTTTTAGAATCCCACCATATCCTAGTTCTGATGCATCTGTTTCTACTATCTTATATGCTTGGGGGTTTGCTATATATAGACATGGAAGAGACTTAAGATGTTGCTTGAGTTGTTTGATAACCTGGGTATGTTGAGGAGACCATGGAGGAGGATTTTTCGTAAGTCTTTTTCTTAATGGAGCAGCAATGATACTAAGTTTTTGATAATAATCTGAGATGTAATTGAGGCTCCCTAAAAACCTCTGAAGCTATTTTTTAACTTTAATTTCATTAGGGAATTTGTTTGCAAATTCTAAAGCTCTTTTAATAGGAGTAATCATTCCTTGGTCAATATAATGTCCAAGAAATCTTATCTTTGTTTGAAAGAGATTGATTTTTGATGGGGAAAGTACAAAACCATCTTTCCTTATAACATAAAGAAAAGTGTTTAGATGTTTCCAATGAGATTGAATACTATTTGAAAAGATTAATATGTCATCAATGTATACTATAGAGAAATCAGAATATGGATTAAAAATATCATTCATGATTTTTTGGAATTCACTTGGAGCATGTTTTAGTCCAAATGGCATGACATTCCATTCATACTGTCCAAAGGGAACAGTGAATGCAATTTTATATTTATCTGATTCAACGATCTGGATTTGCCAAAATCCAGATTTTAAATCAAAATTTAAATATATTTTAGCATGTACAAGCCTTTGAAGGAGGTCTTGCTTGTTAGGGATTGGATATCTTATCCACTACAATACATCATTCAAAGGTTTGTAATTCATAACTAATCTTGGAGTTCCTCTTTCTATTTTAGTATTTTTGTTTACATAGAAAGCGGCGCAGCTCCAAGGAGATGTGGACGGTCTTATTAATTTTTTTTTTAATAAATCTTTGATTTCCTTTTTACAGTAGTCCAAGAGTTCTTTATTCATTTGGATAGGTCTAGCTTTTGTTTTGATTTTTGATTCTTGAAAATCTTTAATATAAAGAAGGGTAACTATATGTTTTTTCCTATTCCAAAATACATTTGGAATGTTGGAGGAAACTTCTTTGATTATTTTATTTTTAAAGTTTTCAATTGCTAATTGTAACTGGCTATCTTGGAGTTGGGTTTTAATTTGTTGGCAGTTATTTTCTTGTTTTAAAAGTATCAAGTGTTTTTCTTTTGATATGATTTTTGAAATATTGTTTATTTGAGTTTTATCTATGGCTATATCATTTAGAATATACAAATCTTTGATATTTGGAAGGTTAAGAAATTCAAATATAATTTCTTGATCAAATATGTTTGTAGACATTCCTTTAGGGGATACAGTCATAGGTTGAATGAGATTTAAGAAAAGTGTTCCTAGTATTACCTCTCTATTTAAATCTTTACTAAGATGAATAGAGTTTTTATACAAATATTTTGATTACATACATGAGCTTTTGTTAATTTATATTTGACTTTTAATGGCATACCATTGGCAGATGAAAGTCTTTCTTTTATTGGTTTAAAGTATTTTATGAGTACTAATCCTTCTTGTATACAATTAAGATCAGTACCAGAGTCAAAGAGTGCAGTAGTATTAATAGTATGTTCTTTATTGATTACAATTTTTAATTTTACATTCCACTTTTGATAAGATATTTGGGTTAATAAGAAAATATCATCTTTTTTAGGTTCTTTGTCATGGGTCAACGAGGTTTGTTGATCAGAGGTTGAGGCTATAATATCCTTAGGATGTTGATTTTTTAGAATTAATACTTGATTTGTTAATTCTTGAATTTCTAATTTTGATATTCCTAATTCATATTTCAAAGTTCTAATCTATTTTTTGATTTCTTTGATTTCAAATTTAATTTCTTCTATTAGGATTTTTTGTCATTTTTGAGGTTGTTTAGCCTTTTTTAATATTGAATCAAAGTCATAACAATTATCTATGATTTTTTCTTTATTCTTTTTGGTTTGTTGAAGGTTTTCTCTTAATTTTAATAAGTAATTTCTTTTTAGATGAGGGTTTTCTATATCTTCAACCATTTCCATAAATAACTCTTGTTTCCTTGTAATGACGTTACAATGACAGTTTTGTTTGATAGTCTTGCTACTAGATGAGCTATCAGATGTTTCTATATTAGATTCAGTTGATGATGTGATGTTATCTACTTCAAAGTCATCTCGAGGATTTGATTTTTCTTGTTCAAACTCAGAATTTGTTAACATTAATATTTCTAATTGTTTTTTGATATGTTCATCAATATCTAAGGAATTTATTTTATTTTTTAATGGGCATTTGTTTTCATAGTGTCCTACTTTTCCACATTTTTAACATGTTGCGGGCATTTTTTGATTAGTAATACGTTTCTTTGATTTTCTTTTCTATTGAAATTGGTTTGGTTTGTTTTTGAAGGGTTTTTTTGTAGAAATTATCTTGACTATGTTGCCTTTTCTTTTTATAATAAGGTTTTGGTATTAATTTTTTATGTTTCTTATGTTTTCTTGAAGGTAGTATATTTTGCTTAGCTAACCCAAATTGTTCATAGAATGTGCCTAATTCTTTATGTGATTGTGTTAATTTTCTTTGTAATCTTTGATTTAATTGTAAATTTATACATATTTCAATATTATATCTTTTATTGTGTTTGATATGTCTAAAAATGTTAATTGTTCATAGGGAATCATGCATTCATTATGTTCTCTTAATCTAATTTTTACCTTTTCAACAAATAATCTTGGTAATCCATCAATAAATTTTTCTTTCCAAAACAGGAGACGTTAATCAGCTCTTATTCCAAGTTTTGTTATAAATGTTTCTTCAGACCAGTGATAATCTTGTAATTTTGGACATTTTAAATTTGCTAAGATTATTGAAGATCTTTCCTCAATTTTTGATGTATTTCTTATAAAATATTTGACAATAGAAAATATTAAAGTATTAACAGCATCTTCTATGATTGTTGGGTTATCATCTTCATCTTCAACTTTTATTGGTTCATTGAATTCATCAGTTTTAATAGCATTTAATATATAATCTCTTTCTAGTTCGATAAGATATTTATCCCACCGAGTTTTAAGTCTTCTAGAAAATCCTGATATAAAAATTTCTGCTACAGCTTTATCAGAACATTATTTTTTTATTTTATAAACACTTGCAACCATTTTCATTTCTTGTAGATTAATTCATATTCGAATATGAAAATTTAAGTGGAACAACGTCGTTTTGAGGAGAAAAACGTCAAAACGACGTCGTTTTGGGTCGACTGTTGTGGATTGCGACCACCCCAAGTCCAACAAAATAAGGTTCAATTTGACAACTTAGTCAGCTTATCAATTTTTTGTTATTCGATTTTTTATTTTATTTGTTAAATAATTAAATTTACTCTATTATATTTCAAACTTTTTTAAATTATAAAGAATAAAAATATAAAATTAATAAAAATTTCAAAAATTAATTATTAAAAAAAATAATTTTTTTCCTTCCTAAGCACAAATTAATCAGTTAAAAAAATAAAAGTTATCTTTTTTTTTTTTTCCCTCTCTAAACTAAGTCTAAAAATAAACTCCACAACCTTTTTTTGGGTACGTCCCTCGGTAAGTCACTCTACCGTATTTCGCACTCAAACGTGAAGACTACATATCTCAACAAAGGGCTGTGAATGCATTAACAAATTGTGATGGCAAACTCACCATGCAGGCAGGAGAGGAGAGGATATGTCAACGTCGTCCAGCAGCGGAGATTTAAAAAAAAAAAAATAAAATGTAATGGGTGAGGGGTAAGGTTAAATTAAAAATTTTGGCACGAAATATTTCGTAAGATGTATTTGAAAAATTAATATGTCATATCTAAAAAAATTAAAATTGAATAAATGATAAATCATAAAAAAATCATATCTAAAAATAAAATAATAATAAATGATAAAATAGAGTTTTGATAAGGTGTATTTAACAAATTGATAAGACATATCTAAAAAAAATTGAAATTGAATAAATGATAAATGATAAAAAAATCCTATCCAAAAAGGATAAGATCTGTTCAAAAAATAAAGTAATAATAAATGAAAAAAAAAAGAGTTGAAGGTGGATAAAAAAATAAATAATAAAAAGCTTTCTAAATCAATGATAAAACTTAAATTATAATTAAAAAAAAAGATATTTAAATTGGATTAACCAACAAGATAAAAACTTTTTAAGATTTTTAAAGATAAATATGTGTTGGATATAGATTGGATGGGATGGGATGAAGTGGGGGCAATTAAAGATAAATTGGGATAGCGGGGTTAAAAAATATTTTAGTGAGATAATGCTAAAAGATATATATATATATATATATATATATTAATTTTTTTTAAAAATGAGTGGGAACAATTGGCTCCACTCAACTATCTCCATCTCCGCCACTTGCGTTGTTTATCATGTCGCCTTTCAGTCTTAAATGTGTGTATATATATATATTTTGTAGCTATTCTTTATACATATTTTTCACAAGTGCGTTGCTCATGACTCAAATTTATGTTTCTAAAAAAAAAAAAGAAACTATATTTCTAATCATCATGAAGCATGAGCTTCTCTCCCAATTCTATTTATATATTTGTTTTATTAATTAAATCAAGAGTAATTCGACGCACAAAATTCAAATAAAAAAAATAATGTGGCAAGAGTAATATAAATCAATCACATAGAAAAACTTGCCAATATATATATATTAAATTAAAAAATAACATTATTATATTAGTCTGATACATATACATATATATATATATATATTAATTTACAAAAACCATAATCATATTATTTTAATATAAATTCTTATATAAAATTTTTTTGAGGAATAAAAAGTTTCACCTAATTAAAGAGTGGCAAGGTTACAGTAACGTTGGTCATCAATATTTCCCACAACATATATGTAAATATATAGGATTGATGAAACCCGAAGTCATTTATTGAACCACAGTTTACCAAGCTGTCATATTTCTGTGGAGTCTCCATACAAGAATGAGATCAACTAAGCATAAAAACCGAACTAAAATACTAGAAATCTCAATGACGTATAGTCAAATTATATTTTTCAAAATAAAATCTAAGTGACAGTATTTAACAAATTCAATTTCAATTTAACTATTAAAACTTTAACAAAAATGTTTGAAATTTTAATGAGATATAAATTAAATTTTGTTATTTTTTAAAAAAATATTAAAATATAAAATTCAATAAAATATAATTCATCGAAGCCTATTAGAGGGCGAGGCGTTGATTTTTCTCCGTGTACATATAAAAAAACCCCTTTGATATAATAAAAAAATAAGATAAATTGAGATAAAATGTAATTTGTGTTAATTTTGATATTTTTTTTTCCTGAATAGTAGCAATCCGTAGGAATGGTTTGCCAAATTCGTTCCCCCAGATTAAAAAAAATTCACATAAAATAACGACAATGGTACTCATTTGAAAGTTTTCGACATGAAGAGTATGATTGTAAAAAAAATTACGCATTTAGTTAATCTACTTTCAAATTTTTATTTTTTTAGCGAAATATTATAATTTTTTTAGTAATAACGAAAAAATTAGTGATATAAAGGTTATTGGAGATTTATAATGATTTATTGTGTTTGTTAAGCCATGTTTGTTTGACCAAAAAGTACCAAAAAATGAAAAAAGTATAATGCGTTATACACTTTTTGACGTTTGGAAGATTCACTAAAATTTACCAAAATTTTCATTCGAACATTTGCCAAAGAAACGTTCTAACGGCTGTCATATGGAAAAACTAAAACTCTGTCACTGGCATTGTAGTAAAAGTTGTTAAGTAAAAAAAAATCGTTGTAACAGACATTTTAACACTTGTTTCAACAAATTTTAAAAAAATTTTGACTTTTCTTGAGCAGTTCAATTGTGCACAAATCACGAAATTGATAAAATTTTATTAATTTTGATATCTTCTGATAACTTTTAATAAGATTAAGTTGCACCGAATAGACCCAGATGGTGTTTGGAAGTTAAAAAAAAATTTAAGTTTTGGTAATTTTTTGGTGTTTTTTTTTTTCACTTTTTTGTGTGTTTGGTTGAACCAAGTGGAATTTTTAGTATTTTTTTAGTAACTTTTGGGTGTTTGGTAAATTTTTTACTGTTGCAAAGCAAAAAAATTGTAACTTTTGGGTGTTTGGTATGTATTTTACTGTAACAAATCAAAAAAATGTAATGATGGAGTGGTACTTTTTACTGTAACAAATCAAAAAAATGACAAAACTTGTGATTTTATCAAATACTCAAAAATTAACTTTTAGTATTTTTTTACTAATTTTTAGGTTGCCAAACACCCGAGTATGACAAACGGAACCAAAGCCAAAGTTTGTAAAGGACCCAATCTTTTCATGTCAGACGGGAAAGTCCGAAAGTGCCCCATGTATGTCAAGGCCCTAGGCGAGACATGACATCTCAACGAAAGGCCTCTGTGCGGCGAGGTGTATGGTCCATCAAATTTTATTAAAAACTAGGTATTACTTATGTCAATAGCATAAAAATATAATTTGATTTGTGTATAATTTAAATTTAAATTTGTAATTAAAATAAAATTTTAATATATTAATATTTTTTTGTATGGCACCCCTTTTGTCTCGGAAAAAGAAAGAATGTTGTTCTGTTTAGCATTTATCTCTCTTCACGTCACGTACATAATTATCAAATTAACAAAATAAATCAAATGAATATTATTTTTAATTTTTAAATTTTAATTTAAGTATAATCAAATTAAATTTTAAATATTATTGTTTAAAACTTAGTTAACTTTGTTTAATATTCATTCATATAAAAAATATTTTAAAAACATATATAAAAAATTTAAAATGGAGAGAAAAAAAGAGTGTATTTTTATGTAAAGTGACCGAAAAATAATTAAAGTGGAGAGGAAAAAATAATTTTGACCAATACATAAATTCAGCAATTAAAAATATAAAAATTTAAATTATTTAAAATTAATTATTATTTATTATATAATAAATTAATTATTCTAATTTGCATGTATTTAAAAAAATAGTTTTCTAATAGTGTTGGTATGTTGTTAATGAAGTTCATTTCCTGTTACTACTTAATTAGTATGTTTTTTAAAATATTTGACTACGGTTGAAAATTGAGAGAGCGTAAAATATATGATGAAAAAATAAATAATATAAAATAATATAAAATATAGTAAATTGTTATTTATAAAATTCAAATAGATTTAGGATGTTTAATTTATCAAAATTATTAATTTTTACTATTATTGTTTTTCATTAAAATTTTAGTTCTATTATTGTTTTTCTCCCCAACCATACACTCACCCTAGATTTTTTTCACTACTATAAAGAGATAACACAAATAATATAAAAGTGAGTATTTTTAAAATTAATTATTCTTATTTTACTTACCAAAAAAAATTCTTATTTATTTATTTGTACTTTTTTTTAGTATTTATGGCCTGTTTGATTGATAAAAATTAATTAAAAATTAACAATTTTTAACTTTTTTTCATTTTTAATAAAATTTTTATATCAAATCTTTCTATTTTTACTGTATCTTTTAATCAAACTCTAACCAACCAAACACTCCTTTAATTAAAATCTATCAAGTGACCGAAAAATAATTAAAATGGAGAGGAAAAAATAATTTTGACCAATAAATAAAAATATAAAAATTTAAATTATTTAAATTAATTATTATTTATTATATAATAAATTAATTATTCTAATTTGTATGTATTTAAAAAAAATTTCAGTTTTCTAATAGTGTTGGTGTTGGTATGTTGGAGAGAAAAATAAGAGTGTATTTTTTTGGTAAAGTGATGGAAAAGACAACTAAAGTGGGAGGAAAAAAATAATTCTGACTATTAAACAACAGTTAAAAAAATAACACTTCAAATTATTTAAAATTAATAGTTATTATATAGTTAATTAATTATTAACTATAGTTAACTATAACTATAGTTATAGTTATTATATAGTTATTTAAAAAAAATTTAATTTACCTTAAAAAAACTCAACTTCCCAGCAAACCCACTCCAATTAAAGTATGTGTTTTAAAAAAAAATCTAAATTGGAGAGAAAAATAAGAGTATATTTTTTTTATAAAGTGATCGAAAAAACAACTTAAGTGAAAGAAAAAAAATAGTTATGACCAAATTTAAATTTTTTAAAATTAATTATAATAATAAATTAATTATTCTTATTTATTAATTATATTTATTTTTAAAAAAAATTAATTTACCTTAAAAAAATCCCAACTTCTCAGCAAACCCACCCCCATATCCCTCGACCCCAACCCCTGTGTGGCCCACCCTCCATCCCCACTCTTTGCTCGCATGGCCCCACCCCCCACTCTCTGCCCTCTCTCACTCCCCCCCACACACTCTCTCTTTCTCTCGTACTGGCCCCTCCCCACTTGACACACATATAAGTATCACATGCAAAGGTTAAGCTCTCTTGTAATATAGATATCAAAAGTATTTTTTTAAACATTTAATAAAAAATAAAAAAATATTTTTTTATGTAAAGTGACTAAAAAGACAATTAAAGTAAATAGAAAAAATAATCCTCACAATTAAATAAATTTAACGGTTAAAAATATATCAAATTCAAATGCTTTAATTTCTTTATTATATATATGACACAAATAATGTAAAAAAATACAAAATATATATGTATTTAAATTTAATTATTAATTATTATATAATAAATTAATTAGTTTTATTTAAAAAAAATTTAACTTATCTTAAAAAAAATAATTCTCCCAATCCCCTCACTCTCTCTTGTTCTTTGTGCCCCTCCCCCTCCCTCTCTCTTCCTCTCTCCCAGCAAACCCTCCTTTCTCTCTGTCTCTCTCTCTCCCATCAAACCCATCCTCTTCCCCCTCTTTCTCTCTCTCTCTCCCCATCAAACTCACGCTCCCCAAATAGTGCCACACACACACAAATGTCACATCCAAATAATGAGCCTTTTTATAATATAGATTATAAAAAAGATTATTAATATTTTTAATTAAATTTTGTTACGTATCACTTTTATATTATTTTTTATAATTTTTTGACACCTTTTTTTTATCATTCAAATACTCATTATATTTTATTGCATTTTGATTATTATTTTTTTAGAAAAAAAAGGGAAAAATTGTTGCCATAAAACTAATATGATCACGATGGTAAGCTCATCATAGAAGAATTATTTAGAAGGCTTTTTGGAGTGGGAAAAAAGAAGATAAAGTGAAATAAATTGTAGGTTTATAATTCGTACAATGAGATAAAAAATAAATAACTTTTAAATATTTTCAGAGAATATTAGTGCACCTAACGTACCCTTAGTGCTCATAAACTAATGTTCAACATACATTTAGAATGATAAAAAATTAGTAAATATTAATAAAAATTAGTCTCATAATATGTATAATAAGTAAGAAGTTAAAGTTTTTTATAAAATATTATGCTCCAAACCAACCCTAAACTCTTACAATTTTTTTGTATGCGTGTGACACAATGATAATCAGAGGCGGAAGCATAAAGTGGCTAAGGTGGGCTATATAATCTAGGTAAAATTTTAACAAAAAAATTTTTTTTAAGTAGTAGTAGTGGATAAAATTTTAGTCAAATTATTTATAATTCAAATAATACCCAATTCTTAAGTTAAATATATTCTAATTATATATACCCAAGTAATACTCAGCTCACAGTTTAAATATATTTTCAAAATTAAAAATAAATTAATAATCTAATAGACTCAAAGAAATCAGGGCAAAAAAAAAAAAATTAGGACAAAAATTAATACTACATATTTATACTTGAATAAAACTTCATGACTTATTTACCATTTTAGAGCTGCACACACACACACTCGCTCTCTCCCTCCCTGCCTCTATCTCCCGATCGCTCGCACTGACTTTTGTGATTCCCCGGTAAGTTGATTTTTACCCTCTACAGTTCTCACTTTTCTGCGTTGGTTGGGGCGTAAGTTCTCACTGCTTGCTATTTTTAGATTTTCATTAGATATTATAATATATATATATATATATATAAACGAGATGTTTCTACTTGCCTTGCTGTCAAAAAGTCTGTCTTTTTGATACTTTTTTTTTTCTTTTTTTAACCTTGCTATCAAAAATAAAAAAAAGGCTAATTAGCCATATTTTATCCTTCTTTGGAATTTTTCAGTAATTGCAATATACATAGACAAATATATATTAAAACTCTTTTTCGGTTGTAGAAATATAATAATTTAACCTATTTTAAAGTTGTTGTTGAAGACTTAGACTATTGCTAATAAAATTAAAAAGTTAGTTTATGAGATCTTAATATACAATATATATATATATATATATACTAGTTAATATCCGTGCAAGGCACAGTTATTCATGCATACTTTTCTCTCTCCTCAACCTTCCTTCCTCAATTTTCTGTCAACCTTGCAGCACTCCCTCTCTTGTCACATATATAATTGTCTTGTCAAAGGTTAGTGATTTATTATATAGATAGTAAGTGATGATCGAGACAAATGTCAAATCAAATAATGTGTTTTATTATGTAGATGTGCAATTGGTAGAACCTAACTCATAAACCCACATTTGTGTTAGTGGGAGATAGGTGAGGGATAATTAGGTAAATTATGTACACGATGTTAATTGTATAATTATTCTCTAAAACATCCAAGGATGCAATTTTAATAATGTGCGTTAATTATATTTTTTGTTTACTATATTATATATACTTGAACTTTATTATATATGTTTACACTTTTACTCTATTTTCGAATTATATCTCATATATTTAAATTGAGTATTTTAGAATTAAATTGATAAACTTATGTATTTAGATTGATAATTAATCATAAAAAAATGATAGCATAGGATTAAAAAAAATCCTCACTTCGCCTTGATGATAATGAATCTCGTGGCAAGTAAATTTAAAAACAATAAATATTTCTTGTGCCAGTGTGGTACAACCACAACAGATGCAGGATTGTGTATGTGATCTGAAACCTCCAAATAAATAATTAATGAAGGTCAGAATTGTGCATGTACTGAGGACATGGAGAAAGTCAAGGATGAATATGAATCGAGCGTTTTTTTTTTTTTTTTTTGAATTATTTGAGTTCGGGTGAAGTTCGACTTGTGATTAAAATAAGTTTAAATTAAATTTAATTTGTAACTCATTTAGAATTGAATTAAAGTTTGAATTAGAAAAGTTCGATCCAAAAATTCGTAAGCCGATTTGATAAAATAATATATATATATATTTATAATTTTTAATATCATTTTATTAGATCATTTTAATTTAATTTAACTATTTGTAAGTCAATCTAGAACTTGAATTTTTCTTTATTAATTCAAGCTCGAACCTATACAAAAATTTAAACCAAGATCGAGCAATATACACTACCAAAAATTGGAGTACAAAAAGCCAAGAAAATGTTCGACCGCTTTTAGGCATTCGAGAAATGTGAAATAAACGATCGCCTCAACTAAACGGTCAACCGCTTTGAAGCGGTCGTTAAAAGCATTTTTAGTTCCTCCCAAAACCCTCCCCCTGCCTGTGAAATCGACCTCACTCCTCTTTGCTATCTCTTCTCTCTCTCCCCTTTTGTTTGGTCTAGTGCCCAACGCTCGGAAAAGCTAGCCCTCCGCAGCGCCGTCGATGCTCGTCCAGCCACCGTCTTTTCCTGGCGAGGTAAGAAATGTCCGCTCTCTCTCCTTCTCTCTCAAGCTTTTTCTCCCTCTTCCCCTCTCTATTTTCCCTCTTTTCATTTTTCCCTTAAGTTTGTCAATTTGTTTGTTGTTAGGTTGTTAATTACAATTTGTTAAAATGCATGTTAATTTATTTGTAATGAATTTCTTATTTTGTTAAATTATTAATTATTAGTTTGTTAATTTGTTAAATTGTTAATTTAAGATGTTAATTTATTTGTTTGTTAGTTGTTAATTTTTTACATTTTACATTTAAGATACTAAAAAATAAGATAATATTCCTATGATTAAAATAAAATGGTCAACAAATATATGTTACTAATTAAAAACTAAAAAATAGATTGGTATAATAATTCATAATTTAAAAGTCATACAACTACCAAATTTATATTTTATACATATTAATTACTAAAAAAAATTAATTCTATAAAATTAATAATAATATTATGGATATCTTAAATAATAAAAAAATAATAATTCTATAAAATTATAATATCTTATATATATTGAAAATAGTAAAAAATAAAATGTCAATAATATAAACACTTTACATTAACTAAAGAATATTGATCCCTAAACAGGGTTAAGATTAATTATGGTTTAATTTAATTAAAAATTAACTTAGGTTTATTTTAATTAGGGATAAAATTCATGTAGTGTTAAAATTCGTTATGGGCTAAAATTAGTTTTAAAATTTGAAATAGTAATTAGTGTTAATTTTAGTTAGGGGTTAAACTTCATCAACAGTTAAAATTAATTTGTAATTAAATTATGCTTAAATAGAATTAGGGAGTAAATTCAATTAGCATTAAAATCCGTTAAGGCTTAAAATTAATTAGGACTTGTATATATGTCAGGGTTAGATTTAATTGTAAATTAAATGCAATTAGGGTTAAAATTTATTAAGAGTCAGAAATAATTCAAAATTACATCGTCATTATTTTTAGTTATAGTTAACTGTCAATAAAGGTGAAAATTAAATTAGAGTTAAATTTTATTTTGGATAAAAATTCTATTATGGCAAAATTCAATAAGAGTCAAAATTGAAATGAAAATATAATCCTAATTAAATTTAAGTAGGGATAAATTTCAGTTTGGATTCAACTTCATTAGGGGTTAAATTGTAAAGTTCTTTCAAACTTAGATTGGGTTGAACTTGAATTTGATCAATTATGTTAAAATTAAGTCAGGGTTAACTTTAACTAGGAATAAAATTCAATTAAGGTTCAAGCGTTTATAATGGTTTTAATTATTTTGAAATTTAATTAGGGTTAAATTTAAGTAAGGATACAATTCAATAAGGGTTAATATTCAATATTATTTATTTTGTTATAATTCATCCTCATTTCAAACATAATAAACTAAAATGGCTTTCCTTCAACGGTTTGAGCACTCCAAACATAACATAGTGCTTGTTTGGAACTCTTAAAATCTAAACGAAGTCTCTACCTTTGTCCACAAATCAAGTAATATCAAAAACATCTATTAAATCACTACAAATCTCAATAACCATCTCAGAATCCCCAAATAGTTCTTAATAACAAATCAGAGATCCCTTGTTAGAATTCGTTAAGTTATTATCTTCATGCATATGCATAAATTCACATTTTAAAATAAACTTAGACTTGTTCGAGGATTGTATCACGACAGTTGATTTGGTCATATTTGATGCGACAAGTTGAGTCTTTTACGACCTTATTCATTCTTATGACAAGGATGCATAATTCAACATATGCAATCCTTAAAATGTCCAGTTCGGACAGTTTGGGAATACAATTATTTATTTTATACTCAACATTGCTCATGCCAGTTCTACGTTGGGCGATTTTCGTGTAGCTATTCCCCTTGCTCTCTAGGTACATACATAAATGTGGGAAACACCATTTATGTGAAGATGCTATCGAAGTTTCATCTGACAATAGAATAGGGGATTAGGGGCATTGAATAAGAGTTGAATCGTGTATTTTCGAATGAGATAAGACCAGCCACACTTTAGTGAGAAGTTTTAGATTTTTTTAAAAAAACATTCATGTAGGTTTCACTAGTAAATTACTTAAACACATTTTGTCCACCTATTTAGTACGTTTGACGACACTGGGCTTGAAGAGATGGACAAGACCTAAATTGACTTGCTAGATATGTTGTCATCTCAATATGTACAAGGGATTGAAGAGTTCATTGCATACACCCATACGATGGACCAATAATCGATTAATTGTCAGTGTAGAAAGTATATTAATCGATATCATTTCACACGAGAAGTGGTTAGGGATCATTTGATGAGGTATATGTTCCTAAAGACTTATTGAATTGGACAAAGCATGGGGAGACCTATATTTCATTGCAACGATGTGAGAAAAGAGTTTACTTCCATGTAGATGTTGTGCCTGGGGATCAGAAGATTGAAATGATGCAGGAGATCATGGTTAGGGTGCTTGCCACAAAATCAAATAGTAAGGCTGATGAAACAGGCGGGAGTAATCCCCAATCCGGTTAAGATTTATTGAGTTTTTTCAGAATTCTCGATGACACAAACACTGAATTGTACCCCAATTGTCAGAATTATAGTAAGTTGTCTTTTATCGTTGAGCTGTTATAATTGAAAGTTTTGAATCAGTGGACCAACAGTTCATTCAACATGTTACTAAAGTTGTTGAAAAAGATCCTACCAAAGGGTGCAAAGGTTTGTGAGCCCTATTACCATGCTTAAAAGTTTCCAGAAGATTTGGACTCCACGTACGAAACACGGAGGTGCGCCCAAAGAGTTGTATGTTGTTCCGGGATGAGCATGCAAAACTTGATAAATGTCTTATGTGTAATAGTTCTAGATGAAAACAAAACATTGCTTGGAGTACTAAACACTTGAGCTAGAAACTACTCAGGCACCCATACCTACTTGCACCACTAGGCCACAGACCTCACAACCACCCACTTAAGCACTCACCCCAAGCCGATTCCTTCTAGTATCTGCCAGGCCTCAGATACACAATCCCCTGACCTCTTGCACCCATGCCATTTATGTCCCCCTCTGGGGTCATACTGCTCCTTACTTTGCTCATCTCCTTACTCTACTACTACACCCATATCCCCTTTATCAGGGGCAGGCTCCACCCGACCCCTTTTACCCACTACTAGCCCCGGGCATCACGCTGCATTGATGCCCCATCAGGCACTGCCACACACCATTGCATCCCCTTCGACTAAAGTCCCCCAAGCCCATACGATGCCCTCACCTAATCTTGGCACCTCGACTACGTTAGGTATATATGTTTTTATACATACATAGAAGTGCTACATAACTTTTAAAATACGATGAACTTAGCAAATTACCTTGGCCCGCTTCACACGATAGGGGGGGCATATCTAGGATATACTCCATGATGTATATAAATTCATTACTCAATTTTGTAATTTTATTACTCAATTTTGTAATTTTTATTACACATTAGTAGTTGTTGCACACCATATGCTAACTTAATTTACATTTGGTGTAGATGTATACAGAGAGGACCCCAATCGATTGATTACATGTATTCAAGAGGATACGTAATACTCACCACCCCGATATATAGGCGATCTTTGATGTAGTATAAACACACCTGGCTAAGCTCCTTGAGCATGAGCGAGATTCGATTAAGAGGTGTGATGCCATTTTCACAGAGGTTGTAGGCTAGGATGGGCATGGCTATATGCATGGCGTTGGTAGTAGCATGCCCCGATCAATGGTTTAGCAAGCCACCACAGCTGCCTCCTCTGCCATCTTCTAGAGGCACACAAATGAGGAGATCGAGGCCATTATTGCCGCTAGCCTAGATACCTTCTGGGCTAACTTGCGTGATCAGTTTCAGGCCAAAGTTCAAGATAAGGTCTGAGTTGAGCTTTAGGCCAAGGTTCAGGCTGAGATCCTTGTCTTGGTTCGAGCTGAGGTTCGAGAAAAGGTTCGAGCTAAGGTCATTAATAAGTTTTATGAGAAGATGGTTCAGCAAATGGACCATATGCAAGATCAACTGCGGGCGAAGTTTCATGGTTCACGACATTGCGGTTAGGTAAAAAACTAAGTATTAACCGTACATTAACAAAAATATCTTATTATTTTGTTTTCAAATAATTAGAATAAATAAAATTTTAAACTATTAGATACAGGATGGCGATGATGACACCAGACCACCCCAACTTCCAATACGCCGAGACTATTGTGATGAGGTATAATTTTAATTATTTACAACTGCATATAAAAATTTTGTTTTGAATAAATTCCGTTACTATTTAATAATTTACCAACTTCTATGTAGATGTCTATATATGTGATGTTTCGTTCGTAGACTTAAAATGTAAAGTAAAGTTAAAGATAGAAACATAAAACTTACAACTTTAAACTTAAACGTAGGTTGAACATAGGTTGAAACATAATACTTACAACTTTGAACTTTAGCATAGGTTGAACATGCACCATCCAATTTGGATGGAACTTGACAAGCAGCGAGTTCCAGTCGTTTGGGATTTATAGAAACGAACCGCGTGGGAATCCGAGCTATGGATCACCTAGATTGGCGCTAAGTAGGTTCTACCCAAAACTTAAAACTTAGAAACGTTCGTGGAGGATTCAACTATTCAAACCGAGCATACGCTATACGATCTAGACGGAACTTGACGAGCAGTATGTTCTAGCCATTTGGGACTTGCAAAAATGAATTGCGTGTGAATCCGAGTCACGAATGGCCCCAAGTAGGTTCTATTGGAAACTTGAAACTTAAAAACGTGCCCAGAGGAGTTAACTGCTCAAATCGAGCATACATAGGCTGATCTAGATGGAACTTGGCGAGCAACAAATTTCAGCTATTTGGGACTTGCAAGAATGAACTGCGCAGGAATTCAAGTTATGGATTGCCCAAAATGGCCCTGAGTAGGTTCCACTCGAAACTTGAAAGTTAGAAACGTCCATAGAGGACTCAACTGCTTAAACCGAGCATGTGCTAGTCAATCTGGATAGAACTTAACAAGTTGCGAGTTCCAGCCTTCTGAGTCTTGTAGGAACAAACTGTGTGGGAACCCAAGCTAGGAATCGCCCAAAATGGCCCCAAGTATGTTCTACTCGAAACTTGAAACTTAGAAACATCCATGAAGGACTCAACTACTCAAATCAAGCATACACCGTACAATCTTGATGGAACTTAATGAGTTGTGAGTTCTAGCCATTTGGGACTTGTAGGAACAAACTGCGTGGGAATCTGATTTACGGATTGCCCTAAATGACCTTAAGTAAGTTCTACTAAAAACTTGAAACTTAGAAACGTGGCACAAAAAAGTCAATTGCTCAAACCAAGCATGCGCTATCTGATCTGAATAGAACTTAACGAGCAGCGAATTCTAACCATTTGAGACTTACTGGAATGAATTGCACGGGAATTCGAGTTACGGATCACCCGAAATGGCCCCAGTAAGTTTATTACTTTAATTTGTTTAAATATAAAGTATTACAAGTTAATTTTGATTTTAAATTTAAAGTTTCAAATTTTTACAAGTTATTTTCGATTAACCTTTGTCAATTTAAATTTTTTTTTTTTTGGTTAATCAATTTCAATTTTGATGGGTTCTCTTGCAGTTTTGACTCTAACCCTTCTGCGAAGATATGTTTTGTTATTTTTTGTAAAATTAATGTAATAACTATTTCAAAAGTCATCTTTTGTAAATAATTATGATTTTGTGGATAATTTCATTTCTCGTGGCATGGTTTATTTGAATGTTCAATTAGGGATGTATGAATGTATATGTTTGGTTGGATGAATATATAGGTTTCTATTGGTTTTAACAAAAAATATATGGGTTTATGAAAAAAAAAATAGTATACACGACCACGTCGAGATGGTCATTTAAGACCTTTGATCGTTGTAATGTTTGGTGACGTCTTAGATGCAGTCGTTGAAAGGGAAAAACCAACCGCTTCAAGGTAGTCGGCAAAAGGAATATACAAAATTAATATTCAACTAGTTTGGACGGTCAAGATATTTGATGACTGCCTTATGCAGTTGTGTATAATCTTTCTCAACCATAGCATCGATGACCACTTTTAAGCTGTTATTAAGTGGTCGGCTATACTATAGATGACCATCTCAAGAGCTTTAGACGACCGCCTTAGGTAGTCGAGCGTTTGCCTATTTCTAGTAGTGATAAATAATTCAAGTCAAGTTCGAATAAGTTAAAATTTGTCAAATAATTCATTGTGTTTATCTTCTCTAGCTCATTTCATTTTCATTTATTGTAACTATTCTCATGCATGTGACACATAGTCTTGACAAAATGCAACCATTAAAAATTATCTTTGCCGAGAAGTTTAGGTGTTCCATAACAAGTGCTTTGCTCACTCAAGTTAATGTTTCTATAATAACCTATCTTTTTCCAATCATAATGAAGCATGAGTTGACTCTCCCAGCTAGTCTAACCCCATGGATGTATAAAGTCCGATGAACAGGACGAATCCGATATATATATGTGTTAATTTCTCTCCCCTCATTAATTGATTGGTGACTAATTTCACATACAAAATTTACAAAAGAAAAATGAAATAATGTGACACGATTACAAAGAATCAATCACAAAGAAAAAAAAAAAACTTGTGAAAATATATATAATTAATTAAACCAATATCGTTATCAAATAATATAAAATTTTATATAAACGTAATTAATTGAAACCTTACCTACGTATTAGTGGCAAGTTTTGTAAGTGCGTATCAGTCACAATATTTCCCACAACATAACTACATAACTAGTGTTTTTAAATAAGTTGGTGTCGTTCAAATAACTTTTTTGACACACACACACACACACACACACATATATATATATATTTTCACTAAAACTTATACTTTTATTTGTTAATTTTTTACATATTATTCACATTTTAATAAAAAAATATATTCTAAACAAAAGTTGAAAAGAGTAAAATAAGTCAACTTATAACAAAATTTTTAATCAATCAAAGTCCTATTTAATTAAGAAATTCACCAACACATAATTAAATTAAACTACAAGGATTCCCAACAAGGAGTACTTCAACCTTCGTCAATACCATCTCTTGGTAACTTTAACCTTCAACCCATGCTTCATGTAGAGAATTATCGAAACGTTGGGGGATACGTCGTGACCTTCCGCCACACGAACATGATAGTTGTGGATTACAGCAGCAGCCACAGCCTTGATTTGATTGAAGGCCAATTCCTTCCCCAGACAAGTCCTCGGCCCTGCATTGAACGACAAGAACTTGTAAGACGGCTCGTGCTTGATCGTTCCCCGCTCCGAAATCCATCTCTCCGGCTTGAATTCCGTGCAATCTTCTCCCCACAGGAACTTCATCCTTCCCATCGCGTAGAGAGAGAACATTATCTTCATCTTCGGATGAACGCGATGGCCGCTCGGAAGCACGTCCGGCTGAAGAGGCTCCTTGTGCTGGAACGGAACCGGCGGATACAACCTCAGCGATTCGCAGATTGCGCCGTGGAGATAAACTAGCTTTCTCACTTCTCCAATACTGAACAACCTCTGTTTGTTGCTTTCTTCTTCTGGTGGCATAGCTGTTTTGAGTTCCTCTCTGATTTTGGATTCAACTTCTGGATGCGTTGAAACTAGCCATACGAACCACGTGAGAGCCGAACTAGTCGTGTCTCGCCCTGCGATCATGAAATTCATAATCGTGTCTCTCAAGAACTTGTCTTCGTCAACGGATTTCAAACCCATGATCTCGCTTTTGTCTTCGTCTCTGTCTTCACTCAAATACGATTCCAATAGATCGACGCCATCTTCGTCTTCTCTCGGTTGCATTCCTTTAGGTATTTTATCTCTCTTCGTTGATATGTACTTATATATCACGCGGTCTATGTTCTCCCACGCCTCGCTCAATTTCTTTTCGTGTCCAACCCCGATCCACCGCTGAAGCTTCCAGATGGTTTCAGGCACTACGTGGCGAAGAAATATTGCCTCCTCAGCATCATCCATGGACTTCGAAAAGAGAACTTCAGGGAGATCCATGGAGAGGCAGCCCGGGTCGTTACCCGTAACCAACATGCTCGTGGTATCAAACGTGAACCTCTGGAACAAGTCTTGCAAGTCGACGACCAGGCCTTGTTCGGACGCATGTTCGAGAAGCGGGATCAGCCCTTTCTCCACCTTGTCCCGGTTAGTCTTTTCGGAGAACCTGACAAACCGGGGATGGCTAATCAGGAGGCGGCCGAGTGTCCTCTGGTTCCGCCACGAATCAGAATCGGAATTGAAAATCCCGTCTCCCAGAATGTCGAATATCTTCCTGAACTGAGGGCCTTTGGGGAAATTGGAGAAGTTGGAACTCATTATGTAGTGAATGTCGGCAGGATCAACAGTGCCGAGCATGTCCATGCTGCTGAGCCAAGGGCCTTGGAATAGGAACGTGCCCTTGGTTCTGGATAAGACTTCCTCGCAATAGCCGTGAATACGGTGGACTTGGAGGAGAAGATCGGGAAGCATTCCGACAATGGGCCACCTCCTTGGAAGCCCATCGTTAGGGGTTAGAAGAAAAGAGAGGAGAAAGCAGCATAAGTGTGCTATGAGTAGGAGGATTACAAAGTAACCTAGCAAAGCCATTTGTGGGTTTTGGTATTATGGGAATGGAGATATTTCAGAAGGCTCGAATTTTTCTTCCAAAGGTTTTCCTTTTTTGGCGTGGGATTCTTTTGCCCTTCTTCAGGATACCGTTGACTGAGTCCCGCTAACCCAACTTCCGGGGCGGAATTTACGGCAGTAATTATAAAAATTAATATAAATTTATAAAAATTGTAATTTTATAATTTATATAATAGTTAAATAATTTAAATTTTATAAAGATTTGTGAAAATATATAAAATTCTAATAGAGTCCTATATACCACCTGTGACTAAAATTAAAGTAATCTAAAGTAACCCCAACACCACCAGCACCGTAGAAATTATTTAAAATATGTATTTGGAATAAAATAAAATGAGATAAATTGAGATAAATTAAGAGTTCGTAATACGTGTAGTGAAAGAAAAAAATTAATGTGATATAAAATTAACAGATATTTATAAAATTTTTTAGTATTTGATTATAAACTAAACGCAGCAAAAGTAATCTTATTCTATTAGGAGAGTATTGCAAGAATTAACGAAGACTTGTGAAATATTTTTACAGTTCTATCTATTGGAAGAATACTAATTAATCAAGACTCATGTACTTATACAAGATATTCTATTAAAAGAATATTAGTTAGTGGAAGTTTGTGTCATTATCACATTAAATACATAAAAACAAATAACATTATATGTACAGTAAAAACAAATGGTGAGAATGATGTGGAAGAGTTGTTAGTAAATTCATTTTGATATGTAAAATTCCACAACTATTTTTATAATTCTTCAAGCACTTTTAGCCTTTATATAGGCTGATTTAATTTGAAAGTTTTTAGATTTTAATTTTTATTTTTAATAAAATTATAATATAGCTGAAACTTAGTGGATGGTAATGAAATGGCACATAGCTAAAACTTGTGTATGGTATTGAATTTTATTTTTTTTAATTTATAATATTACAAAATAGCAATTCAATAAAATAATATTTTATATTTAAAAAAAAAAACATTGGCCTTGGGATACCATTTGGTGGATCAAAAGTCAATATAAATCACTTTTATACTTAGTAATGGTAATCTGATCAACTTAAAAATTACCAAAATTTTTATCAAACACATAAAAAGTCGTCAAAACTTTTACCAAATATACAGAAGTTACTAAAAATTACTACTTGTTTGTAGGTAGGACTTATATGCCATACACACACACTCTAACATCCCAATGTAGTATCTCTGCCCACTGCAACTCCTTAGGCAGAGGCCTAGACTGAACGGAACGGTTTAAAAAGAGAGTGGAGCACTAGACAAACACGCAACTTTTAATTTTTTTTTTTTTGAACTAACCCAACTCAACAAATTAAGTTAAAAAACTTAGTTTATAGGTGAAATTTATATACCATACATATACCCTAACATCTCAATACGAGACGTCAGGCTTCATTTGGTTATGAGAGAACATCTACCTCTTTCTTTCGTTTTTTTCCTTTTTTTTTTCCTTGTTCTTCGGGTTTTTTTTTTCATTTTATATGAGTATTTTTTATCAAAATTATTTTTTTTCCTTCTAGAAGTGATAGATTTTAGAATTATCAATGGCATTCATAAAAATAAATCCAAAAAATCACGTCTATCTAGGTAAATATTAGAAAAATAAAAATAAATTAATTTATTTGTTTTTTATTTAAAAGAATATTTTTTACTTAAACAAGCATAAAATTTTTGATTTTTTTAACGAATACAATTAATATGTTTAAAAATTATAATTTTTAAAGAATTTGACTTTTGACGGAAAAAAAAAATATGTAAGACAACAAAGTTGAAAGAAAAAACTTTTTAACTTTTTTCTGGTCAAACAAAGCCTTACTGTTGATTAATCTCAATTTTTAAAATACACGACATGAAAGCATTATCCGCACCTACGTACCAAGAAAAAGAGAGTATTATCCAGGCAATAATGAGAGTTGTGTCATTTTCTACACCAAAAAAATAAAAACAAAATAAAATAGTGGTGTGCTCCAGCTGTAAAGGACGGCAACATGTTCAGAAACAGTGTCCTCGGTTGGGGTGGCTGGGCTACCTTGCAACTCTAGCCTTATCCCCCGGGGGATGGTTTGTCGTCGTCGTCGTCCGCGGAGGCCTGCCAGCAGGGGCTGAGTGGAGTCACTGCAATGACATGAAGGCCCCGTTTGGCATCTTAATAATATCTATAAAACTCCATAAATTTTTAATAACCTCTCTATCTTTAATTATTCTGCCATCACTAATTTTAAAAAATTTTAATATTTCACTAAAAAAATAAAAAAATTGAAAGGAGATTAACTGAATATATAAATTTTTTATACATTCATATTCTTCATGTCGAAAGCTTTCAAATGAGTACCATTGTCGCTATTTTTTATAAATTTTTTTGAATCCGTGAGAACAGTTTTTCAAATCCGTTCCCACGGTTTGTTACTTTTCAGAAAAAAAGAACGTCAAAATTAACTCCAAACCACATTTTATCTTAATTTATCTTGTTTTTTTCTTACTCCAAACGGGGCCAAAAGGATGCAATTTCATTATTTCTTTTTCTCAAAACGGCGTTACTTTACTTCAATTTTTATATTTGAATATGAATTAATATATTTAAATATGTATTCGAATACATCAGTTCATATTCGAATATAGGGAATTAAGTGAAACAATATTGTTTTGGATGAAAAAACGCTGAAAGGAGGTTAACTGAATATATTTAAAAAATTTTAATATTTCGCTAAAAAAACAAAAAAATTGAAAGGAGGTTAACTGAATATGTAAATTTTTTATACAATCATATTCTTCATGTCGAAAGCTTTTAAATGAGTACCATTGTCGCTATTTTTTATAAATTTTTTTGAATCCGTGGGAACAGTTTTTCAAATCCGTTCCCACGGTTTGTTACTTTTCAGAAAAAAAAAACGTCAAAATTAACTTCAAACCACATTTTATCTCAATTTATCTTGTTTTTTTCTTACTCCAAACGGGGCCAAAAGGATGCCATTTCATTATTTCTTTTTCTCAAAATGGCGTTACTTTACTTCAATTTTTATATTTGAATATGAATTAATATATTTAAATATGTATTCGAATACATCAGTTCATATTCGAATATAGGGAATTAAGTGAAACAATATTGTTTTGGATGAAAAAACGCTGAAACGGCGTAATTTTTAGGTTACTGTAGCAGTTACAATAAAATGCTAAACTACAGCCCTCGTGTCGGGTAGAGCCGAAAATTAAGAAAAAGTCATGTGGCATTTGATTTATATTTTTATATCTTGTTTTTTATTTTTATTTTTTATTTTTAATTTTATATGTTTTATATTTTGAAAATCTCAAATACCGTAGAATAGAAAATGTATTTGGTTTTATTTTTTTTATTTTCTTTATTTTGAAATTTTAATTTTTTTATTTTCTTTATTTTGAAATTTTACTTGTTTTTGGTTAAAAATACTCAAAATAATTTTTTGTCATTTTACATTTTATATGTAAATTTATTTTCTATTTTCTAAAATAGATTTTGAAAATACAAGTGATCAAATGCGTTTTAAACTGTTTTCTTTATTTTCAAAAAATACAAAATGAAAAATAGGTTTAAAATAGTTATACCAAATGACACCTTAGTTATTGTTTTTTTTTTACTAGTTAGCATCTAATTTTTTGCTAGTTTAATAATTTTACCTTTTATGATTTAAAAAAAAAAATTGAAACATCAAGGTAAATTTGATCATTTAAAGAAATTAAAAAATTGAGTAATAAAAAGATAGCTATTAACTGGTGGTTGGCGAATACATGCTTAAAATGATCTAGGCTCCATTTGAAGCTATAATACTTGTTGAAAAATATTAAAAATTTTTAAAAATTATTCACTTTTTATTTCACTATACAAATTACGAACTAACAACTTTTTTCAAACTTTACTAGGCATGTTTTTTATATTTCTTTATAAGAAATAATGATAATTGAAAACAAATAACAAAAACCAAAACCACTGTTAAACATAAATTAAAAAAATATAAATGTCAACAAAAAGATTCCAAATGTTCATTTTTTGTTTCTATTTGTGTTTTATTATTTTCATTTTTTAATTTTAATTTTTTGGTAAATTTATAATTGATTATTTTATCTGTCATAAAGGAAGTATTTTCTAAACAAAATTTTCTAGGTAATTTAAATTGACTCGGATACAATACCTTAAACCAATACTCATGCGCAGTTTGGAGCTTTAAAATATACCAAAATTTTTTAGAAATCTCAATAAGCCTTTATAATTTTTACTAATCTTAGTAAATCTCTACCAATCCTTAACTCTGCTGAAAACACTGTTGGAAAGAAATTTTTTATTGTTCATCTTTGATTAGGGGGTCCCATATTTGGCTCGGGTATCGAGCAGGTTTCCTGCTCGACCCGTACCTAGTTGGAGCCACCTGATTGAAGGTTTTCCCGATCGGTTTTGGACACACAATCGGGGACACCTGAGTAAAGGTGCTCCCGATGGGCCTTGACTACCCAAATGGAGGCCCGAGTGATCATATTCTCGATCGATCACACCAAAGCAGCTTACATCACGAAGTCACGTGTATAACCCCCATTTAATAGTCCCTACAAATACGCATGTGAAGGTGCTGCCACCAATTATATCAGATGGAGCACGTTGGCTAACGAATTGAGGAACCAACCTTAGGATTTACAGATACAGGTGGTATCATCCTATTAGAAGGAGGAAAAACACGTTATATACAGTTACATGTAACTATATGCACACTATTCCACATGAAGGTCTCGCGTATAAAAACCAACACTTCACAGAAGCACAAGTATGACATTTTCACCTTACTGAAACTCTACTAAAATATTTTTTGAACTCTTTTACCAACTTAAGTATCAGAAACTCTTTAGTAGGCACCACACCGGTGTTCCAAATAACGTTTTGGACTTGGATTTGGCTTTCAAAGGAGACGAAGTTACTGATTCATCAGTTGGTGCCGTCTATGGGAAATGACTTTTCTCGTAGTTTTTATAGTCCAAACTAAGTCTGGCACGAACATGCAACCTCATTCAGAACTTGCAGAAACAATAGAAAACCAGAATGACAAAAGAATTAATGCTATTGAGAACCAAATAAGGGAGTGATTGCACTTGAAAAGTGCTATTATAAACTCCACTTCTCTATAACTTTTAATACATTTAAGTGGTTTAATTTAAAGATTTATCATTATTTTGTTATTTACAGTGTTTAATTTCTTAATTGCAGGGAAAATGGTCAAACACTTGAAGATGATAGTGACTTTGATGACATAGAAGATGAAGGAAGTGAAGTGGTGCAAATCCCTCCTCCAATGGGCTGAGATACCCAAAGGAACCAACAGCAAACAAGGAGCAAAACATTCAAAGGAGGTGTTCTGTGGTTCGGACCACCTGGCGCACGGTCTGGACCACAGTGCTTTAGAAACCTCGCGTGTTCAACTTTGGGTTTTGGGGTTTATACATATGTTTTATACAGAAGGGCAAGGGGGCCGACCCTAGGATGTTCTTCTCTCGGTTTTTCATTCTTCCAGCAAATTTTAGGAGTTTTTTGAGAGTTTTAATTGCTTATCTTAATGTTCTTACGTTGTTTCGGAACCTTCATCACATTCATTTCAACAGTTACTGTTCAGAATTTTGTTTCGAAGCTTCTTTCAGCGTACGTTACACTTCGTTTTTGGATTAATAATATTGTTTGAATGCTTTATATATAGGATTAATTGATTGTGTCTGTTTTGTTTTTGGTTTCACCGTTTAATAATTTTGTTTCAGTGTTCAATTTATTAAATCTATTAAATATGTCTTCAATGAATGTTTTCGTTTCGTTTACAAGCATGTTAGCGTAGAAACCCTAGTTCTTGATTCAACGAATCAAGGAAAGGTAGTTTACTCTGATCTATGGGATGTACGTAGAGCCTTCGCAGAGTTTGCGAAAACTCATGCGTAGGGATCTACAACTTTTTGATGTGTGCGTATACCCTTCGCATGGTTTGCGAAAACTCTTGCGTAGGGATATACACCTTTTAAAACCTAATTCAGTTCTTTCAAAAACTTTCGAAAACGAAAACCTTTGACTATATTCTCTGTAATCACTGGTAAAGGTTTTCGATTAAAATTTTCCTAATAATTTTGAAGAACTGAAAATTCAGATTTTAAAACCTAACTTGAATTGGTTTACTTCAAAAATTTTCGAAAACGAAAACCTTTGACTATATTATCTGGAATCACTGGTAAAGGTTTTCGATTAAAATTTTCTTAATAATTTTGGATAAACTAGAAGAATTGGATTTGAATCTAAATTCGAATAGGATTGTTTGAAAACCCTTCGAAAACAGAAGTTTTTGACTATATTCTCTGTAATTACTGGTAAAAACTTCTAGTTAAAACTTTCTCAATAATTTTCAAATAAATCCTAATTTAGGTTTTAACGCAAGTATTACAACACATCCCATAGTGAAGATGTAAGCTACCCTGAATTGATAGTTGGATCAAGGATTTCTTAAATTTATTTCTTATTAATTGAATTGCCTTCGGTTGATTTAATTGAAGTATTTACATTGCAGTTTTTAGATTAGATTATTTTGAAGCGCATTTAAATTAGGAAAAATCTTTTTAGCTAATATTCAATTCCTTGAAATCAAAAATCAAAAGTTAAATTTTTGAAATTTTGTTAATAGGTTGTTAAGTTGTTTTAATTTGAATTTTAAATTTGTAAAACCCTAGGAATTAGTTTAAATTAATCTTCAAACTTAGTTCACATTCAAATTTAGGATTTCTATTATAACCTAGAAACTAAATAACGTAGGCTCCCTATGAATTCGACCTCGGACTCACCGAGTTAAAACTACACTGCACACCCTTGCACTTGGGGGTTAATTTAGACACACTTTCTAATAGCGGTCAGGGAGATGATGGCTGCTATGTTGACTTTCATGGCTCAGAATTAGGCGTTGCTTCAATGGCAACAGCTTGCCCCTGGTCACATCCCATTTCTTCCAACAAATCTTCCCGTAAATGAGGCAAATAATGGGAGGGCAGTCAAGGTGAATGGTTGCCATAATGGAGACGGGCACAAAGGCAATGGAACAGGTGTTATAGGGGAGAATGAAATCCCCATCAGGCAGCCAGAGGAGTCAAGGAGGCACGAAAGATCAATTGCACCAGAAGCTGGGCTAGCAGTCGCCTAAAGACATCACACACAGAAGGGGCTAGCGTCCATCCGTGGGAGGAACTAATAAAGGCCATGTAGGCCCAGATCTATTGCGTGTTGGCAGTAGTCAAAGGCCCAGACGCGGTAGATGAAGTGGGTGTCGATGTAGATTCACCGTTTTCACCAATAGTGATGGCTTTCCCTTTATCGCCCAAGTTCAAAATACCAACTCTGGACTCTTTCGATGGTTCAAAGGATCCCTTCGACCATCTAGAAACATCTAAGACTTTGATGCGCATACATGCATATCCAAATGAGATCCTGTGCTGGGTCTCCCCAGCAACACTCAAAGGCTCTACTCGGTTGTGGTTCAATAAAATCAAGTCGGGCACCATCACCAGCTTTTTGCAGGTGGAAAATCTATTTGTGGGTCACTTCATTGGAGGAAAGAGGCATAGGAGGTCAGCCACTCACTTCTTAACAATAAAATAGGGAAAGGAAGAGACCCTCAGAGACTGTGTTGGAAGATTTAATAAGGAGATCTTAGACATAGATGAGACAGACGATAAGGTTGCAATTGCGACCTTCATGAGTAGACTAAGAATGCGCTAATTCATGGCCTTGCTCCTTGAGAAAGCTCCTGTCAACATGGTATAATTAATGCTCAGTGTGCAAAGCCACATTAATGTGGAGGATAGTCTCAAGCCGAAAAAGGAGAGTGATGGAGCAGGAAGCTCTAAAGTAGATAAGAAATGCTCGAACGACTTTGAAAATGGTTCAGATTCTTGGAGTTCAAAAAACTAAAGATTCAAAGATAGGTCCGATAGGGGCGGACAATGATATGCTGATCTAGATCATAATTTCACCCTGTTGAATACTAGATTGGAGAATGTCCTTTATGAGATTCAGCATGACCTAACCTTGAAATGGCCTAAAAAGATAAGGACCTCGGCTGACAAGAGGTCTCGAGCGAAGTACTGTCAATTCCATAAAAACCATGGACATGACACGAATAATTGTATCGACCTTAAAAAGCATATCGAGGAGTTGATTCAACAAGGTAAGCTCGGTCGGTTTGTAGCCGGTTGGGATAATAACAAGGAGGCTGATTAGAGAAGACCTGATAAAAGGAGCCTAAGGAGAAGAAGCCCCGAGTAGAGAAGCCCTGATCAGGCAAGGTAGAATCAATAGCCGATCAGAGAAATAAGGGTGATCTTAGGAGGCTTTGCAGCCAGGGGTAAGTCCTTAACTGCAAGGAAGAAGTATGCTCGAGAAGCAAGTAGACCGAGAAAAGTTTTGATTATCGATTGACCGAACAAGAAACCTAAGGCAAAGTCCCACCCAATCACTTTCACAAAGGAGAAAGCTAATAAGGTATATTAGCCCTACGATGACCCACTCGTTATTTCGTCTGTAGTTGAAAATTTCTGAACTTGGAGAATCTTAGTGGATAATAGGAGTTCGACAAATATTTTATATTGGGGGCCTTTGAGAAAATAGGAATCAATAATGAGAAACTACAACTAGTATCTTCTCCCTTGGTTAGTTTTACTAGAAACTGAGTTACACTACTCAGGTCCATAGTGCTGCCTATTAGCCTAAGAGACGAGCCGCATCAATCAACCAGAATGGTTAATTTTTTGGTTGTGGACTACTCTTTGACATATAACGCCATTTTAGGGAATGACCTCTTTGAATCAATTCAAGGCAGTCACATCTACCTACCACTTGAGGCTCAAGTTTCCTTCTGAAAATGGTGTAGGGTGTTTGAAAGGTAAAGAGAAGTTTGCTCAGGAAAGTGACATGTCGTCATTAAAGGAGGATATAAGCAGGGAGACATTGATAGTGGAGGAACTCGAAATCAGGGATGATGAGGAGTTAATGAGGGGAGAGCTTGAAGGCGATTTGGAGGATATAGTACTTGGTGATCCTGGCCTAGGAAGAACTATTAAGATTGGCTCGGCAACTCTAGACGATTTGAAGAATGAGTTGAAAAGATTTTTGGGAGAAAACGCAAATGTCTTTGCTTGAACCTATGAAGATATGCCTAGCATTGACACCAAAGTGATGGCCCATCACCTGAACATATTCCTCACTGCCAGGCTAGTAAAACAGAAGAGGAGAACATTTGCCCCTTAAATGCAATGAGGTCATAGCAAAAGAAGTTGATAAGTTGCTTAAAGTAAAGTTTATCCGTGAAGTTCAGTACCCGTCCTAACTGTCAAACGTTGTGATGGTGAAGAAATCTAACAGAAAGTGGCGAATGTGAGTGAATTTCACTAATTCGAACAAAGCCTACCCAAAGGACAGTTTTTCCTTGCCAATAATTGACCTATTAGTTGATTCTACAGCAGGACATAAGTTACTATCTTTTATGGATGCTTTCTCCAGGTACAATTAGATTAAAATGTCAAAATAGGATATGGAGCACACCGCATTTACTACTGATCATGGCTTGTATTGCTATAACATTATACAATTTGAACTGAAAAATACTTGCACGACGTATCAGAGATTGATGAATAGGATGTTTAAAGGCAAGGTTGGAAGAAATATGGAGGTGTACGTGGATGACATGCTCGTTAAGAGCAAGAAGATTGACTCATACGTCGCTAATCTGCGAGAGACTTTTAACACCATGAAAAGGTATAGGATGAAGCTGAATCCATCTAAATGTGCTTTTGGGGTGGCTTTTGAAAAATTCCCAGGCTTCATTGTGTTCAGTTGAGGAATTGAAGCAAATCCAGAGAACGTACGGGCAATTATGGAAATGTAGCCCTTGCGAACCACAGTTTAGAAGCTTGCCGGTCAGATTGCAGTATTGAACAAATTCATTTCCAGATCAACCGACAAGTGCCATCCATTTTTTAAGGTTCTTAGAAAAGCATTTGAATGGATAGATGAGTGTGACATAGCCTTTCAACAATTGAAGGAATATTTGGGATAGGTCCCATTGCTCAATCAAACTGCCCCAAGAGACGAATTGTATTTGTACTTGTCGGTTTCGGACATGGCAGTTAGTTCTGCATTGATCCAGTTTATTATATGAGCAAGGCCCTTTAAAGAGCAGAAGAAAGATACCCCAAGATGGAGTTACTAGCTCTTGCTCTAGTTACTACTACTTAGCGTCTCAAAGCATATTTTCAGGCACACAAATCGTAGTGTTAACTGACTAGCCACTGAAAAATGTTTTGCACAAGCTAGAAACATCAGGGTGATTGGTGAAGTGGTGGGTTAAGTTATGAAGTCCGTCCCTTAGCGTATTCTATATCCACAGCTGACGCAACTCCGTACTGACGCCTTACTACTACTTAATTTAATTAATTAACGGCTAAGAGATTTCATAAGTGGAGCTTTCCTTAACCAGCTGACCTTACTTCATAACCTCAACCTCCCTTTCTTTTTAGTTTGACTAAGTGACTTTGTAACCTCAATGTACTTTCTTTTATAGTGTAGCATAGGCCTTCACCGCTTCAAACGGGCACTTCGCCCCCCTTTTTTTTTAATTAGAAAAAGCGGGGCCTTACTTATTTAGGGGGGATGAAAGAAAAATAAAGAGATCTAGGGGCTTTATGATCCAAGAAAGGGAAGGGATGTTGTTGGTGTGTCACTGGGTTAGTAAGGGAACCTGTAGGAAGGGAGGACGACCCGCCGAATTCACGTAAGAAATTGCCAACATGAACACAAATGAAATCTTGAATTTGACACACAGTACCAACTGAGAATGGCAATAAAAAAGATAAGCTGCAGCAGATTTCATAGCCGAATTCACAATCCACCTAGTTGAACCACCCAAAGAGGAAGATTCTAAGCAAGCTTGGATTCTAAATGTTAATGGCTCATCTATGTAGCATTCCAGCAGTGTAGGTATAATTTTGATCTCACCTGATGGCCACA
This sequence comes from Vitellaria paradoxa, assembly GCA_019916065.1. NCBI lineage: Eukaryota > Viridiplantae > Streptophyta > Magnoliopsida > Ericales > Sapotaceae > Vitellaria > Vitellaria paradoxa. The sequence continues at coordinate 58,579,765 of CM034233.1, forward strand.
AATTAGAGTATGCTCTTTGTTTCAGGTTCCCAGCATTCAACAATAAAGCCTTAATTACTAGTCTTCGAATGGCTTGGAGAATGGCGGCAGAGCACATAGCTGTCTGGAGTGACTTGTAATTGGTAATCGAACAAGTACAAGGTGATTATGAAGTGAAGGGAGAAAATATGGCTAAGTATTGTCAAACAGCTAAAGGTTTGATCAGGAGATTTTCTAAGTTTTAGCTACAAAGAGTCCCCAGACTGTGGAATGAGGGGGTGGACCAATTAGCAAGAATTGTATCTTTTGAGGAGATGAACTCAAACATTCTGATCAAGGTGTTAGATTCACTGAGCATTCGAACCCCAGAAGTTAATCAGGTTGAGGAGAATGCCAGATGGGCTAAGTCGATTAGGGTATACTTGGAAACTAGGGCTTTGCCAAACGATAGGAATGAAGCTAGAAGAATCCAGTGTTGAGCGAGTAGATACCTAATAATGGATAGAATCCTTTACAAGTGAGAACACAGCTCTCTTTTGCTTAGATGTATGAATGTGTGAGAGGCTAATTATGTAATGAGGGAGATTGACGAGGGTGTTTGTGAACATCACTTGGGCGGCAGAGCTCTGGCCAGAAAGATTTAAGGGCTGGCTTATTATTGGCCTACCGTTGAAAGATATGCCTAGGAGTTTGTCAAAAAATGTGATAAATGTTGGAAGCTCTCTAATATTCTAAGGCAACTTGCTCAGGAGTTAATGCCAATCTAAAGTCCTTGGCCATTTTCTTAATAGGGTATTGACATTGTTAGGCCATTTCCGTTGCTCAGCTCATACAACTGAGCAGTGTGAAAATGCCCCACAGGGCCAAAGCCTTGAAAAGGCCCAGTATACCTACTCGGCTCACATGGCCGAGTAGTGCAAAGATCCTACTCGGCTTACGCGGCTGAGTAGAGCGAAGATCCTGCTCAGCTTATGTTGCTAAGTAATGAGAAGATCTCGCTTGGGATCTCAGCTGCTTTAAAAGGTAAAAATTTAATAATTTTTTACAAGTATCATTTCTCAGATAAGCATAAAGGGAAGGCAAGAAACATTCTCAACTCAAAATGTAAGAAAAAGAAATAAAAGGCACTCATGCATTTCAGAATTCAACTTGGAACAAAAATGGAAAATGAAATTACTCATTCATTCAAAAGAAGGAAATAAGTCTGCATACATGAAAATAAAAATAAGAAAAGAGAGAATGACAAAAATAGTCTTCTATAAAACTAAAACAAATTGTTCAAACAGCAAAAGAAGTCAGGTGGCGGGGTCTTTAGATTGCGCATCATTGATCTCGTCCCCTTCTTTGCTACCCTCTGCTACCACAGTTATCTCCTGATCAACAGGTTGAAAGTTTAAGAAGTCCTGATCAGGGTGTAGTTTGGCAACTCTCACCCGAGCAACATCAAAAGCTTGCACAAAGATAAGCTCAACATTGTTCTAGAATTGCTCACAATCTTTGTACTTCTCTATACAAGTGGCAGTCTCTCAACGACAATTTGAGATCAGCTCAGCCTTTTCTACTTTGTGTTCTTTTTCATTGCTTCCATTTGATAGACAAGCTCCTTCCTCACTTGTTCCATGGCAGTAAGGGTAGCGTCCTTCTCATGCACAGAAGAAATTACTTTCTACTTGTGAGCATCGAGCTTATCCTGCTGCTTGTTGATACGCTCTTCGTCAGCTACTAGTTGCTTCCCAAATAGCATCATCTGATAAAAAAGCATAGTCGATCGAGTGAGGGCCTGCAAAATAGAAAAAAGTAAGGAATTAATATTAATACAAGTACTTGACCAAATATCTACAAGAATGAGAACACATAAGTAGTATTCATACTCTCATAATGTCGTGATTAAGATCATGCTTCAGCTGGTGACTGGAGTAGTTTTCCTATTGGTGAATTTCTTCATTTTTAATCAATATTAGAGACTTCATCTAGGCCAACTAAGGATCATCTGGCAGGCTGATTAAGTGACCCAAAGCAACAAAGGCATCAGGCTCATTGCCAACTTCCTGAGCAGAGGGACTTGTGATGGTTGGACTATTAGCGATGGTTTAGGGCTCAAAAGTATCCTTCTTCGTCCTGGAACTATCCTCGATTGTTAGTTTTATTTTCTTGGTGGCCTCCCCATCAGTCACTTCCTTATTCTTCCTTTTCAATCTATCTACATTGAAGTGCACCATTAGGGCTGGAGGACTGGATTGAGAAAGATCATATGCATCAAAAAATAGGATCAGAGTAAGATCAAATGCAGAGTAAAGTGAAAAATGGACTAAAGACTCACTCCACTCACGTTTGGTTGCAAGAGTCTTTCTAGTCATAGCCAAAGTCTCGACGTTGATCAGGCAATTAGATTCGTGGACGACATAGTCCTGAACGAGCTTCACTCTGGCCTTTAGCTCATCGAACAACTTTGGCTGGGCTCGAGCTATCCAAACGAGCTTCACTCTGGCCTTTAGCTCATCGAACAACTTTGGCTGGGCTCGAGCTATCCAAGGAAAAAGAGAATAAAGAAAGTGTTAGAAATGAATACAAAGATCAATATAAAAAAAAGGAATAAGAAGAAACGAAGAAAAGAAAAAGACATACATCTCTTTATTGGGCTGCTCCATTGCCTTTGGACCTTGACCTCTGATGGGTTAGAGGCCTCCTACTCGTGGAGCTCCCATCCGATGCCCCAGAGGAAGAAAAACTTGTCTTTCTAACCCCTGTTGGAAGTTAGTAAACGAGTCACCAAGTTTAGGGCTTTCTCCCTGCCAGAAATGAACCATAAGCCTTTGCGTGCCTCTGTCATCTTGTAACAGTGCAAAAATTCCTCAGCTGTGAGCTTATGGCCAGTTGCCACCCTCCATCGGATACGACAGCTTATCATGATCCTCTACCCGTTCGAGAGAATCTGGCTTGGTGCCAGATTGAGCCGGTATAAGATTTCCCAAACGGGCTTTGTGAAGGGGAATCTGAGGCTACCAATGAGGGCACCCTTGTAAACGGTCACCTCTCCGTCCCTTCCTCGAGAATCCTAAAGGAAAGGGTCCTGAGAAATTGGAAATCGGACTAAAGTTGTTGAATTTTGGCCGTGTTCATTAAGGACTTGATGTCCTCAGCATAAAATGGGGTCGTGCCTTGCTAAGAGGACTTGATTCCCCAGAATCTGGCTCAAAAAGCGCCCACTATTGGCTTAAGATGCTGGCTTTGGGCCTCAACTCTAGCTATGGACAAGAATGCAAACATAGTCCTCTTAACCCTAACTAAGTCGCTAGAGTGGGTTCCCTCCGAATCAGACATTGCTAGTAACTCAGGGTTGCTAACGGTTCCCCTATTATCTAGTTCTTGCAATCTCAAAATGTAAGAATCAAAGATGAGAACGCCACAAATTGCCCTAACCAGCCTATGATCACCAACAAAACCTTCCAGACAAGCAATCCTACAATTTCTATGGTAAAACCAGATTCTGTGCATAAACACATGCAAAGGAAAACGAGATGAAGAGAAAAAAGCCAGAGTTCAATCGAAACTCACTAGAGAAAAAAGAAGGATTGCTTGATAAAAGCTTGAGCACAGAAAGGGCCAAGACGTAAAATCGGTAGTTGAAAGTGAAAGCTAAGGGTTTCAAATAAAGAGATATAAATGTGTATAATCTCGCTTCGAATTCAAGGGTTATGAGTCAATTAAATGAATGGCTGAGACTAATCCATGGGTTTTTGAATTTTTGACATTCATAAAATTGACATATGGCAGGAGAGATAGAAATGCGTCTCTTTAATTCAATGCCTTTGCTGCGCCACTTGTGGTGCATTAAATGGGCGTATGAAACTAGAAGGTTAAAAACTATTGGATTCTCCTAATCTTGCTCGAGAGACTAGGAAGATCGGGGGCATTGGGGAGGTTTCCTGCTCAATCTGTACCTGATTGGGGTCGCGCAAATGAAGTTTCTCCCAATTGGTTTTGGACACTTGGTTGGGGACACCTAAGTGAAAGTGCTCCTGATCAGCCCTAACTACCTAAATGGAGGCATGAGTGATCATATTCCCAATCGATCACACTAAGTTAGCTTACGTTACAAAGTTATGCATATAACCCCCATTTAACGGTCACTACAGCCTGCGAAGGCATTGCCACCAACCATATCAGATACAACATGTTGGCCAATAGATTGAGGAACCAACCTTGAGATTTACATGTACATGTGGCATCATCCTATTAGAAAGAGGAAAAACACATTACATACAGTTACATGTAACGCATGCACATCATTCCACGTGAAGGTTTCATATATGAAAACCAACACTTCACAGCAGCACGGGTATGAAATTCTCACCTTACAAAAATTATACTAAAATACTCTCTGAACTCTTTTACCAACTTAAGTATCAGAGACTCTTTGACAGACACCACACTGATGTTCTAGATAGTTTTTCTGGACTTGGATTGAGTTTTCGGAGGAGATAAAGTTACTGATTCATCAATCTCTATCTTTTAATGGTTTGTTAGCTGCGCTTCAAAATCTCCAATTCTAAGGATTTTTTTTTTATTGAGAAATGCTACAGTTATAACAATTTTTCTCAACATTTTTAACAACATTTCAAAACGATACCATTTTGGACCAACAAAATAAGAAGAAAACCCAAATTTGATACACTTTTTGTATTTCTTTTTGTCCAAAATGATATCATTTTAGAATGTTATAAAAATATTGAAAATTTCTTTTGTAAAGATAGCATTTTTGTTTTTCATATTTATCTTTTTTGTAATTTGTTTGCTTATTATTTTTATCTTTTTTGTGATTTGTTTGCTGTATTTCAAATACTAAAAGTAAAAGACCCACTATCCCTAGGTATTCTAAACCCAAACTTTGATACAAAGTTGTCACGCCCCAAATTTCAAAACCGAGTGCGTGAGTAAAAAGACAAATAATACACATTTTAACAAATTTCCCTACATTCGTCAGAGCCATACACATACTCTATGGAGCAATGAAAATAAAAATAAATAAATTTAAATAAATGTCTTAATTAAAACTAACTAGGTGACAAAGCTTCAAAACTAACTCAAACAATCTCCAAAAAAAAAGTAAATAAATAAACAATTAACATTCACCTCATAAATAAAGGTTTATTACAATCCACTAAAAACAAAATTTTCCAAAGTCTAACATAACTATATAGCAATAAATAAAACTTCTAATTTCTATGCTCAGAAGGCTCAGCACGTGACTCAAACTCATTACCTGCATCACAAGCTGTAAGGGAATGAGCACTAATACCACGTGTGCTCGGAACCCTAATAATAATATAAATGTAATTATGTAGCATGCTGCTACATGAAACATTTATGCACGAATAGTAATTCCCAACAAGAAATTAAATCAATTTGTCAAATTATCTTCGTTACAATTAATTGTGTTTTAGCACCACATCACACATCAAAGAAAAATAATTCGATTTTAAGGTACTGCTACTTGGTTATCTCATAGAAATAGGACCCAACTAATGTACATCATCCTTCAATGTCTGCTTGGTTGTCTCGTAGAAACAAGACCCAACCAATATATACCATTTTTCTGTGCCTACTCCCTAGGCTAAAGTCTTAAGAATATAATATGCCACCCTTAGGCATCTACTCGTTCATAGGTTACTAACATACTGGATTTGATAACCAACCTCGCACGGGTTTCGAGACTTTCAACCCTTGGGTACGTATACTTAATATTTTTAGTACCCTTCGATCTAAACAAAACACATGAAATTTTATTTTATCTCCACATTAAATAAATTCTTTATTTGAATTCATTATTTATTTAATTCCTTACGAAATCATCACAAAATTTTAAATAGTCAGTAAACCACAACATACAAATAATAATAATGATAACAACGGATAAATATTCTCATCATAGAAATATATTAAATACATTCTTAACAATGGATCCAAGATTTAAAAAAAAAAAATCACATGTAAGGACAAAATAAAATAAAGACAAATTATCCTAGAAAGCCAAAAGTCTTCAAGTCTAGATCTATTTGGCTTTATTCAAACACCAAAGCTCCAGTCCGTCAATCATTATATATATATATATGTATAGAAACCAATTAACAATCTCTTCTGCTATTATTTTTCTTTATTTTTTTTCAATTACTAACATATTGAGTTTAATCCCATTAATGAACCACCTACAACATTAATTGATTGTACTACATGTATATATATATATTGTATTCACACGTACAATCAATCTCATGAAGGATTTAAATAAAAAAAAATTCACTAATGGTTTTATTCTACAAACATCAGTAGCGTTGGATCCGAAAACTCATATATATATATATATATATATATGTTACGCATGCATGACCTCACTTATAAATCAAATTAGTCGGACTACGATTTACAAGCAAACAATGTAATAGGTTCGCCCCCTTACAGTTTTTTTCTCTAGGGTTTTATTATTTTACCAAAATAAACACAACTTTATATATTTACAATAACAGAGTTTTAACCGTAACCAATTAATTAATTTCTTATTCTCCATAGGTTTAGGAAAATTACACTCTTCTTCCTAAAATTGTATAATCTTTTTAAATATCATCAAAAATTAATCTTTTTAAATGCAATTCAAAAATTAAAAAAAATTCCAAATCATTAAATTTAAATAGTAAACTAAATTTATCGAGTAAAAATTTACAAATCTAATAAAAAAATCTGGGTTATTACAGCATTTATGTCCCTCCTAGGGTCATACTACTCTTTACTTTGCTCATCTCCTTACTCTACTATTGCACCCATGTCCCCCCTTTCCGGGGTGGGCTCCACCTGACCCCTTTTACCCACTACTAGCCCCGAACATCACGCTGCATGATGCCCCATTAGGCACCATTACACACCATTGCATCCCCTTCGACTAGAGTCCCCCAAGACCACACGATGCCCTCACCTAATCTTGGCACCTCGACTACGATAGGCATATATGTTTCTATACATACATAGAAGTGCTGCATAACTTTTAAAAACAAGTTGAGTCGACGATGAACTCAGCAAATTGGGCCAATCTTGGCCCGCTTCACACGATAGGGGGAGGCATATCTAGGATATGTACTCCATGAGGTATATAAATTCATTACTTGACTTTGCAATTTTTATTACTCAATTTTCTAATTTTTATTATGCATTAGTAGTTGTTACATACCATATGCTGACTTAATTTATATTTGGTGCAGATACGTGCAAAGGGGACCCAAATCAATCGATTATGCGCATTTAAGAGGATATGTAATACTCACCACCCCGACGTGTGGGCGATCATTGATGCAGTACAGACATGCCTGGCTAAGCTCCCTGAGCGTGAGTGAGATTCGATTAAGAGATGCAATTCCATATTCGCAGAGGTTGTAGGCTGGGATGGGCATGGCTATATGCACGACATTGGTAGTGGCATACCCAGATCAGTGGTCTGGCAAGCCACCACAGCTGCCTCCTCTGCTATCTCCTAGAGGCGCACGAATAAGGAGATCAAGGCCATTATTGCCGCTTGCCTGAATACCTTCGGGGCTGACTTGTGTGATTAGCTTTTAGGCCGAGGTTCAAGACGAGGAACCTCGGCACAAATTGAGCTTTAGGCCAAGGTTCAAGCTGAGATCCTTGTCTTGGTTCTAGCTGAGGTTCGAGACGAGGTTCGGGCCGAGTTTCTCAATAAGTTCTATGAAAAGATGGTTCAATGTATGGACCATATGCAAGATTAGTTGCGGGCGGAGTTTCATGGTCCACGACATTCTAGTCAGGTAAAAAATTAAGTATTAACCATACATTAATAAAAATATCTTATTATTTTGTTTTTAGATAATTAAAATGACTAAAATTTTGAACTATAAATGTTGGATGGCAATGATGACATCCTCTAATACGTCGAGACGATCATGATGAGGTATAATTTTAATTATTTACAACTACATATATAAATTTTGTTTTGAATAAATTCCGTTATTATTTAATAATTTATAAACTTCTACGTAGGTGTCTTTATATGTGATGTTCCGTTCCTAAATTTAAAATGTAGGGTAAAGTCAAAGATAGAAACATAAAACTTACAACTTTAAACTTAAACATAGGTTGAAACATAATACTTACAACTTTGAACTTTAACATAGGTTGAACATGCACCATCCAATTTGGACAAAACTTGATGAACAATGAGTTCCAATCGTTTGGGGCTTGTGGAAATGAATCAAGCGGGAATCTAATCTATGGATCGCTCGGAATGACGCTGAGTAGGTTCTACTCGAAACTTAAAACTTAGAAACGTCCATTGAGGGTTCAATTGCTCAAACTAAGCATATGCTGTACGATCTAGATAGAACTTGACGAGCAGTTTGTTTTATCTATTTAGCAGTTACAGGAATGAACCGTGCATGAATCCGAGCTACGGATCGCCATGAAAGGCCCTGAGTGGGTTCCACTGGAAACTTGAAACTTAGAAATGTGCCCTGAGGAGTTAATTTCTCAAACTGAGCATATGCCAGTCGATCTGGACAGAACTTGGCGAGCAGCAAGTTTCAACTATTTGGGACTTGCGGGAACAAACTACGCAGGAATTCAAGCTATGGATTGCCCAGAATGGCCTTGAGTAGGTTCCACTCAAAACCTGAAAGTTAGAAACATCGACGTATGACTTAACTGCTCAAACTGAGCATGTGCTGGCCAATTTAGGTAGAACTTAACAAGTAGCGAGTTCCAACCTTCTGGAACTTGTGAGGACAAACCATGCGGGAACCTAAGCTATGAATCGCCCAAAATGGCCCTAAGTATATTCTACTCAAAATTTGAAACTTAGAAATGTCCATGAAGGACTCAACTGCTCAAATCAAGCATACGTCGTACGATCTTGACGGAACTTGACGAGTTGCGAGTTCTAGCCATTTGGAACTTACAAGAACAAACTGTGTGGGAATTTGAGCTATGGATTACCCTGAATGGCCTCAAGTAAGTTCTATGAAAAACTTGAAACTTATAAACGTGCCACGGAGAAATCAACTGCTCAAATCGAGCATACGCTATCTGATCTAGACAGAACTTGACGAGCAGCGAATTCCAACCATTTAGGACTTGCAGGAATGAACCGTACTGGAACCCGAGTTACGGATCACCCGAAATGTCCTCAATAAGTTTATTACTTTAATTTATTTAAATATAAAGTATTACAAACTAATTTTGATTTTAAATTTAAAGTTTCAAAATTTTACAAGTTATTTTCGATTAACTTTTATCGATTTAATTTTTTTTGTTAGTCAATTTCAATTTTGATGGGTTCTCTTGCAGTTTTGACTCTGACCCTTCTTCGAAGATATATTTTGTTATCTTTTGTAAAATTAATGTAATAACTATTTCAAACGTCATCTTTTATAAATAATTATGTTTTTGTAGATAATTTCATTTCTCGTGGCATGGTTTATTTGAATGTTCATTTAGGGATGGATGAATGTACATGTTTGGTTAGATGAATATATAGGTTTCTACTGGTTTTAACAAAAAAATATGGGTTTATGAAAAGAAAAATAGTATACACAACCACTTCGATATAGTCATATAAGACCTTTGATCGTTGCAATGTTTGGTGATGTCTTAGATGCAGTCGTTGAAAGGGAAAAACCAACCGCTTCAAGGTAGTCGGCAAAAGGAATACGCAAAATTAATATTCGACCAGTTTGGACGGTCGAGAAATTTGATGACTGCCTTAAGCAGTTGTGTATAATCCTTCTCAACCATAGCATCAATGATCACTTTTAAGTGGTTGTTAAGTGGTCTACTATACTATGGATGACCATCTCAAGAGCTTTAGATGACCGCCTTAGGCGGTTGAGCGTTGTCCTATTTTTAGTAGTGATAAATAATTCAAGTCAAAGTTCGAATAAGTTAAAATTGGTCAAACAATTCACTGTGTTTATCTTCTCTAGCTCATTTCATTTTCATTTATTGTAACTATTCTCATGCATGTGACACATAGTCTTGACAAAATGCAACCATTAAAAATTATCTTCGCCGAGAAGTTTAGGTGTTCCATAACAAATGCTTTGCTCACTCAAGTTAATGCTTCTATAATAACATATCTTTTTCCAGTCATAATGAAGCATGAGTTAATTCTCCTAGCTAGTCTAACCCAATGGATGTATAAAGTCTGACGAACAGGATGAATCTGATATATGTTTTAATTTATCTCCTCATTAATTGATTGATGACTAATTTCACATACAAAGTTTACAAAAGAAAAATGAAATAATGTGACACGATTACAATAAATCAAACACAAAAATAAAAATAAAAAAGAAAAAGAAAAAAAAACTTGTCAAAATATAATTAATTAATTAAATTAATATCATTATCATATAATATAAAATTCTATATAAAGGTAATTAATTGAAATATTACCTACGTATTTGTGGCAAGTTTAGTAAGTGCGTATCAGTCACAATATTTCCCACAACATAAATACATAACTTGTGTTTTAAATAAGTTGGTGCCGTTCAAATAACTTTCTTGACATATATATATATATATATATATATATATATATATATATTTCACTAAAACTTATACTTTTATTTGTTAATTTTAACATATTATTCACATTTTAATAAAAATATATATTCTAAACAGAAGTTGAAAAGAGTAAAATAAGTCAACTTATAACAAAATTTTTAATTAATCTAAGTCCTATCTAATTAAGAAATTCACCAACACATAATTAAATTAAACTACAAGGATTCCCAACAAGAAGTACTTCGACCTTCATCAATACCATCTCTTGGTAACTTTAACCTTCAACCCATGCTTCATGTAGAGAATTATCGAAACATTGGGGGATACGTCGTGACCTTCCACCACACGAACATGATAGTTGTGGATTATAGCAGCAGCCACAGCCTTGATTTGATTGAAGGCCAATTCCTTCCCCAGACAAGTCCTCGGCCCTGCATTGAACGACAAGAACTTGTAAGACGGCTCGTGCTTGATTGTTTCCCGCTCCGAAATCCATCTCTCCGGCTTGAATTCCGTGCAATCTTCTCCCCACAGGAACTTCATCCTTCCCATCGCGTAGAGAGAGAACATTATCTTCATCTTCGGATGAACGCGATGGCCGCTCGGAAGCACGTCCGGCTGAAGAGGCTCCTTGTGCTGGAACGGAACCGGCGGATACAACCTCAGCGATTCGCAGATTGCGCCGTGGAGATAAACTAGCTTTCTCACTTCTCCAATACTGAACAACCTCCGTTTGTTGCTTTCTTCTTCTGGTGGCATAGCTGTTTTGAGTTCCTCTCTGATTTTGGATTCAACCTCTGGATGCGTTGAAACTAGCCATACGAACCACGTGAGAGCCGAACTAGTCGTGTCTCGCCCTGCGATCATGAAATTCATAATCGTGTCTCTCAAGAACTTGTCTTCGTCAACGGATTTCAACCCCATGATCTCGCGTTTGTCTTCGTCTCTGTCTTCGCTCAAATACGATTCCAATAGATCGACGCCATCTTCGTCTTCTCTCGGTTGCATTCCTTTAGGTATTTTATCTCTCTTCGTTGATATGCATTTATATATCACGCGGTCTATGTTCTCCCACGCCTTGCTCAATTTCTTCTCATGTCCAACCCCGATCCACCGCTGGAGCTTCCAGATGGTTTCAGGCACTACGTGGCGAAGAAATATAGCTTCCTCAGCATCATCCATGGACTTCGAAAAGAGAACTTCAGGGAGATCCATGGAGAGGCAGCCCGGGTCGTTACCCGTAACCAACATGCTCGTGGTATCAAACGTGAACCTCTGGAACAAGTCTTGCAAGTCGACGACTAGGCCTTGTTTGGACGCTTGTTCGAGAAGCGGGATCAGCCCATTCTCCAGCTTGTCCTGGTTAGTCATTTCCGAGAACCTGATAAAGCGGGGATGGCTAATCAGGAGGCGGCCGAGTTTCCTCTGGTTCCGCCACGAATCGGAATCGGAATTGAAAATCCCGTCTCCCAAAAGGTCGAATATCTTCCTGAACTGAGGGCCTTTGGGGAAATTGGGGAAGTTGGAACTCATTATGTAGTGAATGTCGGCGGGATCAGCGGTGGCGAGCATGTCCATGGTGCTGAACCAAGGGCCTTGGAATAGGAACGTGCCCTTGCTTCTGGATAAGACGTCCTCGCAATAGGCGTGAATACGGTGGACTTGGAGAAGAAGATCGGGAAGCGTTCCGAGAATCGGCCACTTCCTTGGAAGCCCATCGTTAGGGGTTAGGAGAAAAGAGCGAAGAAAGCAGCATAAGTGTGCTATGAGTAGGAGGATTTCAGAGTAACCTAGCAAAGACATTTGTGGGTTGGATTCGGGGGCCATCCAGTGCACATTTGCACTGGTTTATAAGCCTGTGTGATTGGCAGCCGTTAGATCATAAAAAGAAAATCTAACGGTCGTTATTTTAAAAAGTAAATAAACCTTAAAACAGGTAAACAGTTCGAAATGGAAAACGAAGTGAGAGTTCTCAAAGAAAAATCTTGTTGTCGTAGAAAGTGTTGATGATTAGATTCAATAACTAATTGATCTTCGCTTGGAAAGCAAACGTCTCTGTCTCTGCCCCCGCCATTTTCGATCCCTAATACTTCAGTCTCTCTCTCCATCTCTCTCTCTCTCTCTCTCTCTAAAGAAAGAAAGAAATATTGCAGAGGATAGGAGATAGCAAAGAAGAAATCCAAAGTTTGAGAAAGCAGCGAAGAAGAAATCTAGGGTTTGAGAAAGCAGCGAAGAAAAAATCCAGGATTTGAGTAAGTAGGATCCCTATTTTTAAATTAACCCAGAAATTAATGTTATTTTGGCAACATTAGCGGTGGATTTCTCGCCGGCAATGGGTGTTGTCCATCGGAGATTTCAAGCCGATTTGATGGGGAATAGTGACTCAAGCAAGTTGGACTCAACTCTGAGCCATGTTGATATATCTCCATTTTGTGTTTTTTTTCATTAAAAACGGTTTTCTATTTGTGCACTCTGCCCACGTTTGTTACAGTTTTATGATGAAGAGGAATTTAAATCTTGTTTTACGCTAGAGGACTTCTTACAATTCTATTTTTTTTTCTTTCAATAGACCTTTGTATTCGAAAAAACTAGCTAGATAAAAGACTAAGCAGTGCTCATATAAGCTAATTCATTAGCATAATCTAGATTTGGATCATTTCATATAATCTAGATTTGTTGCTTCATGGTGCTATTACTGCTGGTGTAGGCTATTTTGTTTATGATTGTTTTATTGTTTGATTGCTGATAGAGCCTTCTTCGTGCTATATTGTCACTACACTCTTTCTTGGTGCTTGTTTAATATTTGTTTTGCTCCTAGTTATTCGTCCATGCTACTGATTTATTCTTTCATGGTGCTAGTTGATGCATTCATGGCTAATTTGGATGGTACAGCGGTGCTCTTACCGTGTTCTAGCTCTTGGATGCCTGTTTGTCCGATGGTGATTTGTTGTGATATTACTTTGAAGACTAGTCTTTTAGGTCTTGGTTGGGATTGATTTTGTTCCAGGTTGTAGGGTGAATTGCTGCTTGCTATGCCTTGGTGACAGAATTGGAAATGTGTAAAAAAAAAAAGATCTAGTGGGTGCTAATTTAGTTGGCATGTTGGTTAAAGTTAGGTTATGAATTTGTTCGTTTGAGTTTGCAATTTTTGGTTCAAACTTGGTGGCAGGTTGCTGATGGTTCTCTTCTGTATTCTTGGTTGCTAATCTATAGTTTATTGTTCCTATTCTAAGTAATGTCCTGTCTAACTTTGGTTCGTTCTTGCTATCCATTTTGTTGTATCAGACCTATTGATGCAGCGAATTTACTGGCGATTTTGAAGTTGTTTAGTTCATTTGTTGGGGCATTTCATGTGCTTTTATTTGCTGTCCAGGCTTCTAATATTCCTATTGCTGGTGTGTGAGGTGCTCTTGCGGGTTGTTGCTGGACTTGAAGGCAGAAGCAGAATTTTTGTTGCACTTGGCGGAGCAAGCTGATTAGCTGGTTGCTTGTGGCTTATTTTAGCAATTGTACTTGTCGAGTGATTGTAATTGTAATTGTTGAGCTTGTGCTGAGTGATTGTTAATGCAATTGTTTGCAAAAATAGTGTTGTGCCAAAGTTTTAAGGACAGTTTATACAAGAATGTAAGATGTGTGGGAAAGTTACTATGTACTTTGTAAGAAATGATGCTTTGTGTAATATAATATATTGGCAATAAAAATCAACAATTTTCTAATTTGATTCCTTTTTGTGGCATACCCCACACCTTATATTATATTCTATTTGAGTACATGTAACATCGACTTAAAAAAAAAAAGAAAAAAGGAAAAAGAGTACAAAAGTTGGAACATGTTTCTAATGCTCAGCTAATTACTTTGCTTGGAATCTAATATGATATACTCTAACTGTGCTCATAAGAAAATGAATTTTGGACAAGGGATTTGTACTGTATGGAAGGTGATTTGGCCAATGTCTTTGAAATTTTAAAAAATGCCATAATTACAATGGTAGTTGTTACTTTTATAAAATTATGTAATAATTAATAAAGTTGATTTAGCCATTTCAAAAAAGGTGCAGGTCTTAATTATTGCACTTGTAGAGAGCACTCGAGCCCTTGTGAAGCCCACATTAAATTTTATAAATTTTCTAAATGCTTTCAGTATTTTTATAAATATCTTCTAAATAATATAGTAATCAAGCAATCATATGAAACTTTAAATATATAAGATAAAATATCAGAAATAAGTATTAACTTTAAAAAAAGGCTAACAATGCATGAGTTGTAACGTCCATGGCTTAATTAGTGAAAGTCTTATATTCTAATTTCTCAGGGAGCAAAAAAAAAAAAAACTTAGGGTTGAATAACAAGTCATTAGCAAGTATTTTTTGAGTAGAACCACTAAGTTTATTGAATGACAACTCTCTGCACAACAAGTCCTATACTAGTTGCAATATGGAATACAATTGATCTTTAAATTTTATTTTCACAAGTAATTTAGACAAGTTAGAAACACAAGTCTAACCTACAAAAAAAAAAAAAAAACAAGTATCTTCATTCAAATTCAAATTCCAAACAAAAAGAAAAAAATAGCTTTCCTTGTTGCTCAAAATACACTTTTGAGTAGCAAAATTAAAATATACTTTTGAGTTGCAAAATCAAAATACACTTCTCAAAATTCTCTTCTAGCAATGTCCTACTTGTGTCAAAATACATGGCATATATAAAAACTAGTGTTTATAACAGTGCCCCTCATTATCAAGCTCTTCTTGAGTCAAAATGTCTTGCTTGCCCTCAATACCCTACAACATCAAGTTATGTATAATCTCCTTCACTTACATCTTGCTCCATATTTGATATTAACTGCAAATAAGACTCAAATGCTATGGTATCACCAATACTTTCTCTCCCACCCATATGCAAATATGGTTCAAATGCTTCATTCAATACGAAGCCATTTCTCATACTTACATCCACCTCCTTACTTGATATAGACTGCAAAATAGGTAACAAAAACTAAGTCATATATACTACTCATATAAAAACTATTTCACACTCAAATATAGATATGCAAAGTAAGTCACCTGAACAGATTGTGAAGAGTTGGTTTGACTAATAGCACCTATTTGGCCACTAGTTGATTTTGGCACCTCAATAAAAGGTGAAGTGATGGCCGAGAGTGAGAGAGTTGTAAAATCTTGACTTGGTTTCAAATTTAGATCCAAAGTAGGTTCCTACAAATGTAACCAAGCATTAATAAATATAAATAACAATTTTATAACTTTTTTGTTATAATCTCACTGTTGTTTACTTGATTAACTCATATTAAATATGACCCACAATATCTTTTTCTCTCTCAATCTCTTTTCTTGGTTTTTTTTTTTAATGATCAAAAGGGAAAATTTTGGATGTGATTTAAAGAAAATATCCAAACTTTCAACATTGAAAATGAACTTTTAAAATAAAAGACATCCACTAGCTAATTGAGATTCAAAAACCAAGCAAGTCAACATTTTTTTTTCTTATGAGAACCATATGTTAGTCTACCTCATGGAGAGAATTACTTAAATTGGAACAAAAAGGACATAACCTTACTTGGAACAAAATGACGCCAACTTTATCAACTCATATTAAATAAAAACAAAAGATAAATGCCAAAATGATAAAAACAGTTAATTAGAAAAAAGTAAAAGTAGAAATTACCATGTTAAAATTAGAAACTTTTTTTTACTTTTATATGTCTCATATGGAGGTCTCACTCTTCTCTTTCCCTTTTGGCCTTCTTTCGTCTTTAATCCCCTAATATTTTGCATTCGGCTATTTACCCTACTTTCAAGCATCTTGTTGGCATCAACTTTGTTTCCCATTGTGAACTCTTCAAGTTTCTTACCATATTCTTTTATCGTCTCCATACAAACACGTGTATCTTTATTCGTTGATGCTTGATAGGTTAACCATAAGAGTTGTGATTGAACTCTTCTAATCCAGTCTTTAGCATCTTCTTCTTCTTTTGGCTTCTCTTCATCTAATACAAGTCGACTATTTATTGCCCTCGTAAGTCTTGTCAATATGTACTTTTCTAGAATGTTTGTCACATTAAGTTGGCTAAACACTCTCAAAATATGACAACACAACATCCCCTCACTTTCAAACTTCATGCAACTACAAGTGACCATATCATTGCTAATGTCACAAACCATTTTATATTATTTCTCCTTTAAGTCATGTGGGGTAACAACATATACACACGTGTCTTGGATCTCATCTTTAATTATAAATGAATCAACACAACCATATTCCTCCTTGAAAAGATTAAAAATTTTAGGAGTGTACCTTTGCGAGGCTTGCTTTAGTATTGGGGACTTAGAGAAATCCAAGGAAGGTATATTTTCCCTCATTTTGTACTCAGCCTCCAATTCATTATATCGATTTTGCTCCAATATCCTATCAAAGTGTTTGAAAAAATCACTAACACTCAAGGTGCTTTTCAAATGATCTTTCAAGTCACTATTTACACTTTCACATATTTGTGTGCTTCGAATTCCTAATGTAAAGGAATTTTTCATGTAAGCCTTGGCCCATTTCTCCTTTTTCCCATATATATGAGTCAACCAACTATTCTCTAATAAATTATAGTCCTCAAGCATCTTCTTCCATTTGATCTCAAATTCATTTTCCTTATCATATTCATACATGCACCTATTAAAGTCTTTCATAAATGGAGACTTATTCCTCATGTAACAACCAAGATGTTTCAATGCATTTTGTCTTATGTGCCAAGTGCACAATCTATGGGATACTTTTGGCCACACAGTTGCCAATGCGCTTGCCATAGCAGCATCTTGATCAGTGAAAATTGTGTGAGGCTCTTTACCACCACGTGCATTTACAAAAGTGTTAAATAACCACATGAAAGATTCAGTAATCTCATCATACAAAAGAGCAGCCCCAAAAATCACTATTTTTCTATGATGGTTGTATCCAGTAAATATACCTAGGGGTCTCATCCCTTCATTAGTGCCAAAAGTAGTATCAAAAGTTACTACATCACCAAAAGTAACATAATCAGCAACCATTTTGGCATCGGCCCAAAAAAAGTTAGTAACTTGGTTTGCATTGTCAAGTTGTAGAGCATAATAAAACTTAGGATCAATCATGTTTTGTTTCTCAAAATATGTCAAAATACTTCCAAGTTCCCCATGGGCCATGTCTCTCTTTCTTCTAGATCTTAAGTATGATTTCTGATCTTCAACAATAAATCCAAGTTTATCCCTACCACTGGCTTCCCTGCTCATTAACTCTTATGTTGCTTTAGAAGTAAGTCCTGAATCAGAAGCTAATTCAATTGCTAAGGCATGAGCAGTAGTAAGTTCTCTATGTGACCTTAGCATGTGACTAGTTGTAGGAGGTTGTAACTCATGATTATGTTCTTCTACAAACTCCTTGACTATATATTTCCCACTCTCTTTATCCAAGAACACACTCAATCTCACTTCACAATTGGTTCTCAAAATTGATTTGGGCCAAATCATGTCAACATCATGTTTCTTTTCTTTCTTCTGACCCTCCTTACAACAAACAAATAATTGATTTGTAATTACTCCAATTTTTCTATTCTTGTTCCTGTACTCTTTTCTCACACCAAAACTCATCTTTTTTGCATAGGCTTTCCAAAAATTAAATGCACTGTTTAACGTATCAAACCCTATTCTAATTTTTGGTATCCAATCTAGTTGTTCATCCATTATCAAAGGGCTATAACAAAATATATCATCAGAGTTATTCATGCTTAAAGTTCCTGTCAATTTAAAATGTTCGGAATTAAAAGTTATGAAATGAAAATATATTCCAATAGCATTTTTAGGTGCATACATTAAAAAAAAAGGATGGAATAAAATAGTAATGAATAAAGTTTAAGAATTGAGAATAAAATACCAGGTTGAAGAGCTGCGAATGAAATACTTGATCAATTAATCTATTAGATTGAACTATAAATTGGTCATAGAGAGAAATTTGTTTGTAAGAAAAGCTGGTAGAACAAGAGTAAACTCATTTGACTGACAGTGAGGGGGAGAGAGAGAGAGAGAGAGAGATTAATTTCCTAAGAGAAACTGGTAGAGAGGGAAGAATGAATGTTGAAAATCCAATCTTTAAGCTGCGCAGGACTTAAATTTTTCGTTGGATTTGCCTTTTTATTTTTGGGTTCATGTTTATGATTTGTTTTTTTTTTTTAGCTCCTCGTGCTTTATTTATTTATTTATTTTTAAGTTCCTTGTACAGTTTAGTTTAGCCGCATTGGTTTCATGCGTTTTTAGTTTATTTACTTTTTAAAATAACGAACGTCCGATTTTCTTTTTATGATCTAACGGCTGCCAATTGCACAGGCTATACCAGTGCAAATATGTCCCGGATGGCCCCCAAATCCATGACGTGGGATTCTTCTACCCCTTTTTTTTTTTTTTTGGGTAAGTTTCTTCTGCCCTTCTTTAGGATAATGTTGACGGAGTCGGGCCAACCCAACCACGAGGATGTAACCTCTGGAGCCTCCAGCGCAGAATTTGCGGGAGTTTTTTTTTTTAATTATAAATATTAATTTAAATTTATAGTGAGCGTTTGGAGTATTAAAAAATAAGATAAATTGAGATAAATTAAAATAAAATATGATTTTTAGTTAATTTTACCGTTTGATATCTTCTTTCTAAACCATATTTTTTAGAGATGAATAATAGTAAACCGTGAGAATGGTTGCCTCAAAACCGATCTCACGGATTCAAAAAAATCAGCACTTAATGTTTTGCTTTGTAGATGCACAGTGCCAAAACTGTGGGAACAGTTTTTTGAATCTGTTCCCACAGATTAAAAAAGATTCGTATAAAACAGTGATAATGGTACTCGTTTGAAAGTTTTCGACTTGAAAAATATGATTGTCAAAAAAAAATTTACGTATTCAGTTAACCTTCTTCTGAATTTTTTATTTTTTTAACGAAATATTGAAATTTTTTGAAATTAGTAAAGGTGGGAATGTGTAAATGTGTAATAGAAAATTTGACTAATTTATAGAGATTGTTGAAGATTTATTTTATTTTATTTAATTTTTAGAATACCAAACGAAAGTTATAATTTTATAATTCATACAATAGGCAAAAAGATTTTAACTTAATAAAAATATATAAAATTTTGTAGAGATATAGAGCACTCTAAACGAGTCCTATATACCACCTGTGACCAAAACTAACACAGTACCGTAGAAATCATCTAAAGTAATCTTATTCCATTAGGAGAGTATTGCAAGAATTAACGAAGACTTGTATAATATTTATACAGTTGAATGTATTAGAAGAGCACTAATTAATCAAGACTCTTGTAGTTATATAATATATTCTATTAAAAGAATATTAATTGGTGGAAATTTGTGTAATTATCACATTAAATACATAAAAACAAATAACATTATATATCCAGCAAAAACAAATGACGAGAATGATGTGGAAGAGTTGTTAGTAAACTCATTTTGATACGTAAAATTCCTCAACTATTTTAATAATTCTTCAAGCACTTTTAGCCTTTATATAGGCTGATTTAATTGAAAGTTTTTAGATTTTAATTTTTATTTTTAACAAAATTATAATATAGCTGAAACTTAGTGGATGGTAATGCAAAGGCATATGGCCAAAACTAGCGTATGATATTGGATTTCACCCTTTTTTTTTTTTTGATTTATATACAACAAAATAGCAATTCTATATAAAATAATATTTTATATTTTTACAAAAAAACATTGCCCATAGGGTAACATTTGGTGGATCAAAAATCAGTGTAAATGGACTAACTTTAGGTTTAAAAAAAAAAAAACCTTTAGGTTAAAATTTTACCACTTTTATATTTGCTAACAGTAAATTGATCAATTCAAAAGTTATTAAAATTTTTATCAAATATATAAAAAGTTGCTAAGACTTTTACTAAACGCACAGAAGTTACTAAAAAATTACTATTTATTTTATCAGATAGACAAAAATTTCACTTATCAACATTTGACAAAAAAATATCAAAAATTATTATTGGACTTCACCTTAGGTTTCATTTTTTTTTTTTTTTTATACTAACTCAACTCAAAAAACCAAGCAACAAACTTAGGGCCTATTTGGTCACACTAAATTTCATCAAAAATTACTAATTTTAACTAATTTTTGTACTTTTTCTCAATTAAAATTTTTCACATATTAACTTTATGTCACATCTTTTTACTTTTATTGTACTTTTTTTTCACTTTTTATCTATCAAACAGGCCCTTAATTTATAGGTGGAACTTATACACCACACATACATACACTCTCTAACATCCCGACGTGGCATATTAATTTTTTTTTCTTTTTGAACTAATCAATAAATTAAGTTCAAAAACTTAACTTGTGGGTAAGATTTATATACCACACACACACCCCCTAACACCTCGTGCGATACTAGGTTTCATTTGGTTACCAAACAACATCTACCTCTTTCTTTCGTTTCGTTTTGTTTTTTGGGGGGGGGGGGGGGGGAAGGGGGGTTCATTTTATATGATTTTTTTTATCAAAATTAATTTTTTTTCTAGAAGCCATAGATTTTAGAATTATCAATGGCATTCAAAAAAATAAATCCAAAAAATCACATCTATCTGGGTAAATGTTAGAAAAATAAAAATAAATTAATTTGTTTGTTATTTTTTATTTAAACGAATAGTTTTTATTTAGCAAGCATAAAGTTTTGAATTTTTTAATAAATGTGATTAATATGTTTAAGAATTATAATTTTTAAAAAAATTAAATTTTGATAAAACAATTATTTGAAACAAACAAATTAAAAAAAAATTTCTAACTTTTTTTTTAATCAAACATAGGCCCCTTTGGAAATCTACCAAATAAAATAAAATTTTATAAAATTTTATAAATACAAATTACGAGATAATAAAATTTAAATTCTTCACTTATTACACGAATTACAAGACATTTATTTTTATAATTTTATTTTATTTTATACACTTTTATATAATTTTAAACACGTTTAAATTTCGATTAATATCAATTTTTAAGGTACACGACATGGAAGCATTGCTACACCTTCCCACGAAAAAGAGCGCATCATCCGTGCAATAATGCGACTTATGTGTCATTTTCTACGAACAAAAAAAAAAAAAAAAAAATGGTGTGCTCCAGCTGTAAAGAAAGATAGCAGGTTCAGAAACAGTGTCCTCGGTTGGGGTGGCTGGGCTACTCTGCAACTCTAGCCTTAGCTAGAGTGGGGGTGCGGTAGGAGGTTTAAGCAGTGGGGGGTTTTGACACAGTCGTTACAGTAATCCAAAATCGTTTAGGTACACTATTTCGTATATGTTTGGAGTAGTAAAAAATAAAAAAAAATAAAATTATAAATTTATAATACGTATGATAAAATAAAAAAAATTGATGTAATAGAAATTTTTAAATTTTTTTTGTTTTTTTTGAAGATCTCAAGCAGCATTGAATTTAAATTTTTTTATTTAAATATAAATTGATGTATTGTCTGATATGTAATAAAGAGCACGTTTACGCCTTGTGATGCCTTACATTAATTTATGTTTAAATATAAAAATTTAAATAAAATAATACCATTTTGATTTTAAAAAAATCAAAATGACAATTTTAAGGTTATTGCAGTACTAAATTCCTAACTGCAGCTCCCCAGTCCGGCAGAGTCTGAAAATTAAGAAAAAAATTACGTAGCATTTGATTTGTATTTTTATGTTTTGTTTTTTTATTTTTATTTTTAATTTTATGTATTTTATATTTTAAAAATATCAAAAAATGTAAAATAGAAAATGTATTTGATTTAATATTTTATATTTTTTTATTTTGAGATTTTACTTATTTTTGGTTAAAAATGCTCAAAACTATTTTTTGTTATTTTACATTTTATGTATAAATTTATTTTCTATTTTTAAAACAGATTTTGAAAATACAAATGACAAATAAATTTTTAACTATTTTTTTTATTTTTAAAAACACAAAATAAAAAATAAGTTTAAAACAGTTATATCAAGTGACACCTTAGCTGTTGTTGTTATTTTTTTTTTAACCTGGTTAGTATCTAATTTTTTGTTAATTTAATAATTTAACCTTTTTTGATTTAAAAAATTAAAATATTGCAATAAATTTAATCATTTTTAAAAAAATTAAAAAATTGAGTAGTAAAAATGTAACTATTAACTGAGGATTGCCGAATACATGCTTAAAATGATATAGGCTCCGTTTGAAGCTATGATATTTACTGAAAAATATTAAAAATTTTTAAAAATTATTTATTTTTTATTTCGCTACATAAATTATAAACCCGCAACTTTTATCAAAATTTACTAAACACATTTTTTATATTTGTTTGTAAGAAAAAATGGGTAATTGATAACAAAAAATAAAAAACAATCACACTGTTGCATATAAATAAAAAATATAAACGTTACTAAAAAGACTCCAACTGTTCCTTTTTTTGTTTTTATTTGTGTTTTATTATTTTCATTTTTTAATTTTAATTTTTTGGTGAATTTATAATTGATTATTTTATTTGTTATTAGAGGCATTTTAGTATTTTCAAAACGAAATTTTCTGGGTAATTTAAATCGACTCAGATGTAAAACCTTAAGCCAATACTCATGCGCGGTTTGTAGTTTTAAAATATACCAAAAATTTTTATAAGTCTCAACAAGTCTTTATAATTTTACTAACCCTAATAAATCTCTACCAATCTCTAACTCTGCTAAAAACACCATTGAAAAGAAATTTTTTATTGTTCATGTCTATCTTTTAATGGTTTGTTGACTGTACTTCAAAATTTTTTTTTTATTGAGAAATCTATGTTTACAATAATTTTTTCTAACATTTTTTACAACATGTCAAAACGATGCCATTTTGGATCAACAAAATAAGGAACAAAAAAAACCCAAATTTGATACACTTTCTGTTTTTTTTTTTTATCCAAAACGACGTTTATGAAAAATATTAGAAAAAATTGTTGTAAAGATAATATTTTTATTTTTCATCTCTGTCTTTTTGTAATTTGTTTATTTATTATCTCTATCTTTTTTATAATTTATTCGCTGCATTTCAATACGAAAAATATTATCAAATCACATTTTAACTTTTAGAGTTTTAAATGGCTACTCAATATTAGCACTAGGGATGTAAATGGGTCAGGTCGGCCCGCGACCTGACCCGACCCAGAAATGCCCCGACTCAGCCCTGGCCCGCAACTCCGTACAGCCCCGGCCTGACCCCGCCCCTCCCCCTCCGGGTCAGGGCTTGGGTCATCCTTGACCCTGCCCGAGCCCCGACCCAACCCGACCCATGTCGCCCCTGCCCCGTGCCCCGGCCCGCGCCCCCGCGGCCCCCCTTTCTTTCCTTTTTCTTTTTACCGTTCTGCTTTGGCAGAATGGCCTTTCTAATTAATTTTTTTTATACTTGCCAAGCACTAGGCAGTGCCCAAGCAGCCCAGCACGGCAGCACCCCTCTCCCTTTCCTTTATTTTTTTTACCGTTCTGCTTGGCAGAAGGTCTCCTTCCTCTTTTTTTTTTTATTTCAAATAAATTCTATAAAATTACAAAACTTTCCCATCCTTTTTCATTATAAATACCCCACACTCACATTCACTCACCCCTCACAAAAAATTATCAAAATTTCTCTCCAATTGTACTCAAGTATGCTCTTCAATTGTGCTCTCCAACACTCAAGTGTGCTCTTCAATTGTGCTCAAGTGCATTCCATTTTGTCAAATTTGAAGTCAATATTTCAAGAATCAAGTTCAAGATCAAGTGATTCAAGGTTTCAAATTATTTCAAGTTAGTATTTTAATTATTTTTTTAATTTGCATACATACATTTTTTAATTTTCATAATTTAATTTTTTTAATTAAATTATTTTTTTAAATGGATCCACGGAACACTCTTTTTTTGATTTGGAGGGTGGAGACTCAATATCCTTTCCCCCTCAAGAACAAATGGAACAATTTATATCACCACAAAATCTAGAAATACCAACACCTACTACCACAGCTGGTGATGTTGGTGCATCATCTTCTCGTCACGCCCAACACCAGCGTGGCACTTCAAAAGTATGGGATTTTTTTATTAGAATTCCAAGTGATGATGGAATGCATAAGGCTAAATGCGTTATTTGTGGGGATTTATTAGATGGTAGAAATACATCTGGAACTAGTCATTTAAAAAGACATTTAAATAGAAAGCACCAACAGGATCCTCGCATTAATAGTTTAATTGATCAATATTTTCCACGTACAACACAAACTCAATTAGGTAATAAAGGGGGTAATTTAAATATTTTTTCTTATGACCCTGCAAGAGCACAAAATAATTTAGTTAGATATATTGTTAAAGATGAGCAACCCTTTACAATGAGTGAAAATCGACATTTTGAAGAATTTATTCGCGAAAGTTTTGCACCACAATATCACGGTTTTTTAAGAAATACTTCAAAAAAATAAAGTTTTACGAGATTTTGAATCAAAAAAGAATGAATTAAGAACTTATTTTACTAATTTTGAAGGAAATGTTTGCTTGACCGCCAATATGTGAAAATCTTGCTAAGATATTAAATATCTTTGTATAACTGCATATTATATTGATGAAAATTGAAAAATAAATAAACACATTATTTCATTTAAATTAGTTGAACAACCATTCACTGGATTCACTGTGGGGAAACTTATTTTACATGAACTTGCATCCTGGCAATTATCTACAAAAATTTTTTCTATTACTTTAGACAATGCTTCATATAATGTTGTTTGTTTTAATTATTTAAATAATGCTTTGTCTGCAAATGGTCTATTATTTCATGGTCGTTGTTGTGCCCATATACTTAATTTAATTGTAACGGATGGATTGAACATTTATGAATCTTCTATTGTAAAAATAAAAAGAGCTGTAGTTTGTGCCATGAGCTCTCCAAAAAGAATTAGTCTATTTGCTGGCATATGCAATCAAATTGGTTTAAAACCTAGAAAATTACCAATGGAAATTAATATAAGATGGAATTCAACCTATATAATGTTAAAAGTTGCCATTAAATATAAAAAAGTAATTGATTTATTTATTTTAAGTAATCAAGCTATTGGATTAGATAGTATTGAATCAATTGATTGGGCAAATGCAATTTTCTATAAAGATTTTTTATATGTTTTTTATGTTGCTACTAAAATATTTTGTAGAATTTATTATCCTACTTCTTCTACTGTTATTTATCAATTAGGGGTTATTGATGAAATTTTTAACAGATATGGTGCCCAAGAATATTATGCTTCTTTGGTTGTTGTAATGAAGGAAACATTTGATAAATATTTTAACCCACTTCTCATATATTTTGGTATTACTACTATTTTAAACCTTAGGTATAAAGAAGATATTTTCTTTCAATTATTAGAGATGATATATGGGCTTGAAAGTGCCCAAGAACAATTATATCAAATTAAACAGGAAATGCAAACTCTATTGGGTCGGTATGATAGCAATTGTACAACTGTCCAACCAACTATGGCCGCAACGTCCTCTTCTCATTGTGACTTTGGTGGCAATACGTCTATTTGGAGAAGAATAACATCTCGACGAATAGATGCATCAACAAGTGCAAGTTCAAATTTATTCAACCTCCAACGTTATTTTGGTACACCTCTAATCGAAAATGAAGATGATTTCAGTCTTTTAGACTGGTGGAAGGGACAACAATCAAAGTTTCCAACTTTTTCAACTTTAACTCGTGATATACTCGCATTTCCAGTTTCTACCGTAGCATCTGAGCAAGCATTTAGTGCTAGTGGATGCGTTATCAGTCAATTCAGGAGTCGACTGGCCCCTCCGACAGTAGAAGCCTTGATGTGTTTACGAGATTGGTATCTTGTAAAAAATGGATAATAGGAACATGTTGAAAAATAGCAACTTACCCTTGATTTTGATGTAATGTGTTTAGGTGAAAGAGAAGAACACGCTAGTGGATCTAGTGATGAATAATAATTATGTATAGATAGAGTAATATTTGCAAATGATAGTCACTCTTATAAGTGCCAACCTAGTTGGGATGTATAAGACGTGAAATGATGCACCTATTAATTACAATATCATTTATTTTTTTTTATAATTCTACATTTATAAATTGTAATTTTAAATTTATTGTTAATTATGTAAGTGGTTGTTGTGTAATAAACTTTAATTTTTTCAATAGTGATTTTAATGTGTTTGTTTGATTTTATTTATTTTTATTTTTTTTAAAAAAATAAAAAAATATTAAAAAAATGCTAGATCGGTTGGGGCGGGTCAGGAGCGGGTGGCGTGACCCTTGACCTGACCGGACTCGACCCAAACCTCGGCTGGGGCAGAAGTGCCGGGTCGGCTTAGGGGCGGGTCGGCTCGAAGTCACGGGTCGGCCCGATTTACACCCCTAATTAGCACCCATTATGTACAGGCCATGATACCGCCAATGGACTGAGTTGTTTATAGATAAGCGTCATTGTTTGTTGAATTAATTAAACAGGCTTTATATCGGTAATACCAATTCTAGTTCTTAACCAGACCCTAGTCTAAACAGGTCAGGGGCTGAAAAATTGAGGTGAACTTTATTCGCTATTCATTTTAAAAATTTAATTTTTTTACTTTCTTTTTAAGTATATATTTTTACCATCAGTATGACGGTTTTATATAATAAATAGGTTACTAGTTGATCGAAAGTGCAAGAATTAATTTAACTGTTACAAGTGTAAGGATTAATTTAGTTGTTACAACTGTAATGTAAAAAACTAAAGTGACATCGAGGCTAAATTAGAGATGATTTTTATACTTTACTCTAAAATAAAATAATGTGTAAAAAGAATAATTTGCAATATATTTATTTTATTTTGTTGTTTCCCATTTTAGACATTAGCTTCAATTTTGAATATGGAACTGAATTATAATTGTAGAAAACAAAAACTTTTTTTGAGTTTAGGATTTCAACATTGTTTTTGACATTTCACATATATAGGCGCGGACCAACATATAAGTTTACCTGGATTATAGTCCGAATAGTTTGGCTTATTTTTTTTTTAGTTTATTTTTTTTTAAATTTTAGTTCACCATGATTTTTAAATCTTTTGTTTAGTTTAGGGTGATCTCAAATCTTGAATCCGTCCTACTGCTCCACATATAGTATAAAGGGATAAAGATGTTTCGCACAAGGTTTTCTCATGTTCACTATATTATTTTCTGTTTAATATTAGCAATTAGATAAATGAACGGATTTTGTCATATAACATTTCAAAATAAGGGTGTGCATACGTAAATTAGCCCAATGTTTAACCCAGATAAATGAAATATATCTTTTAATTCGTATGACCTTTTTGTTTAAACCAAATTTTAATTCTTTTTAATTTTATTTTGAGGAGTTTAGAGATATCATGTTTAAGACGAGTATGGATAACACAATTTGCTCGCACAACACCTTATTAGATATTATGACTATAATAAGTGTCTTATCTTAATATCTTAAATTAAAATATTTAATTTTTGTTAATTAATCACTATCTTGAATAATATTTTAAATTTGAATATTTATATAATTTTATTATTTAATCATTAGGTTGAATAAAATCTTTGATAATGAATAATCCCTTGGTGAGAACTCTCATAAATAATACTGCTTTGGTCAGTCTGGGCCTCAGCCGAAGAGGTTGCAGTGGGCAAGCTATCCCACATCGGGATAGTTAAGGTGCGTGTGTTACCATTTATCCCTCACCTGATTTTCTAATTTTGAGTTGGAAAGTTAGGTTATGGGTTTTCCTTTATTCAAAAAAAAAAAAAAAATACTGACCGCGGAGACTTTACAAAATCAATGATTCTCTCGATGAAGGAATCTTATGATAATTAACAACATACCACTTATCACTTTGACTAATTTCAATTAGGGATAAAGTTCTATAATAATTGAGCTATTACTGGATTGGATTCCTTTTATTAAATACTAAAATAACAAACATATTATTAATTGATTATTTTTTAGTGTATATTATTTTATATTAATTATAATTCTCCAATTAAATAAACTAGGGATAAGAGAGATAGATATCGATTAAAGATAAACACTTTATTGCACTGTGAAGGGGAGATTTAATTTATCTATGTGAGGATAGATACTGACGTCTAAGGCTTTGTGAAAAGAAAAGGAAAGAAAATGATTTTATTTTCTTTATATTTGTTTGTAAATGTAGGAAATAAAGGGTAATAACTTTTTTTCTTTTTTGTTTTTTGTTTATAAGTTGCAAAGAAATAGAAGAAAAAAATAGTATATTATTATTTTATTATTAAATCCTTTGAAAAGTGAGAGAGGTGTCAATTTATTTAGTTTCAAAATATATATGTATAGTTTTATTTTTCTTATTCTCTACTTTATGGACAAATTTTATTTTAAAAGTTTCACTAATTAATTTTTTACTCTCTCCATTTCTTTCCACTTTTGAAAAGATGAAATTTTAGAAATTTCAATACTCACTTTTCTTCTCATTTCTTTTTTTTTTCTTTTTTAAAAAAGTTCACAACAAATGATAAATTTTAAAATTTTTTATTTGTTCTTTTTGTCTTCCTATATCACTCTATCCAAATAGACTGTAGGAGTCTGTTTATATTGCGAATTTTTTCCTTTATTTTGGGGGTTTTATATATTCAAAGACGTTATTATTCTAGAGAAAATAAAAAAAAATCCCAAAAAGTTCTTGAATATAAAGGCCAAAAAGCAAACTCTATGAGAAGATCGGGCATATATTAATTTTTGTCACATCCTTATTTTAGGATACATATTTAATTTCTTTAATAAGGTGGGCACTGACAAATTCTCCAGTACAATAATTACATTTTATGTGTATACAAATAAGTATAACATCTCACAAATTGTAATTCTAAGTTTATTTTCACAAACACCGAAAATCAACGCAAGACTGAGATTAAAACGAAGAAATAGATAACTCAAGTTCTTTTCCAGCACATACAACCACGCTTAACTCAACTTGAAAATTTTAAAAATTAGTTGTAAGTGTCACACATCTAGTAGAAGTGTTATACTTAAAATACAAGATAATAAATAATTCATTTTTTATTTTTATTATATAATTTAATGTCACTTTTCATTTTCATAACATATTTATCAGAACTCATTCTCACATTTCACCTAACTAACCGTCTCATAATATATATATATATATATATATATATATATCTACAATTAATTGTATAACCAATAGTCTTACAAATAATCAAGAATTAAATTTAGTAATAATAATGATATCACATCACATCATTAATACTACGCGTTATTCATTAACTCTAAACATCACATTATGACTCATTTGATAATGATACAAATATCTCATCACATCATTATCCCTATTATTCAATCATTAATTTCATCACATCATTGTACCATATCTGACAATGGTAAAAAGAATATCTCATCACATCATGATCGTCATATGCCCTATCTGACAGTGTCGTGATGTCACGCCCCGGATTTTCATAACCGAATACCCAGGGGTGACTTGGGATTTATTTGTTAGGTATAAAAATAAGATGATAATAACACGCTGTCACACCCCAGAATTTTTCTCCAAATTGGGGTTGACCCGCAAAAATTTAAGATATTAAAAATCCCTTATTTATCCCAAACAATATTTATAAGTCATTGGACTGAACCATTTGATGGGATTTCAACTACAGGGTACAAAATAAAGATGGAGAAAAATATTACAGAGCCATCTAAGTGTCCCAACCACGCGATTAACATTACATACCAAATAAAAGCAAATTAGGTCTATACTTAATAATTACAATCATCTAATAATTGTTACAGACAAAAATTAAAGTCCTCCAGCTCTGCGCAGAAAAGAAGAAAAAAATAGATAACTCTTCTGATGGAATATTTAAGAGAAATTAATCTCTTTCCAGCTCATCTTCTGTATCCCTGTGCTTAATATCCTAAAAAAAATATTCTCACAAGGGGTGAGCTACTAAAGCCCAGTAATCAGAATCTCCTAGGTGCCTATATGCAGTGATTGTAATACTACACTGTATTAAGTGAATGTGTTTAGGTGGCATACTAGTTATGCAACAATTAATTCAATAGATCTCAACTGAATAATGTAAATTATACTTACAACGGTTCGATGAAACCATCACCGTAACTACTATTTACTTACATGTAAAAATAGTTAAATATTGATGTGTGTACCACAATGAAGTCTGTGTCGCAGTGGTAGGGATCTCAAATTTAGATCTTCAAGGTCTCGGGATCAAACCCCGTAGCGATACAGATTTCATGCATATATATATATATATATTTATAAAATATTAATCGAGAGGAATTAAATATAATTAAATAATTCCAACACATCATTCATACAAAACAAGAGAGGTTGCTAGTCACAATAAAATTTTGTAAAGGAGTTTAATCTAAATCGTCCTAAGATAATCATATTCCTATTCTCCTCTACCCCCAGCCTTGGGAACCAGTGACTTTACGGGCTTAGCATCCAATGCATATCGACGGTGTCACCTACCAAAAACCTAGCCGTCGCGACCGGCTACCTGACTGGCCAGGTCAGAAGGGAGCATCTCCTAAATAAAATGCATGTTCCCATCTTCATCTAAAAGGCCATTTCTACCCACCCATCACCCCATTGCCAAAAATAGCTTTAGCACCGAGTGCCTTAATTTATTCTCACCCTTTTACATTTCTAGGGTACCTTGTATGGAAATCAGACATTTTGAATAACAACCGGCAATGTTCCCGGGTAATGAATCAAAAGTGGGATTATTCAGTCACATGCAGTATATTTTTAAGCACTTTATCTATATCCATACTTTAATAGTAATTCTCAATAAATCAAAGATTTAACATAGTCATCCATATCATTATCACAAAGGTAGGCTCTATATGTAAATTAACAATTAGCAAGTAAAAAAAATTAGAATACAAATTAGTATTTTAGTTAATTGTTTTGACAAGTTTACCGTACCAAATTTGATAAGAATAAAATTATTTCTAATGGTATATTAATTAGGCCGAGGTTGGTAGCTTAGTGGGTGGGCGACCCTAATTGCAATTTAAAGTCGCAAGTTCGAGCCTCATTGGCTGCAAATCTCGGTTTTTGCTTCTTTTACCTTTTATTTTATTATTTTATGGAATATAAAGATAATAAATAGCTCTTGGACTTATATTTAATTTTTATCAAAATTGATAAGTTTTATTTTATTCAAAAATAATTTAAATAAATTTCCAATCATCATCTTATTTATAACCAAACCCTTATCATAGGTTTTTGGCTTCAAGATAACTACAAATGTCCACAGAATTATTCCAATGTTTAGGAAGGTATTAAATAAGTTTCATTAAATTCACTTAATCATAAAAATATAACTATATAACTTGCTAGGTTGACAAAACAATGCCAAAAATAAATCAAATTCATTTAAGAAAGACCAAATGAGAAAAGAACAAGTCCATTGTTTCTTTTGGACATTTTTATCAAATACTAGCATTTTAGTTTGAATAAGTCATCCAACTATCCATGATGAAACTGATTATCTAAATCAATTATCATCAATATTAGAGTGTCAAATAATACATAATATCTAGTTTAAAATAATTTCATATCAATAGAAATTATTAACATGACAATAACTAACAGAAGGAAATTGGAAATTTAAATAAATCTTTAAACATAATATTCTAAACAAATCCAAACAAGCATCAATTAAAGCTAAGCAGAATAGTAGCTTGAAAGAAAATTCATATAAAATAGAGCAGGACTCCAATATCTATAAACTTTATATCTGTAGAAACTAGACTTCAAGCCCTACAACTTTCATGTTTTACACTTTTTAAAATTCTTAGGTCTAAAGGTACAAAAACAGCTTTGAATTCAGTTTGTTCAGAAAATACAGTTTTATACGTGCTCAGTATTTTGGGCATAACTTTTGACTCACAAATCAGATTGATGCAATTCTTTTTGGGTTGAAAATAAAACTGAAAGGGCTACAACTTTTATGTTTTCGCCGAAGCCTAATTCCATCGTTTTAGGGGTCAGAAGCACATAAGAAGTTACAAATAGAGAGCTGTCAGCATACTGAGTTACATCAGTCAAAATTTTGGCTTCCCTACCCCCAATATATAGGTATTTATTTTTATCACAATCAAGTTTCATACTTCAAACTAGAAAATGCATCAAATATATTTTAGGAGGTTCATCATCCTACCTCAATGAAGATATTAACGACCAAGTCTGAGAAGGAAAAATGAGTTAGCTTTGAACACCACCCAAATTGAAAAATTCCAAGCCTTTCTTCTTCCTCCAAGCAACACTAAATCTTCAGCCTCACTAATTAATAATTTATTATTATTTATCTCTTATTTTCTTCTCTTTGAAGACACATAATTTATAGGGAGTGTAGAGAAAATTATTGGTGGAGAAAAAATCAACTAAGGTAAGATCATGCTTATACAATTGGAAGCATGATCCAAGAATCATGCTTACTTTTTGACTATCTAACCATATCATTTAAGAAAAGCATTGGGGAAGATGTATGGAGGTGGCATGATCCGGGAATCATACTAGCTTTTTGACAAATTAACAAAATGCTTTAAATCATGCTAGCTTTCAAACAAAATACTTTAAATCTTGTTTGCTAAATAATTTGAAAAAGATGCTTTAAGGTCATCAATGTGGGTCTTCTCTTTGTCCAATTAGTCAAATAATTTTGAAAGATGGTGAGAGTGTATGGAAGATGGAAATGAAGTTGTCGGGAAATAATTTAGAGTAACTATTCATGAGTCAATTCATTGAGTGATAAAGTGAGTTGAAATGAGTTGAGGTGAGTCAAAGAAAAGGGTTGACCCATGGGTTAATGGTCTTGGTTTGAACCAAAAAAGTAATTGGGCTAAGAAGTGTTTGGATAAAAATTTTAGAAATTCCACATTAAATTCCCACATAGGGTGAAATTTAATCCGAAAATTTTTTCAACTAATTTTTATCATTCCAAAAATTTTCAAATGCTCAATTTTCTAGATTTTTACTATAATAAATATCACTACCACACTTAAATAATTTAATTAAGGAAAAAAAATTCAGGTTATTACAATCCACCCCCCTTAAATAAATTTCGTCCCGAAATTTACATAAGCATGACTCAAGTGTTAAACAAATGAGGATATCGTTCACGCATAACAGACTCACGCTCCCAGGTGGATTCCTCCACACCACGGTGCCTCCACAACACGCGAACCAATGGAATGGTTTTGCCTCGTAGGACTTGTTCACGCCGATCCTCGATCTTAACCGGCTGTTGTTCAAATGTAACTTCTTGCTGAATATCAAGTTCAGTCCAATCAATCACGTGACTCAGGTCCGGTTCATACTTTCGATGCATGGATACATGAAATACATCATGAACACGTGATAGTTGAGGTGGTAGAGCTAGCCGATATGCAACCTGCCCAAGCTTTGCAAGGATTTTGAATGGTCCAATATATCGAGGAGCTAACTTCCCCTTTTTCCCGAATCGTACGACTCCTTGACGTGGGGAAACTCGAAGAAAGACATGATCTCCAACCTCGAACTCCAAAGGTCGTCTTCGTCGGTCAGCGTAGCTTTTCTGACGACTCTGGGCAGTAAGTAGACATTGACGAATGATAGCAATCTTTTCTGATGTTTGCTTGATCAAGTCGGGTCTTATCATCACCGATTCTCCTACCTCGGTCCAACACAAAGGAGAGCGACATGGCCTCCCATATAATGCCTCATAAGGTGCCATTCCAATACTTGCTTGATAGCTGTTGTTATACACAAACTCTATCAATGGCAAGTGTTCTTTCCAGTTTCCTTTAAAGTCTAGTATGCAAGCACGAAGCATATCTTCCAATGTCTGAATTAACCGTTCTGACTGTCCATCAGTCTGAGGGTGAAATGCCGTGCCAAAGGTCAATTTAGTGCCTAAAGCCTCCTGCAGACTCTTCCAAAATTGAGCTGTGAATAATGGATCTCGGTCAGATAGTATGGAGACCGGTGTTCCGTGAAGCCGGATGATCTCGCGAATATATAGCTGGCTGCGCTTTTGGAGTGTGTCGGTAGTGTTCACTGGTAAAAAATGCGCTGACTTTGTTAATCGATCAATAATAACCCATATAGAGTTATTTTTCTTCAACGTCTTAGGTAAGCCCACGACGAAATCCATCGCAATGTGCTCCTACTTCCATTCGGACATAGGTAAAAGTTGGAGTAATCCAGCTGGTTTTTGGTGTTCTGCTTTGATCTGCTGACAAGCAAGACATTTAGCTACAAATCGAGCAACATCCTTCTTCATTCCCTTCCACCAATACTGTCGTGCTAAATCACGGTACATCTTCGTACTTCCAGGGTGAATGGCAAATCTTGAATTGTGGAACTCATGCAATATCTTCTTTCGAAGGCCATCAGAATTCAGGACATACAACCTTCCACAATGCTGTAGTCCTTGATCAGAGCGAAGTGTCCATCCTTCTATAATCTCTCCAGACAAGATTTGAGCTACCATCTTCTTGCATTCTTCATCATGTTGTTGCGCATCGATCACCTTAGTAATTATCATGGGAATTGCCATCAGAGAACAACTTGTCATTATAGCATTTTCTTGATCAAATCTGATCTCAAATTCATTCACCGATTCTAGCATCTTCCATTCCCACACTGCCAAATTCACCAATGTTGAATGTGATTTCCTACTGAGTGCATCTGCTACAACATTCGCCTTTCCTGGATGATACTGAAGGGTGAAATCGAAATCCTCCAGATATTCCATCTAGCGTCGTTGTCGCAGGTTCAGGTCTCGTTGGGTGAATAGATATTTCAGACTCTTGTGATCTGAAAAGATTTCAAACTTTTCACCGTACAAATAATGCCTCCAAAGTTTCAATGCAAAAACAATTGCGGCCAATTCTAGATCGTGGGTTGGATAGTTCTTCTCATGGTTTCTCAATTGTCGAGAACCATAAGCGACTACATGGTCTAATTGCATTAGTACACAACCCAATCCTTCTCTTGAGGCATCACAGTATACTGTATACCCTGCCCCTCGTTCTGGTATGATTAGAACTGGGGCTTGAGTCAATCGAGCCTTCAACTCTTGAAAAGCTCTTTCACATTTCTCATCCCAAACAAACTTGACATCCTTGCAGATTAATCGCGTCATGGGTGCAGCAATTCGAGAAAAGTCCTTAATGAACCGTCGGTAGTAGCCTGCCAAACCGAGGAAACTTCTTATCTCGAAGACTTTCTTCGGTTGCTTCCAGCTCATTACGGCTTCTACTTTCATTGGGTCTACTGCAACACCATCTGTTGAGACTATATGTCCCAAGAATGGTATTTTTGTTAGCCAAAACTCGCATTTGCTAGCCTTGGCATACAGTTGGTGATCTAATAAAGTTTGTAGGACAATACGAATGTGCTGTTCATGCTCTCATTCATCCTTTGAATAAATAAGTATGTCGTCAATGAAGACTACAACAAACTTATCTAGGTATGGACGAAAAACACGATTCATAAGATCCATGAATGCTGCTGGCGCATTGCTGAGTCCAAAAGGCATAACCACGAACTCGTAGTGCCCATATCTCGTACGGAAAGCTGTCTTTGGAATGTCTTCCTCTCGATACGTAATTGATGGTATCCTAATCAAAGATCGATCTTAGAGAAGAATAGTGAACCCCTCAATTGATCAAATAAATCATCTATTCGTGGTAAGGGGTATTTATTCTTGATAGTGACTCTGTTCAGCTTTCTGTAATCAATACATAGCCGTAAACTTCCATCTTTCTTCTTTGCAAAAACAGCTGATGCTCCCCAAGGGGAAACACTGGGTCGAATGAATCCTAGCTGGAGCAATTCTTCAAGTTGTACTTTTAATTCTTGAAGTTCTGCCGGTGCCATTCGGTAAAGGGCTACTGAAATTGGTGCAACCCCTGGCTGTAGATCTATACGAAAATCTATTTCCCGCCGAGGTGGCAAACCTGGAAGCTCCTTGGGAAAAACATCTGGGAACTCACAAACTACTCAAGGGAGAGGCAGTCTGTGGAAGCTCCTCATTCAAAGTCAGATTGGCTAGCAAGCTATTTAATTGCCTGCAAACTCGAGAATGTACTGGGGATATGGTTAGATCTTCTCGGAATCTCCTTGGATACAGAATCAAGCTCCTGATGGAAGAATCGCCGAGACACGCTTCAGATGACAATCAATAATTGCTTGGTGTAAAGACAACCAGTCCATTCCTAGAATGACATCGTAGGTGTTCATATCTAACCAGATAAGATCACATTCTACTATGATCTCCCCGAATTGGATCGCACAAGATCTAGTGATTTATTTGCCACAGTGTTATTTCCCAGAGGGGAATCAATGGTTAAGGTTCCATTTAATTCCTCTGGTATTAACTTCAATGAACATGCACATTTGGATGATATAAAGGAATGCGAAGCGCCAGTATCAACTAGGATTACCACCCAAGTACTAAAGAGTAATGAGGTAACCTGAATAACTGTGTTTTCTGGTACCGCTGTAATGGGTTCTGGTGCTTCCAAATGGTTAAGTGCAAATACGCGTCCCTGCGGAACATTATTATCCCTTCTTGGCCCTGGTCCTCCTTCACCACGATCTCGTCCTCCGCCATTGTTCTTCTGTTGTCCTCCTTGCTGGTTTATGTTAGGATTCTGAAAAGGTGGTCTTTGTGAAAACGTTGTTGTGGAGGTGGGTACGTGATTCGTGCTGGTCCTAGATTCTGTAAATTCTGTTGATTTTGCTTGGGGTATGTCATTGCCTTCTGAGGACAATCCTTTTAAAATGCCCAAGTTGCCCACACTAGTAACAGGCATTTGGGTCCTTTTGCTGATGTCGAGGTTGACTCCCTTCTCCATTTTTCTTTTGCGGTTGGCCACCATACTGTTTGTTGTTTCAAAGAATCTACCTCGTTTTTGTCCAGCATTTTTATTTTGCCTCATGATTGAACCCTTGAGTTTAGCTGTGTCTTGCATTTCCATTTCCACAGCAATGGCTGCCCTCACAGCTGCAGCATAAGAAGTGTGCATCATACCAATGATTCTCCCTCGAATGTCAGTCCGCAAGCCCCATGTAACTGATCGGCCTTTGCCTTGTCAGTTAAATTCAAATTTTGGGCATACTTGGACAGACTAGCGAACATTGCTTCGTACTGCATAACGGTCATGCACGCTGCTTCAAGGATAAAAACTCCCGTGTCTTAGCATCCTTGAAAGTTTGTGGAAAAAATGATCCATGAACAATTCTTTCAAATCTTTCCCAGGTCATTGTTGCAGGGTCGTGACTTCCTTTAACGAAAGTCCACCATTCATATGCATCACCCCGTAGCCGGAACGTTGCCAGGGTTATCTTGAGTACTGACAGATTATTCCCATAGTCTCTAAAATACGAGAGACTTCTTTGAACTAGTTCTCAGCTGCTACTGGTTCAGGTTCGCCATGGAATGATGGTGGGTCATACCGTAAGAAGTTTCTCAGGTCATCATCATGTCTTCTTACCGGTGGTATCACTGGTGCTACTCCCGCTACGGCCGCCGCCGGCATTGCCATCGGTGCTCGTGGATTCATCTGTATGAATTGGGCCATAACTGTCGCCATGTCCCGTATAGCTTGGGCCATCTCATTGGTAACGTTGGTGGTGGTTGCAGATTGTGCATTTGTTGGTTGCGATTGCGCCCCATTTCGGCTGTTGTTTCGGGGTCGTCCACGGCCTCTTCCGGTGTTTTCCATTTTATATAAGATTGACGGGTTAGTTGGTACTTACACACAAATACACGCAATAAGTATAAAAATACCCAATCCCCACTACCCTTAGGTAAATCGTAAACCTATGGCTCTGATACCAAGCTGTCACGCCCCGGATTTTCATAACCGAATGCCCAGGAGTGACTTGGGATTTATTTGTTAGGTATAAAAATAAGATGATAATAACACGCTGTCACACCCCAGAATTTTTCTCCAAATTGGGGTTAACCCGCAAAAATTTAAGATATTAAAAATCCCTTATTTATCCCAAACAATATTTATAAGTCATTGGACTGAACCATTTGATGGGATTTCAACTACAGGGTACAAAATAAAGATGGAGAAAAATATTACAGAGCCATCTAAGTGTCCCAACCACGCGATTAACATTACATACCAAATAAAAGCAAATTAGGTCTATACTTAATAATTACAATCATCTAACAATTGTTACAGACAAAAATTAAAGTCCTCCAGCTCTGCGCAGAAAAGAAGAAAAAAATAGATAACTCTTCTGATGGAATATTAAGAGAAATTAATCTCTTTCCAGCTCATCTTCTGTATCCCTGTGCTTAATATCCTGAAAAAAATATTCTTACAAAGGGTGAGCTACTAAAGCCCAGTAATCAGAATCTCCTAGGTGCCTATATCCAGTGATTGTAATACTACACTGTATTAAGTGAATGTGTTTAGGTGGCATACTAGTTATGCAACAATTAATTCAATAGATCTCAACTGAATAATGTAAATTATACTTACAACGGTTCGATGAAACTGTCACCGTAACTACTATTTTACTTACATGTAAAAATAGTTAAATATTGATGTGTGTACCACAATGAAGTCTGTGTCGCAGTGGTAGGGATCTCAGATTTAGATCTTCAAGGTCTCGGGATCAAACCCCGTACCGATGCAGATTTCATACATATATATATATATATATATATATATTTATAAAATATTAATCGAGAGGAATTAAATATAATTAAATAATTCCAACACATCATTCATACATAACAAGAGAGGTTGCTAGTCATAATAAAATTTTGTAAAGGAGTTTAATCTAAATCGTCCTAAGATAATCATACTCCTATCCTCCTCTACCCCCCGCCTTGGGAACCAGTGACGTTACGGGCTTAGCATCCAATGCATACCGACGGTGTCACCTACCAAAAACTTAGCCGTCGCGACCGGCTACCTGACTGGCCAGGTCAGAAGGGAGCATCTCCCAAATAAAATGCATGTTCCCATCTTCATCTAAAAGGCCATTTCTACCCACCCATCACCCCATTGCCAAAAATAGCTTTAGAACCGAGTGCCTTAATTTATTCTCACCCTTTTACATTTCCAGGGTACCTTGTATGGAAATCAGACATTTTGAATAACAACCGGCAATGTTCCCGGGTAATGAATCAAAAGTGGGATTATTCAGTCACATGCAGTATATTTTTAAGCACTTTATCTATATCCATACTTTAATAGTAATTCTCAATAAATCAAAGATTTAACATAGTCATCGATATCATTATCACAAAGGTAGGCTCTATATGTAAATTAACAATTAGCAAGTAAAAAAAATTAGAATACAAATTAGTATTTTAGTTAATTGTTTTGACAAGTTTACCGTACCAAATTTGATAAGAATAAAATTATTTCTAATGGTATATTAATTAGGCCGAGGTTGGTAGCTTAGTGGGTGGGTGACCCTAATTGCGATTTAAAGTCGCAAGTTCGAACCTCATTGGCTGCAAATCTCAGTTTTTGCTTCTTTTACCTTTTATTTTATTATTTTATGGAATATAAAGATAATAAATAGCTCTTGGACTTATATTTAATTTTTAGCAAAATTGATAAGTTTTATTTTATTCAAAAATAATTTAAATAAATTTCCAATCATCATCTTATTTATAACCAAACCCTTATCATAGGTTTTTGGCTTCAAGATAACTACAAATGTCCACAGAATTATTCCAATGTTTAGGAAGGTATTAAATGAGTTTCATTAAATTCACTTAATTATAAAAATATAATTATATAACTTGCTAGGTTGACAAAACAATGCCAAAAATAAATCAAATTCATTTAAGAAAGACCAAATGAGAAAAGAACAAGTCCATTGTTTCTTTTGGGCATTTTTATCAAATACTAGCATTTTAGTTTGAATAAGTCATCCAACTATCCATGATGAAACTGATCATCTAAGTCAATTATCATCAATATTAGAGTGTCAAATAATACATAATATCTAGTTTAAAATAATTTCGTATCAATAGAAATTATTAACATGACAATAACTAACAGAAGGAAATTGGAAATTTAAATAAATCTTTAAACATAATATTCTAAACAAATCCAAACAAGCATCAATTAAAGCTAAGCAGAATAGCAGCTTGAAAGAAAATTCATATAACATAGAACAGGACTCCAATATCTATAAACTTTATATCTGTAGAAACTAGACTTCAAGCCCTACAACTTTCATGTTTTACACTTTTTAAAATTCTTAGGTCTAAAGGTACAAAAACAGCTTTGAATTCAGTTTGTTCAGAAAATACAGTTTTACACGTGCTCAGTATTTTGGGCATAACTTTTGACTCACAAATCAGATTGATGCAATTCTTTTTGGGTTGAAAATAAAACTGAAAGGGCTACAACTTTTATGTTTTAGCCGAAGCCTAATTCCATCGTTTTAGGGGTCAGAAGCACATAAGAAGTTACAAATAGAGAGCTATCAGCATACT
The DNA here is from genome assembly GCA_019916065.1 of Vitellaria paradoxa. NCBI lineage: Eukaryota > Viridiplantae > Streptophyta > Magnoliopsida > Ericales > Sapotaceae > Vitellaria > Vitellaria paradoxa. Next base: position 58,620,883 of record CM034233.1, read on the forward strand.
GAGTTACATCAGTCAAAATTTTGGCTTCCCTACCCCCAATATACGGGTATTTATTTTTATCACAATCAAGTTTCATACTTCAAACCAGAAAATGCATCAAATATATTTTAGGAGGTTTATCATCCTACCTCAATGAAGATATTAACGACCAAGTCTGAGAAGGAAAAATGAGTTAGCTTTGAACACCACCCAAATTGGAAAATTCCAAGCCTTTCTTCTTCCTCCAAGCAACACTAAATCTTCAGCCTCACTAATTAATAATTTATTATTATTTCTCTCTTATTTTCTTCTCTTTGAAGACACACAATTTATAGGGAGTGTAGAGAAAATTATGGGTGGAGAAAAAATCAACTAAGGTAAGATCATGCCTATACAATTGGTAGCATGATCCAAGAATCATGCTTACTTTTTGACTATCTAACCATATCATTTAAGAAAAGCATTGGGGAAGATGTATGGAGGTGGCATGATCCGGGAATCATACTAGCTTTTTGACAAATTAACAAAATGCTTTAAATTATGCTAGCTTTCAAACAAAATACTTTAAATCTTGTTTGCTAAATAATTTGAAAAAGATGCTTTAAGGTCATCAATGTGGGTCTTCTCTTTGTCCAATTAGTCAAATAATTTTGAAAGATCGTGAGAGTGTATGGAAGATGGAAATGAAGTTGTCGGGAAATAATTTAGAGTAACTATTAATGAGTCAATTCATTGAGTGATAAAGTGAGTTGAAATGAGTTGAGGTGAGTCAAAGAAAAGGGTTGACCCATGGGTTAATGGTCTTGGTTTGAACCAAATAAGTAATTGGGCTAAGAAGTGTTTGGATAAAAATTTTAGAAATTCTACATTAAACTCCCACATAGGGTGAAATTTAATCCGAAAATTTTTCAAACTAATTTTTATCATTCCAAAAATTTTCAAATGCTTAATTTTCTAGATTTTTACTATAATAACTATCACTACCACACTTAAATAATTTAATTAAGGAAAAAAAAATTCAGGTTATAACACGTGATATGTATATATGGTGAATAATTTAAAAGCTAATACAGTACACCGTTGGTCTCCTCTAACCTATTAGTTAAGCGTTCAACTATGAATATCAGTTTTTTAGCATATCCCATTAGTTCCATCTGTCTTAACCCCATCTGGCTTCATCTTTGGCACCATTTGACCTGGCATAATTTAGCCTCAATGCACGTGCAATGCACACAGTCCATGCTATAAAATGATATTTATTATTTTTTTTCTTAAATAAAGATATCGCTTCACATTTATCATGCCATGAATAATTATAGTTTAGCATTATGACAATTAATTATCAAATCCTAAATAATTTCTCAAATAAAAATATCGATCCACACACTAACATTCCATAAATAATCATAAATCATTATCACCACAATTAATTCATAATTTTTTACATAAAAATATTAACTGTACTAATTATCATTCCATAAATATTAATAATTCAGCCATAACAAAATTAATTTCTCAAATAAAAATGTCAATGTTCACAATTATTATTTCAAAAATAATAGAAAGTTACATCCACATAATCAATTCATAGACGGTCTATATTTTTATTATTGTCATAAATAATTTCTCTTATGAAAAGTATAAATTTTCATAATAATAATTTAATATTTCTCACAAATAATTTCTTAAATAAAATCATCTTTATTATCTCATAACCATCAATACAATTATTTCACAAATAATTAATATTATTATTTTTTGTTTATCCACACATTATCTCATAAATAATCACTATTTTATCATTAACCCAGTTGTTGCATAAATAATTAATATGTATACATAAATAAATTTCTCAAATTTAAATATTATTTCCTCATAAATAATCACAATCCACTAATTAATATTAAAACAATAAAAATAATCAATTTAGAATTATTACTCCATAAATATTTATAATTCATTGTCAACATAATAAATTCATGAATACTCAATTTTTTTATACAAATAATTCTTCAAATAAAAATATTAATTTTTACAGTTGACTTTTCCTAAATAATCTCAATTTTTCATTAACAAAATTAATTCATAACAATCAATATTTCTTATTACAAATAATTAATATTAAAGGGATAAAATTTATTAATTCAAATTTATTACCGTTTATTTTTAAATTTAACACACCTACCTAGATAACAAATATTCAGACAAAATAAAATTATTGAGATGGTTGTGATTGATTATCTCCGAGTCTTAATTTTAATCTCAACAAATTATGCAAATCAGACATTGAACAATTAAAATATAAATCAAATCAATTAATAATATAAATATAATAAATTAAAACCCTAAACTCTATAATAAATAGAATATATTGATTCTATTTTTAACATATAAAATAAATTTTAAATTAATAAAATAAAATAATTTTTCCATAACAATTTGACCAAAAATTTTAAGTGTTTTTCTCCCTTGCTATTTTTCTTACGCACTATGCGTCCCTTGTTTTTGTTTTTTTTTTGTTTTTGTTTTTAAATAAGCTTTCCTTGCACATATATGTGCTTGTATATATAACAATTGGCTCATAAGTCCTCAGGGCCTCAACTATTTGACTTGCTAGTCTATTTTTTTTTTTTTTTTAATGGCCTTCCACGTTGCCTAGCTATCAGCTAGGCCTGTACACCTGCATCCTGGGCAGCCACGTGGGACATCAGTCTAGCAAAAGAAAATCATTCTACGACCTATATGTAGCCTTGCACATTCCTTAGCTTAATATAAGTTAGCCACGTGTCATAAAAGAATTTATCCACTAATTTAATTTAATCAATTACTAATAATTTAATTAATTCACTCATTAATTTAGTTTAAACTTAAATAAAATTTAAAATAATAATAAATTAATACAATTAAAAAATTTTAAACATAAATTAAATTAATAAAAATTAAAAATGCCACAATCTTGGTAGAGTTTCATGATTTAAATTGAGAGTCCAGTACATCAAACAACATTCAATCTACTGAATATTATTGAACTGAATAAGTCTACCAACATTTACATTTATGGGGTCTATGAATGTCGTCTAAAAGTTAGTGGGTTCTAACCCAGTTGAAAAATGGAACCAATCACATGAATTTGGTGCATTGTGCATCAGTTCGAGCGAGCAAGTGAGACATAATTCATGTTCAAATCTTACTTGTAATGAATAACTCTTGTAACTTTTTTTTCATTTAGTGGGTTGATTTTTGGATTTGTCATCCTATAAACTCTGTGTTTTTTTTTTTAATAGAAATTTTTTCTCATTATATCCGTGCCTCATTTATTTTTATAATTCTTGCATGATTTTCTTCACTCTAAAATTAATTTGATTAATATTTTTACTTTTTAAACATGTTTATAATATAAAAACCACAAAATAATGTTTTTTTCTTGACTACAAGATTATTTACGTATTTATTTATGTAAGAAAAAAATTAATTTATATATTTAATGGACACGCAAAGCTTAGGAGATAGTAAATCTAATTCTCAGTTAAGGTAATGTTTGGATGATGTAAAAAAATAAAAAATAAATTAAAAAAAGTTGATGTAAAATAATACGTAATAAAATTTAATTAAAAATATTAGTAGTTTTTTATAATATTTTTTTATAATTTTTAGTAAAATTTGATAAATCCCGTAAAAAATTTTAAACCCTCGAACGTAGAATATGTATATTTTTCATTCTGCATGTACACGTGGCAACAGGAAGAGGGCCGAATATTCAACATCAAATTCTGCGGGACCATAAATTAATTTGGCCAAGGTGTCAATGTCTTGCCAATCGCCTCATGCAAAACACAAAATTTTATAAATTTTTATAAACACAAATTATGAGATTATAAAATTTAAATTTTTTTACTTATTATATAAAACACGGAAGATTAACTTTTATAAATTTATATAATTTTACACAATATTAAACATATCAAATTTTCTCAATTTCAAAATAAATAAATAAATAAATTTGGAGTCAGAACTTTTGTGCGGTGAGAATGAACTGCAGGGTTGAAAAGTCAAGGTTAATGTGAAAATGAACTGCAAGCTAGAAAAGTTGAGGTTAATTTTTAGGATTTGCGACTTGACATTGAAGACAATATCAGCTTCATATCACTATGTTGGGGTTCATTAAATTTTAATTTAATAATTTAAATATATTTATATATTTTTAAGTTATAAAAATAAATACATTTTGATTATTAAATTTTAATCTAATAATTTCTAGCCTTGCACGGAGTTAACATCGAGTTCGATGTCAGCCTCTCATTTTCTATTTTTTAAGAATTTATGTTTAAGCGTTTAAACTATAATTTTATTTATAGAAATTAATTTCTATTTTAAGAAAATATTTAATTTCATACTTTTCTTAAAATTAATTTAGTATAATAAAATATATTTTATATTAATTTAAATAATCAAATTACATTATATTTTTATTAAAAATAATTTAATAACATATATTTCATATTAATTTAATTATATTATTTATTAAATATAATTTTCATTTAATAAAATTTTTAAATAAAATAATTCATTTTAATATGATGTACAAAAATGCGCAAGACAAAATGTTTATAATAGAAAAAAAAAGGAGAATGAAAATACCTTTATTTTGTTTATATTTTCTTTTAAGTTTTCACTTTTTTAGAAATAAAAATATAAAAACATATTTAACAAATATATTTTATTATTTATTAAAAATTTATAAATATAAACAAAAAAATAGTAATAAACATTAACATTATCCAATGAGAGCTAGCACCATTTGGCAATCTAATTTTTAGCGAAAATTAGCAAAAATTGTTTCTCGAGTGTTTGGCAAAATAATAATTTTTTCCTTTTTCTACTCACCTACAGTAATTTACTAAACTTAAAAGTTGTTAAAAATTATTAAAAATTACTAAAAGTTATTAAAATTTGTAAAAAATTATTAAAAATTTTACTCAACACCCAAAAATGTAAAAAAATTATTAAAATTTATTACTTATTTTATCAAATATATCAAAAATTATAACTAGCAATTTTTAACAAAAAAAAATATAAAAAGTAACTAAAATTTAGATTTTTATATGATGTCCTACAAGATTCGGGGGCCATCCGATGCGCTGTTGTACTGGTTATAAACTTGTGCGATTTTCAGCCATTGGATCATTAAAAGTTAATACAACGGTCCTATTTTTGAAAAATAAATATACCTTAAAACAGGTAAACACAATTCTAAATAAAAAAGAAACACGAAGTGAGACTTCTCAAAGGAAGATCTCCTTGTTGTCATAAAAAGTGTTGATAATCAGATTCAACAACTGGTTAATCTCTGCTTGGAAAGCAATTGTCTCCATCTCCGCCATTTCCGATCTCTAATACTTTAGTCTCTCTCTTTATTTCTCTCTAAACAAAGAAAAAAAAAGATTGCAGCGAAGAAGAAATCTAGGGTTTGAGAAAGCACAAGCCTTATTTTAAAATTAACCCAGAAATTAATGTTATTTTGAATGAGCAAACTCACCGTGAAAAAGGCATATTCAAGGAGAAAATGAAGGTATTTGACAACACCTGTGGTGGATTTCTCACCAACAATGAGTCTTCTCTGTCAGAGATTTCAAGCCAATTTGAAGGAGAATAGCAACTAAAGCAAGTTGGACTCAACTCTGAATCACATTGATATATCTCCAATTTGTGTTTTGTCATTAAATACAGTTTTCTATCTATGCACTCTGCCTACTTTTGTTCACTATTTTATAATAAAGCGGAATTTAAGTCTTGTTTTACGCCAGAGGACTTCTTTTAATTCTTTTTCATAGACCATTGTATTCGAAAAAACTAGCTAGGTAGAAAACTAAGCAATGCTTATATAAGCTAATTCATTAGTATAGTCTAAATTTGGATGGTTTCACATAATCTAGATTTGTTTTTCATGCTGTTATAACTGCTGGTGTAAGCTATTTTGCTAATGACCATTTTGTTGCTTGATTGCTGATGGAGTCTTTTACATGCCATATTGTCACTGCACTCTTTCTTGGTGCTTGATCAATATTTGTTTTGCTGCTGGTTATTCTTCCATGCTGCTAGTTTATTGTTTCATGGTGTGAGTTGATGCATTTGTTGCTGATTTGGATGGTGCAGTGGTGTTCTACCCGTGTTCTTATTCTTGGATGCCTACTTATCGAATGGTGATTTGTTGTGTTATTACTTTGAAGACTAGTCTCTTGGGTCTTAGATGGGATTGATTTTGTTCCAAGGTTGTAGGGGGAATCGCTATTTGCTACACCTTGGTGACAGAATTGGAAATGTGCAAAAATAAATAGATCCAGTGGGTGCTAATTCATTTGGCACGTTGGTTGAAGTTGGTTGTGAATTTGTTCATTTGAGTTCGCAATTTCTGGTTCAAACTTGGCGGTGGGGGTGTACACCGGCTCACAGGTCCAAAAAACCCGTCCAACTTAACCTGATATTTGTAGGGCTTAGGTTTGGGAATTTAGCCCATAGGGTTGAGTTGGGCCAATTTTTTAAGCTTGATCTATTTTTAGGCTCGGTTTGGGTTGAAGCATCACAACGCGGCTTGGTCCGGCCCAGCTCGAGGTTAATATGTTAGTTAGCCAAAAACTCCACCCCCAACATACCCTAGCCCCGCTTTTCCTCTCTTCCCCCACAAACCCCTAAACACTCAGCCGCTCTTTCTCTCTTTCCTCCACAAACTTTAAACCAAACTGCTCAACTGCTCTTCTTCTCTTCTCAGTTTGTAATACAAATTCTGTATCTCTCATTCGTACTCTCACTCTCTTCTTTATCTCTTCAGCCTTTGCTCTTCTCTTCTCTCTTCTCTTTTCTTCGCTTCACTTTCTCTTCTCAGTGTCTGTCATTCTCTCTTTCTGAAACCTTCTAATTTCATTGGCAAATTGATGTTAGATCTTTTCGGTCAATTATGTGTAGGTCATTAATTTTAGAATATGACAAAGCAGAAAAAAAAGAAGTAAAAAACTAATTTTATTTCTTCCTTTCTTTTTTTGACTAAGTTTATGACCTATCATTCTTATATATTTTTTGTCATTCTAATAGATCTTTATTTACTACAGTAGCTTAACATGGCAACTGAAAGTAATTTTGTAAATACTTCCCTAAATGGCAATAATGATTGTCAAATTGTTAAATGCCAAAAATCTATCTCAGAAACTTAGGATAACTACATAAACACCAAAATTTTATAAAAAATGTGCCTATTTTATACAATGAACAAGTTATTAGCTTTCTTGTATGATTTTTATGTCTTTTTAATGTTTATCTTTTGGCCTAATGGAGGGGTTTGGGTTTTGCTTTTTTAGTAATGGACGGGCTTGGGTTCATAGTTTTTAGCCCGATATTAGGCTGGGTTATGCTTTGGCTCGGTGCTCAAAGACTCAGCCCAAATGAGCTAAATCTGGTGGCAAGCTGGTGATTGTTCTCCTCTGTATTCATGGTTACTGATTTGCAATTTATTGTTACTGTTCTGAAGTATTGTCATGCCTGACTTTGGTTCGCTTCTGTTATCCATTTTACTATATTAGACGTGTTGAAGTGACAAATTTACTGTTGATTTTGTAGATATTTAGTTCGTTTGCTAAGGCATTTCATGTGCTTTTATTTGCTGTCCGAGCTTCTAATGTTCCTTTTGCTGGTGTGTCAGGAGCTCTTGCGGGTTGTTGGTGGACTTGAAGGTAGAAGCATAATTTATGTTATATTTACTGGAGCAAGCTGATTAGCTAGTTGCTTGTGGCTTATCGTGACAGATGTATTTGGTATAGCTTTTGTTTTCTCTTGTGCTTGGTGCAAGTATTACTAGTGTATATGGCCTTTATATTTAGTGTTTCTATCATGTGTCAATAGGTCATTTAGATTTGGTGTGTTTCAAGGGGTATGCCCCTTTAGTTTTTGTACATCAACTTTTTATCATTTATATATATATTCATTTTACTCTTCACAAAAAAAGAATTGAGATTGATGAGAATTATTTTACTTATTGTTTGTGGATGGTATTGTTGGATTATGAGTGATTTTGGTGCCATTATACAATGTTAGTGCATCTATCATTCATGGCAGTGAAACTTATTTTATCTGGTTACACAAATTCCTGACAAACTATTTGTGTTAGTAGTATTATTAACCAATGGCACAAATGATGTAGAATTAGAAGAATATGCCCAAAAAAATTAAAAAAAAAATTAAAGTATATTACAACAAACATTAAAGTAAAATAGCTGCAAAGTCAATTAAACAAAGGTCCTAATTTCAATGGGCTATTTTATCCCTATCAAAGTTGAATTGCAACTTGCATTTGTAGAATGACATCCGCAAATTGAGATGAACATGAAGAAGAAAAAGTGGATAAAAAGAATCTAATTTTTTTATAGGTAAGAAAGATAAATAAATTAATGAGAAAAATAAAATACAAAATCTGAGGGGTAATTCTCTCGTGAATACATTAAAGCTCAAGAGCATTAGCTTAGGAAAGAACCCTTCAAGCTAACACAATTCCCTGGAAGGTATTAACATCATTAGAAAGCACTAGACAAACAAACAAACTTGTCAAACATTTATTACAAAATATAAAATAAATTATCATAGCAGGTTGTAACAAACCGATAGCCAAAATGGTGTCAAACAAATAGCAGCACATACGTGTCATGCATCAGCAACAAAAGATTAACATTTAAGCATAGCATTCTTCATTAGCAGCAACTAGTAGCAAGAAAATAGTACAATGCCAGCCAAAAAAAAAAAAAAACAACACAGCAGTATGCAGGGATCAATAGAGTAGTGGAACCAACTCAACCAACACATAATATTCAGAGATAAATAAATATCAGTAAATCATCCCACATCCTTAAGTAATTAGTAACTCAAAACATAATTTGACTTCACAGCAATTCCTTAGTGATTTATATAACAATGCACAATGATGTACAACAAGAATGTGATGAAGAGCAAAATAATTAGTAGTTCCAATCACAGCATATTCAGATAATAATATTTTGCAACACCATCAGTAAGCTAATAACACAGCCATACCTAAAACTGCAAACCAAAGTATAGCCTGAAAAAAAAAAAGAGAAAGAAGTGTCAAAAAACATAAAAAAAGAAACAACATTCCAGTAAAAGGGAAAAAGGCAATCATATGGTATTTGGTCTAACAAACTAGAGAAAAACAATAGCATCCAAACACCCCCAAGTACAAGAACCACTGTAAAAACAACCAAATCAGCATATAAGGAAGCTTTATCACCAAATTTCACTAGGCATGAGAGCCTTATTACATTAGAACATAGTGAAGGAGAATTAGGCAGAATAGGCAGGGCAACCATAATGCACAAACAACCATTAAGTAAAACTCCAACTGCAAATAGCTGATGATTCATGACAGCAAAATAAATGGCACCAACCTTAAAATCCTTTTACATTTGGGTTGTGAGTCAAAATACACTTTTCAAAATTCTCTTATAGCAATATCATACCTGTGTCAAAATATATGGCATACGTATAAACTAGTGTTTATAATAATGCCCTTCATTATCGAGTTCATCTTAAGTCAAAATGTCTTGCTTGCCCTATGTGCTCCACAACATCAAGCTTTGTATGTAGGATCTACTTCACCTACATCTAGTTTCATATTTGATATTAACTATAAATGAGATTCAAATGCTATGGCATCACCAATGCTCTCTCTCTCACCCTATGCAACTATGGTTCAAATGCTTTGTTCAATACAAAGCTATTTTTCATACTCACTTCCACCTCTTTACTTGATATTGATTGCAAAATAGGTTACCAAAACCAAATCATATATATTACTCATATAAAAACTAATTCACAATCAAATATAGACATGTAAAGTAAGTCACTTGAACAAGTTGTGAAGAGTTGGTTTGACTAGTAGCATCTGTTTGGTGACTAGCCAAGTTAGGCACCTCGGTAAGGGGTGAATGGAAATCCGAGAGTGACAGAGCTATAAAATCTTGATTGGTTTCAAATTTAGGTCTAAAGTAGGTTCTTGCAAATGTAACCAAGTATTAATAAATATGCATAATAGTTTATAATTACTTTGTTAAAATTATCTCATTTTTGTTTACTTGAATAATTTATATTAAATAAAACCCACTATGTCTCTTTTTCTTTCTATCTTTTCCTAGTTTTTTTTTTTTTTTTAATGATCAATAAGGAAAATTTTGGATGTGATTTAAAGAAAATATCCAAACTTCCAACATCGAAAATGAACCCTTGAAATAAATGACATCCACTAATTGGGATTTAGATATAATTTTTTTACTTTTATTTTTTTTTAAGAACCATATTCTAGTCTACCTCATGGAGAGAATTACCTAAATTGGAATAAAAAGGACAACCTAAATTGAAATAACAAGGCACCAACTTGATCAATTCATATTAAATAAAAACAAAATATAAGTGCCAAAATAATAAAAACAAACAATCAGGGCCGGCCCTGACATTTGGGTTGCCCTAGACCGACCCCGAACATGGTTGCCCCCTTATACTAATTCATTAAAAAAAAAATCATACAAGTTAAAGCAAAAACAATAGTTGTAATTACAGATGGGTTGCAAGGGAAATTATGAATGGAATAATCCTATAAATTTGGAATGATTTCTAGAGCAAACAAAAGTTTAAACACGAGAAAAAAAAGCATGTTGAAAAGCATTCTAAAACCTGAAGCTGGTTCTTCAATCATTGGAACTGCTTCCTCATCTTGATTTTCACAGCCTACAACATCATCAGTATCAATTTGGTTACAATTCAAGCAATCTAAAAACAGCTTTCAAAACTTCTTCACATGACATTTTTGGGTAACTAATGAAAATTATAGAAGAACAAAATTATTCTCGAGCAATAGTTAACAGAAACGTGAAGCCGAAACTGATTTTCATGCATGGGTTACCTGTAAAAATACACAAAGGAAATTCATTTTCAGCAACTATCATTGTATCCATCTCGAATTTCAAACAGTTAGTATTTCTCAAAGACACTGGCCCTAAGAAAATAAGCAACAGAGGAGACAAGTCAAATTTTGCTCCACATAGTTTCAGCCGCTTGTCTCGAGTTAATCATCAACCCCCATTTTTTTGGGTTCAAAATGCAATCAAAGTTATATTATGCAGTTAACTTGAATTACATCAAAAAAATAAAAAAACCTTTCTTAATCGATTATGGTGCTTTATAATTAGCACGG